>OX637334.1:15815978-17015978 GCA_951799405.1 Agapetus fuscipes
ATTCCATTGTAACTATTAATAACGCGTATCTTCTTGTATGCCACATTTCTATTAGCTTTAATTCAGTGCACCCGCATTTTGATTACTTTTCTTTCATGTCTAGGAGAGTAAGGATTATTGTGCATTTTTAAATGAACTCTATTAGGTAAATAAGGTTATATGACTGGAAATAATGTAAGTCGCTGTATTTTAATTTATTAATTACCATAAATATTTAAAAATATAAATGGTACAACATTGTTTTAGTTCACTTAATTCTTTTATTTTTGCTCGAATATTTTCGCCTAATGAGGCATCGTCAAGAGCAGAATGGTTACAAATATATTTTTATAAAATAATTTTCAAAACAATTTTCAAAAAAAAAACTATTAATTACCATGTTATCAATTAGGTAGTTGTTTAGTAATTCTCTCCTTTCAGGATTTCAAATATTTTTTAGGATGAATTATTTGGTAAGCTCTGTTTTGCGTGAATTACACCTCAAGAAACCCTGCGAGCTTGATCGTCGCTATATAAGAAATCAATTATCAAGCAAGACTCTGTAAGGCTAGACGGACCTTTAGTCAAGGTTGATGAATTTTTCAACGCATTGATATTAATAATAATATTAGGATGATTTATTTGGTGAGCCCTGTTTTTGTGTTAATCACACCCCAAGAGCCCTCTGCAAGCTTGAGTCGTCGCTGTAGAAATCGCCAAATCTCAAGCAAGATCCAGTTGCTGTAAGGCTTGATGGACTTTCAGCCACAGCTGAATCATGCCTTTATTTTGAGTGAATACTGTTGTGGGACTCTCATATTTTGCTTTCACGAGGTTTCTCTGCAAGCTTTGTCATCATAAGTAGGAGTCTATTTCCCAGGACTCAGTTTCCGTACGGCGGGATGACCTTTGTGTCTGGTCTTGGATAAATTTTTCATCCCAGTAAATATAATTACTTATTAGTAATCTGCTTTGAAGAAAACCCACTACCTTCTGATTCCAAGTCTTAAGTTTTAACCACTAGACCAGAGGTGCCCAAACAGTCGATCGCAATCGACCGGTTGATCGCCAAAGGTTTTAAAGTCGATCGCTGAGGATATCAAAATTTTTCAGTGATCAATCTTAAAACTGTAGTTTTTGCAAAAGAAAATTTATTTTTGTAATGATCAACAATTTTATACAGATTTGACATTTTCGGGATTTGATTGTGTGCCAACCCCCGCCCTCCCTCCCCCTCCCTCCCCCTCCGTCAACAGAATTTTTATGGACAAAATGAACTTCTAAAATTGCGTGCCTACGCCCCCCCTCCCCCCCCCCCCCCAGTCAAAAAAAAAATTGGACACCCCTTGGCTAAACAGTTCAAATGTCGATCTCCTATTCATAAATTTTTGCGAAGTCGATCTCCTCAAGAAAAAGTATTGGCACCCCTGCACTAGACGATAACCAGTATGAAACTTTGAAAATAATTCTAAATTTAAAATGCTATTTTGGTTTACATGATAGACCACTTTATGTTTTTTGTTAACTTCATTTGGTATAATATCATTAATGAAATGGGTTCATCAGCTTCACTTCAATTAATGTGAATTTTACCCAAACACAAGTTGCAGTTCGTTTAGAACTAATTATCATTGTGATGTGCATTTCAATTTGGAAAACGATTTGTGTGCACTGCTTAATTTCATGTGAGATTAAAAATTCTGTGTCGAATTATTTACCTGATTATGTCTACAACATTGGCATTGCATGTTCACATAATTATTTTAGCTTTTTTAATTTAAATGTATTGAAGTGATTTCAAAAGTTGGAAGATTATCACTTCATCCATTTAAACCAGTGGTTCTTAACCTGCTTAGACGGAGGACCATTTACATTGTTTTGTTTTAATTCGGAACCTCTTTGCTAAAAATATCCTTCAAACTGAAATTTTTGACAAGGTAAAAGAGGGGGGGGGGGGGGGAGTAGGCTTAGAAATGTACTTGATCTTTTGTTGAACACCAACTTCCTTATACATAAAATGCTGTAAGTAATTGTTAATCGGAATAATCCGTCCCGCTCTGACCAAAAAATAAAATGTCACATTTTACTTAAGCCTGAACTTCCAAAGTAAACACCAATACCAGAAATCATGTCTCACACCTTTCATGGGGGTTCAGAGTCCAGGTATATGGTTTTGAATGCAAGCGTTCTACCAACTTAACTATGGTAGGTGTATATAGTATGGTGATAAAATGTTTAACTAAGCGAGATGGCGATTGTTTGTTGCCTTTGTGTCCCACAATCATAGTTGCATTGTCTGCCACTGTTAGTAGCGATGAACAACGCAGCACAAATTTTAATTTAGAACCTTTTCTCGGCGGACAAACGTCACACTTGTATGCAAGCTTGGGACTGCAGTCCTTAGCAACCAGCAACAAAATATTTGTTTTCTCTTTCTATAGCAGCTCAGCTGTGCGACATCACAATTTTCAATTCATGTGCGGACCTCATTTTTGAAAAATGTGTCTGGAGCAGTCATTCAAAAGTTTTTATTCTTGTCAACACTGTTTCACTATTCACACATTATTATTTACTGTGTATTTTCATTTCACACAGCAGAGATGCGACCAATTATTTACCTACCTATCCAATAATGTCAGCCATTCAGATAGTGAGTGTGTGTGTTTCCAGCCAACTGTGAAATTCAAGGCATTCATTTAACAATGGCCTGTGAGTTTTCTCATCAATTAATATCAATGCTCACTTTTATCACGGCCAATTATAGCCCCTTCACCCCAATCACACTTATCGTCAATGATAAATATGTAAACATTATAATTATGATTTGCGATTACTTAGTTGTTTTTATGATATTTATTTTTTTCCTCATTTTTTTCTTTTTTAGTGCTGATACATTTACTCAAGGTAAAATGCATGTTGAATGCTGTACCTTAACCCTAAAAAAAATTCCATTAGTCAATTTTAAATGTATGATTTACAGAAATGCTCTTTACTGGATTGTACTGAAATGCCATTCTTATACATCGCATCACATTATTGTGCAATTTCACTTTCATACCCTCTTCCAGCTTGCATTTCTCTTTAATCCATTCATTCTTAATTCTATCCCTTTAATGTTTTCCTGTCATACTTCTCATGCGCTTCATTTCCTGTCTCTCAAAGATCATGCGCCACTTCCATACATCAGTGTCGGTAACAATATGCCATTGTGTACCGTCATTCTCAGGTACAACCGCTTCTTTCTTGCAATTCTTCCTATCGCACGTACCACTTGCTTTTCCTTACACACCCTATTCTAAATTGATCTTGTCATTTTTCCATTCTTTCAAACACACTTTGTAAATATTTAAATTCACCTACATTGCTAACTTTTGTAACATTCAGTATATTCCATCAGCTGATATACCTGTTTTCTTGCATCTGTTATTATCTTCACTTGTGACACAATAACTTAATAATATAAATATTTAAAAATATAAATGGTAAAACATTGTTTTAATTCACTTTATTTTATTTGTTTATGCTCGAATATTTTCGCCTAATGAGGCATCTTCAAGAGCAGAATGGTTACAAATATATTTTTATAAAAATATATATAATATATTTTTATAAAAATATATTTGTTACCATTCTGCTCTTGAAGATGCCTCATTAGGCGAAAATATTCGAGCATAAACAAATAAAATGAAGTGAATTAAAACAATGTTTTACCATTTATATTTTTAAATATTTATAAAAATGGACTTTCACTGTGTTAACAGATCAACACTAAAAAATATTACTTAATAATATGTTTCTCCTTTGTTACAGAAACTCATTCAATTAAAATGAGAGACCCATCGCACTTTCATCATGTCATTTGAGAGAACAAATCCACTTCACACACTTTAAAACATCCAGCATCACCATGAGCCTCTCTGGGATGGAGTCAGGATATGGGCGGACAACTGGATCAGGAGAAACAGGCTACGGCAGACCTCCGATTCGGCCCAGTTCCCTTTTGCCGGCAGACAGGCCGTCCCAGGCTGAAAAGCAACCTCTCAAGTTTGATGTCAACCTAGTAGGAGCTCCCCCCGAAGTAGAACAGCTGGTGAATAATATTAAGCAGGTTGCCGAAGAGTTCCTGTATCATTGGAAGACATTCCCTATAGGTAACATTTCTTTGATTTTGATGAATATTTTGATATGTTGACTAAATGGATCTCAATTTTGTTAGCATCCTTCAATGAGTAGGTTGGATGAAAGTGGTTCACCTATGGAAGAGTTTTTAAATTTCTCATTGGCCTATGCTGCGCGTCCAACTCTTGTCCCTGAAGTCGTCCTTCAACCTGCCACCTCGACAAGATGTGCGGTATCTCTCCTCACCCCAGCCTCACACTACAGTCTGGGCATCTTCACTAGTCTCTTTCTACCTGGGAATCAGTGGCGTGCCTACGGTTTCTGCCATGCGCATGCTGGATAATTACAGTTGCACGAAATCACAAATAATAAATCTTACCCCTTTGTTTCTTTCCTCGGTGTTTCTTAATCTCTTCAGACTTCGATTTTGGATTAATTAATAAATCTTTACATACTTAAGATCCTTACTAAGTACAACCACAGAGTATAGGTATATAGAGAGCTGAGTTCCTAATATTTCTTTGTATTTCCGGTTTTATCGAGATACTAGCATCACGTAGTGTTAAGAGCATTAACCACGACGTGTGTGTGTACGTGTGAGTGTGTTAGTGCACTTATACACACGCGCTATGCCATGCTCCTATAATATTATTTCATATTATTATTCCATACCTACTTCCATTTCGTACAAAAAATAAAACAAAAAGTGAATATTTACGTGTTTTATTTATTGGCAGATAAGATACAAGATCAGATACAGAAATTATTATGTTTTTTTTTAAATCTATTTTTGTATCAGAAATATAACATAAAGTATGTAGGAATAGTTTAAGACAGTTTTCTATTTTGGTACTAAAGTTATTGATTGGCAGGTCAGTGAGGTTGACAACATAATTATCATCTAAAAAAAATGGTTGAATTATGCCAATTGAGGGAAAGGCGGCCAAATTATCAAATTACTTTCCTTATATGGGTATAATAATTGCAATTAACCAACATAATATGGTTGCTTGCGCATGTGCATGAGATGCGGACTCAAAATTTTAATTCATCTTTGCAATTTTCAATCAAAATATCCTTATTTAAAGAATTTTTGGACTTTGGTAAGCAATTATTATAGTAACAATGATTTATTTTGGCACTTTTCTCCAAATCACAACACAACAAAATCACAGAACATTTTTTCACATTTTTCACGGCTGTATAGTCTAGTGGTTGACGCCACAGACTCAATATGCGAAGGTCTTGAGTTCGGTTCCCAGCGGAGAACATAAACAGCGTTCAGCAAATGAATAAAATAACAATACCCATGTCATTTTATGAGTAGCGGTCTATATAATCTTCCCGGCGGATTTCTTATAAAATTTCTTCGGAGTGGAAGCGGCAATACACGTACATTGGTTCAAGCAGTGTTGCCACCTTAGTTTTAGTAATGGGGGCAATTGAAGAAGCTAAAAAGGGCTAGATCGGGCTAAAAGGAGCACAAAAAGAGTTGGTGTAAAAAAAGGCTAAAAAAAGACCTGGACTAATGATTTTCAATTATGTATTTATTTTTTTGTATGAATCACAATACTTTTTTTCAAAATTAGGTTAAAAAATTAAAAATATTAGTTATTTTACAAACTAAAATTAACAAATTTTCCATTTATAATCATTTAGTTGCCATAGATATGTTGCCATAATCGAACAAATGGTATCTACCAAAAAAAAAAACAATATATCTAATCTAATCTAAGCTGCAAAGATATATATCATTTAAGATTTATATTAAATGCATTCCCACAAGCAGATATGTATAATTTCGCGCTAACACATGCCGCATGTGGACCTACAATATAAAAACCCAATCTCAAATGAACATAAGCCTTGCAACTCTTGCCGTCCTTCCCTGAAACAGGGGTGACATTGGCAAAGTGAACCAATTTTTTTACAGTATGGGTGGTCAGCCGCATAACAACCTATAAGTCAAGGAACATATAGGAATATATATGATAAAAATCGCGAAAGTTAGATGTTATCGCGATGTCATGGCGCAAATTTCAGATTTTCGTACAATATTTTTAAGTAAATGAAAAGGGCTAGATAGCCCTTTTCGGGCTAAATCATTAAACAACGAGTTCACCTACAGTAAAAAGTGCTAGATCTAGCCCCAAAAGGGCTAAGGTGGCAACACTGGGTTCAAGTTGAGACACTTCCTGGACCGCTTTCACCTGCGGCTTGAATTTTTCTGGTCGAGAAAAACATCCCACCTGCAAAAAAACAATATGATAAAATATCGTATCCGATGTTTGAAATGAACTTCACCATATTATAATAAGTGTAATATTACCTTCTCTACGAATTCAACTTGCAGCGATGGAATATAATGTCCTTTTTACTGAATAGTTCACGTTTTTAGATCGAAGACAAACTTTTTAACTCCGCGTGGAATCTGCTCTGGGGGGAAGTACGGAAATGGCTGAGTTTTGCTACATGCAGAGCGAGCGTAGTAATAATATTTCACTTTATAATTTGATCATGAATTAGACACGGCGATTTAAACAAAATTTCATTAACCAGTGAAGTTATAAGTTTTACAGATTCCTGTATTTTATATTTCCTAATATCTGCCTTCATTGACCCATAATTGAACAAAAATGGTGATTAAGACGCACGATCCTTTAGTCAAACTGAGATATTAGCGCCTCTACTTATAAGAGCAGTCAAAGCTCTTTATAACGATAGGTAGGTCCGACTTTTCCGGGTGTGAGTACAACTATATTTTCACAGGGATTCATTGTTTACTATAAAAACCGGATTCTCGATCGCAAACAAGGAATAAGTTATTTATTATGATATTTGAACCTGACGCGACAGTGTTTTCAAAACACAATACATAAGTCATTCATAAATCTGTAAACAGCTTCAGTCTGGAATCGTAAAATTTAATGGACGAAAAGCTTAGCTTCTCTGAATATTATTATCATGCGTACTTCAAGCCACATCTCCAAGCAATATCTGTGAATGTGTGTTTTCATTTAGAATTAAAAGAGCTTAAGCGACTACCTTCATACAAGCTTACAGAGGTCAAGCTTTTTCATACGTTAAACAAAGGCAGGCATACAATTCTCAATCACGTTTGAACAGAGTTTCGTTCGGCAATGACTAATATTAATATCCCACTTTACCTCACAGATGGCAGTAGCTGGAATATTGATGTATATCTTTAATCTACTCAAAAATATTCATTATTTTCATTTCTGAGGGTAGGCATGCTTAGCTTTTTAGCTTGTAAGGTAGTCACGCCACTGCTGGGAATGTATTTAGAACTTGATAATCTTGCATCCTCTACACATGCCAGGCCCTAAAAAGTATTACTGTTTCTAAATTGATTTATTACGTTTGTTTTAGTACTGCCGACACCATTGGGGTCCACTCCCAAGAACTTAAACTTTAACGATCTGTTCCTCGCTCCGTCATTTGATGAGCTGGATGCCGTTGCTGTGGATACCAAGGGAGAGCCGCGGCGGCTCAATCATAAACAGCTGGAGTGCATCAGAGAAAGGGGGTGAGTTACAGCTATGTCAACTTCGTACAAAAATTAACACAAACTTTTATATTTATACTAACCATGATGTCCAAAAATATTATAATGATGACAAATTTAATACAATACCTTTTAAGACAATAGTGTAACTAAATACATAACATAGCTTTGATTTACACCCTCGTAATTGTATTTTTCTCTTTTATTTTGTACACCAAAGCTTTTTACGCTTACAACATACAAATTACATTAGTCAATGTATAAAATAGGTTATTTTTGCCCCTAGTATGAAAACCACTAGGATGCTCGCATGTGGGAAGTAAAAAAAGTATGGAAGTGTGCGTTACCATTTACGCTCTCTGGAGGCGGTGTTGAACCTGTGTATGGAAGATTTAACGGCTTCCATATATTTTTTACTCCTCACAGTATGTAAGCATAAGCTAGTATGTTTTATACTCGGTGTATTTTACAGAAACATCCATTGAATGCTCCACAATCACGCAACTCATTGAAGTTTCATCAGCTGTTTCGGAGCATTTGTGACGCACATTTAACTTTACCCCTGCGTAATGACGCACTCTTGAAACCTGGAACTCAAGTTTACAACTTTATGCTCAAATTCAACCATAGCATTTACCAAAAAGTGTAAAAAATCAACGTAAAATGTAAGACCCTGAATGATAGGTTTCAAAATGACTGGGTTATACGAGAATATGAGAGGAAAGTACAAAAGAGTACCATAACATTGTATAGGCGTCTAAAAAGAATGGATGATGGACGACTAACAAAAAGAGTGCACAAAAATAATGTTAAAAGTAAGACCTAGGAAAGAATAGATTGATCAAATAAGCAAGATTACAAATGACTACAATCTGCAGAGTGAGAAAGGAGAAGTGCATGACTTGAGTGAGGGATGAATGTCAAGGAGATCAAAAAAGTGTGCAAAGACAGAAAAAAGTGAGGACACATCTACGGAGGTACTGTCCACCCCTATCAAAATGGCGGATGGATATAAGTACAAATACAAGCACAAGTATGGAAACTAAAATAGGTATTCTAGTGGCTGTTTATTTTCCATACATTTTTGGTAAACGCCATGGTTTGAACTATGGCTTTTGAGTTGAAATGTAAATTTGTATCCTTGAGGTACTGTAGCACCTGTTCCTTGTTTTTCATGTCCAATATCACGCTGAAATAAATGTTGGCAATATATAATCTATGTTGTATCTAAGTAAGGACCTGTCCTGAGTTTTTTGATTCAATGAAAGTTCTTGACTCTATTTTGTTAGATTCCCAATCAATAATTGAGTTTTGTTTAGTCTTTACAAATTATTATCTAAGTTGTATGGATTTACTATGAGTGCCCCCTCGCACAGCCGTGTAGAACTCTTTAACTTAATCTTTAAAAGTATTTACATTTATTTGAAATAAATCTAGGTCAGCGGAGTTTATTAGAGTTGTCCTTTGAGTTAAGGCATGTTGCTCCATGACATCAGTACAGGAAAGAGGTACATAAAATATATCATTCCGTCTTCCCTGACTGTAGTCATCCGGCACATAAAGCTGAAAACTCTGCAACAGGGTGATACTGTCAATGAAGCCATCAATAATTTTGGAACAGATGTATAAACTCAACCGTATCTGTGTCTACTTGTGTATGTACGATGGGTGTGGACTTAACATTCAGTAAATATCTTTGCAACTTAGATTAAATTGCTACCTACACAGTTTTCACTGAGACCTCAAAAAAATATTCACATTTTATGGATAAAATCTAACAAAATCTTAACAATTATTTTAAACATACTAAATGGGTATTATTTATTGTAGAAAATACAATAGTGAATAACTTCTTTTTTTTAAATAAATTTTAGGGAATGTTTTTGTTAACTAAATTAATTTTGTAAATTTAACACATTTAGTAATTGAATGAAACAAAAAAAATCATACATGAATATAATTTATTTATTTAATTATAGCAGTTCTTTTGCATTTTTAAACATCACAATTTCATAAAAACATGTTTTGATTTTCATATGATTTCCATTTTTTTTTCTGGAGATTTGATGCCATAGCATTCGTCTATTGATGGTTAGCGGAACCGCAATTTCCATACAAAAATTCTAAGTATGTAAATAATGACTGACGGTATTATTACGCTGTTGAAATATATTCACAGAATTATTAAATCAGTCAGTTAAAATAACCCTTGCGCTTAAAGCAGCGGCTTCCAAACTGGGGGGTGCGCCTCCCAGGGGAGGCGCGAGCTATGGCCAGGGGAGGCGCCAAAAATATGTCTATAGTAGTATTAGTATGAATATTAATAAATAAAACGTAGAAAGGGAGGCGCGAAAAAAAAAACTCTTTTTAGGGAAGCATGGTATTCCTTGGTAATTCCTTGACTTATAGGTTGGTATGAGGCTGACCACCCATACTGTAAAAAATGGTTCACTTTGTCAATGTCACCCCTGTTTCAGGGAAGGTCGGCAAAAGTTGTGGGGCTTATGTTCATTTGAGGTTTGGATTTTATTTGTAGGTACACATTCAGCATTTGTAAGCGCGAACTACACTTGTTGGTTTGTGGGCATACATCTGAGAGCTTTAAATGAATATATCCTTGCAACTTAGATTATTATAGATGGAAGCATAAGGTTTGAAAACCGCTGGCTTAAAGGCAAAGGACTAGGGTCCGATCCCCATCCGTTTGGATGTTTGTTTTTTTAAACCTAAAACCAATGTACCGGGGAAGTTTACTCAGCCTTCACAAAAAATGAGAACCTAAACCTTTGCCTGCATAGAAACTCCCACTTCAAGTGAAGTGGTTGCCGTAAGGCCTCCCTTGCTGGGGAAAATAAATAAGTTTTACATGCAACCTCTTTGGGAAGAAATTGGTAAGAAGTTGCACTGTATGTGAAGCTTAGTTGCATTGTGTGGTGTTTTAAGATCATCAGGGCACATTTTTTTCTTATCTCATCTTTAGGCTTGACTGTCTTTTAGCAGTAAATGAAATAAAATAAGTAAAAATAATGTATGAAGTATATAATTAACAGTATAAACACAATTTTTCAATACTCAAAGATTTCAACTATGGAAACTAAGCTTTGGCTGCCCACCCACACGGCATAGCTATGACATCAAACTCATTAGCCTTCACCCCAACTTTATTGTATGATAATTTGTGTGAATTGAATTGCAACAAAAAAAAATGAAGATGTGTCAAAATTGAAAAGTATTTTTTGAAATTTATTTCCAAATAAGGCCGCATGACGACAAGTATGGGAAAGCGAAGATGCTAAATGCAAACCAATTGGAATCGATCAGACGTCGGGGGTATGTCCATACAAAAACACTCCCAAAAACATGTAAAATATACCTACTAGAGTATTTACCGTACAGAGAGGTAGTGCTGAAAAATACACTGCAGTTTTCTTACGGGGTTATTCTTAGACATTTTAGTCGTCGGTTGAACCCACGATTTGACAAACTAATTATGCATTTGTATGAAGACCTGTCAATCCAAGATGGCCGCAAGTGAACAGCTGATTTGTCTTCATACAAATATTACCAAATTCGGTAGGTAAGAATGACCGTGGTTATGAAAATTCCAGCCCAGGTATCATTAGTTTGTCAAAGCGTGGGATCAACCTATGACTAAAATGTCTAAGAATAACCCCGTTAGAGTATTATATCATCGTTGAGGGATGTAGAGCTGTAGTCTATTTTTTTTTTAACAATTGTCAAATTTTCTAAAGATGATTTTAAATTTGATTCTTCTCATTAAAAGGAAAAAAAACCTACTAAAAAAAAGGATTGAATGAAAGTATACAAAGTATTAAAAATGGGGCAGTAATAAAAACAATGAGTTTCTACTTTCTTTCTCTCAGGATTGTATTTTTTAAATAATGGACTCGGCACAAATTCTATAAACAAAAAACAGTGACGGCACACCGCCGGGTTGCTAGGGAAAAGGCAAACAAATGTTTTGTTATTGGTTGCTAAGGACCCTATTCACAAAGGCCTGTGACGTTTGCCCGTTGAGAAATAAATGTAATGGACTCAGCACAAATTGGAACTCAGAACTTTTTTGTTAGCGGGCAAACGTCACACTTGTACAGGACTGCCGTCCATAACAACCTATGTGACATCAAAATTTTGTCTTATGTCAATTCATTTCACATATGTTTTGGCTTCCATCAAACTGGATTAGCACATTCATTTTACTGATCGAAAAAGTCTCATTTCAAAATGCTGTATAAAAGATAAAATCAAATTCAGCACTTCCTCTCTGTGTGGTAATTACTCCTATATACTCAATTTCTAAGTGTACCCTGCCAAAGATTCACTCTTTTAAATTTTTTGTACCTGCCATTTTTTCTGTTAGCTGTCACGTGAATAATTTTTTCGTTAGCTCTGTTTATTTACACACGTTTTTAAATATCTTTTACGCACTCTCTTTGGTTGGTACAACTGTGTTATGTATTTTTTTTATTCTCGTTTCTAGTCCACTATATTATGCGTCCATGGTTCCAACAGTCTGGGCTCCATTTCACATGACCCTGTCTGGTGTGTTCCACTGATCAAGTCCCGAAGTGTACGGGGATGTATGCCAGCTATCTGTCATAGTTTGTCTGGCAATGTCATACTTTATATGAATATCCAATACCAGATCGTGTGAAAAGGGGTTCAAGCTGACTAAAAGGACTGATGTTTTAAACGTTCCAAAGTATCATGATAAAATTTAAATTCTAACTAGACTATGCCAGCGACCATACCATGTTGAAAGCACCAGTTCTCGTCCTATCACCGAAGTTAAGCAACATTGGGCGCGGATAGTACTTGGATGGGTGGCCGCTTGCGAACACTGTGTGTAGTTGGCATTTCTTGGACCGGTCTGTAGTCCGGTGGCAACACTTTGGACTTGTAAATGGAAGGTTGTGTATCGAATCCCAGTGGAGCACAAAAAATATACCAATTATATAAATATGCTGTTCGCTGGGTTGAATAATTCATAAAAAAAATCCTTTACCAAAGACCGGTCAATAAAAAGGCCCAAATAACCTTACAGCAACTGGGTCTTGCTTGAGTATTGACGCTTTGTAGCGACGACCAAGCTCGTAAACACCTCTGCAGCACTACAACAAGTGTTGTAGACTCCCTAGAGTCTCTGTAATTTAGGGAGTCTCCCGCACAGAATTTCTTAAAAAACTTCATACATTGATTTTTTTATTGAACTTAGTTTTAATGGAATGCGACGCTTTGAATTCTTTGTAATGTTGACACTATTGTCAAGCATCATAAAAAAAATTACAGGTCCTAATCACAGTGAAATTCAATAAATGTAGGAGAAAATGTTTTTCTAAACAAATTTGAACAACACATTGAGTTGTCTAGGATATAACGTGGCAATCATGGATACTTTTCATACATAAGATAAATATGTGGGAACAAAGAAAACTATTTTTGAATAAAATCCTAGGTTTCTGTCTTTGATTATATGGGACACAACTAGGAAAGAGATTATTAGAAGAGATTGTGGAACAGACTGCCACCCGGAGTGAAGAACTCCAAATCTGTGGGTGTATTTCGAGGAGCACTCAAGGCACACTTGTTTAGAAAGTCTTATCCATGATCGGAGAGGGCCCTTGAGGTGTGACACACACAAAAACGGCGCTCTCTTATCATGTGTAATTTAAAATAAATCAGCCTGTTATTATTATTATTATTATTAAAGGAATGAATGTTTTGCATGAATATAAAATCCCATTGTTGTTATCTTATAAACAAATCCTAAATAGCATGATCAAACCCTGTAAAATTCATGAAATAAACATGTCCATAATAAATTTATATGCTTAGGACAAGGCACTAAAAAATATATTTTTTAAATGCATGTTCGTCTTTGTACAATGGACTCCGCACAAAATTCCATGATAAAAGTGTTTCTCCATGTGACTAGGTTCCTTAGCAAGCATTAATAAAATATTACTTTGCCTTTAACATTGCATTCTGGCCATGTGAAATCACAATTTTTGTGCATATGGAATTTGTGCCAAGTCGATTGTATGGTGTATATAATATTTCTATGTATGCTCTAATTATCTATCCTGCATTCCAAGTATGAAATTTTCAATCCAACTAACTTCAGTGTTTACAAAAAATGTACAGAAACGAAAGCAACGCCTCTAGTGAGTGTTTTAATCTCTATACATGTTTGGTGAAATGTTGTGGCTGTGTTTTAAGTAGGTAAAGTTTTATACTTGAGCTACTGAATATTTGACGGTTAATCAACCATCTTTCTTTTGAGGATATAACAACTGTTTAGCATGTAGCTTTACATTTATTTAATAAATGCTTTTAACAAAATATGAAAGACATATCTAGCATGTAATTTATGTATTTCTTATTCATACTGAGTACACCTTGCTGGTATTTCTTTTGGGTTTGAAAGAAACACCGAAACGGGAAATCATTTCTCGTTGGGGATTGAACCCTTGCTCTCGGCATGGAATGCAAGCATTCTATCAACTGAGATATTGACCAGACTTTTTACGAGCTTGGTCGTCGCTACCAAGCGCCAATTCTCTAGCAAAACCCAATTGCTGTAAGACTGGATGGACCTTTTGTGACACCGATTGCATAAATAAAAATATATGATGGCACTCCTAGAGAGTGATTTAGTTTTCATATTTATTTTAGATTTACGCAATGTTTTATTTTAGGGGCACTGAACCAAAGGTGGCTATCTAGGATTTTTTTTAGAATAAGATAAATTTATGAAAACACAATAGGTAGATATATTTATCCCATTTAAAAAAAACAGATTGTTGCCGATTCCACACAAATCATACAGAATGTCTTAAAAATATATATATTAGTATGATTTATTTGATGAGCACTGTTTTTGTGTGAATCACACCTCAAGAGCCCTCTGCAAGCTTGGTCATTGCTATTGAAGGCACTGATTCTCAGGCAAAATCCAGTTTCTGTTAGGCTGGATGCACCTTGGGTGACCGGTCTTTGGTAAATGCAGATTAATTTTTTCAACCCAGAGAAGATTGATTTTCAATTTAAGTAATAAGGCCTTTGTGCTCTGCTGTGAATCAAATCCACGACTTTCCGATTACGAGTCTGTTGAGTTAACCACTAGATTACAGACCGGTTAAAAAAACAAAAGAAATACCGGCTAGGTGTACTCAGTCTTTACAAGAAATGAGAACTAGCCCCCTCAGGAGCTCGGAAACTCCCACTTCAGCTGTAGTGGTTGACGTGAGGCTGGGCCCCTTACCCATCAAAATAAATAGGTCCTGAATCGCCACATGCGACCTCTTGGAGGATAACACAGGCAAGAAGTAATGCTATATGTGTAACTTAGTTGCGTTGCGAGGTGAGTTTGCGCAATGTTTTATACTAGAGGTGCTGTCCTCATAAAAATTCACCTTCCTTCATCAATTTGTTTTGCTCCGCATTTGTCTGACTCTATGTTCCCCACTTGCAGTGAGTTTGAAGTGTCATCGCTGAACTTCCCTGGGCAAGTCCACCGCTGGCGCCTCTCCTTGCTCCTGCAGCGGGGCAGGGAGAGGTCCCGCGCCCTCTTGCGGGGAGACCTGGCCAGGGCGGCTGCGCTGCTGCTGGTCCATGCTAGAGCCAGGCTTCTGGAGGAGACCTTCTCACTCGGAGACAGCCTCAAGAGTCTTTTGTTAGGCTGCAGCAGGTATGCATGATAATTCATCTCTTTCCTCTACTTTAATTTCATCTTCTTGTGCCTCTTCTGGGAAGGATGTCAATCATCATGGTAGCTTGCACCTTTGATACTGGCATTCTTTGAACTCTCAACTTGCAACTTTCAAAATACAGACAAAAACTTGGGGGTGCCAGCTGCAGGCGGGGATAGTGGGCAAGCTATGTAACAACAGCTGTGAAGTGCTTAGTTGCAGAAATGGCATAAACAGTCTATAACATAAGTTATAAAGGTATACCGACATTTAAGGGTCATATTTAATGCACACCCACAAGCAGCCATATGTAAGTTTGTGCTTAACATGCTGCTTGTGTACTTACAAAATAAACCAAATCTCACATGACCATAAACCTTGCAACCACTGTTGCCTTACCCTAAAACCGAGATGGCGTTGGCAAAAGTGAACCAAGTTTTTACAGCATGGAGGGTCAGCCTCATACCTAGCAGTCCAGGAACTATACCGCTGCACGAAAGAGTGATCTTGTGCTTCTGCCAAACCACTGTCTCAGGTTTTTCAACTAAGATGCTCTTCAAGATGAAAAGATGGTTGTGATGACGTATCGAAAGGAGTGCAGGACAGTGGGAAGACCCAGACAAAGGTGGCTGAACCGAAGTGGTGGCAGACTGCCGCGCGATAGGAAAATGGGACTAGAAGAGGAAGGCGTTGGCCAGATAGCAGTGGCTGCAGTCGAACAAGGAAGCCAAGACCCACCTTAGTGGTAGTGCCATTGATAATGATGACACACTTCAGCAATCCTGGTACACTGTAAATTATTTTCACTGATTTGATTGTAAATGTGTCTCCTATTTCTGCTTACAGACTTCTGGATATTTTGTTTGGCATGCCGTCACTTCTAGCTCATAACTTGGACAACAAGATCAAAGAAGAAAGGTGTCGCTATCTGGTGGCTGAGCTGGTCTGCAGGGTAAAGTATTATTCCATTTTCTTCTCATTGTTACTTGGTTTGAAGTCTTTCTTTGGCAAATGTATTCAATCCAGGTTTTTTTTGTAATAATAACAATAATTGGCACCAATTTCATATAGCACCGTTTAGTGCCACTAGCCACCCCTAGCCCACTTTTATGTGTGGAAGCTTCTATTAAATAAATGTGTGCAGCAACCTCCTGATACTGCCAACATTGGTCTCTGTTCTCAATTCCAGAGGCATGCTATTCCAGCAGGATGAACCAGCCAAACTAAAAGCCCTGTGCCTGTAGCCCATTCTATTATGTCAAAATGTCAGCACAAAGAGTGGATTTTTTGGCATCTTTTTAATTTTTACTTGCCACGCAGTATGCTAAGCTTTCTGACCTTTATACATTTAAATATTTCATGGTATTATCAATCCATAATCGTACTTATTCTTTGATAATTAATGGGGCTTCCACACGCTTGCCAACCCATCACAAGTCAAGCGCACAGTGTGTCGTCTAGAACATGCTAGCTGGACAAAATTTTGTCTAATGGACTAATTTTGTCCAGCTAGCATGTTCTAGACGACACACTGTGCGCTTGGCTACAACCCAAGCGCACAGTGTGTCGTCTAACATCACTGTGCGCTTGGCTACAACCCAAGCGCACAGTGTGTCGTCTAGAACATGCTAGCTGGACAAAATTAGTCCATTAGACAAAATTTTGTCCAGCTAGCATGTTCTAGACGACACACTGTGCGCTTGACTTGTGATGGGTTGGCAAGCGTGTGGAAGCCCCATAATAACCAATTGTTTGTTGGTCCTTTCCAGCCAGAGTATCTGGGATCGTTGTCTCTTTTGTGTGGTTTTGTGCGCCGTCAGCTACGCCGCGCCGCAACAGAAAAGTTTGAGGTGGAAAGAGAATGCTCCAGACCGCCATGTGCTGTTCCCTACATCTATCAGACACCACAGGGCGGACACATAGACCTCAGGTACAGAGTGCTCAAATAATAATACGAGTGTCAGTGGATGAATTCATCATATCTGACTTACAAGATTTTGTTTGTCTTTATAGGTGTAAGGAGGTGACACAGATCTACAGGTGGTAGTGATATCGATCTGTACTCCGAATGTATCGATCTGTAACCCTTTTGAAAACAGAAAAAACGGAATTAAAACTAAAGCACTCACTTATAAGTTTAGGAAACTAAGCAGAGGTTCTTGCCACCCCTAGTGGAATGGCGACAGCATTATTATGATTACAGTCATTAGAGGTCCTGTGTGTCTTCCATACATATTTTCTGTTTACAGCATTTACGTATTTTATATTGTGAGAAAATTCCACAGTACACACATTGTTACACACTAAAAGCATCTCACCCAATTTATACATGGATTACCGGGCAAACCGTGTGAAAGCTTTCATACACGCCCATATACTACTAGCATTCTGACTTATGTGTAGCTATATGTGTAGCTTAGTTGCGTTTTTATTCTGACCTGGCATGGGATAGAAAGAAAAAAACAAGACATACCAGCAAGGGCGTACCCAGGATCAAAACATGGGGGGGGGGGGGCAAGTTTTGAAAATTGAAGATGAAAACTTTAACACAAGCTTATTTTATGCCATAAAGTCATGTGCAGTCCACTGTACAATTTATTTTGATTATTAAAATGGTTGTTTCAATAATTCTAATAAATTTTAGGGCAAAATATAATAACGATTCAGGTATTTTGGCACTTTCAGGGGGGGACAGCTGCCCGCCCTGCCACTTCCTGGGTACGCCCATGCATACCAGACAGAATGTGTCTAGTGTGAAAAGACACTAAATGGGTAAATGAAATTTTTTTATGTTTGTGTTTGACATGAAATTGTTGATTGCAGATTGTTCAAACGGGACACGATGCGGCGCGCCCTGCCCATTCTCATCGGGATCCTTGAGAAGGAGACACGCGGCTGGTTCCTGCACTTCAGGGAGAAGCTGATCGCCGAGCTGCGGGAACAAAAGATGCCTGACAGGGAGATTGAACGGGTAAAAATGATCAAATGTATAAAGAATATAAAAAGAAGAATAAAGTGAATTAAAACAATGTTTTACCATTTATATTTTTAAATATTTATAAAAATGGACTTTCACTGTGTTAACAGATCAACACTAAAAAATATTATCAAATGTATAATTGATGCTGTGATCCCCAGTGACTCTGAATATTTGGGATGAATCTTATATATAAAAAAGGAAGGGGTATTTGCGTCTGTTTTTTTCGAATTTGCAAAAATGTTTTTCTAAAAAGTGTTTCTCTTGACAAACTTAACTAACGCTATGTTCCAGATTTTTTGGTGTTTGTTTGTTTGTTTGTTTGTTTGTTTGTTTGTTTGTTTGTGTGTTTGTATATTTGTACCATTATAGGCGCCCAGACCGTTCGCAGCACGATGCTGAAATTTTGCACACCCCCATAAAGTCTTAGTGGCTAAACAACTGTTAGGGTCCGGATGACGTCACGTGCATATTTCGCATACCTGCGATACAGACTGAAAATTGAAATCTTGCCGCTGGCGGCCATTTTGAATTTACAGACTTGATATTCGAAACGGTCATGCCTCTTAGTAATTTTAACAACTTTTGGAAGAAACTTTTTCGCAAAAAGTAAATTCTTCAAACTAAATTTGTAAATACCTACATAGAAAAAAATACAAAACAATATCTTTCATTTGGCACAACGGGCGCATGCATTAAGTTGGAACATTGAAATTAAGCATGCCACCTGAACATAAACAGACTTTCATATTTTCAAACAAAAACAAAAAATACATGAAGGATTAAGAGTAGCTGCCATACGTTTTTTTTGGTTTCTCCAATATTTAACATTCTCCTGGCTTTTATTTTATAATTCTGAATGTTTATTCTCAATGATCAAGTTTATTTTGCTAATGTCAACATTTTTTGAAAGAAAACTTTTTTCAAAGACATTTTTTTTCGAACAAAAATTTGAAAAACCTGATTTTCACAAAAAAGTCAAATTTATAAGTAAAAAAATCAACTGTTTTGATGCTACATTTACAATTATAATTTAGCAAAATGTAATGATATGTAATAGGACAATCACGCGAAGTGTATATTTTGCATACCCGCGATACCAACTAAAAAAATAATTTGCTCTGTAGGCGGCCATTTTAAATTTATAGGCTTCATACTCGAATTTAAAATGAATTTTAGTAAACCCCATAAATGTTAGAAGAAACTTATTTTCTACGGCAAATTTCTTTGAACAAATATTTAAAAAGCAAAATTTCATACAAAGTGTCTTATATATAAACAAATAAAAAAAAACTGAATCTGTTTTTTTTTAATTTTCAAAAGTCATTCTTTTCTAAGAGTTCTGTCGATGGGTCGAACGTTTTCCAATACTTAGGTTTTTTGTAGATTGTGAGTTTAGGCATTTTAAGGTTTCTTCAGGTACCAAGCAGTATCAGACACTAAAATATGGTGAAAAGTATCACAAGCAGTTTAAAGATGTCAAAAGATAATTCAGAGCAGGACGAGCAGTTTGAAGGCATTTCATGACAATAAGAGCAGCTGGAACAATCTAAAAACAAAAGCACCAGTACCAACAAAACAATGCCGTATGGCAAACGCAGTCATGTTTCATGCCACTATAAGACAATTGCAAGCAACACAGGTACGCTTAAGATACTATTACCAGCAAAACGAAAAAGAGCAGAAAAGACAAGTTATAGAATCACCAGAAAAATAAAGAGCAGAAATAAAAAGCAGGATAAAGACTTCAGCACCTGCACAACAATAGGAAGTAGCACGATCAGGCCTGGGATTCTACCGTAAAACTGTCCACTTTTTGTTGTTGTTGTTGGTCAGTTCTCATGGATCTTTTAAAAATCAGAGCAGGGGTAAAGTGTGCTGGCGAAGCCGGACTTCAAACTGCCCGTAGGGCCTAGCAGCCAACCGTGCGAGAGCGCGGTTTGGTCTGCTAGTGTTAGAATAAAAAACCAAGTGAATGATCCTTAGTCAGCTGACAGGTCTACAGAAATATCCAATATATGATGCTCAATCTTGTTCAAGGAGCTACCCTCCATTCTTATGTACTTACTAGACAATATCAATTTGTAACAATATTTAAATCAATGCAGTTATACAATAAAAAAGCAGAACAAATCAAAATAAATTAATTCAAGACTTGATAATGAGGGCCGCACCTTGACCACAATTGACACAGACAAAATTTGAACAGCACACTGCTGAGTTCCTACGGAAAAGGCAAAAAAATATTTAGGATGTTTGCTAAGAACCATAGTCTCAAACATAAAATAAAATCAGCATCTTCCATCCACCAACTTCAAGAAACTTGATCTTGACTATTTCTGATACTCATGAAATAAAATAAATATAGAATATCAATTGTTGTATTTTGTTTGATTCAGGAAGTGAAGGAGGCTGTGATGAGGGAGTACCTCCAGCGAGTGTTCAACGCGGTGCTGTCCCACCCGGGGCTCGCCACCCTGGGCTCAGGGATCCCCGACCTGCTGGTGAGGCAGGCACAAGCCAGCGTCATGATGCACAGGTATTATCATCATCATCATTATCCAAAAAATCTACATATTCTAGATTTTAATTGTCAATCATTTTGTGGAACTCCTTTATTTTGTTTAATTCATACCATTTCCACCTGTTTTATCGGTTATGTGGCAGCGCCGGAATGCCTATTATGTACATGTTGAAATGCCCATTGTGCAAGATTTTGTAGGTAATAATGTCCTTTGTACCTATTTAATTGTTCTCAAGCTGTCTACTAATGTAGGCAATGCTTAATCATCTTCAGGAGTATTTTGAATAAAAATATGTTTGCTGCTCTAAAAATTGACACCCAGAATAATTCCACTCCTTCTCATCCCAGAAATTGTAACAAATTATAAACAAATATTTTGAAATTTTATTCGCTGTAACAAATGTATTTGGTGTATGATTATCTGTTTGCAGAGCTGTAGATAATGTTCAGAGGAAGTTGGATCGCACTAAGGATGGTCTGAAGGAGAGATTGGAGCACATGTACCCAGTGCTGTCCAAAATACAATCCTGGATGGACGCCAAAATGAGGTATTGAAGCTGCTTAGAAAAGGTCTTTTGTTTATTTCCTTTCATTTAAATTTCTTAGCTATTTGTCTACTGTTCACTATCATCTTGTAAAGGCAATGCCTTTTGCTGGCCATTTGTCTCTGCTGGTCAACATCCTCTTGAGTTGTGAATAGGAGGCGACATCAATGAGTGACTTCAGATCTTGGAATTATGAAGCACCTGGGCATCTTCTTTCTCTGGTCTCAATGATGAAAATGTTCTTTAGGAAGGTGTATACGTACATTATTTGGTAACTATTCTTAAGAAAGCTTTCCATTCATAAATTTGATAATTAAATAATTTGACAAAGGGAAAAAAATGAGACGCAGGGTTGCGAGGGCGAAAGTATTTTATTTGTTGGTTGCCAAGGACCATAGTTACATAGACGTGTATCATTTGCTTGCTGAGAAAAAAAAAATGGAATAGCCATGCCGAAAAACCAAAAAGTAAGTATGCACTAGGGAAAATAGAAAAGAAAATTTACACATTGATATAAAAGATGTTTGAAGGTTTTTTAATACTTTCCAGAGCCGCAGAGATTGTGTTCTCCCAGCAGAATGCATGGAACGCTCACCAGGAGGCTGTGTCCCTGTGTACTGCGCATGGACTCACACAGGCCGCTTACTTCATACAGAGAGACCTGGCCTTCATGAAGGAGGTATGTGACACGTCAACAGTTAAATAACTTAACAGTATCATCAACATCATATCATCATTACGCTGAAGAAGCCCATCGCAGATATGGAAACGTCCGAAAACTCCAACTCCGGTAGACCAGGACAACATATCCCAGAAAGCAACTCTCCAGTGTCAACCCTTCTATGTGTGCTGCATAACCTTTCCCCGACCTCTTCCAAGGCTCTCACAGACCTTCGATCAGCAGGGGCGTGCATCTCATACAGGCACATGCGCCTAATAGGTATCCAATATATGGTAAAAAAACATTTAAGTTTGGTCTGCAGATTTAAAATTCAAAATTTACATTTGATTGGAACATCGTTAGCACTTCAGTCAATTTCAAATGAGTTATTTAAAGGAATGGGAGAAAATATTTATTCTGATATGTATTTGCCTATACCCATGCACGCCTCTGTCGGTCAAGAACCACGACTTTAAATAAAAATTGAAGTTCTTAAAGTAAAATCTTGGTGTCAAATCACTTTCAGAGAGAGCCCGTCCTCCTCAAAGAGCTGCGCAAGGTGAAGACGCCGACTCGCAGCTTTGAATGGAGCACGCAGATCTGGCTGCCCGAGAACTGGCTGGTAAAGCGCAACTTCCAAGGTCAATCGGAGGTCATCCCAACTGTGCTGACCCAGCAGGTCACCAGCATAGTGACCCCCAGGTCGGACCCCAGCCAGCCTGTGTACATGGTGGAGAAGGAGGTCACCAGGACTACTACAACAAGGTGGCCTATGTGGAGATGGATCAACTTCTGCCACAGGTTAGTTCATCATTGTCTAATCTAATCTAAGTTTCAAATATATTTACATCATTTGAGATTCATATTAAATGCATTCCCACAAGCAGACACGTTTAATTTCGCGCTAACACATGCCACATGTGGACCTACAATATAAAAACACAATCTCAAATTAACATTAGCCCTGCAACCTTGCTTCTCTGAAACAAGGGTGACATTGGCAAAGTGAACTATCTTGTTACAGTATGGATGGTCAGCCTCATACCAACCCATAAGTCAAGAAATTTGTATCAGGTATAAGGTGTCCGGAATGCATCAGTTATTTGTGGGAAAAGACAGAAGGGAAGGTTGCCAGGACTACTACAACTATGTGGTCGTTGTGAAGATAGATGCTGCCCCCAGACGGGCGTGCCATGAAATGTGTTGAATCCTTCAAACAGGGAATGAAGACCCATTTTGTTCTTGCAATAGCAGAAGTCACAAAATGTTACTGTAATGTTTCATACTTTTTTATGCTTGTATTTTATTGATTTTTTGTTGTTTTGTATAAACTCCTTTTATATTATACTTATTTTGTAAAACGCTTATGCCGTAAATAAATAAATACCTTCATTTAAATCTTGCAGAAGTTGGAGTTGGAGCTGGAATGCCATGTTCCTGTTTGGAGTGGTGATCCCGTGGTGCTCCCCGGTGTCCTTGAGAGCACTCTTCTTTGTGGAGCCCTTCATGCCTGACCTTGAACTCTCTCAGGTAACATAACCTCAAATAACATTGGAATAAGGTAATTCGCATTTATTATTATTTCATAAAATGATAGACTACATTTTTAAAGATGCATCTGCGTTTTAAAAAAAATAATATCTGGCTTAGTTTTTACATTATAGCTCTTTTAAATTTGCGCATTTTCGATTTCCGGTAAAACAGGACATTTTTTATTTAGGTGGATATGACATTGATCAATCTTCAGAGTGTACCGATGGGCCCAGGTAGTCTGTGGGATCCATCTACATCATTTTGACGTCACAGCGTGGCTAGCCGACCGCGCTGCGTTTTGGCGGGACTCAAATTTTCGGCATTTTATTTTTGAAAATTATCATCGATATCTTTATTGTTACTATTTAAAAAATATTTGGTTGTGATCTGTGAAATGTACTCTACACAACCATAGTATTTTCAACCGTTTTCCCCACCACTGCAACTACCCTATTTGTTTTGTTACTCAAACTTACATTTTGTGTTGTCTGCATACCCGTGTGTGTTCTTATTATACAAACTTACATTTTGTGTTGTCTGCATACCCCGTGTGTGTTCTTATTATACAAACTTACATTTTGTGTTGTCTGCATACCCCGTGTGTGTTCTTATTATACTTTGTACTTCTTTGTAGGTGAATGGAACGCTGTTTCCAAGGAAGAGCAGCGTCACGCAGACAGCTTGCTCCAGGTTGATATCCCTGTGGAGGCATATATCTAAAGCTCGGACCAACTTTGAATCTAAACCTGACACAGGTACGACTGCCTATCTATTTTTGGGTGTGAAGAACTATTTTTCATTGAAAGTAATACAGTATGTACATATTATGTCAGCAAATATTAGGGATGGTTATGTTTTTTTAAATAATAATCCAAAGGTTAAATCTAATAATTATAATTATGCCTTGACTTATAGGTTGGTGTGAGGCTGATCACCCGTGCTGTAAAAAAATGGTTTATTTTGTCAATATCACTCCTGTTTTAGGGAAGGTCGGCAAAAGTTGCAGGGTTTATGTTCATTTGAGGTTTGGTTTATAATTTGTCAGTACAAATGCAGCATTTGTAAGTGAGAACTTACACGTGTCTGTTTGTGGGCATTCATTTAATATTGAATTTAAAATGTTAATATATCTCATCCATATATATCTTGTCGGTGTTATGGCCACAGGGGGTCAAGTCGCTTGCTCGACTAGCGTATTTGGAACAAAATAATGTTAGTTCGAATCACGTCTGGCCCATTTGACCATAACTTCGACCCTAGTTCAACAGATGCCATTGCATGTACACAAGCTTCTGCTTTCGCATGATGACAACTGGCCAGGCAAAATAGGTTGGTGAATTGCATTCCTCTTCACAAATCTTTATAAATAAATTAAAAAACTTTGCAACTTAGATTATAAATAGATTAAAATAAAAATTACTTTGTTGTAGATCACGATGATGATGATGAGTTGATGATTTCTTTATAGCGCCGTTTCGTGATGTAGTCACTCCAAGGGCGCTGGTGCAAACGATGCCAGAAATTTGCTTGTCTTCAGTGCATTCCGGAACTTTCCATGGTCCTCTAGCTCTCTCACATGATGTGGCAGTTGGTTCCAGGCCAGAGGGCCAGTAACTGCAAATTCAAAATCAAGGCCAGCAACTCAAAATCACATGACTTTTATTTTTGTTAAACACAACCAGTTTCGGGAGAAGCAGTACCTTCCATCTTCAGGTGTAATAAAACAAAGTAATTTTTATTTTTATCTATTAAAATGAACCTTCACAAAGTTACTGCTGAAAATCTAGATTACAGATTATTACAGAAGTTATGTATTTCATCTGGTGGAGTAATTCTTCAATCATATTTTTTTATATCCTCTTTAGGAATCCTGTTTTATTCATTATGATTTGTCATTGCAGGCTTCATAGGCAAGGGGTTGACTCGCCACATGAACCGCGTGTGGAACTATGTGATCAAGGGCACGCTGGGCACGCTGCTGCTGCTGCTGCTGTTCCCGCTGGCGTGCGTGTCGTGTGCCGTGCTGAGCCTGGTCATGGCGGCCACGGCCTTCATCTGGGCGCCGGCACTCGCGGCTCTCCTCCACTTGTTCATGGTGACCATTGTGGACTTGGACTGTCCGGAGCCCGGCAGGAGAAATCGGTAATATTTAGAACTGATATGATTTCATTTTTGTATCATCTTTTTCCATGACTCTGCAATTGATATTATTTTTTAAATTAACCTTTCTGGGAGTAGAATAATTTGTATGGGGAAAGCTATGGTGAGTGAGTTCTTTTTGACATGGAAAAAACAAACATTTTTTTATCAAATCATGATACAAGAATATGAAAATGGTTAAAAAAAAAAGAGTAAAAAATATTACTCACGTTTTTAAAGTTGTATCATAAAAAAATTGATTGCGGATTATAAATATTATATAAATAGCATCAAATAAATATCTCGCGACATTTGATAAAGTGGATTTTCGTGCATGTTAGATTAGAATTCTGTTTTGAAATGGTACAATAATACTTTGTATTGTCCACAGATGGCATTATAATTCATACTTGAAGCATAAACACACCAGTCACCCATACAAATGCACTGTCGTATATATACGACCATACCGGTCCGTAGTCCAGGTGGTAACACTTCGGACTCGTAACTGGAAGGTCGTGGGTTCGAATCCCGGCGAAGCACAAAAAATATACCATGTATATTTTCAAATTT
The DNA here is from genome assembly GCA_951799405.1 of Agapetus fuscipes. Taxonomy (NCBI): domain Eukaryota; kingdom Metazoa; phylum Arthropoda; class Insecta; order Trichoptera; family Glossosomatidae; genus Agapetus; species Agapetus fuscipes. The sequence continues at coordinate 15,842,267 of OX637334.1, forward strand.
GCTCTTCGCTGGGTTGAAAAATTCATAAACCTTTACCAAAGACCGGTCATTAAAAGGTCCATCCAGCCTTACAACAACTGGGTCTTGCTTGAGAATTGGCGCTTTCTACAGCGACGACCAAGCTCGCAGAGGGCTCTTGAGGTGTGATACACACAAAAACAGCGCTCACCAAATAAATCAGCCTAATTTAATTAATTTAACCTTTATACTGTAAAAAATGGTTCACTTTGCCAATGTCACCCCTGTTTCAGGGAAGGTCGGCAAAAGTTGTGGGGCTTATGTTCATTTGAGGTTTGGATTTTATTTGTAAGTACACATTCAGCATTTGTAAGCGCGAACTACACTTGTTGGTTTGTGGGCATACATCTGAGAGCTTTAAATGAATATATCCTTGCAACTTAGATTATAGATTATAGATTATAGATCACCCTGAGTATCTAAAAATTACACATGGTCCGAAGTGGGGTACCGGAGGACCCCAGCTACTTTTCATACAAAATAATCATAAGGCAGAGAGCCCACCAGACGTGCGTTTCGCTCCGCATACGCCGTGGAATGACGCAAATAGGACAAACTCAACCAGTGTTTCCTAAACGGTGGAAGAGAATTTAAAACAAACATTTTTATAATAATTTTTATTTCATTTTCAATTGTATAATAGTGAAATATGCAACATAGGAAATTAAAAAAAAAACATAAATTAAGTTAAAATCAAAAAAACATAAATACAATTTTTCAAGCTATGTACAATAGTGTTGAGAAATATCAAGCGAAGGCATCTTTTGATATCTGGGCGTAGTTTATATCTGCAACAAATTAACGAATGGTTTATTATTTATTTAAATACTCTAAATCTAAATCTAAGATGTAAATATATATTAAAATTTACAATCCACATCTTATACACCCACAAAAGTAAACATACGTAGGATTTTCGCGCATACAAATACAATTTCAAATGTGTCGACAGTAGGAAATACCGCAAATGAACATAAGCTCTGCAACTTTGCCGCCTTTCCTTGAAGCAGGGGTGGCATTGACATAATTGAAACATTTTTTTACAGTATGCAGACTCAGATTCATCAGACTCAGATTCAATAATATCTTCGACTTCAGAATCATCCAAATTACACAATTCGAATTCTAAGTCACTGTCAATAACTTCGTCATCACTAACGTCTTGCAATTTTTCTATTTCTTTATAGGTATTTTTTCTAGCCATTTTCTAGAGAGAGAAAAAAATCAAATGTTAGGCACATATCACAAAGGAAAAACAATATACCTATTCAGAAAAAAAAACAACGAACTTACCTTTCTCTTCACAAAAACATATTTATTTTATATTTATAAAATATTATAAAACGTTTTGGGAACCACTGGAATGACAGGAGACGACGCAACTGTTCCACTCGCTTACCCAGAAACGACGGAGTAAAGTCGTCAGCGGACAATATAGTTGACTCTCTTCCGCACAGCTGTGACGCGGTAAGCCCGCGTAAAAAAGTGAAACAAGTAGCTTATCTCTGGACCCACCACACACACAATGGCGCGCCCGCCCTTCCCGTCCCCCCACATGCTCCAGCGCTCCCCCCGCGAGGGCATAATGTGACGTGTTTCTGACCACGTGATTAGTAGAGTACGCGAATATTTATCAAAAACAATTATTTGAAGACTACACGCTTTGAATACTTAAAAACAAAAAATACAGAAATGTTTCTTAGTAGCTTTACGAAGATTACAAAAAGTTTCAATTGAATTGCTCGATTAATTATTGAGTAATCAAATAAAACGTTTTTTTGGGGTATCTCATATACCCCGCTTCGGCCAGGGAAGGTTAATACTCCTTCAAAAAAATATTGCGCTGTCGTATATATACAAACACACTCTCCTAAAGGTTAATACAGTACATCAAATTTATTAAGCGATAATTTATTTATTTATAGACAAAATTTACAGGGCGGACAGTGAAAAACCAAAACATCACAATGCATTTAACACAACGTTTTACAAGTAATACAATATACATACATATTCAGGCTAGTAGGTACCTATGTAAAACAAAATAATTTTTGTTTTTTTGTCAGGCTGTGAGCTATTGATGTCGGGCCTATAAGTAAGTAGGTACAATAATTTACTAATCAGTAGACATCTATAATCTAAGTTGCAAGGATATATTCATTCAAACTCTCAGATGTATGCCCACAAACAAACACGTGTAGTTCACGCTTACAAATGCTGATTGTGTACTTACAAATAAAATCCAAACCTCAAATGAACATAAGCCCTGCAACTCTTGCTGACATTCCCTGAAACAGGGGTGACATTGGCAAAGTGAACATCATTGTTTTTATTCCAGGAACTTCTGAAAACCTCCCTATTTACACTTCCCTCTTAGTGAAAAACTTTCATAATGGAACTTTTTTTGTAATTTCAGGATATCAATAGTGGTGGAGGCAGTGGTGTGGAACATTTTAATCCTGGGTTGCTTGCAGCCTATAGCGGCGCTTTTTGTGGCCATCGTTGTCTGTCCCATAGCTGCAATGGCCCTCTTTACAGGTATACCAACATACACTACCTCTCTACATCAATAATGGTTTCTGGGATGGTCGGCCTAATGCCTTGGTGCTCGAATTTGCGTTATTGACAATAGCGCCGGTTTGAACCCTGCCTGCGTTGTATCCTATCGACAATAACTTCGACCCTGATTCAACAGATGTCACCGGCTAATTTTTAATTACCAATGACATCTGTTGAACGGGGTCAATATGAAATAATTAATTATTAATTGACAACGTGACTACCTGTTTCTGGCCAGGCAAAGTAGGATGGTGAATTGCATTACAAAACGCAACTCATTCCTTCGCATTACAACGCATTCCTCTTCACAAATCTATTTATTAGAAAAATAATTATAATATTGCCAAGTTGCAGTGGCATTGGATTCCTCTGACTACATCTATCATGGAGGATAGGAAGAAATGGAGACGACTCTTCAGAGACTCTTAGTCACTCGTAGAAGAACAGTTACCAAAACAGGGATGAATGTCTGACATCCCCAATTTCAAATGGAACCCTAGCCCTTTGGTTGTGAAAGTGTTCTACCAACTTAGCCATTGACTGGAATAACTCATCTATTCCCCGAGGAAGGCTTATTGATAATAAGCTCCAGAATACTTGAATATGTATGTGACTGATATTTCCAGTGGGCATTGTTCGCTACTGGACTCGTCTTCTGTGGGACGCCATCATGTTCCAGTTTGTCATCAAGAAGAGGGGAAGAGTCCCCGCCTGTGACAGTGCCTTTGTCAAGAGGACTGCGGGACCTGGTTTGGCTCAAGACTACTACTTCCAGATAAGGTAATGTCTTCTGCTCCACTAGCTAATACCGCCTGCATTTTCTTCTAATGAAGAAGAACTTCATGTAACTAGGGTCCTTAACAAGAAATAATAAAATATTAGTTACCTGGGTCCCTGACAGCCTTGTAGCCATGTGGACTTCATTCAACTGCTGATGGGAACATGGTTCTTCCTTATAAAGCAATTAAGGATGATGTTTCTGATTCAAGTAAACATTTTATTTATGCATTTTGAGAATTTGTTAGGGGAAGTTGGATTACTGGAAATCCGCTGTGGATGCAGCTTGGCAATAGGATGCGCTGAAGGGCTCAAAGGTAAAAAAAAAAAATTGTCATAATAAAATTTGTGAAATGTTTCAGCGGAAACTTCGTAGAACTCCATTTAAAAAACACTGTTTTGCTCCGCTTGTTTTTTATTTGTTGAAAAAATAAATAGTGAGATTGACCGTTGCGGCCTTTTGGCCATCTCAGGTAAACAGCATGTTTTTCGGCCTCTTCGCCATCTTCAGATAAACATTTTGTGTAAGTAGAACTAAACAGTGTTTTTTTTTCATATGTAAATTTTATTTAGTAAAATTTGCATAACCAGCCGTGTGCTGGTTATGCAAATTAGATGCTGGTCTCTGGTGGCATTCATTGGAATGCTCAGATTCCATAGATCTTGGCTTTTTCTTTAGGCATCGTTTAATTTTATGTGTTGTGTTTTAGAGCAGTGCAAGTTTAGACCTCGCTGGAGCTAAAGAAGATGGCCGCCTTCCAACAGACCACTGAGGCCGCCATCACCCAACCACAGAGGGACTTTGTCATGTACTGATGTTGTGTGTATGGTGTTGCAGACCAGAGCAAGCCCTGGCCGCGCTGGAGTCCCGCATGGAGCTGGAGGAGCTGGCGGCATTCCAGCAGACCACTGAGGCCGCCGTCACCCAGCCCCAGAGGGACTTCGCTCAGTTTGTAGAGGCGTGCTTCGGCCCTTTCTCTGTGCAACTCGCCAAGGTTAGCTAAAATAAGCTCGGTGTCTAGTATTATTTCTATAAATAGCAACATCTTTTGATACAATCTGCTAAGAATATCATAAATTAAGAGTTTTGGGAGTCGCGGGAGCTGAGTCCCGGAGACTGGGCGGGGCTGGCTAATTTTGGGGACCGTGCTTTGGGTTCAATGGACTGGAACAGACTACCACCTAATGTGAGGAAGGCAAAAACTGTTGGTATCCTTAAAGGAGCTCTGAAGACACATCTTTATAAAAAATCTTATCCGTGATTTGAGAGGGCCCTTGAGGTGTGACACACACAAAAAACGGCGCTCTTTAATTATGTTTACCTTATAAATAAATTATCCTTGTATTATATTTAAATAAATCTACTTCAAGCAGCTGCAAGATATGAAATGGCAACACTTCTATCGGACACTTCATGGCTAGAAGAAGAAAAAATATAGGCCATTTTTGTTGATTGAACCTTCAAGCAAGCTGCTCTAACTGTTGCAACATCCTGCCAGGTATCCCGCGAGAAATGGATCTGGAAAATATATTTAGAGAGGTTGAAGACTCAGCTGTTTGCGTGCTCGTATGAGCAACTGCCTTAAGAAAACCAATCTAATCTAATCTAAGTTGCAAATATATGTAACATTGGGGATTCACATCATACGTACAAATTTGCGCTTGCACATGTCGCATGTGAACCTACAATATAAAAACCCAAATCTCAAATGGACATACACCCTGCAAATCTTGCCGTCCTTCCCTGAAACAGGGGTGACTTTAGCAAAGTGAACCATTTTTTACAGCATGGGTTGTCAGCCACATACCAACCTATAAGCTACGAAAACCAAGAGTCATGAAAAGGCATTAAAAAAGTGATGTATTATTTTGATTAGTTCTGATTGCTGTATTCCTAATGACTGTTTGATTGTGGTGTTTGGCAGACGGGTCCCTACAAGCAGCTGGAGAAGGAGGGCAGTGACCTGATAGCCTCGCTGCACGAGAAGCTGGAGAAGCGCAGGAGGGAGCTCAGCTTGGGGCTCAGCCCGCCCATCAGGGCCAAGATCAAGCTCAACACCATCGATCTCAAGGTATGCTTTATATAGTGCGGTGTAGTTTCCATTATAATAGCTACACAGTTAAAATTTATTAATTGGATATTAGATGAACAAATTTTTTATAAAACTGAACAATTTTAAAACTTATTTAAATCGGATATTTAACAAACCGTTTGGAGAGAACTTACATTATTCTCTACGTTTCGTCAGCGACGTAGCCGACGTCTTCAGGAGAACATCCTCTCTGTACGGCGACTGAGGATGATCCCCAATGTTCATCCTCAGTCGCCGTACAGAGAGGATGTTCTCCTGAAGACGTCAGCTATGTCGCTGACGAAACGTAGAGAATAATGTAAGTTCTCTCCAAACGGTTTGTTAAATATCCGATTTAACCTTTACCACCCTAAGTATCTAAAAATTACACATGGTCCGAAGTGGGGTACCGGAGGACCCAAGCTACTTTTCATACAAAATAATCATAAGGCAGAGAGCCCGCCAGACGTGCGTTTCGCTCCGCATACGCCGTGGGAATGACGCAAATAGGACAAACTCAACCAGTGTTTCCTAAACGGTGGAAGAGAATTTAAAATAAACATTTTTATAATAATTTTTGTTTCATTTTCAATTGTATAATAGTGAAATATGCAACATAGGAAATTAAAAAAAAAACATAAATAAAGTTAAAATCCAATAAAACATAAATACAATTTTTCAAGTTATGTACAATAGTGTTGAGAAATATCAAGCGAAGGCATCTTTTATTATCTGGGCGTAAATCACATGTATGACCCCTCCATTTAATACTTCCTCCATGCAAAGATATATATCATTTAAGATTTATATTAAATGCATTCTCACAAGCAGACATGTAGAATTTCGCGCTAACACATGCCGCATGTGGACCTACAATATAAAAACCCAATCTTAAATTAACATAAGCCCTGCAACTCTTGCCGTCCTTCCCTGAAACAGGGGTGACATTGGCAAAGTAAACCATTTTTTACAGTATGGCAGGTCAGCCGCATACCAACCTATAAGTCAAGGAACATACATCACAAATTACATTTTTTTAAATCAATAAATAATAATATAAACATAAACATTAAAAAAAAACTAAATCATAAAACCAATTTCACTTTGATAAACCCTAGCCGCCAACATTACAGATCAACCGCCATTTCTTTCTATCCTTACATACTTCTTTCATTTCCTCCAGAGTCATAACCTTCTTCATACAAGCTCTTCTTTTATTATGACTCTGGATATTCCATTCATTCGCAATTTCGGATATTTGGTCCATCCATACCTTTCTCGGTCTTCCTCTACCACGACATCCATCTATTCTACCAACATATACTTTCTTCGTCAGTCTTTCCTCATTCATTCTCTCCATATGCCCAAACCATCTTAACAAACTTCTTTTAATCTTCACTTTCACACTTTCTCTTGCACCACATTCTTCTCTTACAAAATCATTCCTCACCCTGTCACTCCGTTTTTTCCCAATCATACTTCTTAGAAAGTCCATTTCAACAGTATGGACTTTGCTAATTTCACTTTCATTCACCGTCCAGGCTTCGCTTCCATACATCAAGGTGGGTAAAAGTATGCCACTGTGTACCGCCAATCAAGCATTTTTAGATATGCTTTGATTTTTGGCGATACAAGCTGTGGCACCCAGTACACACCTGCCCTTCATTACTCTTCTTTCAAGTTCACCTGTCATTCTTCCATCTTTTTCAAACTTACTTCCCAAGTATACAAACTCATTTACCACATCAACATTCATTCCGTTTATTCTAAATTCATAGTTCGTATTTTCTTCATTTCTTTCAAAAATCAAAACTTTCGTCTTACTTGCATTTAATTTCAAATAATTACCTAGCAGAGCTTCGTTCAATCTAGAGAGCATTGTTTGCAATTCTACTGCTGAATCAGATACAAGAACTGCATCATCCGCATACAGTAGAACACTCACTTTGCTCTCTCCTATCATTAATCCACAATCATCAAGTCTAGCATCTCGAACACACTTGTCCATGACTATGTTAAATAGCCATGGGCTCATCACACATCCTTGCCTTACACCCTTAAAAACTTCAAACCATTCACTATACTCATCATCAATACGAACACATGCTATACTATTTTCATAGTTTGCATGCACCGCACCTAGGAGAGCCCCATTCACTCTGTATGCTTTCAAAACATCCCATACCATACCTCTGTCTACTGAGTCAAAAGCCTTTTCCAGATCTACAAAGGCCGTGAACAGCTTCCGCCTCATCGACAATTGTTTTTCAACAAGTTGTCGTAGAGTAAAAATCTGATCAACACAGCCTCTACCGGCCATAAAGCCGGACTGTATATCGGAAATCCTTTCACTAGTAGTCAGAATCACATTTTTTATAATCACCTTATAGAAGACTTTCTCTGGTATACTGAGTAGACTGATTGGTCTGAAGTTCTGACAGTCTTTTTTGTCCCCTTTACCTTTGTAAATAGGAACAATGACTGCTTTCCTCCAGTCCATCGGTACCACTCCTGCATTTACACAAAGTTTACATAGTTTATACATTCATTCTACTACACATTCACCACCTGCTTTCAACATTTCACCATTTATTCCATCAAACCCAGCAGACTTTCCATTCTTCAAACATTCAATAGATACTTTTATTTCTTCTTTCAAAATCCTAAATTCATTCTCTTCTGACATTTTTCTAAACAAAGTTCTTTCGCCCCGACCAAAAATCCCTTCAAAATATTCCTTCCATCTCTTACATACTTCATCATTCTCCCATACCATCTCACCGACAGCGCTTTTGATTCCTGGGGTGGTCAATACAGAATCTTTATTCCTATTGGCACTGATCCACCTCCAGAATTCCTTCCTACTGTCGGTGAAATTTCTGTTCATTTTTTCATCAATCTTTCTCTGTTCATTCGCTTTGCTTTCATAAATTACATTCTTCGCCATTCGCTTGGCTATCTTATATTCATCTTCGAACTTTCTATCATTCCTGTCATTCAGCCACTTTTTGTAACATTTTTTCTTCACTGTCACAGCCTCTTTTACTTTACCATTCCAACAGGCATCTCCTTTCAATCTTCCACCTTTCGTTTCTCCACATACCTTTCAAGCACACTCAATCATTCCTTCTTTCATATACTTCCACATGTTTTCAATATCTTTTTCATTCACATTCTTTTCAAGTTCATTCACACTTAATTTTTTTTGTATTTCTGATTTATACTTCTCTTTCACGTTTTCATCACTCAGACTTTCTACTTTTATTCTTGGCTTTCTTACTTTCTTCTTACATTTCTTCTTTCTTACTTCTCCAATCATTATTTTAGCGCATAAGAGATAGTGGTCACTGCCTATTTCAGGCCCACGATAGACACGGCTGTCTCTTACGGCTCCTCTCAGTCTTTCATCCACACAAGTGTTATATGAAAAAAATCAGTTCATCCTCAGTCGTCGTGCAGGGAGGGTGTCTCCTGAAGATGTTAGCTACGTCGCTAACGAAACGTCAAGAATAATGTAAGTTCTCTTATAACAGTTCGTCTAATATCCGATTAATAAATTTGAACTGTGTAGTTATTGTTGTTGTAAATATGTCAAACAACCGTAATTCCAACCTAAACCTAACAATTGGTGTAGGAGTTGTTTGATGTTAACCCATCCATTTTGTAAAATAAAAATCCTTAGTGACAATTTCTTTGTGGGTTTTTGAATAAATACCTGTACCCTGAGTACGAGTTGCAAAACTTGAGTAAAGTAAAGTTTACGGAAAGTATTAAAGAGTGGTTTTCCCCAAATTCTGCCGTTTTTGTTTGTTTGAACTTGATTTTCTTCATCACTGTAACTCTTTTGCATAGACCATAAAGTGTAAGAAACAAAAATGGCAGATTTTGGGGAAAATCACTCTTTAGTACTTTCCGTAAACTTTACTTTACTCAAGTTTTGCAACTCGTACTAAGGGTACTGCAGCAAAAATACCTTCCATAAACTTTTTTTTCTTTTAATCTTAGTTGGCATATTTTTAAACAGTAATAAAGTTGATTAAACTTAAAGTTGGTTTGTGTATTGACATTGTGAAATTTAATCCATTCAAATTTTTATTCATCTTAAATCAATAACATAAAAATTAAAACAAAGTTTTTCTTTAGGAGTTGGTTAATTTTCTGGAGCGCTTTCCGTGTTCTCTTAATAATAGTGTGATAACACCAAAAGTGCTCGAGAAAATAAAACAACTCCTGAAGAAGATCTTTTGTTTTTACTTAACATTATTAATTTAATTTAATTACCTTTAAAATTAGGCAAATATAAAACAAAAATAACAAAATAATGTACTTTTTCATTTTCCCATAAGTATTTTCTCCATTGGCCTCAAAGTTTTGTCTTTTTTGTGTATGAACATTTTATTTAAACACTTATTTAGGATGTGTTACTTTTAAAAGTTTCCAATTTACCAAAAAAACTTTGAAGAAAATGAAAACCCTCTATTTAACTATGAGTTACAAGGTCATTAAATGCAAAAAATCATCATCATTTATCCACCTATCTTAATCTATAATACATAATCTCAGTTGCAAAGATGTATTAACATTTACAATTCATGATTTATGCATACCCACAAGCAGGCAACCAATAATTAAATTATTCCGTTTGTTTAGATTGTAATCCAGCAAGCCGCCCTTATGCTCTCTCGTTTCTACCCATCGTCTGTCATTGCCCGTCTCCGTGTCCCCCCCGAGGAGTTCTGGGAGTCGCGGGGGCTGAGTCCCGGAGACTGGGCGGGGCTGGCGGGCCTCCTGTACTCTGAGCTCTTCTCCCCCGACTTTCTCACTCCACTGGGGGAGCCAGACACCAGGTTCCGCCTGGAGCCACATCACATGGCCGACCTGGAGAGATACAGGGATATGGTGCATACTACAGAGATTGGTAAGCATTCAAGCTTCATTTATGTCATATTCCTGCTCGATTGTTTCCATTACTTGTGTCAGAACCACAGGCAACTCATTGGTATACAAAACATTGCAATTTTTTTGTTGGTTGTACTGTAATCCACATTTAAGCCCAGATTGTTACCATACTCTTGTGAAGCTATCTCAAGATTCATGAAGCTCATCCAGCTGAGCAGATGCAGCAGAGCAGATGGTGAATGTTCTTATTGATCTTATATTTTTCTTGTCTTTTTTTTCAGTTGAAGGAGGTCCTGATCTTCTAGGTGCAGTGTATAGTCCCAGAGGCAACATCTCAGTACAACCTCCGTGCCTAGATGTGTCTGCCTTCAATCCTCGGTCACGTCTACTCACTACTCCAAAGGAGAAACGATTGTAAGACCTTTGCTGGATTTGCTTTCCACATGTGCTAACCATCTCATCACATTATTTTGCTCCTTAAATTTCAAATCCTCTCTTAAAACTTCATAGTGAATTCTGTTCTGCAATTTCATGATCTTACCTCTATGGAGTGGGCTCTTAACAAGTTGTGTTAGAATCTTTCCAAATTAATATTTATTATAGGCCTTCCAAGATCAAGGGCATGATGGTTACAATCTCTCTGTGATTGTGTTTCAGCCCAAAGTTTTCCCTTGCGTCCCAAATACTGCACTTCCATCTCCTCTTGCCCCCACAGCTGTTCTCAAACTTAACTCTTGATGAAGCATTGTCATAACACTATTGTAATTTATTCGCAGGGACGTGAACCCCACTCTCTCATGGGTACGGGGCACTCTACCTCGGCCGCCACGCCGCCCATGGTCTGCGTGGGGCAAGTCCCATGCGGGTAGGCGCCCCCCTGCGCCCCCACAGCCGCCGCGCCGCCCGCCGCAGCCCCCTGTGCCCCTGCCAGTGCCCCACCCCGTCACGGTAGCGCTAGTCATCTACAACAGAGATGCTGATACGCCCATCGCCCTAGACTCAGAGATATGTGCTGATATCCTGCGTACTATTGAAGAGGCTACGTGGGAGAATGATGACACACAGGGTGAGATATGTGGTAAATATAATGATCAAGGGTGTGTCAAATTCATCATTAGATAAAATATACTAGACAAGACCACCTTAAAAAATTGTGTATTCATTCTGAACAATCGCCTTTTTGACCATCAATACCTTGAGTCCAAAACATTTACATTAATTCCCCTCAATTGCATAAATTGAAAAAATGTATGTAAACTTAATCACTTGTTAATGGTGCTATTGTATGTTTGCTGTTTGATTATTATAGAGGGAATTTTATGGAAATGTTGTATACTCATGGTACAGTCGGTACAGAGCATCCCAAGTGTTCCCATAGGAATTCATACTTCACAGAGAATGAAAATTCATAGTAAATATAATAAATGTGTATGACATAGCACCCTGTGTGACTGCAGGATTAGCCAGGAATAGGGGAATATGCCAGTGTGCCCCTGGTAGGGGAAAAGTGCACCCTGGTGGACCTGCTCCAAGCAAATTACAATGCATCCAGTGACTGCCACCCAGTCACTGGAGATACCTCACGTATGTGGTTCTAGACACAAAAAGAAAGTAAGTTTTAAATTTATGCACATTCATTGCCTAAGAAAACCGCAGCAAACCAATATGAAGTGTGATTTTGCAGTAAAAAACATCCTACGTCACCTGCTCCAGAGCTCCAGTTCACATCTCGAGCCACATGTCGTATTGATATCTCCTAGACTCCATTGGATTCAAGGATAGTATTTTTAAAATGTGTGTGTTCATTAACAGAGTCCGTGGCACGTTTCCGCGGTGGGGGCGTGACGGGTGAGTCATCCATTGACTCGTTAGACTCGTCCAGCTCCGACTCAGGCTCGGGCGCCGGAGGCACCGAGGCAGGTGGCTTGGCTGAGGGGGCCGGGGAGGCCAGCGCCGACAGTACGGGAGGAGAAGGCGGGGCCGGCGAGCAGACGGACGGCAGCGGGGGTGAAGGACAGAGGGAGACTCTGCCCTGCTCCGATTCAGGCTACAGGTGGACGCTCACCAACTGGGGACAGGGTAAACACACAGCTTTTTTCATTTTGATCCTCATAATTGAGGGTTGTGGAGAAATGTGGGGACATTCTTCTCCAGTTGTCGGTTGACTGCACTGCACACCTATATATATATATATATCAGGCTTATTTATTTTTAATTGCACATGATAAGAGAGCGCCGTTTTTGTGTGTGTCACACCTCAAGGGCCCTCTCCGATCATGGATAAGACTTTTTGAAAAGGTGCGTCTTGAGAGCTCCGCGAAATATGCCCATAGATTTGGAGTTCTTCACTCCGGGTGGCAGTCTGTTCCACTCCACCGGACCAGCAACACAGAAAGCATGGTCTCCAAAATTTGTACGGATCTGACGGTGCGGCTGAACCAAATTGATCGCACCATCGCCCGCAGATCTGAGTGTCTGCCTCCTCACACCCATCTCAACAGGCGAAATCATGTCAGTCAGATAAGGTGGAGCCACGCCATTGATGGCTTTATATACCATCAGACAAACACGGTAGACCACCCTCTCCGGGTGGTATATACCTGCATACATACGCCAGTACTCTTTTCCTATGTACAGCTAGACCAGTATCTGTAACTGTAACTCTGTCGCCATTCCGCTAGGGGTGGCCAGAGCCTCTGCAGAGTTGCCTCCATTTTTTCCTATCCTTACATACCTCTTTCAATTCATTCATATCCATCACCTTTTTCGTGTAAATTTAGGCAACAACATATACTTAGTGAAAGCTGTAAACCATGCTTACATACATACATTCATGCAAACAAAGTTGTTCATAATATACCTGACATCTGTACAATAGAGCAACTACCTACTGCCGCTGACTAGCAGGCTGTAGAAGCTCTATAATATTTTTTGTGTTTATGGCGATTAAAATAGTTTTTTTCTGTGTTTAATATTTAATAAAGAACCGGCAGTGTATGTTTGTGGAACAGTAATAAGTTAATACGTGTTTGTGCCCACCAGTTAGTGGTAATTACAAGTTGATTGAATCATCCCACAAATTTTGACAGCTGCAGACATTGCGGCCCAGGTACCTACTTGCAAGTGCGTACGTGACGCGGTACATGACCCAAAGCGATGCGCCAGTGGTATGTCTAGTACTGAGGTACTCACTACATGTTCTGAAAAATATTATTGCAAGAACTTTGCCGATATGTACTAAAAGTGTCAAATCATGGCCACACATGGTGCTGAGGAGGCGCGTGAGGCGCAGGAAGCGAGGGGGGCGACGGCTGAGCTACTCAGTCGCATCGGTGTCAACTCCTGTTTCTCCAGCATCATGTAAGGATCCCGCTTCCACATCCAGACCTTCAGTGGCACCTCCATCGTCGCGCTCCCTGCTGACCAGTGGGAGGCATCAACAGAACGTGGAGAAGAAGATGAATCTTGGATGCTGGAATGCTAGATCTATTGCCAATAAGGTTGATGATATTTATGAAATTTGTGAAAGCCATGACCTTGGCATCCTTGCGCTGACGGAGACGTGGCATGAGAGCTACCACTCAACTGCCATGAAGAAACTGCGCGCTCTGGGGTTTGCGACACTTGAGGAAGCACGGGCAAGGCGGCGTCATGGAAAAGGGACAGAAAATATTTCCTGGACCAACCATGGCGGAGTTGCGTTGCTAGTGCGCCCGGGATGTCGTGTGGAGAGGATTAATATGTCCTCTTTCACGACATTTGAGTGCCTTGTGTGTCGAGTCTGCTCCAGAGCAGCGCTCACTATAGCTATAGTGTATCGGCCTGGCTCTAAGCCTGTAACTGCGGAGTTTTTTCGCAAATTTCGGGAGCTATTTGAAATTTTGGTAACTCGTAATGAGATGTTTCTGTTGGTTGGGGATGTCAACGTTAGGCTTGAGTGCAGAGATGACACCAATTGTGTTACTCTCACTGCCTTGCTTGCGGACTATGGCTGCAGACAGTGGGTAGATGCTCCCACTCATGATGCGGGTGGCCTACTGGATGTAGTCATCACCAGAGGGGAGGATGCTCCTTCAAAAACAGAGGTGAGAGATGTGGGTTTATCGGACCACAGGTTGGTGATTACTCAATTAGATCTCGGACGACCGGTTCCAGTGTACAGGAAGATTATCTCCAGGTGCTGGAACGGACTTAATATGGACTCCTTTAAAAATGACTTATTACTTTCACCGATCTGTTGTCCGGAAACCTACATCTCAATGCACCCAGACAGGTTAGTTGAGCTGTACAATGTCACCCTGAAAAATCTAATAAATTTTCATGCTCCCATTTCAACTGTAGTGATTTTGTACCTAACAGGGCTGTTAATTTTGAATTTTAGAATGCTGCTTCTTTTGTTCCCAAAAACAATAGCTTGGAAAAAATAATAAAAAATTTGCGTGTAAGAAAAGGGCATGCAAGAGTTTTATTTAATAACACCCAACACTCAAAGACCTTTACATTGGTGACCCCGACTTGGAAAAACAGTTAAAAAGGGTGTTATTCCAATTAAATTGTGTTCCAACCAAGTGTCAACAAGTTTTCACCAAAAATAGTGTTTGAAAATCATTTTGTCAAAAAAAAAATGGCGACCGGCGAAAATCCAACCACATGCGTTGCGGCGGTTAGCGTCAAGCTAGCTCCTTTCTGGAAGGAGAATGCCGCTTTGTGGATTCTCCGAGCGGAAACACAATTCCACCAGGCCAACATCACTGTGGACATAACAAAATTTGACCACTTGGTAATGAGTCTGGATGATGCAACGCTCACAATGGTAGCTGATATTGTGACGGCGCCCCCAGCAACAGAAAAATACGAAGCTCTGAAAAAAGCACTTCTAAACGCTTTCCACGAGTCTGAAGAGACTAGAATAACAAGGTTGCTCAATGACATACACCTGGGAGACACAAAACCATCACACATGCTGCT
Organism: Agapetus fuscipes; assembly: GCA_951799405.1. Lineage (NCBI taxonomy): Eukaryota > Metazoa > Arthropoda > Insecta > Trichoptera > Glossosomatidae > Agapetus > Agapetus fuscipes. The sequence continues at coordinate 15,857,560 of OX637334.1, forward strand.
CAAAATGAAACAGCTGGCGGGAACATACTCAGCAGATAGCACAATCGTGAAAAGACTGTGGTTACATCGATTACCACAATCCGTCCAAGTTATCTTATCTGGGTCAAATAACCAACCGCTGTCAGAGCAGGCAGCAACGGCAGACCGGATCATGGAGGTATACCAGAACAGCGAGCATACTGTTGCTGCGACCTCCCAGTCCTCCGCTCTCACTGCATCTTCTACGTCACCCAAGACTGAAGAATCCAACATGCAGTATATAATTAAACAACTGGAAGCAATCAATAAAAGGTTAGAGCGCCTTGAGCAGTGCAACCGAAACCGCAGCCAGAGCCATAACCGAAATCACAACCGTGACCTGAAAAATAATCAGAACGGGAAACAGAACCAGCAGACAGGTTAATGTTACTTCCATAATAAGTACGGAAACAAAGCGTACAAGTGCACCGAACCCTGCAAGTTTCCGGGAAACTTCACAAGCCCCCCACAGTAGCAGCGAGTGAGGAGCTAAAGAAAAATTGCTGCAGACTTGTCATCAGAGACCAGCGGTCCAACAAAAGGTTTTTGATCGATACTGGGTCTGACATATCAGCGATCCCAAAAACAGTAAATACACCTCATAAGCTAGCATCACCAACACTGTATGCTGCAAATGGTACAAGAATTCAGACGTATGGCACGCACACCATCTCCATTGATGTAGGCTTGCGCCGTCTCTTTTCATGGACGTTCATCATTGCAGACGTCACTCAACCGATTATAGGTGCGGATTTTTTAAGCCACCACAATCTTCTCGTGGACCTCAAGAAGAAACAACTCGTCGATGGTACCACAGGGCTCATAGCCATCGCTAACCGGTTGCTAGGCCCATCAGATGGCCTGTCAACTATTGACGTGAATAACAAAGACGATTATAACATGATACTTCAACAGTTCCCAAGCATCACGAGACCTCAAATCCATCATGCATCTACACGACATAGTGTCAAGCACGCCATCCAAACAACTGGACGCCCTGTTTTTGCGAAAGCTCGTCGACTAGCACCAAAACAGTTGGAAGCTGCTAAGGAGGAGTTTAGAAAAATGTGTGAGCAAGGTATCTGCCAACCATCAAAGAGCAGCTGGTCGAGCCCACTGCATATGGTCAGTAAGCCCAATGGAGGTTGGCGACCATGCGGCGACTATAGACAGTTGAATGCTCAAACGATACCGGATCGATACCCGATCCCGAGTTTACAGGATTTCTCACACAAATTGAACAAAATGAGCATCTTCAGCACTATTGATCTTACTCGAGCGTACCACCAAATTCCAATTGAAGATGATGATGTGAAAAAAACCGCAATAATCACACCGTTCGGGTTATTTGAATTTAAAGCGATGCAATTTGGATTGTGCAACGCTGCACAGAGTTTTCAACGGTTCATGCACAAAGTTCTGCAAGACTTGGAATTCTGTTTCGTCTACATAGACGACATCCTCATAGCATCAAGAGATGCAACGCAACATAAAGATCATCTCAGACAACTGTTCACAAGACTCACCGAATATGGACTTGTGATCAATCCTGACAAATGTGTCTTCGGTGCTCAGGAAGTAAAATTCTTAGGCCAACTCATCAACAAACAAGGGATAAAGCCCGCTGAAGAGAAAGTGAAGGCAATTTGTGATTACGCGTTGCCCACAACTGCAAAAGACTTGAGAAGATTCTTAGGAATGATAAATTTCTATAGAAAATTCATCCCCAAGGCAATTGAAAAACAGCAAATACTCTACGACTCCATCGCGAAAGTGAAAAAAGGGGACAAAAAACCGATCACATGGACAGAAGAAATGATTCACGCTTTTAAACAAACAAAAACTGATCTGGCAAACGCAACATTGCTAATACACTCTGATGAAAATGCAGAAATCTCCATCATGGTGGACGCATCCAACACTGCAATGGGAGCCGTCTTGCAACAATGGACCCACAACCAATGGTCTCCGCTGGCATTCTACTCCAAGAAATTTTCAGCAGCTCAATTGAAATACAGCACATATGACAGAGAGCTGACAGCACTATATGAAGCTGTAAAATATTTCCGCAGAATGTTGGAAGGTAGAAGCTTCCATATTAAAACGGATCATAAGCCCATAACTTATGCATTTAACAAAAACAAACAAAACGCATCTCCACGACAAGAGCGACAATTGGATTATGTGTCCCAATTCACCACGGACATAAGATATGTGCCAGGTGAGGAAAATGTTGTTGCAGATGCACTTTCAAGAGTGGAAACTATTGCAATTCCACCGCAAACCGACTTCGAGCAAATGGCAGAAGAACAAAAACAAGATTCAGAACTAGAAACATTTTTCACTGAAAATTCTTCACTCCAGATGAAACAACTATCAATTCCCGGAGGCAATAAAATGATTTGATGTGACACATCAACAGGAACTATAAGACCATTTGTTCCCAGAAGTATGAGAAAAAATATTATACAGCAATACCATGATATCAGTCATACTGGACCAAAGCCTACGTACAAATCAATAAGAACAAGGTACGTTTGGCCCAACATGCAAAGTGACATAAAAAAGTTGGTAAAGACATGTATCAGTTGCCAAAGGACTAAAACATCCAGGCACACAACAAGTCCACTGCAAGAATTTCCTACACCAGACGAAAGATTCCAGTGGATACACATAGACTTGGTAGGACCACTCCCACCATCTCAAGGACAAACCTACTGTCTGACCATCATCGATCGATATACAAGATGGCCAGAAGCTATACCAATAAGTGACATCACAGCCAAAACAGTGGCTGCCGCTCTGATCACAAACTGGATAGCAAGATTCGGCGTTCCTGCAACTATTGTCACTGATCAAGGACGACAGTTTGAATCCCAGCTATTTTTCGAAATCACAAAAACACTAGGAATCAAACACAACAGGACAACAGCCTATCACCCTCAGTCTAACGGCTTAATTGAAAGATGGCATCGTACCCTCAAGGCTGCTATCAAAGCTCACACAACAGTGAAATGGACCGAACATCTCCCGATGATTCTCCTTGGCTTGCGGAATGCTATTCGCGAGGACATTGGACACTCTCCAGCAGAACTGACGTATGGAACTACCCTACGACTGCCAGGTGACTTCTTCCAAGATACAACACCAGCAGAACCAGGTTCATTCGCAAGAGAACTACAGCAGTCATTACAAGATATAAGACCAACACCAACAGGCAATCATGGGAAAAGACGGACCTTTGTACACAAAGCACTGAAAGATTGTACACATGTGTTTGTGCGAACTGACGCTTCTCGTACTCCACTACAAGCACCGTACGAGGGACCTTTCTCTGTTGCCAAAAAGAGTGAAAAATACTTTTCAGTAATGATAAAAGGTCAAGCTAAAAACATCACCATAGATCGTTTGAAACCAGCTTACATGCCTGAAGATACAACAGAAACTACAAACGCAGACCCAAAACCAGTACCAGTAGTAGCTAGAGAAAACACACCAACAACTGCTACTCCTGCAACTCCTGGGACTCCTGCTACTACAACCACTACAACAAGATCGGGCCGAAAAGTACACTTTCCAGACAGATTCTACTAAAAACCTAAGAGAAGTCAAGATTCACCGATCACCACTTTCATCGCATCTGCCCTTGGCAAATGCTGGAGGGGACCTCTCCTCATTGTAAAAAGTCGTAGTGTAGTCTGTAGTGATTTTGTACCTAACAGGGCTGTTAATTTTGAATTTTAGAATGCTGCTTCTTTTGTTCCCAAAAACAATAGCTTGGAAAAAATAATAAAAAATTTGCGTGTAAGAAAAGGGCATGCAAGAGTTTTATTTAATAACACCCAACACTCAAAGACCTTTACACAACTAAATGTGTTAGGGAGCGGAATAGTGCTATCTGGTTTGATAATGAATGTAGTGCTCTGAAACGAAAAATGCGGCAAGCGGAGCGTAATTTCAGGAGCGGTAAACCAGGTAGCACTAGAGAAATGTGGATAGGTGCACAGGGTCTGTACAGGTCGACTATTCTCCAGAAAAGTTCTCAATATTTTTGTACAATGATAGCTAGGGAAAAATGTCCACAGCGTTTATGGAGACTTCTGGAGAACGTGTCTGGTAGTGCTCGGGCTGGTACGGGTTCGATGTCGACTGCTGATGAGTTCGCTGCATACTTTCAGGATAAAATACCACGTAGAGACTCTCCTCTGGAGATTGGTCCAGGTTCTCCTGAATCTATGTGCAACTCGCAACTTGAAATGCTTGAGCTGACCTCTATTGAGGAGGTAACGCGAGTCGTAGCGGGATCACCAAATAAGCAGTGTGATCTTGATCCTGTGCCAGCGTGGGTGCTGAAAGAGTGCATCTTACAAGTGGCTCCATTTATTGTAAGGCTTATTAATGGATGCCTTGTGGAATCCACTTTTCCTTTTTTTTTGAAGGAAGCGCAGATAACGCCGATACTAAAAAAACAAATCTCGATCCTAATGATCCCTCCAATTTCAGGCCGGTGTCGAATTTGCAGTTTTTGTCCAAGGTGCTGGAGCGTATTGTCTCTAACCGGCTGGTATCTTATCTGAGTGATAACAACCTGATGCCGAAAAGGCAATCAGCCTATAGGAAATATCATTCAACTGAAACTGGTTTGTTGACCGTAGTCTCAGATCTGATATCGGCAGTGGATTGCGGAAATCTTGCGCTCCTAGCTCTTCTGGACATGAGTGCGGCTTTTGACACCGTATGTCATGATATCTTGATAAAGAGGTTGGAGGGTGCGTACGGCTTGAGAGATAAGGCTCTGGCGTGGTTCACCTCCTATTTGGCGGATCGCAAGCAGGTAGTGCGTACTTGTGACTGTGTCTCACCTTCCTATTCGCTGATCTCCGGGGTGCCGCAGGGGTCTGTGTTGGGACCGATCCTGTTTATTTTATACACGGCCGACATTGAGAGCATAGTCGAGAAATGGAGCCTTACTACACATGGATATGCAGATGACTGGCAGATTTACTCTCAGTGTCGACCACACATGGCGGGAGCTCTCAGTAACAGAATGGCAGCTTGCATTGCGGAGATCGGTGAATGGATGACAAGCAATGGCCTAATCCTTAACATGGGTAAGACGGAAATTATGTGGGCGGCTACGTCCAAGCGCGATCATCTCCTGAAAACTCGCGTACCACTCTCCATTGGGGGACAGCTGATTCAGATTCAGTGAGACTTCTAGGAGTCACACTGGATCGGAACCTCACAATGGGAGAGCAGTTGAATAACACGGTATCCTCCTCGTTTTTTGAACTTCGCCAGATAAAGGCAATCAGGAGATGTTTACCATCAGGGGCGGTCAGGACCCTGGTTAACGCTTTTGTGATGTCTCGGGTTGACTATTGCTCAACGCTGTATATAGGTCAGCCGAAAAAACAGTTCAGCCGACTACAATCTGTGCTGAACTCTGCAGCAAGACTCATATTCGGGATGTCCAAATTTAATCATATTACTCCATTGTTGAAAGAACTGCATTGGCTTCGTTTTCCGGAGAGGGTGGTCTACCGTGTTTGTTTGATGGTTTACAAAGCTGTCAATGGTACGGCTCCTTCATACCTGTCTGACATGTTCTCACCTATTGAGATAGATTTGAGACGCCAAACTCTCAGATCTGCAGGGTGTGGGGTGGTTGACTAAGTCCAGCCGTCACGTCAGACACGCACTAATTTTGGGGACCGTGCTTTCCGGTTGGCTGGCCCAATGGAGTGGAACAGACTACCACCTAATGTGAGGCAGGCAGAAACTGTTGGTGTCTTTAAAGGAGCACTAAAGACGCATCTTTACAAAAAATCTTATCCGTGATTTGAGAGGGCCCTTGAGGTGTGACACACACAAAAACGGCGCTCTTCAATTATGTGTACCTTATAAATAAATTATCCTTGTATAATATATGGATACCTTAAAAGTAAAAGTGAATTAATGACATATAACGCTAACATGGGTTTCTCAGATAAATAAATGCACCTTTTTCCCTATTTTCTACGGGAGAAAACACTAAAAAAGTGGGAAATTCCTGTGGTGTACAAATTTGTTATGAGTTCATGATTCACTGATTTGAGAAATTGTGGATAAAACATTTTAGTGAGTGTAACTTCTCATAGTAAGTGAACTTATGATAAAGCAGTGCTCATGAAAAATTTATAAACTACAGGATTTTCACATTTTTTTAGTGTTTTCTCTCGTAGAAAATAGGGAAAAGTGGTTTTTATCTAAGAAACCGATGTTAGCTTCATATGTCACTTATTGAGTTCTACTTCCAAGGTATTAATATGTTTGTGAATAAAAGATGTAAATTATTATCTTAAAGGTTTATGCATCTTAGATTATTATCGACTCGCGGCTAATGTGACTTAACATTATTTAACCTTTGTTTAATTTCAAATATTACCTTTTGTGATAAATCAAGTTGTTGTTGCTCTTTAAACATATGTTTTCCTTACATAAAAACATAATATTCAACATTAAATTATGCATATATTGCCGTTTTAACTAGACTATTGTCTCATAACGACCTATTGCATTTATAAGTGCTTCGACCTTAAAGTGGCCACCGAGATGCCTGCTGCGGTCTTTTTTACTGTGGGGGATCTCCCTCTTTGTGTTCCTTCCAAGCAACCAACCAATCACAACTAGTCGTTCCAGGCTAAGAACATATCCAAAGAACTGAAGAATCTTTTGTGTACAGATATTAGCCAGAATCAAGACATCAAAATGTAACTCCTAATAAGCGGACTTGTTGCTAAGAAAGATGGAGAGAGGGAAGTACACTGAAAGCAAAACTTGAAGATATCTGCTTGTGGGTGTGCATTAATTTTTTAATCTTAAATGTATATATATCTCTGCAACTTAGATTATAGATTATGTATACAAATTTGCTTTCTCTAAACTTAAATTCTTTGTAATCAGGTGGCAGGAGAAGAAACCAGTCTGGCACTGTCAGGGTTGATCTTGCAAGTCCAGAAGACGTCACCTTAGACACGGATTCCACAAGAGTCATCTTCACCACGTACGGCACTTCAGTCTGAACTAAACACCAAATAACTACCTCCGCCAACAAAAACAAGAGAGCAGCTGCAATAAGTATACCTGTTAATGATGAAAATGTTTGTGTCCAACATTATCAGGAGACTTCCTGGTTGAGTGGTGAACAAGAATGAACTGTTTCTGTGAACATTGAATCTGATAGTCCCTCCCAATGCTTTTAACCCTGAATCTTTAATGGATTTATTTTTAAAGATTGTAAGAGGAAGATTTGAATGTGAGCTAAGAAATGAAATGCATTGATTGTTTGTAAATCCATACTTATTTTGCATAAATCATTTTGTTTACTAAAACAATATTCATTTAAAAGAAAAAGAGAAGGACAAGAAACAAAATTTCATCATACAAAAAGATTTTATTTCCAAAATGTGATTATTGGCAATTTGACATTGTAGAAATTTAATGAATGTCTGGAATTTTGTTGAAGCAACTTTTCGAGTGCAGACGGCACATATAGATGTCATGAGCAGACTTGCACTCAGTGTGGTTAACATCTAGGCATGTCATCAAACTTTGATGATGATGAGTAGATGATATTTTCCTTATAGAGCCATTTTGTGATGTGATCACTCCAAGGGCACTTGTGCAAATGATGCCAAAAATTTGCTTGTCTTCAGTTCATTTTGAAATTACCCATGGTCCTCTAGGTCTCTCACATGATGAGCAGAGGCGGTTTCTATTAACGTGCATCCGTGCAGTGAGCTGCCTAGATTTTGTAATAATTTTAGCAAAAAAATGTATACACTTTTAATAAAAATATATCGTGTGGAAGATGTGTTAAAAGATCGCTGAAGTAAAAAATCACTAATAATTATACGAAGCGCCTGATAAGCGCAAAGGACCGCTGTCATACATACCTAATATTATAGTATAATTATTATACTTCTCGGGGCAGATCGCTCAATGCACAGAGATCTTGAAAAACTTCCATACATATTATGAAAAACTGTCGAATCCGTGGCTGTGAGAGAGATAGCAGATCAATCATAGCTTCTGTAACGCGGTAGACAAAGATGGCAAACGCCTTGCTACGTGCAACACCCAAATATTATGAAATAGTCGACGTGTGTTGACATTATATGAACAATGAACAATGAAACCATCATAAGTTAGACCCTCCGCACACTAGACGACAGGCGACAGCGACTTGTCGGCGCGAATCGGCGATCGGCGCGACTCGGCGACAAGTGTGCGGAGCTTTGAACAAAATATATTAAAACTGTCGGCCGCAGCCTGTCGTCTAGTGTGCGGAGGGTCTTACTCTCCTTAGCATTTTTAAGAAAACATTGGTTATTACAATGTTGATTATAAATAATAATTGCCAAACTGGACTCTGGATGATTCACATCCGTTCAGTTGTTAGTTGACGTAGAGATATACAGTCATCGGTTGGCCTTTGATTTTGCGGGAATATTTTTTACATTCTTTTAAAAATCATCGTAAATTCATTACAAGATTGTTGTTAATTAATTTTCTGACTATGAATTTCAATAATAAAGCAGACGTGGACTTAATAAAAAAAAATTGTTGTTCTTTCAAACAAAAATTGTTTAACAATGTAAAGCTAAATCTAAAACAGTGAATAGGGTATTTAAGCATCATGGCTGTGTGGTTGTGAATGGTTTTTTTCTTTCCGTGTCGTATAATTTGTGGTGAAAAATCGTGGAGCGAAGATGTGTCATGCATCTCGCTCACCTTACTGTGGAAGTTAAACATCATGCACTTTCGTAAACTCACATTGAGCATGTAATGCCTTTAAATTAATGAGGCCAAACAGATCTTCCACAATGGCTTGATGTTGGTTATAGAGAATCAATCAAAAATTTCAATGATAAAGTGCATGAGAACAGATTAATTATACCCATCTGGAACAATTTATTTTGTTAAATTTTGTGCTGTTGTGCGGATGGATTTCCATTTTAAATAACTGTAAGTACGCGCTTAAATACATATATTCGTTATGCAAAATAACGGGTGTAGGTACTTATGTACTCATGTATAGCTTAATAAAACATTATATATGTACGTATTTCTTACAATTTCCATTCAAATCAAATTGGAAAATAAAAGAAAAACTATAATTGCAGAAATTATGAACTGCCAAAAGTTTTATTGGCGAGCCGCCTCTGATGATGAGGGCAGGTGGTTCCAGGCCAGAAGACCAGCAACTGTAAATGAGTGCTCTTTGAAAGTACCTTGCTTTTTTCTATAGAAATGAACTGTTCATCTGCTTATAATGGTAGAAAATCAATTACTGCCTAAGAAACGTCTTAAGATAATATATCGCCACCTAAAAGGTAAAATTGAATAAGTACAGATTCCTAGTTTCGAGATATCGGGGAAAGAAGATTTTTATGTGCATTTCTTCTCCTACTTTTTACATTTTACACTTTGCACATTTCATTTTATTTCAGTGATAAAAAAATAAAATGTACTTATTCACTTTTATCTCTCAGATGAGTGTGGTACTTGTGTTACTCACGCACAAGACAATGTATGGAATAATGATTTTTCAAAAACTGAATGACAAAAATAGTTGAAATAAACCTCAAATATTTTATTAAAACATTACTTAATCTAAAAAATGTGAATTCGGATTAAAAAATGTATGAAAAATATCATTTTTGACTTAAAACAAAGTTTAACTTTTTGTTTTATTTTTTAAATTAGGACTTTCACGAATCAAATGAATCAAATGAATCAAATGAAAACAAAGTAAAGACGTATTTCAAACATTAAATTTACAATGCTTTAGTAAAAGTAACTCAAGGCTTTTCAACATTAAATTCTTCTATAAATTTAAATAGAAAATCAACACTACTCTTAATATTTTTAAGGGTTTGGTGGTTCACACAGTGAAAATCCATTGTAAATTAATCAAATTAACAAAGTTCCAATTCACTTTTTAGAATTTTATTTCTTTCTAGCACTTTCGCCTACAAGGCGAAATTGTCCTGATGATGCCTTGTAGGCAAAAGTGCTAGACAGAAATAAAATTGTAAAAAGTGAATTGGAACTTTGTTAATTTGATTAATATTAAAACACTACTCTTAGGGCCCTACCTCACCGGGATGCCATGGCGACGTCGCCGGCTACGTAGCCATGGCTACTTCTGGCTACCTACGGTCGCCAAATGGAGTAGCCAGTGGCGACCATCTGTCAGTTCAGTTCTCCCTCGTATCGAGAATGGACGCTTAAAGAAGAAACCTAAGAAGTTATGGGTCCATCCTTTTATATCAGATCGAAGTCGAAGTGGTGTTTTTTCAAAACCACCGTCATCTCGTCTTTTTCTTTGAATAAATTAACTATTTCGTTCCAACGTTTTATTTTTAAATTACTATCGGAACAATTTTTTATGGCGGAATCCCATAAACATGGTCGATTTTGAATTTCTACAGTGAATCTTTTTGTATTGAAACTCATTTTGCGTCCATCTTGGCGGCTGGTTGGACACTGAGTGAGTGAGCCGCAGCTTGCTCGTGTACATTTTACTGGCGACGTCGCCAGGTCGCCACAGTCGCCAGTCTCCACAAAGGGAGCCGACAGTCGTGGCTACGCTTCCAAATTGGCGACGTAGCCAACCCGTCGCCAAGTGAGTTACCTGTCATACATTGTAATATGAATTGTTTGGATACGTAGCCGGCGACGTCGCCATGGCATCCCGGTGAGGTATGGCCCTAAGTTGATGGGTACCTACTGTTTCTACATTAGTCCATTAAATAAATTTAACTCAAAGTGAATTATAACAAAGTTGTTTATTTACTTAAATTTTTAAAAATTCACTTTCACAAAGTGAATCTGCCGAAAATCTAATTTATAAATTCGAAATATCGAAATACTCACTCCACCCAGATGTTAGCTTCCTGCTTAGAGTCTCAATGTACACGCACAAACTCTGCATCTCGCTCTCGTCCGTTAAAAATGAGAGAGAGGAAAGAACTGTCTCTGCGCGATCAGCATGTGTAAGCTTGGCCGGACGGCACTTGTTCAGTTTTACCTCTCGGGAAATCTGCGACGGCCGCGCAGTTATTTAATTTATAAAAAAAAACTCCGAAATTATTGGACTTTCACATTTTTTTAGTACTTCGTCTCAAAGATAGTATCATAAGGTGTACATTTATCCAAAAAACTCAATTTTGCTCCATATGTTACTTATTCAGTTTTACCTTTAAGATGAGGATAGGTTTATGTTTTTTTAATTATTTAATAGGAGACTAGAAAATAGTATGTTTGATACAAAATAAGTATTCTTTTATCAAAATAAAACATGCATTTTATTGATTTGCTCAGTTTAGTTCAGCTTTTTAATCAATATATTTTAGAACAATGTAAGGTGTTGCCTAAGGAGATTTGAATTTTTACTATAAGGCGAGAAAGCTGCAACATTGCAATATTTGACTGCTTTTAAAGATCTGCCTCAGACTAAGGAATGACTGTGAATTTTTAAAATTGAAGAAATATGTGAGTTTACCTGAAGAGAAGTTTAAAATTAAATGTAGTAGAATTTAGGGGTTTGAATCGAAAACGGCTTACGGCATTGTGTTTTTTTGCTTTTGTTGTAAGGGAATGTGTTTTTTGGATTTATATTAGGTTTGGATTAAGGGTAAGAGATTGGAATTGAACAGAACATTTTAAAATTAAGTTAAGGAACAAACTAGAAATATTGTGGAATTGAGATTAGTAAAATATCTTAGGCTGATTTATTTGTTGAGCACTGTTTTAGTGTGATCACACTTAAAGGAACCTTGGGGAGTCAGTGCCAATTCTCGTAAGACCCAACTGTTTTAAGACTGGATGGAACTTTTGTGACCGGCTTTTGGCAGATTAATTTTTCAACACAAGAAAGAGCATATTTTTTCTCAACCGGGAATCAAACCCACTAGCTTCGAATTACAAAATTTGACGCACTAGACTACGGAACTTTTGATGGCTCGTTATTTACTTTCCATTGATTAAAGATTCATCGTATAAAGCATTGATTTTTATTTAAGTACATGAAGAATATTTTCATGTAATTGGACAAAGTAAAATGTATTTTGTAAGGCAAGCAGCTTCTGTGCGTTTGATCAAACATTTCTTAGTGTATGAAAAAATTAAATTAAAATTGTGTCGCCTGACTAGCTTTTGTAGAAATGGCAACACAAGTAGCTAGTGAAGAAATGTAACAAATTAATGATTGCTCATTTTCAGTAAGTTTATGAAAGAGAAAACGTGAACGGCTTTAGTGAATTCAAATGCAGATTTTCTAGTTATTTGTGTCACTCTTGTATGTAATTTTTGCATGTATCATCATCATCATTGGCATCTGCTAGTAGATGTTAAACAGTGGGCGTTTGGCCACTGACAGCTGATGATATTTTTCTCATCAACTTCACAACACGTTATCATATTTTTATTTCTCCCTTTTCCTCAAGATGCAAGTACAAATGAAATAAAATATATTTAAAAAGTACCATTACTGAAATTCTGGCAGTCTAATGAGAAATAGAGTTAAGATATAATAGAGCATTATTGTACGTAGAGAACATTTCGATTTTTATGAAATAATAATTATACATAAGCCAGCTGGATTATTGTACATATTATATTCATCTGTTTGTAAGCTTTCGAGGCCGACTCCAGATGCTGGATTTTCTTCCCTCGGGTCTTCCTGACTGTGGTCCATCGCTTTGTCCGTAGAGGCTTACATTTCGTTACTGATGTGTGTGCTACTTCATGATGTATCGCTGAACTGTAGAAGGACAACAGCAATGCACTTTGTAATCATAGCTTACAGCTCTTAACAAGTTACACAGATTTCTAATGAAGCATTAGCCTCTACACAAAATAACTATTCAGATTACGCACAAGATCCAGGAGAACAATATCCAGCACATTGATATGTTTTTCATTTTTAACTTCAATAGTTAAAAGTTTATTAAAAGATATAAGTATGGCTGGTTTTATAAGCAACCCTAAGGTCCGGGTGTTTTAAAATTAGCTTTTTGACTTCATTTACTTTTAATCTAATTGCTTAGATTGTTTATAATACCAACCTTTAAAATCCACAGAAACAAGAATTTGAACAAGTACCTCCTACAAAATAATTATGTTTTTTTTTTATGGCAGTTTGTCGCATTTTAATTTTTTTAGGTATGGTAGTACTCATAAATTTATGCATAGATTCTTATGCTAGATATTTATTATATAGGTTTTATGTTATGAATTTTCATAAGCAGCTATGATGAAAATGAGGATGAAAATTTTGAAATTTGCCAACTCTGAAAAATGGTGATGTTTATTTTGTATTTGGTTATGGCAATGCCATTATTTAATATTTTCCTTTTAATTTTAAGGAATTAATATATTTTGACAGTTACAGTTGTGTAGAACCAAATACGGCAATCTAGATTTTTTGTGTATTAGAAGAGCCTATAAAAATGATCAAAGAAATCTGTGTTTCCATGTATTTATCTTATTTTGAAGAAAATACTGGGTTACCGTATTTGTTTCTAAGTGACTCAGGCCTACTTTACGTCATGAGCGCTATTGTTGTGTGATACACACCTTAAGAGCCTTCTGTGTGCTTGTTTCTGCTACAGATCGTCAACTTCAGCAATATGCAGTTGTTGTCTAGATAAACCTTTGCGACCGCTCATTGATAAAAAAAAGTAGGTCAATTTTGCAATCCGGGGAAGAGCACTTTTTATTTGTTCATGCCCAATTTGTAGGTGAAGGTTGTTGCATTTACACATTTTGTATATTAAATTAAGTTAACTTTTTTTTTTTGGAAAAGATTGATGAATTAATGTAGGAGAATGAAAAATCTCAACTAATATGACTGAATATAAGGAATGAAGCCTTTGGGAATTTACTTTGAAATTAATAGTGATTATGGTTTAGTATAAGGAAGCTTCGGTGTTAAAAATTAGGAAAAAAACATTGAATTGGGTGTAGGACTTGTCTTTACAATGAACAATGTGATAAACAGTTGAAAAAATGCAGTTAAAAGACTTATAAAAAATTGGTAACTAATCTAATCTAATTTGCAAAGATGTGTAACATTTATGCATTTTCACAAGCAGACTCGTATAAGTTCACACTTGCACATGCCGCATGTAAACCTACAACATAGAAACCCAAATCTCAGATAAACATACACCCTGCAACTCTTGCCGACCTTCTCTGAGACAGGGGTGACATTGGCAAAGTGAACCATTTTCTACAGCATGGGTGGTCAGCCTCATAGCAACATATAAGTCGAGGAACCATCATGGATATTTTTTACTTTGTACGCTGCAGCTTTAAATAGGAATTTGGTGTTTTTATTCAATCACTGCTGTTGTTAAGCCACGTCGGCATACATACTTACAGAAGAAAACCTTAAACTCAAAAAACATAATCTCAGCTACCTTACCGCTTTCCCCTGAAACATAGGCAGAAGTGGTTCTTTTTACAGAATTTGGTCACTCTTATACCAGCCTACCTAAAACATTGTTTTCATGTAGCATTGGCATAATTATATCCCAATTCATAACATTTTAGAATGTATATAGGTAGAACATTTATGTAATTTCTAGGGATTATATTTTAGCCATTTTCTAATATAAAATGAAATTCTAGTGACCTTTGCACTTAAAACAATATTCTTTATCGAATTCTAAAGGATTAAGTGTTTGATTTTTTTTATTTAACAAAAAAATATTTGAAGTTTTTCAAAGGAAATGCAATAATGAGATATGTGTTAGTTCATAGTGAAAATATTTTATACAAAGCGACATTTTATTTTAAACAATTTTGATGTATTTTGTTGGTAGGACTTTTATGCCTACCATGCCACTTGTGATTAATAAATAATATTATAATTTTTAGAAACTGCAACCCTTAGCTTTTTGAGCTTTTCAAAATGGAACTGAAAATTAATTGAATCCCAAATTGAAAGTAATGAAAAGACTTTTGTAAGTTAATTGATTCAAAATACATTGAATAATACCACTGTCTTAAAAAACTGATAAAATGCTTTGTATAAAACAAGCTATTTGAGTCATTTAGAACTAAAGGTGGCAATAAGGTTTTTTTTTAGATTCCTCCACATCTGAACGCCAGAAGAAATCATTATCTTCATTTTTATTTCTTTTTATCCTACTATCTATATCTATAAAGAAGGATGTGTGTATGTATGTATGTATGTATGTATGTATGTATGTATGTATGTATGTATGTATGTATGTATGTATGTATGTATGTATGTCCCCTATAGACTCATAAACCGCTCATCCGATTTTGACGAAATTTTCAGGAAACATGTAACATATTCTTAGAACGAATCCTGTGAAGTTTGATGGTGATCAAATAAACAGTGGTTCTCAATTCTCGATATTTCAGCAACGAGGTCGGTAAATTTTGAAACCACCCAATAGAAGAAGACCATTATATTCAACTACAATACATAATCTTAGTTGCAAATATACATTTACATTAAAGATTCATATAAAATGCATGCTCACAAGTAGACACATGTAAGTTCACGCTTACAAATGCTGCATGTGTACCCACTCATAATTTAAAATCCAAATCTAAAATGAACAACCCAGTAACTTTTACTTTACGCCTAAAAATGGGAAAAAAAAAAAAAAGTTGGGAAATTTCCCCAAAAGTGGGGAATTTTTTTTTTCCCCAAAAGTCGGGAAAAACCTAACCTAACCTAACCTAACCTAAAAATGGGAAAAAAAAAAAAAAGTTGGGAAATTTCCCCCTGCGCATTGTTCCCACTTATCCCCCTGCGCATGGTTCCCACTTTCAAATCTGGGAAAAAAAAAAAAAAGTTGGGAAAATTTTTTTTCCCCAAAAGTCGGGAAAAACCTAACCTAACCTAAAAATGGGGAAAAAAAAAAAAGTTGGGAAAATTTCCCCAAAAGTGGGGAATTTTTTTTTTCCCCAAAAGTCGGGAAAAACCTAACCTAACCTAAAAATGGGGAAAAAAAAAAGTTGGGAAAATTTTACTTAACTTTACCCACTTTACTTAACTTGAAATGGATGTTATTTAGCTCCTGAGTGGCTTGACACTCATTTCTTATGAAGGCTGAGTAAGCCTTGCCGGTATTTTATTTTGGGTTTAAAATAAACACTGAAACGGGAAATAATTTCTGACAACTTCGGTGGGATTCTAACTCGAGATCTCGGCATGGAATGCAATCTATAAAGAAGGATGTGTGTATGTATGTATGTATGTATGTATGTATGTATGTATGTATGTATGTATGTATGTATGTATGTATGTATGTATGTATGTATGTATGTATGTATGTATGTATGTATGTATGTATGTATGTATGTATGTATGTTCCCTATACTCATAAACCGCTCATCCGATTTTGACGAAATTTTCAGGAAACATGTAACATATTTTTAGAATGAATCGTGTGAAGTTTGATGGTGATCAAATAAACAATGGTTCTCAATTCTCAATATTTCAGCAACGAGTTCGGTAAATTTTGAAACCACCCAATAGAAGAAGACCATTATATTCAACTACAATACATAATCTTAGTTGCAAATATACATTTACATTAAAGATTCATATAAAATGCATGCTCACAAGTAGACACATGTAAGTTCACGCTTACAAATGCTGCATGTGTACCTACTCATAATTTAAAATCCAAATCTAAAATGAACAACCCAGTAACTTTTACTTTACGCCAACTTGAAATGGATGTTATTCAGCTCCTGAGTGGCTTGACACTCATTTCTTATGAAGGCTGAGTAAGCCTTGCCGGTATTTTATTTTGGGTTAGAAATAAACACTGAAACGAGAAATAATTTCTGACAACTTCAGTGGGATTCTAACTCGAGATCTCGGCATGGAATGCAGTTACTCTACCAACTAAGCTATAGACCGGACTTTTTACAAATATGGTGGATCGATATCGGTTTGGTTAGGGGTAAGCAACCTGCGGCTCACCAGCCACATGCGGCTCTTTGGGTGTGAAGTTACGGCTCTTTAGCTTCATACGCAAATATAAAAAAAACACAGAATTATACTTCTGATCGAAAAAAACTAAATCGTTCTGAATCGATTAACGATCTCTCCGCTACTTGTACTCGCTTTTCACCCCCCACCCTCCCCCCAACTACAATATAAAAACCCAATCTTCAATGAACATAAGCCCTGCAACTCTTGCCGACCTTCCCTGAAACAGGGGTGACATTGGCAAAGTGAACCATTTTTTACAGTATGGGTGGTCAGCCTCATACCAACCTATAAGTCAAGGAAAAACTTTGAAATTTGTAAATTGTAATTTTTGGCTCTTCCGACTCAAAAGGTTGCCGACCCCTGGCCTAGACAAAAGTTCCAAATTAAAAAATGTTATTCAAGTATTCCAAGTTGAATTTTAGAAATGTAAGAAAGCTTTTATATCCCGCACTTATAAAAAATACGATAAACAAAAGTTCGTAGGTCACAACTAGAAGACCATATTGAAATATATTATTATTATGAAAACCTTTTATTGAAACATACTTTTAATTAAAATATACATAATATAGTTGTTTTTTCAAAAAACGCATTTCTGTAAAATTATATACTCACCACAAATTTAAAGATCGTTTTTTTCTCGGCGGTTAAACGTCTTTCTTCTATGTGACAATGGTCCAAAGCAACCAAGATAAACAAAATGTTTGCCTTTTACCTAACCCGGCCGTGCGACTTACAATTTTGTTGTCAATAGAAAATGTTCCGTGTGCACTACCTAAAACTTTCACTTATTGAAATAATGGATAGAGCACATTTTAAATGTGGGGAAAAAATGTGAATTCACTTGGCCGGGATAAAGACAGGACAGGGAGTCAAAAATTCAACATAAATTAAACACTTTCATGGAGATAGTTGAAAAAACACTTAAGTGCATCATATTGTATGAAGCATTTTCCCCAACTGCATACGTTTCACAGTGCGGTTACATTGAAAAATATTCCTGATTGTTTGGAATACATTTATTTCTTCACTTTGCTCAAAGAGTATAGTGAATTTTATAGATTAGTTCTTTAATTGTATGATTATAAAATTTAATGTATTGTTTATATTCTTTTCTTTATATTCTTTTCTCGTTCCTTGACTTATAGGTTGTTATGCGGCTGACCACCCATAATATAAAAATTGGTTCACTTTGCCAATGTCACCCCTGTTTCAGGGAAGGACGGCAAGAGTTGCAAGGCTTATGTTCATTTGAGATTGGGTTTTTATATTGTAGGTCCACATGCGGCATGTGTTAGCGCGAAATTATACATATCTGCTTGTGGGAATGCATTTAGTATAAATCTTAAATGATATATATCTTTGCAGCTTAGATTAGATTAGATTAGATTAGTATAGGTCAATATGCATCTGACCAACTATAAATAGAAAATGGTTCACTCTGCCAATGTCACCCCTGTTTCAGGGAAGGTCAGCAAAGAGTTGCAGGTTGTATGTTCATTTGAGATTTGGGTTTTTATGTTGTAGGTTCACACGCAGAATGTGCAAGTGTGAACTTATACGTGTCTGCTTGTGGGCATGCACTTAATGTGAATTCCAAATGTAACAATTATATCCATGCAACTTAGAATAGATTAGATGAGTGACGTTACATAGCCGATTTTTTTATCTTAAATATAAATGGAGCACCGCAATCGATTTTCCCTATGCTTGGCTCTGCTGCTTAACAGTTGTACCTAGACCTTTTTTTTTAGAAAACGTGAAGATTAACCTAGAGATAAATTGTGTGAAGCTTGATTCCGATTAGCACACTTTTTTTTTTGATCCTGTTGTTTCCTCTTTTATCTGTAGAAAAAAATTGATACCACATGCCCAAATGGCGTAGTGAAACACGCCGGGTACTGCTAGTTTGTTATATTTATTGTACATGTGTGAGTAGGATGCAAGATTTTTGCTCTTCAAAAAGTTTTTTTTACATTAAACACTCATAATATGTGAAATTTTATTTCTCATTCATTGCCCATAATCAATAGATGTGTTAGAGAGATATGCATAAAATGATTCACTGCCTAATAAATATAACTTCCATTAGATTTTTAAATATAGAATGCATGGCCTCAAATAATGTTGCTAGATGCATGGTAGGTAAGTAATTTTAAAAATGGAGCACTAAACCTAAAAATGTGTGGACATAATTTTTTAACAAGGCATTTATTCATTTTTATTTTATTTACATCTAATCTTTTTTCTCACCAAATAAAAGCTTTCCACTAAAAAATATTTATCAAACAACTCTTCAGGTTCAGGTTGATTTTGATTCAATGTGCTGAACACACAATTTCTGTCCTGGCTTTTAACCGCCAAATAAAATATATCTGGGCGTCAAAACAAGGGTACATAAAGAATGTCAAAGGTCAACATGGAAGGGAGAGACCGAAGAAAGAATGGATGGAACAAATGAGTGAAATTGCAAATGACTGGAAGTTGCAGTATGAGAAAAAGGGAAGAGCATGCATGAAGAGAGATGAAAGAAGTGTGGAAAGACAGAACCAAGTAGCGATGCATCTTTGGGGGTACTTGCCACCCCAACAGAAAGCCGGCTGCATACAGCTTTCTATATGCATATATAGTTGGATCATTTGTTTTTCTCTTCTTGGGTGCCATTTAGTGGCTCCAGCCACCGCAAGGGCGAAATTACCGTTACAACCTACCAACTTAGACACAATATTGTAGACATATTATGGTAGTTTCTTTTACATATATATTTAGTATATTTAATGCATCAGATCAGATCTAGATATGTATGTAAGTTTATCAATCTAATTTATTTTACAAAGTACACATAATAGGGTGCTGTTTTTGCACCTCAGGAGCCCTACACATCAAGAATAATATAAACAATTATCATTGTAAGAAGTCTTTATAATCTCATTTCCAAGGCTGATTGTCAACAATTATGTAAACAAGTTAGAAAAACAATTATGTTCAAACATTTATATAATTATACTTATTTAAGATTTTCTATAAATCCCAAATGTAAAAAGTCAACTTAATATGAAATTGTATTGATTGTAGATGCATTCACTTTGTAATTGTTCATCTTAAAAGATAAGAAATGACCCAGATGCCACAAACTCCACACATGGCCGTCCTGCATCCCCTTCTTCCCTCAGATCCTCACACGACACTCAACTATTGATTTCGTATCTGAACCATTTAGTTTTTTATTTAGCCACCTGATGATGCAAACGGATTTTTAGCAAAACTGGTCGTGGTATTATAATATACTCGCCGTAATTTAATATAAATTTGTTTTTTTTTAATCTTGTAATACGAAATGTTTTCTTTATGAAATGGTAAAGCAGAGATATGTTTATGAACCATGTTTATAGTTTTTTCATGTCAATTAAAAAAAAAACAACTAAGCTGTCCATTTAGTACCTATACACTTTATTGTGACGTTTTCGCATTATTTTTTTTTCAAAGTTTGTGAGATCAGTCTTTGATCTCTATGGATCTTACATAATATTTGCATTTATTTTTAGCAATATTGTAATTGTTTACCTCTTCCATTTTGTTTAAAAATATAGACTGTTTAATGTTGCATTCAATTAGATGTTAATTTAACCCTTTCCATGTTTTGTGCGTTCATCATTTATACATTTTTTAACTACCAATGAACTTGATACCTTTTTGGAAGCCATCCTGATTTTTTTGAGGTAATAATTTCTTACTTTGTTTATACTTTAGTATTAACATTTTTTACTTGTTTTTCTTGATTCCAAATACATTAAACATTGATTATTGTATTTAAAAATGATAGTTATAATTTCCTTAAGAATGTTGCCTTTAAAAGTGCTTTGATTGCTTGCACTTTGTTTTACACCTAATATTTTTCACTTAAAATTAATTTTGAACTAACAACTGATTTGAAGGAATACATTACACAAATTCACTCATTTTTACTCATCGAATCACATAGCAAGTATTTTAACATTCAAGAAATATATTGTCACTTTGTTAAAACGCTGCCACTATAATGTTTTATAATCCGGTATATTTGTACGATATTCCTTCCATCGCCATTCCTAGCCAAGGTAAAGAAATATATACCTACCTGCATTTATTTTCAACTAAACAATTATATGAAAGTTTTTATTAAATCTGTTCTCCTCTGTAAGATAATCAATTTTAAATGAAATTATACCGTTATGACCACAATTTTTTCCTCCCCACCTGTCATTTGTAAACGATAATTTTTTGATTCAAATTTTTATTGTTTATGTCTGTACATAAAAAAAAATACTTAAAAATCTAAAAAATAAACACGCCTCATGATTGTTACTGTAAATACTAATATGTATATGTATAGATATTGCTAATATGATGAAGGTAAATGATACATAGTAGCTGAAAATACTGAGAAAAACAACATAACGTTGTATAAAAAGAAGCCGCTCTTAACAAAATACCAAAGCAAGAATTATAGTAAACCTAAATACTTTGTACAGCACTGGGAGCGGGGTTTGAAAGGAAAAATGCAGCAAAAAATACTCCATTCCATATTTGAATATTTTAAATTTTATTGTCTTTGAATAGTTTTTGGTCAGATCAGTATCTAATCTAAATCTAAGCTGCAAAGGTATGTATCATTTGAGATTCATATTAAATGCATTCCCACAAGTAGACACGCATAATTTCGCGTTCACACATGCCGCATGTGGACCTACAATATAAAAAACCCAATCTCAAATGAACGTAAGCCCTGCAACTCTTGCCGACCTTTCCTGAAACAGGGGTGACATTGGCAAAGTGAACCATTTTTTACAGTATGGGTGGTAAACCTCATACCAACCTATCAGTCAAGGGATAGTATCATTACATTTATATTTTTTGGCTTCTATTGGAGTCGTGTGAACTGAAGGTGGCAATCTAGGATTTGTTCAAAACATGAACACAGAAAATATGTTCTCTGTGCTTCCAGATATTTTTGTCATAATTTAAAAAGCCTAGATGGCCATCTTGATTCTATAGGACTTACTTAAGACTAAGTTGAGATGACTGTGCAGAGACAAGAACTTGATTTGTTTGGCGCGTTCCGTTTTTGTGTGAATCCAACCTCAAGGGCTTGATGCAAGCCTATTTGTCACTAGTCAGCACACGTTTCTCAAGTGAAATCCAATTGCTGTAAGGCTGGGTAAAGTATTATTACCAGTTATGCGAAATTCTAAAGAATATTCACCTATTTTATGTTTAAATTCCTTTGTAATTTTTTATCACTATCAAAGATTTCAACCTTCTACCTTCAAAGCAATAGTTTAAGCAGGCCCGGATTAACCCCTCTGGGGGCCCTGGTGCGGGGTAAAGCTCGGGGCCACCTATATGCCCCCCCCCTCCCCCTCCATGAAAATCCCCCCCCCCCTCCCCCTCCCTAATTTTCCATAACCGCAAAGTTTTTTTTTTTTTTTTTAAGAAATCCTGTGCGGGAGACTCCCTAGATTCTAAAGACTCTAGGGGTCTATGACACTTGTTGTAGTGCCGCAGAGGTGTGATGCATATATTTTCTGAAAAAAAAGTACGTTGAAGTTTGTTCCATCAATATTTTTTAGCTTTTGGGGGGGCCCCTTTGTTAGCATATGCCTCATAAGACTTACACCCCAGAGATATTTTGTTGTAATGCTTGTAAACTAATTTCTATTAAGTCTGTCATCGGGGACCCCTTTGGTCACAAATGCCCGGAAAGACCTAGGCACTGATAAAAATATAAGAGTTTTGTTGGCCCGTGGGGGCCCTGGTTCGGTTTTACCGCTCAAACCGCCCTTAATCCGGGCCTGAGTTTAAGGTAGAAACCACTAAACTATGACTGTCTACTATCCTTATAGGTTGGTGTATATTATTCAATTTCTTTGTCAACGTTCAATCATCTAAGCGTAGTCTTTAGTTTTTATATTCTTTGTTTGTCTGTTGTTTTAATAACACATATTTTATGAAAAATATTTTTTCTAGTCTTGCGGTTACTGGCGACACTGATGTGCTTCGGTGTCACCATTAAATGTTAAAATAAGTTTTATTTGCATGTTTTTTACTGAATTCAATAAAATATTATAAATCATAAAATAAGCATTGTTATTTTAAATGGTGTTAGGAATTTGAATTTTTCAAAGTCACAGGTGGCCAGAGGAGGATCCACATGGCTCCAAGATTTTCTTTAAGGATCCGACGAGCAGCTTCTCTGTTGATCTTCAGTTCCATAGCAGTCTTCACAACAGTTTTTCATCCATCCATGTAAATTAATCCTCGGACTTCCGTTTTAGAGTATTTTCAAGTCTTGACATGTCGCTGCCTTAGTTCTTGTTTGCCGTATAGACCATAAGGCTAATTTTACATGAGCAATGTTTGCATATGTGCTGGACCAATGTGTCTTATGAAAACAGGAAATTGATTAAAAAAATATTTAAAACAACTCTCACATTATCGAGTTTTACGTTTTTTCTTAGCTCAGATTTTAGAATGAAAGAGCTGATGTCCGTGTTTCAAGATCCAAACATAGTGTCGGTAATGAAATCAAGAAGACTCCAGTGGGCCGGACATGTAGCACGTGCAGAGGACTCCAGGATCATCAGAACAGTCTTGGATGGTGCCCCCTCAGGTGTTAGGCCACTCGGACGTCCCAGGATGCGGTAGGCAGACAACGTTGAAGCCGACGCCGAAGTTCTGGGAGTGAGGGGACCATGGAGGGAAGCAGCACAAGACAGAGTTCTGGAGGATTATGGTGCGGGAGGCCCTGAGCCTTCAAGGCTTATGAGCCGAAGAAAGTAAGTAAAAAGTAAGTAAAAAAAAATACAACTAAGCTACACATATAGTGTTTCTTCTCGCCGGCGTAATCCCCGAGGGAGTCGTATGTGGCGATTTATTATTTTTTAGGGACCTATTTATTTTTAACGGTAATTTTCTTGTGAAGGCTGAGTAAACCTTACCGGTATTTAAGTATTTTGGGTTTGAAATAAACACCAAAACAGGAAATAATTTCTGACACCCTCAGTGGGGATCAAACCCTTGCGTACGTCATGGAACGCAAGCATTCTACCAACTGATCTATCGACCGGACTGAGTAAATTTCAAAATATTGTAATTTTCATCCATATTTCCAACTTGTAATTTTACAATGTTATTTTTTTTAAACAGGCTAATGTATTATCTAATCTAATCTAATCTAAGTTGCAAAGATATGTAACATTGGAGATTCACATTACATACTTTCTCACAAGCAGACACGTACAAGTTCGCGCTTGAGCATGCCGCATGTGCACCTACAACATAAAAACCAAACCTCAAATGGACATACACCCTGCAACTCCTGCCGACCTTCCCTGAAACAGGGGTGACATTGGCAAAGTGAACCATTTTCTACAGCATGGGTGGGCAGGCGCATACATTGGCCGCATACCAACATGTTAATGTAAATTCGTTTTATTATTACTTATCAAAATATTAGGTACTTCGTACTTAGTAAATAAAAAAGTGTGTTTTTATAAATGTAATATTATTTTGTAAAGAAGAGGAAGGTTTTTGTAGGAAAAGGGAAAAGGTGTATGTCTGTGATTTATAATACAGGTTTTAGGTTTATATTTATGGATTTTGTGGGAAGAGCTTTATTTTACCCTGGAACTTAGGTGGCGCTTTTTACGACATTAAAAAATCCAAACAATGCACTGAAACTATATAGGATCTTAATACGTACCTACTGTTGTATTTATGGAGTTCTATTAAATG
This sequence comes from Agapetus fuscipes, assembly GCA_951799405.1. Taxonomy (NCBI): domain Eukaryota; kingdom Metazoa; phylum Arthropoda; class Insecta; order Trichoptera; family Glossosomatidae; genus Agapetus; species Agapetus fuscipes. Next base: position 15,882,386 of record OX637334.1, read on the forward strand.
GAGAGGCTATTTATTTGATTTAGTTCTAAACACTGTGATCCATACAGTCACTGAAATCTAATTTCGCCAGACATTGTCCCTTGTTTAGTCTCGCTCGCACAACATACGTTTTTTTGTTGTTGTCCTTTTCTATCACGTTATGTGTCTCTACTCCGTCGTTAATTTATGTAAGCAGGTAATGTTGCTTAGCAACGAATTGTTGATGTTATTTTCCTTGACAACATAATTTAGTGTTGTCAAAGGTTTTGAAAATATCTGATACTTTTTAATGCTTCTGTTCCATAAACGTAAATATTTTACTTAATGTTACATAATTACTTGTGAAAATTATTTCAATTACTTTTATTTTAAGTTTTTTCAATGATGTTAGGAGTAATATCTATAGAAGACAAAGTAAAAAAAATATTCCTTTAAATCCAATTTCCTTGAAATATAAAAGGATAAATAAAATAAAAATTGTAGGGTAGAAATTGAAATTTTGAATTTTGAAATACAGACCACTTCAAATACATACATTTCACAAAAAAAAATTGTTCTCACGTGACGGTATCAGATACTATATTTTAACATCATCACATCGGAGAGTACTTGGATGGGTGACCGCTCAGGTACACCGCGTGTCGTTGGCATCTTGGACCGGTCCGTAGTCCGTAGTGACACTTCGGACTCGTAAATGGAAGGTTGTGGATTCGGATCCCAGCGGAGCACAAAAATATACCATTTATATTTCGAATGTGCTCTTCGCTGAGTTGAAAAATTCATAAACCTTTACCAAAGACCGGTCACTGAAAGGTCCATCCAACCTTACAACAACTGGGTCTTGCTTGAGAATTGGCGCTTTCTACAGCGACGACCAAGCTCGCAGAGGGCTCTTGAGGTGTGATACACACAAAAACAGCGCTCACCAAATAAATCATCCTAATATTATTATTATTATTATTATTATCTCTATCCATTGACTAATAACATCTATATTATAACTCCATGTCTCTATCACTAAAAACGGCCGACGGTTTGACAGCGGGGCTATTGTTTTGTGGCTAAAGGTATCGGCAGATAAAATATCAATTGAATTTACTTAAATATTATTAATATTCACTGGTAATTACGAGTGAAAAGTTACTCCAGATTTTTTATTACAATTTCTCGTATTGCTTGTGCATTTGGAAAATGTGTGGCTTGGCATTTTTACGATTTTTCTTTCCAGTTAGGAAACACACTTGTTAATAGTTGTAAGGTTACCGATAGACCCGATAGACTGAATTCGGATTTTTGTATGATGAGTGGGGTAGCGCATTTCTAATTCACAAAGGATTGCTTTCTCAGCCTATCCAGTCCTAATAAATCCATGGTTGTATTATACTTAATATGGGTTGGAACCATAGTGGAACATTTTTTTTAAATTTGGAACTTCTTTCTCGGTGAGCAAACGTCGGTCTTGCATGGGATCATAGACGAGTACCTAGACCAGAGATGGCGAACCTATGGCACGCGTGCCACAGGTGGCACGCGACACGATTTTGCGTGTCACGCGAATGAGGAGAAAAAATAAAAGTGTGTAAGAAAAAATAAAAAAAGTTATAGAAATAGAATTAAAAATATATTTAAATAGCGACGTGTATTTTCTTCTTGATTAATCTACTTAGGGGCTGTCCATATATTACGTCATTCGCATTAAGGGGGAGGGAGTCTGGTCTGCGGATGATGGTAAATGATGTACGAGTACTAAAAGTGACGTCGTTCTTGTAAATACCAATTTCTACAAAAAATACAAAATATTATGTAAGTAATATAACATTATTAATTATAAAGCTCATCCATTATTACAGCAAGAGGGGAGGGAGGGTCATTAGATAATGACTATAGGATGATTGGAAGGGGGGGGGGTCCAAAATCGGCCAAAATCGATGACGTAATTTATGGACGGCCGTTAATTATTTTCCTCGGTGTATTACTTAATTTATGTTTTTATTAAAAATCTGAAGTTACACAAACATTTGATGCATTTTTATTTTCATGGCATGTGGCACGCGACATATTATTTTATTGAGAAAAAAAATTTTTTGGCGCTCAGTCTCAAAAAGGTTCGCCATCCCTAACCTAGACTATAATATCTACTACCTACTCTGTGAATACTACGTATTACATGAGATTGCCGTCAAGCAATTAATGACAAAATATTTGTTTTCATATTCCATAGATGGTATATATTCCTTAGAATCTCGGCCAGGGTGTCGATTCACGATAGGGGATAGAGAAGACTCATCTCGATTTTCCCCGAAAAAGGATTAAAGGTATTGTGCCTCACAATACCATTTATTGCTTTTTCTGGTAAAATCGAAATGAATCTACTCTATCCGCTATCGTGAATAGACACCCTGGTGACGACCTTATATTTTCTCGATACTTTTTAAAGTATCGATTATATTATTGTATCGATATATTTTTCCTGTGATTTGTTTTCTCATTTATCCATCCCTAAATATGATTGCCATTGATTTTCTGTCCGAAATCAGATAGGTAAAAAATAAAGATGAAGGTTAAAAACTTTTTTTTATTGAGCAATTGTCCTGTGATGTGCTTTATTTTTCAGACATTTCAATATAACATAACATGAAAATAATAAAAATTAGGTTTTCAATAAAGATGTGACAAGCAACTTCACAACAAATGATGTCATCTCGTTCTTTCAGTATGGTGCACGGGGAAACAAAAATATATAAGTGTCAAATTCACGATTAGCGCATCTCGCGTTTACAGAGTACTACGGTATTTATTTATTTCTGAATAATTCAGCGAATGAGAATAATTGCGATGCACTTTGGCGTGATTAAAAATGTAAAATATTAGCAAACACCTGCCAGATTGTATTTGTTATTATTTTGATTGCGAGAGTGAACTAGTCACGTGACTCGGTATTGAATTTTAATTGGCGGGCAGTGAGCGTGCCCTGCGCACACAGGCGACGCAATAGATTTTAACAAAATGCCGTCGGAGTCGAAGCCTTTGTTGACGGCCCAAACAGAAAAGCCAAATCATTACAAGTAAGCACCTCAAATAGCAATTATTATTTATTGAATTCACTGATCGAATTATCAATTATTATTCGAAATGTATCGTAAATTGTTGTGATGTCTCATTTCGCAGATATTTAAAAGAATTTCGCGTGGAGCAGTGTCCGTCGTTTTTGCAACACAAATGTACGCAGCACAGACCGTTTACTTGTTTTCACTGGCATTTCAACAATCAAAGGAGGCGACGGCCCGTCAGGAAGAGAGATGGTTCCTTCAACTATAGTGCAGACAACTATTGCACCAAATATAACGAAACTTCTGGTGTTTGTGAGGATGGAGACGAGTGAGTACATGGCGCTTTGTTTTGTACTTCCCACTACCTGTCATTTGTGCAATGTTATGGAGGCTTCTTGCCTGTTGCTACTTCAAAACCAGCCCATCCTAATCTTTTCTCAATTCTTACACATCTTTTCTTATTCTTTATACGTCCCTATAACAAGGAATCCTTCATTTTTTGCCGTTCCCAATGTAAACGTCATATTTTTGACATGTTTAGACACATACTGTATTGTCAAAAAATTTCAGATAAGGAGTATTTGAGAATAGCTTATAAGATTTATTAGTTTTTACATATTAATACGGCTTTTATCGATGTTTTTCTTCCCACATTGTAATCAAAGTTTTGTTCTTAATATTAAAGTTTCTTCTAGAAAAGGTAGACATTTTCCTTTGTCATTGTTTACTATAATTGATAGAGGGCTTTCACTTTCTGATGCTTTCATTAACTTTTTTTTATCTTATTCAAATCAAACCAATAAATTCTTTTTTTAAAAGAGGTTATAGATTAAATTAAGATGATTTTTTTTTTTTTTTTTTTTTGAGGATGACGGTAAGTGCACATTAACATGTTTCTGATATTGATGTATGGAAATGAAGCATAGACTACGAGTGACAGTGAAATGAGTAAGGTATGTGTGATGGGAATCTATCTATAATCTAAGTTGCAAGGATATATTCATTCAAAGCTCTCAGATGTATGCCCACAAACAAACACGTGTAGTTCGCGCTTACAAATGCTGATTGTGTACTCTAAATCTAAATCTAAATCTAAGCTGCAAAGATATGTATCATTTGAGATTCATATTAAATGCATTCCCACAAGCAGACATGCATAATTTCGCGCTTACACATGCTGCATGTGGACCTACAATATAAAAACCCCAATCTCAAATGAACATAAGCCCTGCAACTCCTGCCGACCTTCCCTGAAGCAGGGGTGACATTGGCAAAGTGAACCATCCATTTACTTACAAATAAAATCCAAACCTCCAATGAACATAAGCCCTGCAACTCTTGCCGACATTCCCTGAAACAGGGGTGACATTGGCAAAGTGAACCATTTTTTACAGTATGGGTGGTCAGCCTCATACCAATCTATAAGTCAAGGAATACGAGTAATAAATAACATTTAAGTATAAGAAAACAGCAAAACCTTAAAAATAAATCTATACAAATAAGTAAAAAATGTCTTTTGCAAAAAATGTAGCAAGCCAATAAACCAACATTAAAAATCAGCATTGCAGATTAGCCGCCACTTCTTCCTGTCCTTGCATACTTCTTTCATTTCATCCAGAGTCATAACTTTTTTCATACAAGCTCTCCTTTTATTATGACTCTGGATGTCCCATTCACTCGCTATTTCGAAAATTTGGTCCATCCATACCTTTCTCGGTCTTCCTCTTCCACGACATCCATCAATTCTTGCAGCATATACTTTCTTCGTCATTCTTTCCTCATTCATTCTCTCCAAATGTCCAAACCATCTAATTATACTTCTTTTAATCTTTACTTTCACACTTTCTCTTACACCGCATTCCTCTCTAACAAAATCATTCCTCACCCTATCACTCCGTCTTGGGATGTGAATTGTGATGGGAATTATGACAGGAAAACTCCACCAGGTACAATTATGAATTAATTGGTAAAAACTGTAAGCTGAACAGGATGTGAAAGTAAGGGTACAAAAGAATGAGATAAAATGGAAAATTTAAAAGTATCTAAGGGATGATAAAAGACTGACAATATGTATATACAGAGGAAATCTGACCGGTTCGTAGTCCAGTGGTAACACTTCGGACTCGTAAATGGATGGTTGTGGGCTCGAATCCCGGCGGAGTACAAAAAATATACCATTTATATTTTCAAATATGCTCTTTGCTTGGTGAAAAAAATCATATACCTTTACCAAAGACCGGTTACTAAAGGTCCATTCAGCCTTGCAGCAACTGGGTCTTGCTTGAGAATTGGCGCTTTCTACAGCAACGGCCAAGCTCACAGAGGGCTCTTGAGGTGTGATACACACAAAAACAGCGCTCACCCAATTAATCAGCCTAATTTAATTTAAATCTGAAAAGAAAAGGAGGACAGAAATAAATGGTTTGAGATTGCTGTAATTGTGAAAGTATTAATAATATATTCTAGTGTATTGAATAAAACACAGGTGGTTTTATATTACTTTTATGATTGTAATTAATAATCCCCCCCTTCAACTGAAGTGGTTGGCGTAAAGCCGGCCCCCTTATCTATAAAAGAAATAGCTTCCACTTGCTACAGGTGATGCCTTCGGGGAGAACGCTGCAAGAAGTTACACTATATGTATAGCTTTGTAGTGTTTGCGTAATAATCCAAGTTGGAGGGGTATTCTTACATACGAGGTGAAAGCTAGGAATCGTCGCCTTTTTCTGAAGCATAAATTACATTGGCAATAGAATACCATCATCTCTACAGTATGTTCTCAGTTCATCTATTACTGAAGGGAAATAAATAATGGCATAGGCTTTGAAAGAGAAAGAAGGGTATTTAATGTTCTTCAAAATATTGTGCAATAAAAGAACATGAACACTTACTGGCTTACTTCCACGTAAGTCTACTTTATTAAATTTGAGTCTGAAATATTAATATTTATCTGCAACTTAGATTGTAGATTTATATGTAGGTATGTTATTTTAGCAATGATTTTATAGGCTAATCAAAATTCTCAGATTGCTTTTTCAGCACATTTTGTATGCATTAAAATAAGAAACAAAAGGTATTCACACTCATATTTCACGAGTTAATATTACTGAGCATGCATTCCAGGATTTTGGTATTATTAATTGATGAAGTGTACGTAGCAGGTAGCTATATAAAGATATCGCCACCTTAATGTTATAATTGAATGAGTGCTGATTTACTGAAGTGAGAAATTGTCAATAAAACATTTTATTGGGTGAAACTTCTCTATTATAAGGAAGTGTTTGTGAAAAACTTCTAAACTAGAGGATTTTCACACTTGTTCAGATGTTTAAAATTTAGGATTCATATTAAATGTATTCCCACAAGTATGACATAAAAACTCAAATCTCAAATGAACATGAGCCCTGCAACTCTTGCCAACCTTCCATGAAACAGGGGTGGCATTGGGAATTTAACCTTTTTTTACAGTATGGGTGGTGGGCCTCATACTAACCTATCAGTTGAAGAACTTATACCAATGTGTAAGTCAAGGAACCCCCACCTATTAGTCAGGAAACAAATGATTATTTATATTTGCAGATTCCGTTGCTTACCCTGAATTTAGCTGGCAGCTAAAGGAGGGCGCTGTTTGACTTTAGGGCCTTCTAACTGATAAAATCAATGGGTTTTGTTTTGTTTTTCAATAAAATAATTCTAAAATGTTAGCAATTCAGCCAACTTCACAATGAACTATCAAAAGTGACATTTTACAAGATGGTGATGTTTGTTCCGATTCTCACTAGGTTCAGTTTAACTTGCATGTGTAAATACCAACCTATTAGTCGAAGATGTTAAATATGTGGTGAATGTTGCAGATGTCCCTTCTTGCACCGCACTGCGGGGGACACAGAGCGGCGCTATCACCTGCGCTACTACAAGACGTGCATGTGCGTGCACGACACGGATGCGCGTGGCTTCTGCGTTAAGAACGGGCCGCACTGTGCCTTTGCCCACGGCAACAGCGACCTGCGCCCAGCTGTATACGACATCAAGGAGATCCAGGCGCTGGAGAACCCCGAAGGGGAGGCCAACGGGGCTCAGGCCAACGGGCCCAACGTGCTGGACAAGGAGCGCAATCTCATGAACGAGGACCCCAAGTGGCAGGGTAACCAAATCATCTCAATTGCATGCATAGATGAATAGATATGCCTCTTCCGAGTCCTCTTTGTGGTGGTCCAGTCAATAGTTTGGTTGGTAGAATGCTTGCTTTCAAAGTCAAGTCTAGGGCTAATCAACAAAGGAATACAAGGTCACTGGATGAGAAGTTAGAGTTTTAGAAGAGATACAATGGTGCAACCATGTTAAATTTATCTTAATCATCATGAAACAGTTACAAAATTAGTGTTGTAATTTTATGTTGTAGATTTCTTTCAGGCTGGAAAGACTAGGGGCGTAATCAGTATTTTATTCAATTGTTTTCCATAAATTATACCAATAGGATGAAACTCTGATTGACTCTCAAATTATGGCACAAAAAACAATGCATAATGAAAACATTATTGAAATGATTCTATGACTTCTTTATTTTTCAGATACAAACTATGTTCTGTCATCGTACAAAACTGAGGCGTGCAAACGCCCACCACGCCTCTGCCGGCAGGGCTACGCCTGCCCGCAGTACCACAACAGCAAGGACAAGCGGCGCTCCCCGCGCAAGCACAAATACCGCAGCACGCCGTGTCCCAGCGTGAAGCACGGCGAGGAGTGGGGCGAGCCAGGCAACTGCGACGCGGGGGACGCCTGCGCCTACTGCCACACGCGCACCGAGCAGCAGTTCCACCCCGAAATCTACAAGAGCACCAAGTGCAATGACGTGCAGCAGGCTGGCTACTGTCCTCGGGGGGTGTTCTGCGCATTTGCGCACGTCGAACGTAAGATACCAACAATATTTCTAATAGGGATGTTATGAATATGAAATTTTATATATGGGAATAATATTATTTTGGTCTCTGATATTAAATTATTTCCGTTATCCACTAGTTTTGGATAGTGTCAGTTGTGGTTATTAAATTTTTTTTTAGGAATTGTGAAAGTACAATACCTACAAGTAAGAACAGAAATTGTAGGGCTTTATTTCTAGGTTATCATTTGGTTTCACAATCAGTAACATTAAGTGATTATTATAGCTTTTCAATTAAAAATGCTAAAACAATGTCGCGATACAAAGATATAACATTCATTGTGTCTAAGCCAATTTCAAAGTTCGAAGTTAATGAATGACCGGTGAATTTAAAAGAAGAATAATGAAAGGCAGGTGCGTACTGGGTGCTACTGCTAGCATCGCCAAGAACCAGAATCTTTCAAAAAATGATCGACTGGCGGTGCACGGTGGTATACTAGTGCCCACTCTGATGTATGGAAGTGAAGCCTGGACGGTAAGTGAAAATGAGATTAGTAAAGTCCATACAGTGGAAATGGACTACTTAAGAAGTATGATTGGAAAAAGACGGAGTGATAGGGTGAGGAATGATATTGTTAGAGAGGAATGTGGTGTAAGAGAAAGTGTGAAAGTAAAGATTAAAAGAAGTATACTTAGATGGTTTGGACATTTGGAGAGAATGAATGAGGAAAGAATGACGAAGAAAGTATATGCTGCAAGAATTGATGGATTTCGTGGAAGAGGAAGACCGAGAAAGGTATGGATGGACCAAATTTTTGAAATAGCGAGTGTATGGGATATCCAGAGTCATAATTAAAGAAGAGCTTGTATGAAAAAGGTTATGACTCTGGATGAAATGAAAGAAGTATGCAAGGAAAGGAAGAAGTGGCGGCTAGTCTGCAATGCTGATTTGTAATGTTGGTTTACTAGTTTGCTACATTTTTTGCATAAGAAATTTTTGACTTTTTTTGTATAGATTTATTTTTAAGGTTTTGTTGTTGTTTTTTTTTTTTTTATACTTAAATGTTATTTATTACTCGTATTCCTTGACTTATAGGTTGGTATGAGGCTGACCACCCATACTGTAAAAAATGGTTCACTTTGCCAATGTCACCCCTGTTTCAGGGAATGTCGGCAAGAGTTGCAGGGCTTATGTTGATTTGAGGTTTGGATTTTATTTGTAAGTACACAATCAGCATTTGTAAGCGCAAACTACACGTGTTTGTTTGTGGGCATACATCTGAGAGCTTTGAATGAATATATCCTTGCAACTTAGATTATAGATTATAGAAGTTATGTATCTCCCTAAAAAAAAAATTTCACCTGCGTTTTTACATTTTATTTTTTAATCTTCATACTAATACTACTGTAGACACATTTTTAGCGCCTCCCCTGGCCATAACTCGTGGGTCATGATCGAATAATGGTGATTTTAGTAATTGCCATACAATTGTACAACAAATTTGGATTATTTAGGTTAATCTTTCTCTTCCAGGGGGGAGGGCAGCTGCCCCCTTCTGGCCCTTCCTGGTTACGCCCATGTTTGAGATTAATATTAAATGCAATCCCACAAGCAGACACATGTAAGTCCGCGCTAACACGTGCCGCATTTGGACCTACAATATAAAAACCCACTCTCAAATTACATCATCAAATTACAAAAACATCAAAATAAAAAAAAATTACAAAATAAAGCGATGAGAATGATTCTAAATCAGAAGTATGATACTAAAATTTCAGATATGTTGGTTAGCTTAGAGTGGTTGAATGTGGAGGAGTATCTTAAGTTGAATGCATTAATTGTGTTTATATATAGATTAGAAAATAAGTTATTGCCTGTTTATTTGGATAAATTCATAATTAGAAATAAGGATGTAGTAGTCCGGTCGATAGCTCAGTTGGTAGAGTGCTTGCATTCTACCCCGTGAGCTCGGGTTCGAATCCCACCGAGGAGGGTGTCAGAAATGATTTCCAATTTCGGTGTGTATTTCAAACCCCATAATATAAATACCGGCGAGGTTTACTCAGCCTTTACAAGAAATGAGTACCAGCCCCCTCGGGAGCTGGGAAATTCCCACTTCAACTGAAGTGGTTGGCGTAAGGCCGGCCCCCTTACCTGTAAAAATAAATAGGTTCAACTCGCCACATGCGACCCCTTCGGGGATAACGCGGCAAGAAGTTACACTATATGTGTAGCTTAGTTGCGTTTAGTTGCGTTTTTGCGATGTACATAGTTATGATACTAGAGGGAAAAATGATTTAAGAAAGTTAAAAGTAAGAACAGTGAAATATGACAGAGGAGTTGTGCACAGAGGATTTGATGAATATAATAAAGTACCAGCGGAAATCAAGCAAACTAGTGACGTAATCAAATTTAAGGAGAAAGCTGTAAGGTTCCTACTTGCAACAGCGCCTCTGACATAACTGTTTTTGTTTTGACTTGATATGTAATTGTTTAAATTAGCATTATTTTGCTACAATAAAAAAAAAAAAATGAACATAAGTCCTGCAACTCTTGCTGACCTTCCCTGAAACAGGGGTGGCATTGGCAAAGTGAACCATCTGTTTACATTATGGGTGGTCAGCCTCATGCCGGTATAGAATAATTGAATATTTGTATGTGTTGTGTTGAAGTCAGCCTGGCATTCACATGTTTAACTGATACAATGTTGTTTGCACTTGAAGCAGAAGAGATGTCCCTGGCCCGAGAACTAGCTGCGCCGCTGGACTGCGGAGCCAACCTGGCCGACATCCTGTCATCTGCCCTGCCCCCCGACAAGAAGACGCCCGACTCTAGTGTAAGAACTCTGTACCATGTCATGGGAAAGCACTAAACAATTGCCATCATTAGTAGTAGACCTTCTAGCCCTGGATCACATTGTCTTTGCCGGTAAATAATACTATCACATCTGTTCCTGCTGTTCATTATTCTATGCCCCTAGTATAAAACATTGCGTAAACTCCTCTCAATTGCGCGAATCAAAAAAATGTGTAAGTTAAATCACTCTAGTAGTTCTGGGGTAATACATTTTCAATTTACGCAATCAAGGTAAGATTTACGTTATGTTAAATACTCAGGGTAGTGAGTTTGTGATTGGAACACCAATGATTGATTTACGCTTAGCATTATGAATTCTCATAGCGTCTTTTGTAAATGTGGGTGTGATGCAACTCAGTCATGATGCTTTAGGTATTCAAACAATATCCTCAGGACGTCTTTTATAAGGAAGAAAGTGAGGGAGTACTTCAACATTTATAGAAAATTGGGAAGTGTATCTATCTACATAGTTTTTAATTCATAGAAATACACTCATAATACACTTTTTTCTCTTAAATCTATTACATTTTTGATTATATTTTTGTAGCGCTATACCTCACCAAAAAGAGACTATTGTGTGTGGAAATTATTTCAATCTCTCTTGGAGCACTCATGAGACAAACGTGTATAAAAGATGTCCCATTTTGATGGTTGGTTGTTGTGTGTGTTGTAGAATGGCAGTGGCGAGGTGTCGGAGTCTGCGTCCACCAGCAGCCTGGGCTCCAACAGCTCCCACAGCAAGGCGCCGGGGGCCCCCCTGCAGCACAAGCTGCTGCCTCCTTCCAACAACACCAGCTCCCTCATCACCAACACCGTCACGCAGATGACTAACAACACCCTGCCAGGTATCTAATCTGTTCACCAAATCTTTTGACGCGCCCTTGGAGTGTCCAATATTATGAAACACCGCCAATCAAATACGTCAACTAATTTATCAACAAATCTCCCCTACAACCCACTCAAACCGGACCGGTCCGTAGTCTAACGGTTAACACTTCTGACTCGTTAATGAAAGGTTGTGGGTTAAAATCGCGGCGGAGCACAAAAAAATATACCATTTATATTTTCAAATACGCTCTTCGCTGGAAGAAAAAATCATATTCCTTTACCAAAGTCACTAAAGGTCCATCCAGCCTTACAGCAACTGGGTCTTGCTTGAGTATTGGCGCTTTGTAGCGACGACCAAGCTCGTAAACAACCTTCTCTCAAGGTCAGCCTCCCCTCCACTGACCCACGCCCTGTATACCATCCCATCCGATGATGGGTCTCAGGACTCGCATGCAAAAGTTATGTGAGATGCGAGTGGCAGAAGGACCTCCTGTGAAGCTACACTTTCCCAAGTGTTTACACAAAGCAAAGGACTCGTAAACAACACCTCTGCGGCACTACAACAAGTGTCATAGACCCCTAGAGTCTCTGAAATCTAGGGAGTCTCCCGCATAGGATTTCTTCACCACCGGCTTTCTCATCCCTGGCATCTAAAGCCAACACTCTTTAAGCTCCAAAGTATAGACACTTCATCTTCAAGCATTTCTTCAAATGTGTTGCAGACTACCGCAGTGAGCTGTGTGCCCAGCTGATTGCCATAGAGACTGATCCATCGCTGACCCCCGGGGAGAAGGTGAACCGCAAGCAGGGTCTGTACATGAGCTGGAAGCATCACACGCAGCAGGCCAGTATGCGGCAGGCCTTCCATCCTTCCCTGCTGACACAAGTAGTAGGTGAGTCACAGCACAGCATTCCTGCCATCCAAAACAGCCATGCATGGACTCTTACTGAACCCATTCTTACCTACCGAATTTGATAATATTTGTATGAAGACAAATCAGCTGTTCACTTGTGGCCATCTTGGATTGACAGGTCTTCATACAAATGCATCATTAGTTTGTCAAATCGTGGGCTCAACCAACGACTAAAATGACTAAGAATAGCCCCGTATAAAATTTAGTGTAATATCATGTCACGTTTGGCAGCCAGGAATCCCCCTAAGAAATTTCATACAACAATAATATTATTTCTGATTTGTACCAGAAGTCTCATAAGTAGGTACATACCGTGGTAACCAGCCGCAAGATCCCCTGACTGTCTGGAAAAAATTCAAGTGCACATGTGCAAATATATGTACTTGGTATGTGCCCAGATCACAGATAAGCTTTGCTTACCGACACATACAAAATAAAACAAAAGGGAGATGATTCGAGATCACCAATTTTACAAAAGATCAATTAGAGTATGTTCGGCGCAGGCGCTGGGGAAACAGGAAGAGGTCCCCCTCACCGTATATACATCGCATTACATAGCAAAGACCCGAACCTGCAAAAATATAGATTGCGCTATGTAGAAATATCACACCGAAGGTGAATACTTCAGAAAATATTTCACTTTATTTCTCGGATTCTGTTAACAATAAGTGGACACATATTTTCCTATTTTATACATAGGGATCATCCCCCAATGACGCACCGCTCCTGAATGAGAGTAGTGAGCATAGTTGTGGTTCAACATATAAAATATTTAAGAAGGGATTGTATTCAGGTAACTGACTGCTAATCAAATATGTTTGTTTTCCAGGCAATGCCCTTGATGATCTTAATTTGGACGACCCGCTGAACTTAGTAGCCTCTCTGGACCGTGATCTAAGCGAAAACGACAACCAGTCCGTAGGCAACTCGCTGGGAGGCAGTCTGCTTGGGGGCTCTGCACCGGTGAACATCCCGGGCTCAAGCCTCGGGGAGCTGCGCCCCTACAGCCCCTCACAAGGCTCCCCACTACAACAGCTGCAAGCAGGCTTCAGATTCCAGCACCAAGAACACATAGAACCGTTATTCAATTCCCACATGCAACTAGGAGCAACATCTAACAAATTAGGCAACAGCTTTAACCCAGGCGGGCTGTTTGACTTCCAGAACATATCGCCCGGGAGAAACCACAACAGTATAGGAAACTTTTCAATTAGCCCTTCGCTGAACAGCAATCTGTCGGAGCTGAATCGCCTCAGGGAAGAAGTACAAACGTCCAGAGCGCAGCAAGCGTGCTGGGACGAACGCATCGCTCAAGCACGCGGCGCGTGCGCGGCATGGCAACGCGAAACAGAAGAAGCCACCAAGAGGATAGCTCTAGCCGAACAACAAAAAGAAGAAGCACTGACTAGGGAAGCAAACTTACGCAAGGAATTGCAACAGCTTCAAGGAACACCGTTTTTACGCTCATTACGTTGCGCATCCGACCTGCGTGGACTATCTCTATCAGCCTTGAAAGCTCTGCAGTCTCAGCTGCGGACGGATCTGGAAGAGATTGAGAAGGTTTTGTATTTGGAGACGGCCACTAAATGCATGGTCTGCGAAGAGAAGAATCGTTCCGTCACGCTAGGTCCCTGCAACCATTATGTAATGTGCGAGAGCTGCGCTTCCACTCAGAAAGAGTGTCCCTACTGCCAAACACCCGTCAGCTCACAACCTTAACTTCTGTGCGTATTAGTTGCATTTCTATTTTTGGTTATCTTTTTTCATTTTTTAATTATTTGTTCTCTAATGATAATGGACTACATTTCAAATTGCTAGGGTAGAGTTGGAAGATCATGTTAATGTTAAGTTACATGTTTGAAGAATGTACGTCAATGCAGTGTTAAGTGACTAAAACTAATTATTTATATCTTTTTATACACAAATTGTAGAAATCAATTCCTATTGGATATTTAAATGGTTAAAAGGTGAATTGACAGATCATCTTGTAAAGGCAGTGCCTTGTTGTGCTAGCCATTTGTCTCTGTTGGTTGCCATCCTCAACACAGCACCTTGTGAAGCCTGAACTTCAAATGAAAATAAGCTCTACAACACTTGTAGCTTGTATCTGAAACTGGGGTGTCCTTTTGTGAATGTGTTCAGCCTCATAGGAACCTAATGTACCCAAGGGCGGATCCAGGATTTTTTTCTGGGAGGGGCACAAGGGGCAGATGCGCAAAAATAATCAACAATAACTATAACTGTTTAAAATAAACTTGTAGTATTTATAGAAATGTTTATTTAAGTATGAAAACCATAGAAAAATTACATGTTTAACAAAGTCAGTTTTCTTTTATGTTTCCTGCTAAAGAATCCAGCACTTCATTGGCGTTTATTTTTGTCGCAATGTCTTGATGGATATGCATTAAAGCCATTCCATTCAAGCGCTCTTCTGCCATCCTGCTGCGAAGATACGACTGTAATCGGCGTAAGGTGGAGAAAGATCGCTCGGCAGTGCTGGTAGTAACAGGAAACGTGCACAGCGATTGACAAAGAGTTCTAATATTCGGCAGCACCGTTGCACTTTTGAAGGCATCTGCTGGAGACTTTGGGATATTTTCTCTCATCTGTTGCCAAATTTTTAGCTCTCCTTTCAAAGCTAAAAAACAAGGAAGGTCTTGCTTATATACTTCAGCGCCTTGCAAAATATCCTCTATATCTTCATCGCTGAAGTTATGTGACAACAACTTTTGAAAATGTTCTACACAACGTCTGGGGGGGGGCACGTGCCCCTGTGCCCCCCCCCCCCCCCCCCCCCTAAATCCGCCCTTGAATCTACCCATGTATATAACTCCAAGAAGTCAGTCAATTCATCTTTTAATTGTCTATGTATTATTTTTGTACCTTTTTGTACATTCTAATGAAAGATTGATCATGTTGAATATATTTAAAATTCAATATTTTTTTTACATAGAAAGGATCTGAAATGAAAAACATGGTTTAAAATTATTAATTTCTCAGATTTTTCATTTTGATACACATGAAGTTTTGTTTTTTTTGTTACAAAATGTTGATTTATTTAAGCTGTGGTACATATTTGACCTATTGACAAAACTGACTCAAAAGTATCTTTTATCGATGACTTTGCGATTGCATTTTTTTTCCAGGAATGGTGAGATCTTGTTTTTTGAAGAGTATTACAATGAAATTATTTTTTCATGCACGTAGTTGTTTGTACTTACAAAATATAATTTCATGAAAATATGACGCTAAGAATTCAATTTTATTTGCTAAATTACTGAAAAACCATTTTATTTCTCTGTTTGAATCAAATCAAAGAAAAACCCTTCCCATTCCTACTCTACAATTTTGACCCTCGATGTTGTATAATGTGAAATTGCTGTTATATTTTTCGTAAAGTGAAGTATAATAAGTAAGAGTATGCCAATAGTGTTGTAACAGTGTGTAAAACCTTATTTTCCACGACAAAATTTGTATTGACACTTCAAATCAAACTGATGGCTTTCAATCCATTTTAACCCATTAATTTCACTGATGTGAATAAAAGATTACAGATTTTTACCATCGGCACAATACATTTATCATACGTTGATCCTACAACTCTGCAATAATTTCATGTAACAACCCAATAAAAACTATGAAGGGCAGAAGTATTGTTCATCTGTTTAAATGCTAGGATGAGACTGTCTGCCGTGAAATTACTTCCAGGTTTGCATATAAATTTCCATAGATTGCATGGCTGTCTCTGATGCATTTATCTGGCATGGCTGTCTCTGATGCATTTATCTGGCATGGCTGTCTCTGATGCATTTATCTGGCATTAGCGCCATATTTCTTCATCATGTATTTTATACTTGTCAATTTTCCTTTCAGTATTTTCATAGGATTTCCAAATCGTTGCAATTTTAAAATCCTGAAGTTGCAAAGATGTGAAACATTGATGGGTTAATTAGTTGTTGAAATCAATTTTATTTTTGTACCAAAATAATTATTTCAAACTGCCGTAAAATCATTTTCTGTTTTCCCTTTAGAATGGACAAGAAATATTTTGATACATATTTTATTATGCAAACCTGTAATCATGAAAGATAAACTGAAAAAAAAAATAGTTTTGTAAGGACCAATGTGTGTGAGAAAGAAAATTTATTATTGTAGTATTTTTCAAATTGTATTAAAACTATGGAATATCCCATATAAAAGTAAACATCCTCTCTCATCCTATACTGTAATTTGACATGCATTTTCTATGGGAGGATCTTTATGGAATACTTGCTCATTTAGTGTTCATTATTATCAATTTAAAAAAGTAATTTATTATCAAAATATTATCTTTTTTATACCAAAAAATAGCAATAAATCAAACTAACCCTATTTGACTTACCCCCCGTATTCATGAATCCTACTAGCACTTACCATAGGGCGCGCTAGCTGTCAGATTGGCGAAATTCGTTTCAGAAACAATACTTAGGGTAAAAGCAACGCTAGGGCTCTCTAAATACTAGCGCTTGGGTAAGTAAGGTCGGCAGGTATATTAACCAACGCTTAAGCGCTGTCAAAATATTCCTTCGTATTTAATTGTTATCACATTTTCTGTTTGATTGTGAATTAACATGAAAAAATGAATTCTTACGATGAAGACAATTTTTTAGAGTGTATTAACATTGTTTTGACGAGTATATTAACATTGTTTGACCATCAGAATCGGGTTTGTTCTCCAGTATGGTCTAGGACCATACTGCAATGATAGATGAACTGTCAAAATATTCCGTCGCATTTCGTCAGCAAAGTTTTTGTTTGGTTGTGAATTATTTACATAAAATAATGAATTCTTACATGATGATGAGTGTCCCAAGAAAATATATCAGAGACTGTAAAGACCCATTTACGATTACGACGAGGAAGAATTTAGAAGGCGTTTTAGATTGAAAAAATGTGTCGTTCTGTATACAGTCTTTCCGTTGCTCATTGAGGGTTTAACAAAGCCAAAAAATTCTTTGATTGTCAAGTTTTATGCACAGCTCAAAATATGACATTGACATTTCTTCGATTTGTCAAGTTCAACAGCTCAAATGTCATTGAAATTTGAAAGAAGTGGCAATGATAAGAATGAAGTACGCCGAATATTGGTCAGAAGCTATTGACCAATTACAGAGCTGGGTTTTTTCGAGAGCCAATGACTGGCCGTAAATCTCCACTAAGTTGGGCACTAGGCTGATTAAAGATTTAGTGTTCTTTGTGAAACAAAACGCTCCAGAATATCGACCCTTGAGTAAGTGTAGCGCTTGACTTAGGTAAGTATTGTTACTTGAGGCAGTATTGGTCATGAATACGGGGGTTAGTGACAGCACAAATGGTTGTAAATAAGTATCAGACTGTTTCATGTAGTAATCACTATTATGTGAAGCACACCTCAAGAGACCTCCACAGCTTGCTTGTGCTAGTTACTAGTTAGCATCAATTTCTCAGGCAATAACCAGTTGCTGTTAGGTTTAATACACCTTTGTGACAGGTATTTGATAATGGTGGTAAACCCATTGCATATTTTGAAATTAAAAAATATTTAGGTGTGCTTCGTTGAGAATCAAATGCTCTACCTCCACATTATGAGTCTGAAGCTCTAAACATTATTGGCATTTACGTAGGAGATGACAATATGTTGGATACTTTGCTGGCACTAAAGGCAAAACCTGCATTTTGTTATTACTTTATGAGTCGGTGTTCAAGGAGGATCCTCCATTAGGCATTTCAGTGTCTATGCTTTTATTGAATTATTTATTGATTCTGGTAATGTTTAAGCGAACTTGACTAAGACGATGGCACAATGTAATCTGGAACCCTGCCCAATGATTACCTCGAATATTTATATTGACAAGTTGGGATTCATCATTGTCTGCATAATATTTTCTTAAGATTGTATACATTTTTTATTATACAATCGTTATTATACAAAGCGTTAGCTATGAATTGAATTCACTTTTCTTTGAGATGTTGCATCTTCTCATATCTATAATCTAAGTTGCAAAGAAATATTAACATTTAAATACATGCCCACAAGCAGACATGCTTACATATATTACATAATCTGTACTTACAAAATAAAATCTCAGATGAGCCCTGCAACTTTTACCACCCTTACCTGAAACAGGGGTGACATTGGCAAATACAATGGCTTGTGAAGGCAGGATCACAATTCCTGAATAGATCCTACCACTGCGGGGATCTGCCACCACATATTTTCATTTGGAAAGGGTTAAATCAGGAATGTATACGTTCTTAAGACTATATTTTATTAATTATCCAAAATTATACTAAAAAGATTTACTATCAATAACACTTAAGTACATCTATATAATATATTATATATATTACTAATGTAAGTCATCATGAAATAAGAAAAAAATAGGTGTAAGTAGTTTTTTCAAATTTATAATTTCTTTTCATATAATATATTGTAATATTATGGATTCAATTAGAATGTAGACATTTATAGATTATAAAGAATATTGGATCTTTGTGCCCATTAGATAGCCAGACTAAAATGTTCACAGGTACGCAACAATCCATGGAAAACGCTAAAATCTCTATGTCATGGTCATTTTAGCTGGATATTCTTCGTCCGGTCGATAGCTCAGTTGCTAAAATACATGTGATTGATGCCAGAGGGTTGGAGTTTGATTCCCACCAAGGGTGTCATGTATGGTTTCCCTTTTTGGTGTTTATTTCAAACCTAAAATCATAGTAAGCGCCTTTGGGATGACCTAAAGGCACTGAACCTGAAAAGGCACTGTACAAATTTGAATTTGAATTTTGTATTAATAGTACCAGCAAAGTTGACTCAGCTTACACAAGAAATAACTACCTATCACTCGCTTAATGTGACCCAGGAGACAATGCAATAAAAAGTTGCACCATATGTGCAGGGTTGCGTTGCGTTTTCGAGTCTTGAGTTAATGGATGTTTTCTTGTTTTTTTATGATAACCTAAAGGTAGGGCGGTTCAAAAGAACTTGATTCAGAATTTATATTGTTCCTCTAATATAAAAATGTTTAAACTCAACCTTAGCATTGTGCCACAAAAAATCTGTGGAAATTAAAACGCCTGAAGTGTATTAGCCTCCATACATTTTTTGGGGAAATCACTTTGGTGAAGTATGAATGTTATTTTACTTGGGTACCGATTGTTTTCTGTTAGCTGTTGTGTGCCTGTGTAGAATATATTTTGCACAAAAATATTTTTTCCGTACTAGTCTTAACTTCAGGGGTGAGCACTCCATGCGGACCAATGTAGAAAACAAAGAACCAACGGACATAACTGATGTCGACCATAACCACAAAATGATGGCAACTATGAATGGCAGAACATATGCAGTTCTATATTCCTTCACTATCTAAATCAGACTGCCTTGAATTAACTAAACCCAAGCCAAGATGGCAGAACTTCAGTCTGAAGATAGCAGTATAATGGATTCCTTTTGAAACAGGACCTTGCTGATAATAAATTCCACACAGACAATAAATTTGTGACCTCATGTGGTTAGGTTGCTAAAGAAACTGCTAACTAATTACTAAGGACATGTGATATTGCCTGCCAACAAAAAAATTAAGTCGACCCCTTGAAAATAGATTCCTCTCGGGGTATTACTATTTAATTTTACGGCATTGTGAAATATGCATACAGTGACATCCAGTGACAGATGTAATTTAATACAGGACTTCGGCTTCAGTGTCTTTTTCGATCTACCTATAAAACATTAGTACAACTGTATTTTTAGTCTCAAGTGTAACATTCTGTCTCATTATCCCCCGCCGTTTCAAGTTCATTGTTCATTCTGGAATGTTTTTACCTGCATGGTTTGCCTGCTCCTTGTTAATGAGAAGACCCACAAGTTGCATTTACATAGGATGTAGGTTAAAGTATTACTATTGCTACATGAATGGATGGAAACATAATTAAATTATATATTTATGTATAGTTATTGACAAACAGTACGCAATCAGTGGCTTAATATAATCTAATATCTATCATAAAGGAGTATTTTTATATATTGTCGCTCATCTCATGTTGACCTTATTCTAAAACTGGGCCGCCTTACATGCAACTTACGCAAATCTGATAAAATACAGCGTCAGACAAACTGCAAACTATATAAATATCATTAGAAGACACACATTAATCACATGCGGTCCTCTAGGTTTATTTTTAAAGGAGACATCAAGTAAAATCCTCTCAGAAATGATTGAAACATTAATGGTTAATAGTTAAGGATGTAAGTATCAATTTAAACCATATTGTGAACTGCACGTAAAGAATGCAACTTTGTCTGATGTGTTTTCAAAATATTGCTTTAATGCTAGAAACTTACTCTGATTTAACAGATTGTATTTAACACTTTTGTTTCCTTTAAATTATGGTTTAAGAATATTTGATGCCGTTTTCAATCATTATATTTCCAGACCTTGACTAAAGGTGATATCAGATAGTTCTTTCATTTCAGTCCTTTGTCTTGGTGTCATAGCTCTGAAAAAGTAATGAAAATTAAAAGTTAATATTATAAGCATTTGCATTTACATATTGACCCCTCGCACGTAAACTGAAGTATCTGCAAAAAATTGGAAGAGCATATTTCATTCTCTTTTCAATATGAGAAACCCGAATGGGCTCCACGCAAAATTGTTAATTATATTTTTTGTCAGCTGGCGAACGGTCACATGTCTATGTAGCTGGTCCTTAGTAACCAATAATGGAACATTAGTTTTCTGTTTCCCTGAGAATCTGGATTTGTGTGATCATAACTTTTTTGTCTACAGAATATTGGCCGAGTCCATTTCAGGTAGTTTCATTTGGAAAATTAAATAAATACAATTAACGGTGTCTGCACTAATGATGTAGACAACAAAGCCGTAACATCACATGGCTGGGTCGCTAGGGATAGGGCCAAATTGTATTTTGTTATCGCTTGTTAGGACCCTAGTTATGTAGACCTTCGATGTTTGCCTGCCAAGAAAAAAACAAATATGGAACATCTGTTTAAATTCCATTGTACTGGTCAACATCTCAATTTTGTTTTCAAACAGAGATTTGAAGACACAAAAGTTTACATGAGAGGCGTCAATATTATGAATTTATCAATGAGGACATTTAATGTTTTACTCTTATATTTTCCAAATTATTTATTTTATATTATTAAATGAAGTTGTTTCAATTTCTCTCCTTTTTAGGGTATCCTTTTTTATTTATATTAGCAATAAAATGAAATGCTTTTGAAACAATATTCTTTATTACCAAGTAAGTCATTATCTAATGGGTTTCGATGTAACACAAAAAATTACATAAGTCCTAATTTATTATTTTCAAATATTTGTCTATTGAGGAAGATTTATATTTTGTTACATGTATACATCGATCAATATAAAATAAATAGATGGACATCAGTGAGATATTGTTAAAATCATTTCCCCGACAACCGTCAACAAGCTTGCCGTAGCTGTTTGCTGTGAGACGAGTTCTACACGATTTAGTTTGTGCAGGTTTCTTTTTCATTTAAAACTTCCTAAAATATTACTAGTGTGACTACACCTCAAGCTGTTTGCATTTATGTTTGACGTAATGCTTTAATCTTATGTCTGTTTTTTGTTGTATACCTATTTTGTTCCGAGGCACATGCGTTGCTATGGAAACTATTCAAATACGCCATTTATTTATTTTAAATTGATCGGTGCAGATATATGTATTTCTTGAGCTCGGAAGCATAATTTAAACATAATCATTTAAAATATTTAAAAGTACTCGTAAGCCAGACATTAGTTAGATAGGTAGACCCAACAAATTTTCAAATAATAATTAATGTCGTTAATATAAAGAAGAAAAAAAGATAAATATAGAAGTTAGAGAATATTGTAAAGTAGTCTGCCCAACGCGTCATTATAGCTATAAATATATTCTACTTACATGCATTTATATTTCAACAAAAATCTTAATATTGTAATGTAAGGATGTCCTTTTTTATACATAGAATTAAATGAATAGTATTCATGTTTCTAAACAATACTATTTTCTACCTAAGAAAACATTTTTTCAATACTGACGTCTTTTTATAAACTTTGATAATGTTTTTATTGAATAATATTGAGTGACATGGTGTCAATCCATGCCAAGAGTTATTCAGGCGCATGCACTAGTTAGTGGCAAATACATTTTATGTTTCTCCTGTTAGCGAGCTTCCAAAAATGGTAAAGAATGCATTTGACCTTGAAAGTAGAATCTATGGTTCATGGTGATATATTACAATTACAATAATTTTTTATGTCCTTTTAAAGGCAAAGGACAGATTATTCTGAAATGTATTTGCTTCTACTCTATGTCTTGGAATAGCGGTTCATTCTCAATTTTACTAGCATGGATCTAGACTAAATAAGACTTACGAGAGTACCAATGTTTTTGTATGAAATACTTAATATTAAATCAAATCATGTATTTATGAAGTAAACATTCATAAAAGCTAAATAAAAAATGGCATCCTTATAGAGTGGAAACTGATGAAACGTTTTCGGGAAGTTATCAGTTTCAGTACCCCAAGGATAAAACTTCACGTTTAAGCTCAAGCATGGCGTAAACCAAAAAATGTACGGAAAGTAAACTGCGTGTGATTGTGAGCTTGTAAATGTATTTCCATACATTTTTGGTGGAATGCTTTGGTTGAGGTGAAACGTAAAGTTTTGTGGTTTGTGGATAAGGTTTTTTGTACTGTATAATTTTGCACCCTTAAACGAAATGTGGTTATTTTTTTAACAATTGTAGATGACACTATTTTGTTATGATATTATAAAATATGCAAGAATAACCAATAATAGCTGTGGTGGCATTGAAATAAACAATTTAAAATATTATATAGGTAGGTAGGTTTTTAATAAATTTTAAATTTTCAAATTTATTTGCTTTTTTGCTGTTCTTACATCCCCCGACTGTCTATCTTTTTACTTTCTTCACTGCATCATTCCACTGTTTCTTTTTGCAGTTTTTCCGTCGACTAAACTTACATTGTGAAGCACACCAAATTAACTAAAAAAACACTGGTATAATTTTTTCCCATTAGTTTACCCTTTTGTAACTTATTTATTTAAATTGTAAAAGTGGATTTATTTATTTGAGACATTTTTGTAGGATAAAGATGTGGGCTTTACATGTTTCCTTATTTTCTTATAACGTTGCCGCTTTATATAAACTATTTTTATTCTATATAAATGAATAAAGTTTATTTCTACAATTTTCATTAACAAATCCTTTTTATAAGTTTGTGCACACTTCATCCTTCCCACAAACAAACTTGTAAATCCTATTCTGTATTCTAACAAGAGCTTAAAATTATAAATACTTTGTATTAGGTTACAGAATGAGTAAAAAAAGTATTTTTATTATCAGTATTACTATCTGATGATGTAAACCGAAAGTAGAAAATGTGTTTTTATACTCATTATGTAACCTGTATCCCCCTGGTATAAAACATGTAAATTCCCCATCATCACATAAATGCAAAAAATCTATGAAAACTAAATCTCTCCTTTGGGGGGGTGCCTTGTATCTTCCTATCAGTGGGGAATTACACCATGTTTTATTCTAGGGATACTTGTATGAAGTATTTTTCATTTTTATTTAAAAAATGGAAGGTTACAAAGTCAAATGCTTTAATGTAGTCTTCATACAGAAAGAAGGAAACAAGTGCATTCGTTACTGAAAAGTGTTCAGTGATAATGCTCCTGAAAACTTACCTGCTGAAGAAGGGATACTTCAGCGAAAATAAATCTCTGAAAATAAGATTGACATGCCATTTTCAATAAACAAATCAAAATGTTGGTTGGCTGTTCTTCTGAGCTGCCAAAAATTCTGACCGAGGATGAGAATGGACTTGGCACAAATTCCAAAGATAAACGAATTGTGACTTAACGCGGTTACGTTGCTAGGGATGAAGCAAACTAATATTTTCTTAATGGATGCTAAGGACCCTAGTCATATAGAACTGTAACGTTTGCCCACCGAAATAAACAAAAATTTGTTTGCCTTTTCCTTGCGACCTGATCGTGTGATGTCATAATTTGTTTACACCAATTCATCTGTGGACCTCGTTAAGAAAATAAAGTAAGTACAATAAAGCTATCATTGGAAATAATATATTATGCATTTATGGATGACTTTATTTGTCCTACAAAATCCCATCTGATGGCAGGTTTATTGAATAAATTTGTGACTGCTGATACCACAGATCACGGAACAAAGCTGATACCAATGGGTGTGCTAAGGACTGCACAAAATTCAAAATTGTGGACTTGGCACAATAATTAATAGAGAAAAGTTGTGTCACAGATGGCCAGTTTGCTAGGGGAAATGCAAACAAATATTTTGTTGCTGCTTGCTCAGGACCGTAATGCCATACGAGTGTGACGTTTGCTTGCTGAGAAAAAAATCTGAGAAGTCCATTTTTTCTCAGCAGCCAAATATCACATGTCTGGATCTTGGGTCAAAGTATTACGTTGTCTTTTTCTTAGCAACCCGGCTGTGTGCTGTCACAATTTTCTAGTCCTTGGAGCTTATGACAAGTATTTTACAGATTTTGTTGCTTGAAAGAAATGGATGCACCTTATTTTACAAAAGGTAGTACTTATTACCTCCAAGGGGTACCTATAACTTATAAGTTTCCCCTTAGAAGTATTGGCCATACCTGTAGGTACCTACCTATAATGCTTACAATATTGCAGTTATGTTCATCGACAAATAGTTAGGTATGAGGCTGATCCCCCATGCTGTTAAAACTTGGTTCACTTTTGTCAATGCCACCCCGTTTCAGGAAAAGCCGGCAAGAGTTGCAATGTTCATGTGAGGTCTTGCTTACTTTGTATAAACACATGCAGCATGTGTAAGCGTGCACTTACATGTGTCTGCTTGTGAGCATGCTTTAAATATGAGCCTTAAATGTCAGCATATCTTTGCAACTTAGATCATAGAAGTGAGAGGTACCTACTTAAGAAAAGTCTTTAGATATGAAAAATAGAAGAGAAAGAATATTATATTTCAAGAATATTGAAGGCTGGTAATATTATTTTGTCTGAATAATATAGTACCTATAGGGAAGTGAGAATTTAAATTTAAAACAAGTAACTTTAGTAACAGGGAGATGCCTGTAATGGTAGGTATGTTTTTTTCTTTGCTCGTTCCTACAAAAATTCCACACATTTATTTTGGCGGGGAATCGGTATTCTTAATTTGAAAAATAATGTGCTTCCGAAAGAAAAAAACCCAAGTACTTTCCCGCCAATAATATATGTCGTTATAAGGGCCAATGGCCACCTGGCAGACTGTCACCTAATGTGAGGAAGGCAAAGACTGTTGGTGTCTTTAAAGGAGCACTAAAGACACATCTTTACAAGAAATCTTATCCGTGATTTGAGAGGGCCCTTGAGGTGTGACACACACAAAAACGGCGCTCTTTAATTATGTGTACATTAAAATAAATTATCCTTATATATATATATAATGGCGTGTTAGTATTTCACAAACCTGACCAATAGCAAAGGTCGTTATTAGGACCAATCAGAGCTCCCAATTGCTGTGACGTAGCACCAATAAGAAGCGATGAAAGTAGCGTCCATGATTCTTCTCCCCTCCAAACGCCGCCATTTTGAGCATATGATCAGTTGGTTGCCGCGCTCGTGCTTGTTTATTTGAAGATTTTTCCAGGCAAGTTTAACAAAATTACAACAATAACACCACAAATCACTAACAAACATCCTTTTCCACAAATTTATAGTATTTTTTTTATGGAAAAACCGATTATTTTTGATATTAATGTGTCTTGTTGTGAAAGTTCCCGACTTTGTTCCTCGTGCATTGTTTTGTAATTTCGTCACACCGTTGTAATTATGTTTTTTAATACCTCCGCCTTTCCGTAACTTCCAATTTTTTTCACTTATTTCATGCGATCTTTTCGTCATCCATCTATTATTCGTATTTCTCGTATATCTTCATTTTATCTTCGATGACCCCCTCGTAGATAAATATTCCGCCCTTCTCGTAGGTAAGCGTTCCTATGTACCTCATTAGCCTCGCTTGATGGTGATTTCGTTCTAGAACATTCGTATTTCTAAATCACACCATATTTTCCTATATCATTTCCACTTTATAATGCTTCAAATTAACATTTATATATCTACCTAGATTTTATAAAATAACACCCTTCATTCCCTTTAGGTATTTGCCGAAATAGTAATAATACAATTTCTTTCCTACCCGTATCGTGCGTATTAATATTGGTTAAGTACATTGATTTGTCAGCTGTTCTGTGTGAAAAAAACCGTTATTTTCTCATCATTGAAATTGGCGGGACAAGTACTTCGCCTTATCCGTTTGTCAAGTATTTTTACTACGATGTGCCTTATTTTCCCCCATAATTAGATATCAACTGTGTTAATGAAATCCTTCTAAAAATCTTGTATTTGCAAATAAAAACGAATGCCATTTAGGGCAATTTGCTGCTGAACTAAGTGTGCAACACCATCCCAAACCCTATTTTATTGGGCGAAAGTGTGTCAACAAAAATAAAGAAGTCATACATATTGGAATAATCTTATGTATAGTTTTATTTGCTCTTTTTAAATTGATTCATATTTAATGCACATTAACAAGCAAACATGTGTAAGTTTAAAAAGTAAAAACTCAGCCTCTAATGGAAATAAACCCCCCCAACTCTGCTGCCTTTCCCCAAAATAGAGGTGGCATTGGCAAGAGTGAATCAGTTATTAAAGTATGGGCTGTTAGTCTCATACCAGGTATTAGTTATATTTATCATTATTGTTATAGTAGTACCCTTATACCATCTACATATAAAGGCTAAAATAAAATTAATCCACATGTATTACAAAAAACTTTTAATAATCTTTGACTTTTTTCTGTTCCAGGTTGATTCAAGATGGCCCGTACTAAGCAGACAGCCCGTAAGTCCACCGGAGGTAAGGCTCCCCGCAAGCAGCTGGCCACCAAGGCAGCTCGCAAGTCCGCCCCCAGCACCGGGGGTGTGAAGAAGCCCCATCGTTACCGTCCCGGTACCGTGGCGCTCCGTGAGATCCGTCGGTACCAGAAGTCCACCGAGTTGCTGATCCGCAAGCTGCCCTTCCAGCGTTTGGTGAGGGAAATTGCCCAGGACTTCAAGACTGACCTGCGTTTCCAGTCAGCTGCTATTGGTGCTCTCCAGGTACGTGAAATTTCTATCAATGGATGTATTACAGCCGAAAACAAGTCTTTAACTTCTGCCCTCTCCTGTCCCCTGCTGCTATAATCCGTTGCTCCACCTGAGAAAGCTGAGTGGCAACTCTCTGCACCCCGTCCAGTCACTGTAGCCTAGTTCTACCCATCTGGGCATGCATTCAGAAGTTTTTTGAGGCACGGGTATCTGGCATTCTGCGTTTAGCTATTTGTCTGATGAGAATTGTAGTTGGTATGCGGCTGACCACCCATACTGTAAAAAATGGTTCACTTTGCCAATGTCACCCCTGCTTCAGGGAAGGTCGCTGCAGGGCTTTGCAGTTGCAGGGCTTATGTTCATTTGAGGTTTGGATTTTATTTGTAAGTACACAATCAGCATTTGTAAGTGCGAACTACACGTGTTTGTTTGTGGGCATACATCTGAGAGCTTTGAATGAATATATTCTTGCAACTTAGATGATAGATTATAGAATCTTGCTAAGGTTTTGGCTAACTCTAGCAATGGAAAGAGCATACCTAACTTTCAATGCTAAAGCCTTTCATAGAAATATTTTAGGGCCAGATAGTGGATGAAGACGGGTAATAATTATGACCAGTCAAACTATTCTATGGAATTTTGTAAATATTCTAACCATTTTTTTTTGTAACTATGAAGGTGGACTTAGTGTCAAGAAAATATTTATTAAGTTGTGTCATTATTTGTTAATGATTCCTCAGTCATTAATGAAGTTGTTAATTATTCAATACAACCAGTAATTTAAATTTCTGCTCTTGTTAAATGATTTAATTGTGTGATGAAACTTTCTGTATTGTCGTTTTATAATTTGAAATGTGTGACATTATAGTCTCTAAATTCATTGCTCTTGGTTACAAAAATTACCATTGTAAAGTAGAAATTAAACTAAAGAATAGACACTATTTGTGTGCTATTTCGTTAAATTTCACTACAAGAGCACTCATTTTCTGCAAGGCTGGATGAATCTCTTTTTCTACGTTTGGTTGGTACGAGGCTGACCACCCGTGCTGTAAAAATCGGTTCACTTTTGCCAATGCCACCCCGGTTCAGAGAACGGCGGCAGGAGTTGCAAGGTTTATGTCCATGTGAGGTTTTCTTTATTTGTATGCACACATGCAGAATGTGTAGGCGCGAACCTACATGTGCCTGTCTGTAGGCATGCATTTCATATGAGCCTTAAATGCTAACATATCCTTGCAGCTTAGATTATAGATTATAGATAGATCACAATTCAAATTATAAGTTTAATTGAATAATATTTTTTGAATTGAAGTGTACTGTAACATGGTGTTGTGTGTTGTATTGCAGGAGGCCAGCGAGGCCTACCTGGTGGGTCTGTTTGAGGACACCAACTTGTGCGCCATCCACGCCAAGCGCGTCACCATCATGCCCAAGGACATCCAGCTGGCACGACGAATCCGCGGAGAGCGCGCTTAAGCCACTAACTAAATTATACACCTTTAACTATAATAATTCAATGTGAACCATTTGTGTAAACGTGACATGACGACCATCACAGTAATTCTGGATTACAAACAAAAAAAAACATTTCTTATATCATAGAATGATCCTTGTGCAGTAGAACTTCCAATTACTCTCATCAGTTTCAGAATTTCCAAAAAAAAGATGGAAACATACTATCTGCAAAAAAGTGATTCTCTCTAAGTGTGCTATTGTAATACACTCAAAACTAAAGAAAGCGCACTGTATACATTATTGAGGTGATTCACTGTCGCCTAGCGCATTCAAGACAGAAGTTTCTCAAAAAAATCATTGGAAAATACAAGTATCATGGGGTCCGTCCCAATTGATTGGGAGAATTGGAGTTCTACTGTTTGTAGTATAATTTTTGTATCTTACTTACTTTTTTTTGTCGAATTTAAGTACTGCGCGGTCTGGTCCCCTTGATAATTTTAGGCGCAGCATTCAGCGAATTGGAATGGCCCAACGTACCTCGGGGGGGCTCGCAAACGACTGCCCATAGGATAAGATAGAGTAACAGTAAGCCCTCGTCGGAGCATTTTATATTTAAACACTTTCTTTTGTTACAAATTTACTAACTGTATGAATGGACAAAGAAATAACACAATTTTTTGACTGGCTTTGTAGAGGAGAGCCAGCTAGTGGCAGGATTGATCGGGTCTTTAGTTTATATGTTTTTGTTATGTGTGATTGTGGATTATTGAATAGAGTAACTTGGAGTATCTTGTGCCGTGTATTTTGATTGCTACATGTTTCTGAATACTTGGTGTCAATGATTAAATAGACTTACTTGTAACAAACTGACTTTTCATTTCTTTGCCAACCTTAACTCTTAACAACTTACTATCAGCATCACTGGCAAGACAATGTGGGCTAACGCGGGTAGATTAAATCACAGCCGCTGCTGTCTCTTAAATGTCATCTTTCTATCCACGTTACAGTTAGCCACCACTCAGGACAGTTCTGCTTTTTTTTTTACCATATCAATACCTTAAGGGTAAAACTGAATAAGTGACATATTAATAAGCTAACATGAGTTACTTAAATGCACCTTTCTTCTGTTCTCTACAAGAGAAAACACAAATAAGTTAAAAGTCCTGTAGTTCGGAACTTCTTCCATGTAGATTACTTCCTATAAGCACTTTCATCCAATACAATGTTTTGCTCAAATCAGGGAGTCAGTCTCATCTTAAAGCCAGTGAAAATAATATGTTCCTCTCATAAATGAGGTCACTGATATGAAAAAGAAGAATCCTTACAATGGTGTGAGGAGAGCATCCTTCACGCGTAGTCTGTGTCTAGGTTGTGCGGGCACTTGCAATCTTCTGAGGATTATATGGCTGACAAGGGATGTTGACCTACTTCTACAGGGAATAAAAATGACCTACTGCATTTAAGATAAAAGAGAAGACAACCCATCAATAATTTAATGAAGAATAAAAAGCTACTTAACACCTTGGGATGGTTGGATTATATGAGCCAAATATTGGTATCACATTGAATGGTAAGTTAAGACTACTTTCTTGAAAATAGCTAAGGGCATCCATTTGACGGAGTAGAGTTCTTGTGAAGACTGAGTAAACCTTAGCAGTACAATAAACTAGATATGAAGAAAACACCTGAAGGGTCAAGTAACAACTCGCTCCCCCAGTTCTTGTTTGCCGTATACGCCAATCTTGTCAAATATGATTTTCATGCAGTTGTCTTATGAATCAAATTCTACACAATCTGAGCTAAGAAAAACCGTAAAACTCGATAATGTGAGAGTTCTTTTAAATAAATTTCTATTTTCATAAGACACATTCGTCCAGTACACATG
The DNA here is from genome assembly GCA_951799405.1 of Agapetus fuscipes. Lineage (NCBI taxonomy): Eukaryota > Metazoa > Arthropoda > Insecta > Trichoptera > Glossosomatidae > Agapetus > Agapetus fuscipes. The sequence continues at coordinate 15,913,459 of OX637334.1, forward strand.
CAAACATTGCTCATGTAAAATTTTCTCAATGGCGTATACGGCAAACAGGAACTAAGGCAGCGATCTGACAACCTTGGTGGCGGTTGAAACCAAGCCCTCAGGTGGTTCAAACGCAAGTGTTCTGTCAAGACCACTCCCTCAACGCACAGAAAATCACGGATGGCAGTTGAACGTGTCTAGAAGTTCAATTGCTATTACACCTTTTTTGCTTGCAGTGCATCTATGTCAGCTGATATTTTAGAAGTGGCTATGCGCAGAATGCCTGTAAGATGGCTGTCTGTTAAAGATGATCAGGTTTTTGATTTATTATGTTTCATGCGTAAAAAAAGCTGTTTGCTGATTTTCGAGGTCCGAAAAGCGGACTATTCGCGCAACATCTATTGATGTCACGGGCCGGATAAAGGACTTATGCGGCCCGGGGGCCGTATGTTGCGGACAGGCCTGCTCTGGACGATATCTGTCAATAGCTTCGTATCACAAGAGATAATAAAGCAGTTCAAGATGGTTATCTCGGAGACAGCGAGCGACATAATACACTATTTTTGATAGAAAGGCAAAATAAGCAAGATAAATATAACCTAAAAACAGGCTTGACAGATTAAATCAAACAGCCATTTCCTCGCTGAAATAACAATGCATGTACCTTGAATTATTAGCCTTGATAATAAATAATTCAAATGACAGCTATTAATACCAAAAATAGTCATTGCTTTGAATTACCCAAAACATAGAGTAACATATTACATGCATATTACTCAAAACAAAATTGAGTTGACAGTCCAAAATTATTTTCTTCTTTTACTATGCACCACAGAGATGCACTGTGGAATGGTTGATAACGTTAAGGATTATCCAGCCAGGTTTCATTTTATTCTAGCTTCATCTTCCACATGCAGATGGCAGCACTCAAAACATTTACAAAATAAATATCAAGAATAAAATAATAATAAATGATGCAGGTAGATAATATTTGTTACAACGTAAAGTTTATAGTTGATTTATTTGTTTGCTACAAGTGAAAAGTGCAATGCACGTTCCCGTTTTTGAAAAAAAAAGCTGAGTAAGTGATGATTTCACACCTTTCTCATAAAATTAATTTATCCACTAAACTAAGCAGATACTTAAATATAAGTACATTATTTGCCTTTTTAAGAAAACATTTCAACATGTTTTTTTTTTTTCAGAAAAGATATGCATCATAAGGGTTGTGAAAAAATAGTGTTAGGACATTTCCATGGAGGGGGGTGGGGGGGGGGGGGGGGGGAGGGGAAGAGGCCCCAAGCTTTTCCTCGAAACAGGGCCCCTAGAGGGGTTAATGTGGCCCTGGGCATACTACTATTTAGTGAACATTATTTTTTTTCGTGTTTTTCATTGTGTAGACTAGTCGCTGTGTGTATGACGTCATGTGTTTATTCTTTGTTGAAGCTTATTATTTCAATTCAAGTGTCCGGTCGATAGCTCAGGTGGTAGAGTGCTTGCATTCCATGCCGAAAGCTCGGGTTCGAATCCCACCGAGGGTGTCAGAAATGATTTCCCGTTTCGGTGTTTATTTCAAACCCCAAAATAAAATACCGGCAAGGTTTACTCAGCCTTCACAAGAAATGAGTACCAGCACTCTCGGGAGCTGGGAAACCTCCACTTCAACTGAAGTGGTTGGCGTAAGGCCGGCCCCCTTACCTGTAAAAATAAATAGGCTCAACTCGCCACATGCGACCCCTTCGGGGATAACGCGGCAAGAAGTTACACTATATGTGTAGCTTAGTTGCGTTTTTTGCGTTTTTGTCCCTGTTTATAAAATAATAATTTGATAGTAAGTATTTTACACTTCTATAATCTATCTATAATCTAAGTTGCAAGGATATATTCATTCAAAGCTCTCAGATGTATGCCCACAAACAAACACGTGTAGTTCGCGCTTACAAATGCTGATTGTGTACTTACAAATAAAATCCAAACCTCAAATGAACATAAGCCCTGCAACTCTTGCCGACATTCCCTGAAACAGGGGTGACATTGGCAAAGTGAACCATTTTTTACAGTATGGGTGGTCAGCCTCATACCAACCTATAAGTCAAGGAATTGATACACTTGATTATAGATATTATAGTTTGGGATGTCGTAGGACCTGGGAAGCCTTTCAGGGAACCCTAAGCGTAAGGATAAGCCGATGGGTCTTTCCATGAGCCGACAGGGATCAAAACCAGATTATATTGTAGACAGTAGACTGTTAAGTATATAATATAATAAACATAGGTACATACTACCCTCTATTTACATAATCAATTGTTTATTTACGTATTGTAATATTTTCTACATACTAACCTAACCCGAATGATTTTTAAGTTTCCGACGGGGTAGAATGGCAAGCGGAACCTATTTATTTTCACAGTTTATTGGGCGGACCTCGCCAAACACGAACTGGGGGCTTACCTGCTACCGAGGAGCCCGTTCCTCATTTCTTGTGAAGGCTGAGTGAACCTTGGTGGTCCTATGCTTTTGGGTTTGAATTTTGAAATAAACAACGAAACGAGAAATCATTTCTGACACTATAATTGTAGTGGATCGAACCCTAGCAATCTAGCTTTGACCGCAAGCACTTTTTAAAAAATATGGAATGTAGAGATAAGGTAGAATTTCCTTAGGATTTGGTGGTTTACACTTTACACAAAAGCGGTTTATACCCAAGCCCGTCGTTTTTGTTTCTTGAATTTTATGGTCTTGACATTAATGAAAAAAATCAAGCGTTTTTATTAATATTTATCTAAATTATAAAGGTTAAAAAAGTTTATAACTTATAGTTTGTTTATCTTTTGGATATACATTTTTTCTTTTTAATTACAGCATTATACATTTTTAGTCCCGCAACAAGCTTTTTTATAATTTGAACAGTTTTTGGGAAAATATGAAAAAACTGGAATCACTTCTTGAAAACAGTTTTTACATATTTCCCCAAAACTAAATTGACATTATCAAAAATCGTCTTTTTGTGAGATTTAATAATATATAATTCTTTATTTAAAAAATGTAGGTATATATATTTCCATAATAAAGCACATAAAAAAAAACGATAAAAAAATATGAAAATCCATGTTTTGTTAAAAATATTTTTTGTCGTGACATTTTTAAAGTAATATATAAATATATATTTTAACCTTTACAATTTAGATAAAAAAAAAATAAACACGTCTATTTTTTTTACAACTGTCACTCATTTACTAAGACCATAAAATTTTAGAAACAAAAGAAACAAATAAAGTTGTACACTTTCACTTTCAAAAACTATATCAAAAGAAGCAAACGTGTTTAGTAAAGATAAGTAAGAAGGTTTCGGTTTTTCAATTTCAATGACGTACCTTGTATAGGTGCATAGAGTATTTGTTATCCTATAGTTAGCTAGGGTGTCACGACAAAATGTCCATTGACAGAATGTCCACCGACATAATGTCCACGGACAAAATGTCCCCCCGACGAAATGTCCACCCGACAGAATGTCCACCGACACAATGTCCACAGACAAAATGTCCACACGACAAAATGTCCACACGACAAAATGTCCACGCGACAAAATGTCCACCGACAAAATGTTCACCGACCAAATCTCCACCGACAAAATGTCCACCGACAAAATGTCCACCGACATAATGTCCACCGACAAAATGTCCACCGACAAAATGTCCACCGACAAAATGTCCACCGTCAAAATGTCCACCGATAAAATGTCCATCAAACTAAATGTCCACTACCAACTAAATGTTCAATGAGATGATCTTTATTTGGATTCAACAAGTCTGTAGTCTAGTGGCTAAGGCTACATGCTCAAAGATAATTTAAAAGTCGTGAGTTCGATTCCCGGCGGAACACATACTTGGTTTAGAAAAATATGTTTACCTATATATCAAATATGACCACTATATGTGGCGCTGTTAGTGCTAATTATTAAGTTCGGTACGTACATAGTTCAGTGGTAACACTTCGGACTCTGAATGGGAAGGTCCATCCAGCCTTACAGCAACTGGGTCTTGCTTGAGATTTGGCGCTCAGTAGCGACGACGATCAAGCTCGTAAAAAGTTTGATGGCTCAATTAGTAGAATGCTTGCATTGCATACCGAGAGCAAGGGTTAGATCTCAAGGCTTACTCAGCCTTCACAATAAATGAGAACCAGTCCCCCCGGAAGCTGGGAAACCCCCGCTTCAACTGAATGGGTTGGTGTAAGGCCGGCCTCCTTACCTGTAATAAAATAGGTCCCGCATCGCCACATGCCACCCCTTCGGGACAATGCAAGTAAAAAGTTACACTATATGTGTAGCTGAGTTGCCTTATATCATTCAATACACGCGGAACTATAGCATTATCGCAAGGAGTTTATCCGTTAAGCTATAGTGTCAATGTTTCCCAAAAATGAATGCTTTTTTTTATGCATTCTTCTTGAAACTTGAAAGGGTATTTTGTCTAGGTTATATGAATAGATTGGGTGTCCTTAGCACACCGGTAGCTTTTTCACTATTCTTGAGAAAGTAGTACCTGCGTCGATGTAAGCTAGGTTGAAATAATACTGATATTTAAAATAATATGTTGAAAAAGATGGAAAGTAAAACGTAGCCTACAACGTATTATCTCTCTTGATAACTTGGTACCTATGAGGCTGACCACACATACTATAAAAATGGTTTCCTTTGAAAATGTCACCCCTGTTTTAAGATGGTCGGCAAGAGTTGCAGGTCTTTTGTTCCCTTGAGATTTGAGTATTTATATTGTAAGTTCATATGCGGAGGGCGTATTAACATGTAAGGTTTGGTTTATTTTGCTAGTAAAATGCAGCATGTACAAGTGTGAACTTACACCTGTTGTAAATTAGGCTGATTTATTTGGTGAGCGCTGTTTTTGTGTGAATCACACCTCAAGAGCCCTTTCCGAGCTTGGTCGTCGCTGTAGAAAGCGCCAATTCTCAAGCAAGACCTAGTTGTTGTAAGGCTGGGTGGACCTTTTGATGACCGGTCTTTGGTAAAGGTTTATGATTTTCTCAACCCAGCGAAGAGCAAATTTGAAAATATAAATGGTATATTTTTTGTGCTCCGCCGGGATTCGAACCCACGAGCTTCCAGTTACGAGTCCGAAGTGTTACCACCTGAACTACGGAAGGTCGGCAAGAGCTGCAGGGTGTTTGTCCATTTGAGACTTGGTTTCTATATTGTAGGTTCACATGCAGCACGCGCAAGCGCGAACTTGTACGTGTCTGCTTGTGAGAATGCATTTAATGTGAATCCCCAATGTTACATTTCCTTGCAACTTGGTTACAGTTAGTTTTTTTTCTTAAAAAAAAAAAGTAGATTTGTGAAGAGAAATGCAATTCACCAACCTATTCTGCCTGGCTAGAAACAGGTTTTAATTACATCAATTAATAATTCATTATTGTTTATATTAATGAATTATTAATAAATAATTACCCAATAACATCTGTTGAACCAGGGTCAAAGTTAAAGTCAAGTGACCCAAGCGGGGATCGAACCAACGTTATTCCATTTCAAATAAGCTAGAACGATCGGCCGCTTGGCCCCCGCGGCCATAACACCGACAAATGGTTATAGTTAAATAAGAAAAAACGGCAAGGCTTACTCAGCCTTCAAAAGGAATGAGTACCAGAGTACGCGAGGGGTTGGGAGCTGAGAAACTCCCACTTCACTGAAGTGGTTGGCGTAAAGCCGGCCCCCTATCTGTAAAAATAAATGGGTTCACTCGCAAGAAGTTACACAATATGTGTAGTTTAGTTGCGTTAGTTGAGTAAAAATTCCGGTCGATAACGCAGTTGATACAGTACCTTCGTTCCATGACAAGTTATCCCAAAGTAAAATTCTGGCAAGAATTACTCAGCCTTCATAAGAAATGAGTACCAACCCCCTCGGGAGCTGGGAGACCCCCACTTCAAGTGGGTGGCGTGAGGCCGGCCCCTTTATTTTTTTTAGGGAAGGCCGGCAAAAGTTGCTGGGTAGGTACACATGCAGCATTTGTAAGCGCGAACTTATACGTGTCTACTTGTGGGCACGCATTTTATATGAAAGTTAATATATCCTTGCAACTAAGTTTAAACAACATATTCTAGATGAATATTATGGTCTGCTTGTATCGGGTGGTTTCAAAATTTACCGACCTTGTTGCTGAAAAATAAAAAATATGCAACCTTTTATATTTGATCACCATCAAACCTTACAGTTACTTTTAGTCTTGGATGGTGCCCCCTCAGGTGTTAGACCACTCGGACGTCCCAGGATGCGGTGGGCAGACAACGTTGAAGCCGACGCCGAAGTTCTGGGAGTGAGAGGACCATGGAGGGAAGCAGCACAAGACAGAGAGTCCTGGAGGATTGTGGTGCGGGAGGCCCTGAGCCTTCAAGCCTTATGAGCCGAAGAAAGTAAGTAAAGTATCAAACTTTACAGGAACCATTCTAAGAATAATTGACATGTTTCCTGAAAATTTCGTCTAAATCGGATAGGTGGTTTAGGAGTCTATAAGGAATATACATACATACCCCCATAAAAAAAAACGCAGCTAAGCTACACATATAGTGTAACTTCTTGCCGCGTTATGCCCGAAGGGGTCGCATGTGGCGAGTTGAACCTATTTATTTTTACAGGTAAGGGGGCCGGCCTTACGCCAACCACTTCAGTTGAAGTGGGGGTTTCCCAGCTCCCGAGGGGGCTGGTACACATTTCTTGTGAAGGCTGAGTAAACCTTACCGGTATTTTTTGGGGTTTGAAATAAACACCGAAACGGGAAATCATTTCTGACACCCTCGGTGGGATTCGAACCCGAACTCACGGCATGGAATGCAAGCACTCTACCAACTGAACTATCGACCGGACTGCAAGAACTCTACCAACTGAGCTATCGACCGGACTGCAAGCACTCTACCAACTGAGCTATCGACCGGACTGACCCATGCACACATAAATTCTATTTTATAGGTTTAGCGTGCATTCGCGTGGACATTTTGTCGGTGGACATTTTGTCGGTGGACATTGTGTCGGTGGACATTTTGTCGGTGGACATTCTGTCGGTGGACATTTTGTCGGTGGACATTCTGTCGGTGGACATTTTGTCGGTGGACATTCTGTCGGTGGACATTTTGTCGCGTGGACATTTTGTCGGGTGGACATTTTGTCGGTGGACATTTTGTCGGTGGAAATTATGTCGGTGGACATTTTATCGGTGGACATTTTGTCGCGTGGACATTTTGTCGCGTGGACATTTTGTCGGTGGAAATTATGTCGGTGGACATTTTATCGGTGGACATTTTGTCGCGTGGACATTTTGTCGCGAGGACATTTTGTTCGTGGACATTGTGTCGGTGGACATTCTGTCGGTGGACATTCTGTCGGTGGACATTTTGTCGGGGGGACATTTTGTCCGTGGACATTATGTCGGTGGACATTCTGTCAATGGACATTTTGTCGTGGAACCGTTAGCTAGTCGTGCTTGTGTATCTATTGCCTATTGGTAAATAGTGGTCCGGATAACAGGAGATTTTTAATAATGCCAGTTGAAAGTAAATACAGTCCGGAGCATTCGGAGGAAATCCAATATAGGCTTCATGCTAAATTACTTGGGCTTGGAATCTGTGCTATATTATTATTCAATATACCATATCAAATCTAGTTACAACCAATATATTAATCTAGATGTGGGTCATAAGTATATTTAACATCGTATTCACTTATAATGTAGCCTTTGTAAATTAGTTAATATTGAAATCCCTAAGGTACCTACTCACCCTAAAATACAATGAGAAAGTTTTTTGTACCTATGTAAGAAATTTCATTTTTTACCCTTGCCAACGTCACAAAATCAATGAAGAGCATGTTTTGAAAATAAAATGATATTTTTTTTGGTCTCCGCCGGGGATTGAACCCACAACCTTCCGATTACCAGTCCGCAGCGTCAACCACTAGACTATAGAGTACAGATATCTATTATTCGTTGTTTTAATATTGTATTGTTTAGTTGAGGTCGATAGCTCAGTTCGTAGAACGCTTGTATTCCATGTCGAGAGTAAGGGTTCGATCCCCGCACGGTGTGGTGTCCAAACTGATTTCCCATATCGGTATCTATTTCAAACCAAAAAAAAAATACCGGCAAGGTGTACTCAGCTTTCACAAGAAATGAGAACCAGCCCCTTAAGGAGCTGGGAAACCCCCACTTCAACTGAAAGTGGTTGGTGTGATCCGGCCCCCTTACCCGTAAAAATAAATAGGTCCCGATTCACCACATGCGACCCCTTGGGAGATAACGCAGGCAAGAAGTTACATTATATGTGTAGCTTAGTTGCACTTGCGAGGCTTTTTATTGGTTTAGCATACTCGATGCATTTCTCTCTGTGTTGATAACCTAAATAATGCAATTGTACATTAGAGTGGAGTGAAATGTCTTTTTTCGTTTCATCGAACACAAATAGCGTAGAAAAGGTGCCTTTTAGGATCAAATTTACTTATTCAAAAATAAACTTAAGTAAAAATGAGAGGATCTTCCTGCACAACGCCATCGAATGTTATGTAAAAAAGTAATTTTAAGCTCATGTTTGACGCTGTTAAAAAATATTTTTTGCTTTTTATATTTGCTTAATTCATTATTTCTGAAACATTCAGATGACTGTACAATCGCATATAAGGAAGAAATTTATGAAAAAAAAAGTTCACTTTTTGACCTCCGTACAGTAGGGAATGCAATCTCGCGAGATTTTAGACCTAGCCGAGATCTCGTGAGACCGTAAAGCCAGTCTCGCGAGATTACGAGATTTCCGAGATCTCGCCCAACTGGATATTTTTACTAAAAACATTCGCTAATACTATTAATTCCGTTTATTGATTTTCAATATATAAGATATATATAACAAAAGAAATATAACAAAGATCAGCCTTCTGCAGTGTTAAGAACAAAAAACTCAAAATAAAACAAAAAAAACACTTCGAAATATAACAAAAATCATCCTTCTGCAGTATTATGAACAAAAAACTTAAAATAAAAATAAAAAAAACTTCGAAATATAACACTAAATCAGCCTTCTGCAGTATTATGAACAAAAAACTCAAACCGAAACAAAAAAACACTTCGAAATAATTCGAAATGTAACACTTATTCAGCTTTCTGCAGCATTTGTAATTTTTAAGGATATGTAAGTATTATTAAACAGTGTTATTAAAAGGATAAGCTATTTTTGAAAGTGGCTTCTCAAAAAACACAGCATATCAAGGGTTTCATCTGATAGACGACTCCTGATTTTACAGGCCAAGTACCCCGCGGCCGAAAATGCTCTTTCTGCCTCTACACTAGTCGGAACCACAGTCGACAAACAGTTGTGTACAAACTGAAGGAGTTCACCTTTAACCCCTCCAGCTCCATACAAATTCATCTCTTTTTTGATGAGGATCTCCAATGAATTTGCAGAATTTGTTGAACGATTGGGCTTTTTCAATGCTGTCAACAGTGTCATCGATTCTTGTAGCCACGAGTAGTGCCTACAGCATGCGCAGAGCAGTTTGCGCGCAACTGCGCTACGATACACACACCGATTTTGCTGCGCCACTAATCTAATCTAATCTAATCTAAGCTGCAAAGATATATATCATTTAAGATTTATATTAAAAGCATTCCCACAAGCAGATATGTATAATTTCGCGCTAACACATGCCGCATGTGGACCTACAATATAAAAACCCAATCTCAAATGAACATAAGCCTTGCAACTCTTGCCGTCCTTCCCTGAAACAGGGGTGACATTGGCAAAGTGAACCAATTTTTTACAGTATGGGTGGTCAGCCGCATAACAACCTATAAGTCAAGGAACATACATGACAAATTACATTTTTAAAATCAATAAACAACAATATACCTATACATTGACATAAAAAACTAAATCACAAAACCAATTTTACTTTAACAAACCCCAGCCGCCAACATCACAGATCAACCGCCATTTCTTTCTATCCTTACATACTTCTTTCATTTCCTCCAGAGTCATAACCTTCTTCATACAAGCTCTTATTTTATTATGACTCTGGATATTCCATTCATTCGCAATTTCGGATATTTGGTCCATCCATACCTTTCTCGGTCTTCCTCTACCACGACATCCATCTATTCTACCAACATATACTTTCTTCGTCAGTCTCACTCAATCTCGCAATCTCGCGAGATCTCATACAAAAATTGAACGAGACTCAGTCTCGCAAAATATGGACGAGATCTCGCGAGATTCCGATCTCGCGAGAACGAGATTGCATTCCCTACCCTACAGTATTGAGGAAACGTTACAGGTATGGAGTGTCAAACAGGACAATAACTGCAATTGCATAATATGTTTCGTTTGATATTAAGGCTGATGCCCCTATATTTAATAAGACACACAAGACAAAGGGAGAAAACTTAATAAGGAAAGTCATACATTGATGGAAGAGGTTTTTCATAAAATATCAGCATTGTACTGGAATGTAAGAAAGAAACATTAAATATTCCTGAAAAAAGGTAAATGCTACAAAAAAATAGATTTTAAGAGCACATTATGCTAATTAAAGAGACGGGGTCTATTTCCGGGGGATACCTAGTACCTACCTAAGATGGGCTCAGCGAAACATTTTTCAGATTAAATATTTCTCAACGTACCCTGATGGCAATCAATTGTGATGGACCAAATGTTAATACCGGAAAGAATGGTGAAATCATCAGACTGCTTAAAAAAGACTGAAAGACCACTAATTTAATCAAATTTAATTTTAGACCAGATAATTTGTAAACAACAACATATGAATGAACTATCATTGAGACATTTGTTTCTTTATATGGATGGGTGTACTTCCGGACCTTAGTCTTACATTGGACCACTGAGAAAAGCTCCCGAATCTTGCGAGGAATTGCCTATTAAAATAATTCAACGAATTGAAGTACAAACGTTTACAAAAAATACCCAAAAATTGAGAACAGACCAACCGTATTTGCACGACATTATGTCAAGTCAAGCACGGCAGTAACAACTAACGATTTTCCTAAAGATCTGACAAATAGATCTCCAGGCCAGATTTTACACGTTCTTTGGCTTACACAAGCCAACCAAATACTACGTCTGTATGTAGTAACGGAATCACCGTCGGAAACTTTGACAACTCTAGCTGTTTTTGTGATAAAAGTGTATCCTCCATCATAGGTTCTTATCAAAATAATTGTTCATGTAAATATGACTCATATCATATTTGTTTCATCATTTTGGCCTCGAAATATTTGCTAGATATCAAAAAAGTAAAAAATTCAGTCTTTGGAAAAAATAGCTCTTTTAGGCATTTGGAGAGTATGTTATTAGCGATGATTATCGGCAAAAACAAACTCATTAAAGAATTCACAACATGACGTAGCTTAAAGGCCCGCAAAATATCAAATCTCTCACACAATGACTTTTTAAGAGGCCTGAAATATATTTCAATGCTGCAACTTAAGTTGATCTAATAAAATACCAGGAAAATATTAATGAGCCTCTTTTAGAAAAAAATATCCGATGAGAAAGTTCAATCTAGTGGTGACAGTGACATGCATTTTTAACAGATCCCATGTAAGGCAGTAATAAATTTCCGAATAAATAGTTTCTCCCATTCCTTTAAAATAACTCATTTGCTATTGACTGAAGTGCTAACGAGGGCTCCAATCAAATTTAAATTTTGAGTTTTAAATCTGAATATCAAGATTAAATGTTTTTTCATATATTGCCTACCCATAAGACTCATGTGCCGGTATGGGATGCACGCCCCTGCTCCCATGCTATACTTAGGCAGTTGAAAGAGCAGTGAAAATAACAAGAAAAGCTGCTTTGAGCCAATGTACCAAAAATTTAGATTTGTGGCTATAAAAGCCTAATTAGAACGAAGGAGCATAATGCCGAAAATTAAAAGAAAAGGCAATTTTCAAGCAAAATGTTTTTTTTTTTTTTTATAAAACCTGTACTTTTTTCTACTTGTATTGTTTTGGAATGTACGAATGAATGCTTGTAGTACTTTTATTTTATTTTTTTACACCTTGACTAACTTTATTCAGCTCAATATTGAGCTGGAGCTATGTTACAAATTTTCAACAAAAACATAAACTTTGAAGTCAGTGTGCGGGAAGAAGGAATTTTTTGAAAAATCTGAATTTTTTTTCTATATTTTTTATTTCATAAATGGCACAAAAAAATGGTATATGGTTTTGAAAAACAAAAAAAAAATCTCATACAAGATCACTCCACTCTATTGTACATACCTCTTCGTATTGGAATTGATAAAGGTATTCGAGGAAAGAAAATAGCGGAAAACCCCCGCAGAAGCTCTGTCCACCCTTACAGCCTTTTCACACGAGAACCATTCTGCGCGGATTGACCATGGTTTGTCTATATATAGACTGTGTGAAAGCTTTCATACATCCCCATACACCACTAGACTTTTGACACGGAATCCATAGACAAACCGGGCAGAATGCGTCTAGTGTGAGAACGCTGTTACGGCATGGCCACTGCTTTGATAAACAGTAATATTACCGAGAGTTCATTTAATTTCCCCGTATTTTCGCGCTGTTTTTCAGAGAAGTTAGGTTATGTAGCGTGGCAGTGTCGCACGCCCCTGAGAATCAACTTGTGTCCCTCTCTGGGCCCCATTCATCAATTATATACCTACGGGCCGCCACTGCCGCGCCGCGTCCCCAGATGTTGCGGAACTTTGTTTCATAATGTTGCGAAACAAAGCTCGACACATCGACATGCAAATTGTACCACGTTATTAATATGTACATCGCATTTTTTTAATGTACTAACGTATCTGAATGGTTGGTTCAAAAAGGTAATAAGTGTCATTGTGATCAAACTGAGAAAAAGCGGAAGGCGTGTACCGTAAATGTGTACCGCAAGGTTCAATTTTAGGCCCCATGCTCTTTATTCTTTATACAAAGGACATTGAGGATATCGTGAGCAGCTGTGGTATGTCAATGCATGCATACGCAGATGACTGTCAGGTGTACTCTAGCTGCAAGCCTAACGATGTCGTAGGGCTGAAAGCAAGAACGTCCATGTGTATCGAAAAAATACAATCCTGGATGACAACAAACAGACTAGTTCTGAACCCCAAGAAGACTGAAATCCTGTGGACTGCCACTGCAAAATGGCAAAATCTTATAGATCTGAATACACCTCTATCCCTATCAGGAGGAGATGATATATACCCTTCCAAAACAGTGGACTTATTAGGAGTGCGACTTGGCACAGATCACTGAGCTTGCAGCTGGATAAAGCTGTATCAGCTTCGTTCTTTGAGCTGCGCCAAATTACGGCGATTCGCAGATGCCTTCCGCCGGATGCATTAAAAACGCTCATCAATGCTTTTGTTTTGTCCCGGGTAGATTATTGCAGTGCAATCTACTTAGGACAGACAAAAATGCAGTACAACAGGCTTCAGTCAGTGCTTAATTCCGCTGCAAAGCTTATCTTCGTAACAGGGAAGTTCTGCCACATCACTCCCATGTTGAAGAGCCTACACTGGTTGAAATTTCCTGAAAGAGTGGCCTACAAGGTGTGCCATACGGTATACAAGGCTCTCAACGGCGTGGCTGCTGAATACTTGGCTGAACTTTTGTCCCAGCAGTTCAGCACAAGTGACCTGGTACTTAGATCTGCTGTGTCTGGTGGGGCCAGACTCAGCGAACCCATCAGATTTTGTGCGACACGCTTTGGCGACCAAGGATTCCGCAATGGCGCACCCTTGGTGTGGAATAAACTGCCCGTGGAGCTCAGGACTGCGAGCTCCGAAGCATCATTCAAGAAAAAATTAAAGACATACATGTTCAGTCAGTCATTTAGGGACTAAAAATTATGTGTGAGTGGGTGAACTTAAAGTTTTGTGTGAGTGAGTGAGTAATAAAGACAAACCAAACAATAAAAGGGCCCTTGAGGTGTGCTACATACGAAAACGGCGCTTTTTAAACAATAAATTATCCAAATATATATATACATCATGAATGACCTACATGTAAAGTTCAGAAATAATTATCACATTTTTGAAGAAACAATACAGACTACGTAGGTACCTTCTTTGTATTTGGCACCTACTCGTATTTATATTTCTAACCTTTAAATTGACTTACTTTTTCCTCTTTCTCTCAGTTTGATCACGATGGCTTTTATTGCCTTTTTTGGATCAATTAATCATTCGTTCATCACATCAATTATCCATGCCGCAATGCAACTAAACTTCATATACAGAGCAACTACTCACCGCGTTGCCCCCGAAGGTTGAAATGTGGCGGGTGGAACCTATTTCTTTCCAAAGGTCAGCCTTTCGCCAACCACTTCTATTGAAGTTCTCAGTTTTCAGATTCTCACTTTATGTGAAGGCTGAGTAGACCTTGACGGTCTATGATATTTGGGTTTGAAAAAGACACTGAAACGGGAAATAATTTCTTATACTTATTGTGAACCCTAGCCTTCTGGCTGTGAAATTAAGCGTTTTACCAACTCAACGGAGCCAACAACAAGATTATTGAATTATTTTGTGATTCTATGGATATCTTTAAAAAAAAAAGTTAAATAATAATAATAAAATTAGGATGATTTATTTTGGTGAGCGCTGTTTTTGTGTGAATCACACCTCAAGAGCTCTCTGCGAGCTTGGTCCTCCCTGTAGAAAGCGCCAAATCTCATGCAAGATCCAGTTGCTGAAAGGCTGGATGGACCTTTAGTGACTGGTCTTTGGTAAAGGTACATGAATTTTTCACCCAGCGAAGAGCATATTTGAAAATATAAATGGTACATTTTTGGTGCTCCGCCGGGATTCGAACTCACAACCTTCAATTTACGAGTCAGAAGTTATAACCACTAGACTACGGAAAGATAAAAAGCAAACTGCTCTAGTAAGTTTAATCCAAAATATTTTCATCTTTTCTTTTGCATACGCCTTAACGAGTAAAAGCTTCCGTTTAGATTACATAGATGGCTGGGTTCGACGTGGCGCTGTTCGAGATTGAACCAAATTGGGAAGGAAGTCATCTGGAATAAAGCCCATTAGAAATGTAAGACAGAAAGAGAGTAGGTACCCTAACTGATGATAAGCAGACTAGAATTTTTCATTTGATATGATCTTTCAATGGTGTTTCACACACTTTTGTAAAAGTTATAAGTGCATATCAGGTAGATACTCCCAGAAGTAGACACGTGTATGTGCCCGCATCCATGCTGCATGCGCCCTAAAACATAAAAACAACCTCACATAAAAATAAACCTTGCAACTCTTCTCGCCTTTCTCAGAAACGGGTAATATTGCCATGGTGAACCAATTTTTACAAAACCTATGAGTGTTCAGCCTCATAACAGCATATAAGTTGAGGAACAAAAATTATAATGAGCTTAAAATAAACGACAAAGGAAAAAAATCCATAAGGATACAGTTTAATACTTAAATGAAATTTGTATTTTAATTCAAGAGCCTTGACCGCTAACATTATCTACAGCTTTTTTGGTCCTTGGATACCTATTTTATTATATACCCATGGTGGACTTACACAATCTACAACTTTTTTTTCTGGGTGGGCAAACGTCACATGTTTATATGTCCAGGGCCCTGAGCAACCGTTAAAAAAAAATCGATTGCCTCTTCTCTAGCAACCCAGCCATGTGAAGTGACAATTTTGTTGTTTATAGAATTTGTGCCGCGTCTATTATTGTGCCAAACATTTTCATAATTAAGATTTGTATAAAAAAAATTATCACTTAGGTACTACCTGGAGATGTGACAGTTTTATACTATAAGGGATTTCAGCGTAAAGATACATACCTACAAAGATTCGAGGAATGAGGTCCAAGCATTAATTGACATCTTGTCGTCAACCGACTGGTTTGCTTAAAGGAAAAGAACAACAAATATTTTGTTACTGGTTCTAAAGAAAAAACGTATCAAATTCAAAAGCGTTCCGAATCTATTTGCAGTAAGGTTTAATTCGTGCGTTGGTAACTTGTCAAGATTTGCGATTCGAACAGTATAAGTGCTTCATATACTCAGCCGGCAACGAGGAAAGTTAAAAGTTGATTAGTGAAAAGTTGCAAGTTGATTAGTGAAAAGTTGATGGCTGAGAGTGATGCGGAGCTCAAACCGGGACAGTGAACCAGTTTAATAATATATCAGTTCCGTGGATCGTTGAGGCTTCAAGCTTACTATTAATTTATTTTAATATAATTTTACTTTGTTTTTTTTTTGTCTATGTAACTCGACACTTTAACAAACATATTTATTCAAAATATTGTAGATATATATTATTTCTAAATATTTGGTTCATATCATTATATTATAACTCAATGGACTGTAAAAACTATGGCTTGTATGGATTGGTGAAATTTTTAAAGAATATGATATACCTACATATGTACATATTGTTTTTCAAAGTAGGAAATGTTTAAAGTAGCCGAATATATGATGGATATAAGTGAATTGAAAGAGGTATGCAGGGATAGAAAGAAATGTAGGCAACTCTGCTGAGGATCAGGCCACCCTTTAGCGGAATGGGTTTGTGCTTAAGTTGAATAATTGTTTAATTCATTTGAGGATAAAGGACACTTATTTATTCGTGAATGTATTTGAATCCAATAAGTTTACTGGAATCTTGTTCCTTAACTTCGAGGTTAGTATGTGGCTGACCACCCATACTGCAATAAATGGTTCACTTCGCCAATGTCATTTTTATGCTGTAAGTTCACACACGGCATGTGTTGTGCGAAATTATACGTGTCTGCCTGTGTGCTAACATTTAATACGAATCCTAAATGTAATTTATATTTGCAACTTAGATTATAGCCTGTCTATGCCTTTTGTTACGTACTTGCACACTATCCCCGTCTGCAGCTGGCACCCGCAAGTTCTTGTCCGTATTGTGAAAGTTCCAAGTTGCAAGTTGAGAGTTCAGTGAATGCGCGCTGTCTGGCCGAGCGGGAGGCCCAGGTTCGCGTCTCGGCGGGCTTTTTAATTGCATAAAGCCGTCATCTCGTAAAGTGATTAAAGAGACCCGTGTTCTTATGTCAAATTACACTCAAGAGAGAGAATGGGGGAGATGAGGCTGAGCTGAGAAGTTAGATGTCAACATTATGAATGTTCGTTTTGTGTTTAAATAACACACAAGAAGCGAAGATGTTTTTCTACTTTTTTCCAACCTCTTAAGTCATGTAGTGACACAAATAAATTGACTGGTTGCAGTCTAGCGGTTAACACCTTAGACTCGATAGCGAAATAATTATATCTGGTTTGAATTCCCATGTGTGAAATCCATGGGAGATGGAAGAACGAAGTGGATTTGTACCAGTGTCGAAACTTCAGTAAAAGTAAGTAGTTGAGATCAAAATGGATTCGATTCTTACTTATCTGAAATGTTGACAAAATTATGTAATAGCTCAGTTTTTTAAGATACTAAGATTAATATCTGTTCTTCTGGAAATCGGGGAAATCTCACATTGAAATACTGTGTAGGTACCAGTGGCGAAGGGTGCTATACAAGCCGGTTCCCATCGGCTTCCCTTTTAAAATGATGTAACAAAGTAGTTAAAAAATATAGGCACAAAGTAAAAAAATACATTTAAAACCAAAGAAACAATACGTATTTTTCCCCCATTGAAACCATGCAGTCTATTTTATTATTATTTTTGCCTCATTTTAAACGGGAAACCGATGGGAATCGGCTTGCATGGCACTCTTCGCCACTGGTAGGTACGTCCTCGATTTGTACCTAGACTGTGAAGCTAAAGTTAAAGTTAAAGTTTACAAAAATCTTTAAGGATGATTTTAAGAATCTAAATTTGTATCTACGATATACAGCAGTACCGCGTAAGGGGAGCTAATGAGGTCCGCACTCCGCACATGAATTATATAGACAAAATTGCCGGGTTGCTAGGGAAAAGGCATGCAAATATTTTGTTATTGGTTACTAAGGGCTACAATCCCATACAAGAGTGGCGTTTTCTTTCCTAGAAAACAAAACCGAAGTTTAAATTTGTTCCGAGCCCATTTTTAGGACCAAAGCGGTCTGCCTTGCTTAGAGAAATATTAGAGGGTCGATTGTTCAACATGATATAATAATGTGAATCCTTCTACTGTGTTAATCTGGGCGTTGACACAGGAGGAGAGCTCAGAGATGTACTGAGGCTTACACTGAAGGGTGTGGGCATCGACTTATGATATCTGTGGACCAGAAATTATTACAACGAAAATATAAATTATATATCTGTTTCAACCTACTTACGAAAATAGGCCTTAGTAAGAAAGAACATATATTCCGTGATCTGTGGTGGCAACATTGCCGCGTGCGTACTATGTTCGAACGAGTAAGAACATAGACGCATGCGGTATAAATCTTGTGATCGATAAAAATTGACGAATTTTAAAGGAAAAAGGCAATATTTTAAGACATTATGGCATGCGTTATAATTGGGTGTCAAAACGCAAAATGGAGAGAGCTAGAAAACATAAAATTTGACACGTAAAACATGTTGTGACATCGGTGTGACTAAGCAACTGCAACGTTTGACAGGACTGAGACAATTGTGGTAAATAGTATGTATCAATGCAGTAAGTTAGTTTCTGCTCCTCTATGTTATTACTCAATGGTTGTGGTCTCCCTTAAGGCTAGGTGGAGGCTAGAGGAGGGGGGTAAGGCAATTAGACCACGCTTAGGAGATCTCATGTCCTTATCTCTATGCTTGTGAAGCACCAATATTGATAATTTGTAAATATGTAGTTTAAAGATAGCAAGAGATTCATTACAGTGGAGTGGAGCATGTGGAATATTTTTTCCACAGGTAAGCCACCATTTTGCGAAATAAATGTGTTCCTTGACTAAAAGGTTGGTATGAGGCTGACCCCATGATGTAAAAACTTGATTCACTTTTAAACATGTCGGTTTCAGAGAAATCCGTATAATAATTAATCTATAATCTATGTTGCAAGGATATATTAACATTCAAAGCTCATATCAAATGCATGCCCACAAACAAACACGCGTAAGTTCACGCTTACAAATGCTGAATGTGTACTTACAAATTAAAATCCAAATCTGAAATGAACATAAACTCTGCAATTTTTGCCGGCCTTCCCTGGAACAGGGGTAACATTGACAAAGTTAACCATCTTTTACAATATGGGTGGTCAGCCTCATACCAACCTATAAGTCAAGGAGCAGAAGGCATGATTCATAATATCAATATGAATCCATCAAAACCTATTTGAATGTTAGGTTTCGGGTTTCTATAAATAGGCAGCGATTGGAGGGATGTGATGTGAGCGCCGAGCCCCGTGGCCAGGCCGGTTATTAAGATTAGTGGAATTAATCGATGGTTTCATATGACGCCGCTGAAGTTTATGATATAAGCCGGCAGGGGAGTGTAACAATCAATCAGCTTAGGACTCCAGGGCTGCGAGCTGGCGGCCCGTAATCCCCAGCGGGCCTTCACAAACATCAACATGGGTATTATACTCCCATACCCTGATACCCTACCGGCCTCGGCCTGATGAACAAGATGAACATGCGGCTTGTGTAGTGCCACGGGTAAGTGGAAGCTGCAAGTGGTGCATATAATGACAAGCTCTACTGACTGAGGAACACTTCAATTGTTTATTTGACTTTCTGTATTTCGATCAGTACATACAATTTGATGTACAGTGTACAAATTGACAGACTCTAAATGATTCAGGCCAGCAGGCTGCAGGCTGACACTTCGGGCCAACAGACCGAACATCATATTAGAAAAATGAAAAATTTGTATTTAGTTTCCATTTGTCAAATCCTACAACTAAATCTGAATCGGCCGGTGTATTGCCGAACGCCGGCCAATCAGTGTGTTGGGTTAAGTCTTGCCAAGGAGGTCGATGGGGGCGACAGCCAGGACCTTTGCTACTGGCTGGTACCGTATCAATACATATGATGATGATTTATTTAATTTTAAGATAAAAGAAGTCGGTTTTTGTGTGTGTCACACCTGAAGGGCCTTCCTTATTACGAATGGGATATTTTATAAAGGTGCATTTTCAGTGCTTCCTTAATGCGATCCCCAAAATTGGTGCGTATTTGAAGGTGAGGCTGCGTCAACCTAACAGCACCACTTCGCGCTGACTTCAGTGTCTGCCGCCTCACACTCACATCAATGAAGAAAAACATGTCAGCTAGATATAATGGAGCCATACCTACCATTTAGGGCTTTAGGATAAATGGTTATATTAGTAGCAAATGACAAATTGTCACTAGTAATTGGTTAGTGGTTAGTGATAGTTGTAATGGTGTTCATTTGTATTAGCAAAATCTATGTTTTATATAAATGGTGATAACTTATGTACTTACTTCAAAAATATTCCCAGCGTGATATTTAAAACAACAAAAAAATCAACTACTGTCATTGTGCACTGTCCTGATGTGAACCCAGCTTTCGAGTATATGTGTACAATACAAGTGAGAACACTGTTTAGTAAGTGATTTCGTGGGTGAAAATTGTAATGAAATTTCATCATTATCTTGTAAAGGCAGTGCCTTGCTGTGAAAGCCTTGTCTATGTAAATTGCGTCATCTTCCTGTAAAGGCAGTGCCTTGTGCTAGCCATTCGTCTCTGCTGGTCATCATGCTTTCGAGTTGTAAATAGGAGGCGACATCCATGAGCCCCTATAGTTCGGCAGTAACAGGCGTAACATTGGCAAAAGACAAAAGTAATAGTATGTATTCAACGGTATAAAAACAAGCAATCATATGATCCTAGCAATGCTATAAGCTACGGGAAAACAATGTTTAAATTATTTTTTGTTAGCTGACGAAAAAACACGGAGACTTTT
Source organism: Agapetus fuscipes (assembly GCA_951799405.1). Lineage (NCBI taxonomy): Eukaryota > Metazoa > Arthropoda > Insecta > Trichoptera > Glossosomatidae > Agapetus > Agapetus fuscipes. Next base: position 15,934,307 of record OX637334.1, read on the forward strand.
CTTCCTTTTTTTTTTTGATTAATTTAACAAAACTTAAAGTTTCATACAGTGCGTCGCTGGGGACGTAATTAATGGCCGTAAAAAATGAACAAACTTTTGTAAATTGTTTCGTCCCGGCCTAAAAAGGCCAGAGAGACAAAAAAATGTGAAAGACAAAAAAAAAGTAGCCGGAATATAAAGACAAACCAAAGTCGGGAAAACTTTGACAAGTTGTGAACTGTTATTAAGATTTTAAGCTTTCCTATGTTCGTAAATGTTTAAGCAGACGATATAAAGTAAAAGTGTCAAATTGAATAAATTGTATAAATAAACAAGTATTTTGATAGAAACTTTAGCGATGGTTTTTAAACGAGCGAGTATGTATTTTTTTTTCAAGTATAAACATAATGGTATTTTTTGACCCACACTGTCGAGAGTCGTTCTATCGTTTTTCTTTTCTACAAACTGTTTACGCACGCAAACACTAAACCCTTTGCAAACGCTTTTCGTTTTGGTAACTGGTTCCTTCGCATTTGCTTACTTGTAAATTGTAATACATTCATGCTTTTACGCGCGATACCGAGTATTACCAAGAAGAAATACCAAAATTGCGCTCCAGTTGGTAGAATGCTTGCGTTGAGTGCTAGAGGGCTAGGGTACGATCCCCACCAAGTGTGTCAAAAACGATTTCCCGTTTCGGTGCTTATTAGAAACCTTAAAATAGAAAAGGCAAGGTTTACTCAATTTTCACAAAAAATTAGAACCTGCACCCCCCTGAAGCAGGAAAATCTACACATCAAGTTAAGTGGTTGGTGTAAGGCTCTTATTTATCTGTTCCAATAAATAGATTTCACTCGCTATCCGTGAATTCTTTGGGGACAATGTGGCAAGAAGTTTTACTTTAGGTGCAGCTTAGTTGCGATTGCATACATTCTTTTTTCTCTAAACGCTTGAAATTTTTATAATTTGTTCACTCATTTTGAATAACAACATAAATGCACAAGACAGAGTTTTAAATACTTGTCTTGTTTATTGAAAGCTGTGCGATATTTTAGCGACCAACTTTGTTTCGCAGTTTGGCCGCACGGAGTCGCTAGTTAAAACTTGGAGGATCCGGTTTCCGGCGCTGACGTCATTTCCGGGACCCACTTCTTCTTCTTCTTCTTCATCTCCTCCTTGCCGGAAGTTGCGGCGAGGTCGCCCGATACTTTGTGTTTTATTTATTATATCGAAGGGTGTCTCGTACCCAGGAACATGTTAAATTTTTCGCGTTTTGAGATGGGAAAATATTTTCAAAAGCGATGGTGAACCTTTGCCGACTAGAAAAAAAAATATTCAGATTTAAGTCATACTTGTGAAATGCGCTTAGCAGAAAATAAACTGCAAATATAGATGTTTTTTTTCCGAGTTGTCCCTAAGGGGTCTCATGCGGCAAGTGAAACCTTCTCATTTTTACAGGTGAGGGGTCAGACTTCTTTACTGGTGTTATGCGTCGAAGGATTTTCACGGTGGCGTTCTGACCACGCTATGAACTTAACAATTAACAATATTTGAATGGTTGGTTTAAAGTTGCACTAAGTATCATAGTGGTGAAACAGAAAAAGGGGAAAACGTGACGGAGAAGTTAGAGTTAGTAATATTTATAAGATTTTCACAACACAACATCGACAGAGTAACTTTTCTATACAGCTCACACGACGACCACATCTCCAGCATACATTTTGTTACAAACTGTTGTTCACCGTGCGTATTATTTAGTGATTTATTTACAAAACCCAGCTTGCAGTGTTTTATCCAATTTTTTAAACGAAAAAATATTTAGAGGACTTAGTATGTATACAGAACTAAACTGGGTACTTCGTTTCAAATGGAATTTTTTGGTACTTCGTTCCGTCTTTTAATCAACCATTAATTTATGTATTTTTCTAAGTGTTTTGAAATTTTCATCGATGGTTATAAATGACGCAGTGGTTTAGAATCTATGTTTGTCAGGTCGATTAACGTTTCGTCACTGAGTGTTTTACTTCTTCAGAGTATGCTCTTGAATTGCTTGCTGTACTATAGTATGCGTCGTTTTACCAAGACAATTTTACACTTCGTCTGGAAATTGTTGCCGTTTACTAAGTTTGGGTACGTTATACGTTAAGGCCCATATATTCGGTGCGTGGACTCCAGAGTTGTCATTTACGCAGATTGTTGGACAAGATTTCGCCCCCGCCGGGAATCGAACTCACCTCATTAGCTTGTAAGCGGTGAACACCGATAATTTCCCAGCACTCTTCATGCTCGACAATTCTCAAGAGAACACTGTTATCGATTATAACAAATTGTGCTTAAATATGGTGCAAGTATGGGTATAGACAGAGCCCTTGGTATGCTCATGTTTGAATTCAAATTAGTAAGAAACACAATATGTATATTCTTTTTGGTTTTCAATATGTTTTTTATTCAATGCAAAACCAATCTTCATATTTTTACATGACCAGAAATAGGTACTTAAATTAATTATCAATTAATAATTTAGTTAAGCATCTTTGACCTCAGGATCAAAGCTATCGAGCGTAACGGGACTAAAACATGAGATTTTTTAAATATTTTAAACACGTCAGTGAAAGGCTCGGTCATGGCGCCGAATCTTTATGATACTATATCTGTTGGATGTTATTCGCAACTAAGCTGCACATATTATGTAACTTCTTGCCGCGTTATCCTACGAAGGGTTCGTATGTGACGATAAGTGACCTATTTCTTTTGACAAGTAAGGGGGCCGGCCTAACTCCAACCACTTCAGTTGAAGTGTGGGTTTCCCAGCTCCCTAGAGGGCTGGTTCTTATTTCTTGTGAAGGCTGAGAGAACCTTGAAGAGATTTTTATTTTGGGCTTATGAGCTTGTAAGTATGAGCTTGAAGTAATCTTCGCAAGAATCGGATTCCATTTAAACGACTTTTAATATAAAAAAACACGAAACGTATTATGTGCATAATATTTTCTGTAATTTCATTTTAAAGCCAAACGCATTTTTTTCATCTAAGTTGGCCTACCCTTGCCTCTATGGAGTCGTCGCTCATGCCTGATGGGTTATTTGATCTTTCCTGTACGTCCTTTACAAATTGAATACAAGACACTGTTCCATACTTTGATAGTTTTGTCCACTTGGCATATAACATGGGACACAATAGAATCTGTTATCTTACGGCAGTAACAGTTAGATACTATCTGCGAGGACACTTTTGGGCATTGGCCTCTATCAGATGGGAATAAAGTGACGTAGGGTCTATTGAAAATTCAGCACAGTATACCTATCCGAAATATGTAGGTATGAACCTACTAACTTACCTTACAAGTCGACGCGATGGCAAAGCGATCACAGCTGTGGTTGTGGCCAAGGTCTGTACTCTAACCAAAACATGGATCAACACACCCACAGAAAAAAATACTTCTTAACAAATCGGAAGTTCATTTAGGCAACTTTGACTTTACGCATCTTTCGAACACAATATCTGTTGATGAATCAGCAATTATTTCGCAATTATTGAAATCACTTCATGTACCTGCAATCTTCGATCACGAGCAACAACAATTATTTCTGACAATTTAGTTCGTGCTGCTTCGTCGAATAAGTGACAGGTCTCCCGATGTTTTTTTTTATATAATGAGGTCCGAACATTTTTTGAATTTGGAACTTTTTTCTCGGCAAGCAAACTCGCTAAAAAAAGTCGGTCTCGTATGAGACCGCCATCCTTAGCAACCAGTAACAAAGTATTTGTGTGTCTTTTTCCTAGCAACCCAGCCGGGTGACGATACAGTTTTGTTTATGTCAATTTACGCTCTGACCTCATTATATTATTTTTGTATTCTCCTTTTTTAAGATTATTATTACACTATTTTCTACGTTTTGTGGGATTTTGGTCATAAATTTAATACTCCAATAAGTAAACTATGAAAGAGGCCTTCACCCTTCAATGGATAAAAAGCCTGATAGAGAAGTAATGGCAGATATATGTCGCTTCCCATCTGTTAAAGAATGAATTCTATTTTAATATTCAGTCCGCGTTTCTGATTCAAGACAAAAAGGAATTTTCCCGACTTTGCTTTAAACGTGCAAAAAATTAAAATTTAGATTTTTTTCGATGTAAGCAAACAATGAACTTTTATCAGAGACACTCGTGGCTTGCACAATTGGTAAAGCTCCCACTTGCTAAGCGGAATGTCTTGGTTTGAATCGTAAGGTGAAGAAAGACATGATTTCTTCTAATCTAATCTAATCTAAGTTGCAAAGATATGTTACATTGGAGATTCGCATATCATGCATTCTCACAACCAGACACGTACAAGTTCGCGCTTGCACATGCCTCATGTGAACCTACAACATAAAAACCAAATCTCAAATGGACATACACCCTGCAACTCTTGCCGTCCTTCCCTGAGACAGGGGTGACTTTGACAAAGTGAACCATTTTTACAGCATGGGTGGTCAGCCGCATACCAACCTATAAGTCAAAGAACATCTTCAACTTCCGTATTTGTATCGGCAAGCTTACTAGCCATCATATTATTTAAAAAACTCAGTTTAATTTTAATTTAGTTATGTTATCATTAAATTTTTACAGGTAAATAAAAGGTTTATCTATAATAATCTATAATCTAAGTTGCAAAGATATATTCATTTAAAGCTCTCAGATGTATGCCCACAAACCAACAAGTGTAGTTCGCGCTTACAAATGCTGAATGTGTACTTACAAATAAAATCCAAACCTCAAATGAACATAAGCCCCACAACTTTTGCCGACCTTCCCTGAAACAGGGGTGACATTGGCAAAGTGAACCATTTTTTACAGTATGGGTGGTCAGCCTCATACCAACCTATAAGTCAAGGAATATGAATAATAAATTACATTTAAATATAAAAAAGAACAAAACCTTACAAAGAAATCTATACAAAAAAAAGTCAAAAATTTCCTATGCAAAAAATGTAGCAAATGAATACACCAACATTAGAAATCAACATTGCAGATTAGCCGCCACTTCTTCCTGTCCTTGCATACTTCTTTCATTTCATCCAGAGTCATAACCTTTTTCATACAAGTCCTCCTTTTATTATGACTCTGGATATCCCATTCATTCGCTATTTCAGAGATTTGATCCTTCCATACTTTTCTCGGTCTTCCTCTACCACGACATCCATCTATTGTAGCAACATATACTTTCTTCGTCAATCTTTCATCACTCATTCTCTCCAAGTGCCCGAACCATCTTAACATACTTCTTTTAATCTTCACTTTCACACTTTCCCTTACACCACATTCTTCTCTTACAAAATCATTCCTCACCCTGTCACTTCGTTTTTTCCCAATCATACTTCTTAGATAGTCCATTTCTACTGTATGGACTTTACTAATTTCCCTTTCACTCACCATCCAGGCTTCACTTCCATACATCAAGGTTGGCACTAGTATACCACCGTGCACCGCCAATCTAACATTTTTTGAGAGATTTTGGTTCCTGGCGATGCAAGCGGTCGCACCCAGTACACACCTGCCTTTCATTATTCTTCTTTCAAATTCACCGGCCATTCTTCCATCTTTTTCAAACTTACATCCCAAATATACAAACTCATTTACAACATCAACATTCATTCCATTAATTTTAAATTCATAATTCATATTTTCATCATCTCTTTCAAAAATCAAAACTTTCGTCTTTCTTGCATTCAACTTCAAATTATTACCTGTCAAAGCTTCGTTCAATCTAGATAGATTTATGGTATTTGGATATTTGTTTTAGAATGTGTTTTTTGCAAACTCAGTTTTTTAGGGGATGATAGGTTGTGGGTTCTAGTCCCAGCGTGGCACAAAACATATCCCATTTATATTTTCTTCGCTGGGTTGAAAAAATCATATACCTTTACCAAAAACCGGTCACGAAAGGTCCATCCAGCCTTTCAGCAACTGGATCTTGCTTGAGAATCCGAAATTTCTACAGCTACGCCCACAGAGGGCTCTTGAGGTGTGATACACACAAAAACAGCGCTCACCAAAATAAATCATCTTAATAGTATCATTATTATTATGATTACTATCAAAATGTATTTAATCGTCATCGGGAAATGTTCGCCGAAGAAGAGACACGATAATACTTCAGTGAAACGTTGAGAAACCAGCTCTTCTCTACTATACTTTTAGTAAAATTCGTTTTTGTAATTCTTTTCAAAATGTCCAACGACCGTAATTCTAATTCAAAATCACCGAACGTCCTGCGGTTGAATTTTGATTTGAATGTATTATTTTTGTATTGGATTTGGAGCTGAGCATGTGGTGCATACAATTTCACCCCACCTTCGCAGGAAAGGGGGCCAGCACCTGTCTATTTTGCACAAAAAAGTTTTACCCGACTCTATCTTATTAATATACCTATCCCTATCTTTTATACATTGAAAATCCAATATGGACCTTTTTCTCCTATGCTTACTCAACACAAAAATAAACATTCAAAAATGAGTCGCATAATATCAGAATGTGCAATCTACGATTTTTTCGGTGAATGAGGAACGCAACTCGTTACTAAACTGCATACATTGTGCGATTTCTTATCGCGTTGTTCTCGAAAGAGTCGCTTGTGGCATGGTGAACCTATTTATTTTCGCGAGGTAAGGGGGCTGGTTTGGTTTCAAATACTACACTTGGAAAGAGGGTTATCCAGCTCCTAAGGAGTAAGTTCTAATCTCTTGTGAAAGCTGAGTAAGCCTTGTCGATATTTGGAATCAACTATTCAAATTATGTATCCTAATGATAGATAAAAAAACATTTTAATGTTATACGTAATTCAAAAAACAATCTATAAAATAAAAATCCATAATTCTTTTGTTTTTATAATGTGCTTGAAATATAAAAAGCTCTATACCATTTTATGTGACTCACAAATTGGAAATATAATACTGACTTAATGCATATGATCAATAATTTAATTGTAACAAAAGTTTATGTAGCGTAATCTGTAGGTAGTGTCTACAATATAGGTCCCATATCGGTTTTCAGAAAATCCTTTCAAACATTTTTGTTTTACATTTAAGGAAGATTGGAGGTTTAATAATAACATAATATTACGATGATTTATTTGATGAGCGCTGTTTTTGTGTGAATCCCATCTCAAGAGCCCTCTGCAAGCTTGGTCATCACTGTGACCGGTCTTTGGTAAAGGTACTTATATGATTTTTTTCAATCCAGCGAAGAGCATATTTGAAAATATAAATGGGATATTTTTTGTGCTCCTCCGGGATTCGAACCCATAACCTTCCATTTCCAAATCCGGTAGTCTAGTGGTATTATCTAAAGACAAAAGATAATTCTCATTCCTTTACAACCAAAACAAGTACCTACACACTTTCTTGTCCTCAATTGTATTGTTTCTATGTGTGTGTGTGTGTGTTTTTTCTGTTAAACTTTAATTAGGTACATGTGTAATGGGGGTGCCTTAATTAGGGGACGTTCTAATAATTCACACGGCCCTTCTGAGGGTCCGTAAAGAAGAAGAAGACGAGGAGCAGGGGACAGGATTACGGCTTAAGGACCCAACATCCAGGTGAGGGGGACGCTCACAGGTGAACGGGAAGGTTAGCGACAGGAGCGGATCAGTTCAATTTCTAAATAATTAATTATAGGAAAAACTGATACATACTCGTATTCTGATGAGGATCACTTTAAGTGCAAAGTTTCCAAAAAAAAGTTGTAAAGAATGTAGTGAAAATAAAGAGTGTCACGAATAAAGGTTTTGTTCCGTAACTTAAATCTCTTTGAAACCAAAAAAAATTAACGATGTCAATTGTTAAGCTTGACCTATTTTTTTCTTCTCGCATTTATTATTTTCTTCAAGCCTAAAGTGTCAAGAAAAAGCGGCAAGAGTTTATGTTTATTTGTGTCGTAGTTTAGTGATTAAGATTTCAGTAAATTATCAGCTTATTTGTAACGTGGGGGTACGATTCCCAGGGAGCGCAAAATTTTGACTTCTAAATCTAAATCTAAATCTAAGCTGCAAAGATATGTATCATTTGAGATTCATATTAAATGCATTCCCACAAGCAGACATGCATAATTTTGCGCTTACACATGCCGCTTGATTAGCAAAAATACTCTTCCGTTCGCTGGGGTGAAAAAAGCATAAAGCTTTATCGTAGACTGGTCGCAAAGGTTCGTCCAGCTTTGACAAGGCTTGTGCAGCCTTCACCAAGAATTAAAACCATTGCTACATGTTTTAAGTTGTTAAATGCCCAAATTGTAAAAAAGTCCCGCAACAGGCTTCCTTAAAAGAAACTCTATTGCCGCACTCATAGTATCAGAGACTCTGCCACATCATTTTTAGAAATTATTTTCCAATTCATCTCTGTCGTTTTTAAGGGGGCTACCTAGTTGGTACAAATACAATTATTCGGGTCGTTAGACAAGCGCTCCAGTAAATGTTCCCGCCTACGACTTTACAACATTTGTTCATTATTGGGCCGAACATCACCCCGGCACCTGAACATTACTGGCTCAATATGTGAAAGAACTGGGATATGTTTAACCTAGAGGTCAAGGAATATCTTAATATGTAGTCAGGTCGATAGCTCAGTTGGTAGAGTGCTCGCATTCCATGCCGAGCGCTCGAATCCTACCGAGGGTGTCAACAATTCAACAATCTCATTTCGGTGTTTATTTCAATCCCAAAATAAAAATGTTGGCTAGGTTTATTCAGCCTTCTCAAGAAATGAGTACCAGCCCCCTCGGGAGCTGGGAAACCCCCCCGTCAACTGAAGTGGTGGGCGTAAGGCCGGCCCCCTTACCTGTTAAAACAAACTCGCCAAATGCGACCTCTTTTAGGGAGAACGGGGCAGGAAGTTGCACTACATGTGTAGCTTAGCTGCATTGCGGTGTATGTCGGAAAATGACCGTTTTTCTGATATCGCTATCAGTAATGGCAGACACAGGAGCGTAGGTATTTGGGTGAAGTTTGAAAGAAAGAAAAAACACCTATCACAGGCACGTGCGTAGGGTAGAGGCAAAATACATGGGACCACCCAGAGCGTCTTCCCCATAATATGTTTCCGTCGTTTCATCTTCATCATCATCATGAGTCCGACAACCCTGCTCGAGTTCAGGATTCTCCTCTACTTCCTGTAGGTACTCGTATATTTACTCTCCAGCTACGAATATGTCTGCCTTGGCTGAACCTGCATTGACATCGTCCATTCATCGTATTTTAGGGTTTTCTGGTCTCCATCGGCCATGTGGTGCTGAGTGTGTAAGGCGCTTAATCGTATTTTATCAAAAACCGATCACAAAGGTTTGTCCAGCCTTAAAGCTTTCGCGTCTTTCTTGCACAAGTAGCGCTGACTAGCTACAAACAAGCTTGTATAAAGTTCTTGAGGGGGGATTTACACAAAAACAGCGCTCACCAAATGAATCATTCTGATTTTGTAAAGTTATTGCTCATGTTCTGTCTTCTGTCAGGTAAAATGTAAACACTGTAATCTAAGTTGCGAAACTTTATGATTTACGCGGTAACTATTTAATCCTGGGCTGGCATACACACAACGATTCCATTTACCGATACTATTTAACGATACCGATACCAATGTTGGGTATCGATTGTTTGTGAGGTTAGACCACCTGTACCCCCAATGACAAACATTGCGTTTAACCAAAAATGTACGGAAAGTAAATGCCCACCACGTACGCTGTTTCAGCTTTCGTATATTTTTGGGAAACGCAATGGTAAAGTTTAGCACTTGGCGTATTGGGTCCGTAGACAAAATGAATAAAAACTTTCCTGAAGTAATAAATATTACGTTCCAAAAATAATGATTGTAATTTTGACAAATATTTTAATGAGATTTTTTTATGCATCTTGAGTTGCACTTTTTGTGTGCATGTGCTACTTCTTCCTGTATTATTATCTTGACTATTTTTTCGTCATTTATCTATTATCTAAGTCGCAAGGATTATTTTTTAAGCACGTCTTATTTATTTTGAAGGACCATTTTGTAAATACTGAAAGCTGTACAACTTTTCTAAGGTTCAGATGTATTGTCAATGTCAATAGCCAAGATAGAAAAAATCCATTAAACACCTACCTTACTTTATATGAAAATATTGTTTTGCATATTAACTACGTTAGAGGACTCTTGGGGTGTGATACATCTTAAACTTAAACTTACTTAATAATTAAAATCCAAACCTCAAATGAACATAAGCCCTGCAACTTTTGCCGACCTTCCCTGAAATAGGTATCACATTGATAAAGTGAACCATTTTTTTATCTATCTAATCTAATCTGACTCTGACATTGACAGTGGGGACTCACATTATATGCATTAATTCTCACAAGCAGACACGTACAAGTTCGCGCTTGCAACGCCAAACCACAAAAAATATTTTCATTTGCGACTATGATGTCCTTCTTGGACTTATACGTTGGTATGAGACTGACCACCTATACTGTACAAAATAGTTCACTTTGCCAACGTCACCCCTGTTCCAGGGAAGGTTGGCAAAAGTTGCAGGGTTTATGTCAATTTGAGGTTTGGATTTAATTTGTAAGTAATTCAGCATTTGTAAGCGCGAACTTACACGTGTTTGTTTGTGGGCATGCATTTGGGCATGCACAATATATCCTTGCAACTTAGATTATAGATTATAATCTCATAGACGCTGTTATGGGTACGCTGGTGCGCACTTATATGCACGGAGAATAAACCTCATTTGTATTTGATTATACCCATTAAATAAATTGAAGAAAAAACATTTACATGAAGTAAAAAAAAAATTTTTTTTTTCGTGTCTTGACGCATAGTTGTAGTATGTCCCCTCCCTAGTTCCTCCACCACCACTCCGGGCTAGTGTTGTGCCTAATAGGCTCTCTTTCTGTCTGCCATCTGGAGCGCTAAATGCCTACAACACGGCTCTATAGGAACATCCCTACTGATGAAAAGGGGCCAAGACAGAGGCGAAATTAGAATTAGGAAAACATGTTGATTTTTTTTTCTTATTTGATGACAGAATTGTAGATGAATTTTAATTTCTATGCTCATGAAGGTAATGCTGTTTTGTGCAGTTAACCATGCAGTTAACAATGCAATTAACCATGCAGTTAACCATGCAGTTAACCATACAGTTAACTATATGGAAAGTTAATTAATTCAGTTGTAAGCAAGTTTTCGATGTTTTAATCCCATTCGTAACGCAAACGCAACAAAGCCGCCTAAATAATCCAACTTCTTACCACGTTATCCTCGAAGTGGTCACATGTCGTGAGAGCAACCTATTTATTTCCACAGATAGTGTTCCGACTCCCGGAGGTGTAGGTGGGAAGGTTCTCATTTTTTTTTTTTTTTATTTTTTTTTTATTAGACAAACAAACAGTTATACATGTAATATATGGGATAAACAACATAGTTATACAATTTCAAAAACCAGCAAAGTAAATTTATAGTGAAGGCTGAGTAAGTCTTGCCGGTTGTATGATTCAGGGCTTAAAATGAACACCGCAATGGAAAATCATTTCTGTACCCTTAAAATAAAACGCTGTGTAAACTCCAAATTAACTCCAAACAGAAAAATATATGAAAACTAAATCACTCTCTAGAAGTGTCGTCGTATATATTCCATACATTTTTGATCTAAGCAATCGAGAAGAGATTTACTCAACGTTTAATACTCGCGCTACTGATTCTATATGGCCGGTCCATACGAGGGACAAATTGTAAAGACAAAAAATAAGACGTCATATTGCTTGTCAATTGCTTGGGAAAAGGAAAATTTTGTAGTTGGTTGAAAAAGAACCCTAGTCACATAGACTTGTGACGTTTCCCCGCTGAGACCGATTCTAATTTGAGTTTGCTGCTGAGTCCATTGAATTTTTATATTATGCACAAATTAAAACCGTACTATGTTTCTTTCGGAAATTAAGTTGGGACTACCCCCGTATTCACGATCAAAACTGGCACTTCCTTAAGGGCAAGCTAGCGCTTAGATTGGGGAAATTCATTTCAAGAACAATACTTAAGGTAAAATTAGCGCTTAAGCGCTCCAAAAACTAGCACTCAGGTAAGTAAGGTCGACACGTATATTAACCAACGCTTAAGCGCTGTCAAAATATTCCGTCATATTTCATTGTTATCACATTTTTTGTTTGATTGTGAATTTACATGAAAAAATGAATTCTTTCTATAAACATGATTTTTACGAGTGTATTAACATTGTTTTGACGAGTTCATTTACATTGCTTGACCATCAGAATTGGGTTTGTTCTCCGGTATGGTCTAGGACCATACTGCAATGACAGATGAACTGTCAAAATATTCCGCCGCATTTCATCAGCACATTTTTTGTTTGGTTGTGAATTATTTACATAAAATAATGAATTCTTTCGATACAGTTGACTTCAACGAGAATAATAACATTGTTTTGTTCAAAAATAGTGTCCCAAGAAAATATATCAGAGACTGTAAAGACCCATTTACGTATTACGAAGAGGAAGAATTTAGAAGACGTTTTTGATTGAAAAAATGCGTCGTTCTGTATACAGTTTTGCCGTTGCTCATTGAGGGTTGCAAAGCCAACGATTTCTTCGATCTGTTATTTTATCTTCTATTACAGGTTTTTCTTTAATCAGAGCCACCAGCAGCTCCTTTTCCGCTGGAGAAAACAACATCTTTTTGGCGCTGAAATCGATCAAAACACTTTACATTGGATATTACATAAATGTATTTTTAAAAACTAATAGAAATTGTACACAAACAAATTCGTACGTACGGTTTACTTAAATTAGTAATTGCGTTATACGTACTTATTTGTTGTCAAGTTTTATGCAAAGCTGATATGACATTGAAATTTGAAAGAGGCGGCAATGATAAGAGTGAAGTACGCCGAATATCGGTCGGAAGGTACTGACCAATTACAGAGCTGGGTTTTTTCGAGAGCCAATGACAAACCCGTGCGTCTCCTGGGGGTTGGGCACTACGTTGATTACTGCTTGAGTGTTCTTTGTGAAACAAAACGCTCCAGAATGTCGACCCTTGAGTAAGTGTAGCGCTTGAGTAAGGCACTTAAATCAGTTTTGATCGTGAATACGGGGGTTACTGTCCCGCCGAGTTTGTCTCTGGGTCGGCTTACCCTTAGTCCTGGGCTAAGACTGACCGCACCAGAATGATCCTGAGGCGGCTCAACCCGTCCCTGCGCCACCCAGGGGGCTGCGGTCGCCGACTAAAGGATGAATACCAACACAGTTACCCTGAAATATCACTAAGTTATTCTTCTCGTTCCAGACAGAAAATTAAAATGAAAATTATATTCTTTAATTAGTCCGATCGAAAGCTCAATTGGTAGAATGCTTGCATTTCATTAAAATAACTAAGGTTCGATCTCCACCGAGGGTATCAGAAATTTCCCTGTTTCGTACATATTTCAAACAAAAAATAAAATACTGGCAAGGTTTATTCAACCTTCACTAGAAATGAGAGTCAGCCATTTGGGAAGCTGAAAAACCCCCTCTTCAACTGAAAGGGGGGGTTTCAAGCTAAGGCTGGTCCCTTTACCTGTATAAATAAATAGGCTACTCACACCACATGCGACCCCTTCGGAGACAGCATGGCCGGGAGTTGCTCTAGATGTGCAGCTTAGTTAGCTATGGGAAAGTTGTGGGTTCGATTAAAAAAAAATCAAATATGATTGTTCTTCTTCTTCGCTGGATTGAAAAATTCATATACCGTCAATCCAACCTTTCGATCGGAACTGGTTCTTGCTTGAGAATTGGCGCCTTCTACAGCGACGACAAGCTTGCTTGAGGTGTGCCAATGAATCATCCTAATATTGAGTTTAAGACAAGATGTTGTGTTAATGATACTTTTACCTTAGCCAATGATGAAACAAAACCATAAAGTCCTTATTTGGAGCTAAAGCATCAAATCAAAATTAACTGTTAAAATCACCGAGCAACGAGTGTAATGGTTCTACATAAACGAAGAAGACTTATTAAATAATGGGGTTAGCCTTAACATGGGTAGGTAAAAAAATAAATCAAATTAGGAACGTCTCCTTCTGTGTAATTCTATTAAGTTGGCAGCCATGATAATTTTTCAAATTTCCGTTCCATTTTGCGCGTGGCGTTCCAAATTCAAAATCTCTTAATTTATCGCCGCGCCATTAGGCGGAGCAAAAATATTCAACAATAATATCATTAATTATTTATCCAAAGCTGCTGGACAGTTGTCAAGTGCTTAGTGGTTAGTGCTTACTAGTAAGTAATATCCCCATGCAGCTACATATAACTCATGTAATTGAAGATGAATTTGAGAATTAGGATTTGCAATGAGGATATTTTTACCTACATCTATGTACGGAAGTGAAGCCTGGACTACAAGTGACTGTGAAATGAGTATGATATGCATGGGGAAATAAAGCACTTGAGAAGTATGATAAAAAAGAATTTGAGGGATAGAGAAAAGATGATGGTTTCTTATTGCGTAAAATCCTGGTGTGAATGGGTTATTACAGCTCGTTTCGCAAAATGGAGAAACGAAATACACGTAAAAATGAAGACATTTTTGATTAATTAATATCTAGCAATAAATCACAGACGATAAGCCGGAGCGGGGCAGAGGGAATCGACTTGAAGGGCGGCTTCTTGCCAAACTCACCTGAAAGATTTATAACCAGCTAAATAATCTCAATTATTATTTATTTGTAACCTAAAAATATCCCGGTTCATTTCTAAATATTTTGAGGATGTACATGTAAAGTAACTTGGGCGAATTTTTACTACGAAAGAGAGTATAAATCAGCAAACGTATTTACATACGTTGACTGTATTTTTTTTTCATCACAGCAAAGAGAACTTTAAAAAATGAAATGTTTATTTATTTTTTCTCCGCCTGGAATCAAACCCTCGACCTTCCGATTACGAGTCTGCTGCATTAATCCCTAGACTATGACCGGTCGTTACTAGACCACAACCGTTTGAATTACTTTTCAATGATTGTCATGTTTTTTCATCCCCAAATCCTGTATTAATTTAAAGTGGAGTCGGAACGGATGTTATATATTTGAATTTTCATCGGTGATCAAATGTCACACTTCTATCTAAATATGATTGTAAAATATGCGTAAGCCATGCATTTAGCAATCCGACGTGTGACGTCACTATTTTTTTTATCCATGTCAAATGGGTTGACTTCATTGCCTCTAGCCTATACTTCCAAGAATTTTTTTACGTAAAAAAAAATACAATAACACTGTTTTTAATTTCAACAATAGATGCCCTCATGTTTTTCATTATAATTAGACGTTTAATCCCGCAGTTTTGTTGGTTTATTTGTGTTTTTACTGCATTGCGTTGCTCGCTCCTACCGCAGCTGTACATCATGGCGGATTAGCTCAAATTGGCGGCAAAACTTTACCATAGACAAAACTGCGGCATAGACTACAAACAGGCCAGAGACAAAAATCATAGACAGCACAACCATAAACTCTTGTTTATAATAGGGAAGTTGCAGTGGTAGGGAAAATGGTTGAAAATAATATGGTTGTGTAGAGTACATTTCAAGGATCACAACCATATATTTTTTAAGTAGTAAAAATAAAGATATCATTGATAATTTTGAAAAATAAAATGCGGAGAATTTACAACCCGCCAAAAAAGCAATGTAAACGGTTAGGGACGTGTGTCGTCATTTTGACGACAAACGTCGCTGTCAAACCGACTACCTGGGCCATTTGACACCTAAACTTCGAAGATCTGACGTCAAATCCGCCCGAATAAAGCAATGACCTGTTTTAGCGGAAATGGAAAATACGCGAATTTTAAAGAGCTATAATTTACAAACTAAGGCACATATAATTTTTTTAAAAACGCAAATGCATTTTAAAAAATATAGCCTACCATTTTATGAAATAAAATAAAAAAGTGCAAATACCCTATTATAAAATGAGATAAATACTTCGAAGAAAAACTATCGCAATCGGCAAAGTGAGTTTTTTAAATTTTGAAAAGATTTTTGTGAAACACTGTGGAAATTCATTTTAAAAAAATGATTATTTTTCAATAAAAAATAAAAAAATAAAAGAAATTAAAAACTTTGTTTTATTCCACTTTTATTGTTTTTGAGTATGTTACAAACGTTTTCGGAATACCTTCCATCATCGGGTAACAACAATTACTAAAATCAAACTTAAAAATTAAGACATGGGTGTGGGATCTATTGGTGGTAAGGGAGGGGGTAGCAAGGTAGGTATGTGGGAGGGAGATGGTGAGTTTTGGGGCGGAGCTAATATTGTTAGGAGAGGAGACGTAATGGCGGGAAGTTGAATATTTAGCATATTACTTTTATTTCTATGTTTATTTATCTCTAATATTTCTAATATGTCCAACTTTCTCCCTTTTTGGCAGCTATTTATTAATTCTAAATTATCTATATTAAAACTGTGTCCTTTTTCTCTCGCGTGTTCTCCTATTTCAGAGTGAATCAAAACGTTTTTGATTGCTTTTTTATGCTCCATAAACCTTTCAGATATTTTTCTACCTGATTGGCCAATGTAGAACATATCGCAATCATTACATTTTATTTTGTAAACTCCACTGTAGTCTTTTTGCGGCAGTTTTGATTTGTTATTAAGGATGTACTTATATTAGAAATATTAGAGATAAATAAACATAGAAATAAAAGTAATATGCTAAATATTCAACTTCCCGCCATTACGTCTCCTCTCCTAACAATATTAGCTCCGCCCCAAAACTCACCATCTCCCTCCCACATACCTACCTTGCTACCCCCTCCCTTACCACCAATAGATCCCACACCCATGTCTTAATTTTTAAGTTTTATTTTAGTAATTGTTGTTACCCGATGATGGAAGGTATTCCGAAAACGTTTGTAACATACTCAAAAACAATAAAAGTGGAATAAAACAAAGTTTTTAATTTCTTTTATTGAGTTTTTTAATTAAGGAAGTTATGGATAATGTTGCGCATTATTGCCAGTAATACGTAGTATGCACACTCCGAAAGGAGGCATCTAATCTAATCTAATCTAAGCTGCAAAGATATATATCATTTAAGATTTATATTAAATGCATTCCCACAAGCAGACGTGTATAATTTCGCGCTAACACATGCTGCATGTGGACCTACAATATAAAAACCCAATCTCAAATTAACAAAAGCCCTGCAACTCTTGCCGTCCTTCCCTGAAACAGGGGTGACATTGGCAAAGTGAACCATTTTTTTTACAGTATGGGTGGTCAGCCGCATACCAACCTATAAGTCAAGGAACATACATGACAAATTACTTTTTTTTTTTTTACATTTTTTAGGCAATTAATTAAAAAAGGAACAATATTATGGCATTCTAAAACGATCATGGAAATAATACTTCTAAAATATTGATTATATGTTTTTAATATTAATCGGCCCCGACGATCTATAAGCAATACTTTTTTAAATTCTTGCAATATAACATTACAATATAAGTAGGTACATCATAGATTTTTTTTTAATTATGGTTTCGCTACCAAATATTACATGACATCCTTTAACTCTACTCCAGAAATGAATTAGACTTAAGTATATTTTCTTGATGCTAGACATGGTAGCAGGTTAGGCTAGGTTGGTAGTTTTTATACTTGGTTAGGTTCCCCTCCTAGCTGGCGCTGCTAACAAATGTCCACCATAAATAACCCGCCAAAAGTTTGCAGCTTCCTCAATAAGTCGAAGGATCCACCATACATGAATGAACAACCCCAGGGTTCTTCAAAAGGAGAGTGCTCCATATTCAGTTCGAACCAATTCAAAAATATGAAAAGATTGATTATTTTTTAATTCCTTTTTAAAAAAGAATCAATCTTTTAATATGAATTTCCACAGTGTTTCACAAAAATCTTTTGAAAATTTAATATGAAAAGGCCTTTTTGAAAAATCTTTCAGTTTGTTCTTCTTAACCTTTGAAGGCTTGGATGTATTTAAAAAAAAATCTTCTTAATGGCTGGTTGGGAATTATACCTCACCTACTATTTCTACCGCCAAAAACGAGTGGAGAATAATTTCGTTAAATGATGTTTTAAAAATTCACTTTCTTGGTTGGCGTTACATGACGCGTCTATTGTTTTTGAGTTTTTTCGGGTCAGACCATGCTCTATTTGCAGCTTTTCTGCCTGCCGACCTTTCGCTTTCATGAGCAGAAAGCATTTTCAAAGCTGGTTATCAAAGCGGCGCGGCAGTCTTTACGGTTGCTTGCTGTTTGTAGCTTGTTGGAAGTATGATACGATTTCTTCATCTCCCTTTGTTTTGAGTGGTGGGATAGGTAGGTAGAGTAGTTCTCGAACTAGGCTAAGTCAATGCAGGGTTAAAATAGGATAAAACATATATTAAATTTGATGATCAAAAACTGAAATATAATGTTTTGTATTAATTTGGACCATTTATCCCCGTACAATTTCTTAATATGTTTTTGGAAAGCATAGGAACAACTGTTTGTCTTGGAATGCACAGTGGACGTGCCCTCTACCGACTCAAGAGTAGACTGGATTTATCGCTTATGGTTGAACTTCACTGCTTTTTGTCCAGGGGGCAATGGCGAACCCTCTTCCCGCCAAAAATAATTGAATCAGCCATTTTGAGAAATGTACAGAAGAAGTGAAAAGGTTTCTAGCCTTGACTGAAAAGAACCCAAGTCTTGCATTGTGAGACTACAATTTGCATACAAAATACCTTCGTGTAATTTTATATTATCGATACGACCATTGACTTTTACTCAATGGTAACGACTAACAATAAGCCCATAAAATCAACGTACAGATCTGCACGAAATCCGTCCACTAGTCAATAAATATAATCAACTTCCTTGACTTATAGGTTGGTATGAGGCTGACCACCCATCATGTAAAAACTGGTTCACTTTGCCAATTTCACCCCTGCGTCAGGGAAGGTCGGCAAAAGTTGCAAGGTTTATGTTCATTTGAGGTTTGGATTTCATTTGTAAGTACACATTTAGCATTTGTAAGCGCAAACTACGCGTGTTTGTTTGTGGGCATGCATTTGATATGAGCTTTAAATGTTAATATATCTTTGCAACTTAGATTATAGATCATAGATTACTTCGAGTGTAATTAAACGGCGAGGCAAGTTATCAATCTTCTTTTCCACGTTTTTTCTGGTTTCTCTTTTTAACGCGATCTCAATATAATAAAGTTGTTTACGGAAATGTTTACAGTTAAATGCGTAGTCCTGCTTTCCTTACCTGTGAAAATAAATGGGGCTCTGCAAAGGCAATGACAAGAAAAAAACGCCACTAAGCTACACATGTAGTGCCAATTCTTACCACGTTTTTACCGAAGGAGTCCCCGCATGCGCCGAGTGGAACCTATTTATTTTCCCAGGTAAGTGGCCAACCTTACGCCAACGTTTTTACTTAATGTGGAGGTTTGTCTGCTCTGGTTTTCAAAATGAGAGATAATTTACCTCAAAAAAAAAATATTTACTTACTCTTGAAATAAAATGATTTACCGGCTATTTTAGTACGAAACGGAAAATCATTTCTGTAATGCTGGCGGTTAAGCCTTTCAAAAATTTAATTCTCATTTTTTACAGAATATGTTTTGTAGGTTTTAATTTTTTATTGCTTAGTGATTGTAAGTTTTATATCCTTAACTGTGATTGATTGTTTGTATTACTTGACGTATAGGTTGGTATGAGGCTGACCACCCATACTGTAAAAAATGATTCACTTTTCCAATGTCACCCCTGTTTCAGGGAATGTCGGCAAGAGTTGCAGGGCTTGTGTTCATTTGAAATTAGGTTTTACAGGGGCATGTTAAATCGCGAACTTAAACGTGTCTGCTTGTGGGAATACAATTGATATAAATCTTAAATGTAATATATGTATCTTTGAACTTAGATTATAGATACCTTTGGTAGGGATCGAACCTAAGCCTTTGAGCACAAGGACTCTTCCAGCTAAGCTATCGACCAGACAGTGTGTTCGTAGATAGAAAGTTGCCATTGATAATAATTTGAATTATTCAACACTAATCTTCTTACGAAAGAAGAAGAAGCTATAAAATGAGTAGGTATGGGATTATGTTTCTTTATTCCCCCAGGGGCGTAGTCAGTGTTTATTTGTTAATTTATTTGTCGACTTGTAACAATGTCTTGTATTGTTTCCGAATTACGAAGTTGACTCCGCCCTTGGAATTCACAGGGGAGGTAATGAAAGGGACCCCTAAATGATATAGACAAGACAAAAATGTTTTTGTGAGCATTTTTTATTCAAAGTAAAGGTTTGATTATTCATTTACTTGGTCATTTTTAATGGCAATTTATAAACATACGAGTATAAGATTTATATTTACTTCACCATTACAAGCAAATATATGCTGTGTTTCATACACATACTGTAAAGTCAATACGTTGAATAATTAATCAAATAAATATACTGTTTTAATTCACTTTTTTATTATTTTATTTTAAATATGTCAAACAGTTTTTGCCTAAAAAGGCATCCTGAGGACAATCAATTGTCCTGAGGATGCCTTTTTAGGCGAAAACTGTTTGACATATTTAAAATAAAATAATAAAAAAGTGAATTAAAACAGTATATTTATTTGATTAATTATACAATGGACTTTCACTGTGTAAACCACCAAACCCTGAAAAATATTCAATACGTTGACGTTGACTAGCGTGTTTGAAATTAAAAAAAAACAAACTAGATCGTTTTCCGTCTAGCGATAGTTTGATCTTTATGATGATGATGATGATGGATGATTTCTTTCCTGTGGCGCCATTTAATGGTCCAGGACCATCTCAAGGGCGCCATGGCTTCTGAAGAAAAGCAGTGTCAAAAGCACTGAAGGTGGTGGTAGGCTGGTTCGCGCGAGCACCGACGGGCAAATTGTTCCAGGCAACCGGCCCGGCCATCGTAAAGCTCCTGTTTGCAAAATTTGATGTGTTCGCTCGATTACATCTTGTGTCGACAGATGTCATCGAGTAGTTATTAATTAGTAATTCATTATTTCGATTAGTAATTAATTAACGATCGGAGAACTTCATTTACTTCCCCGTTTCAGGAAAAGTTCATTTGTTTTTTGGGTCTTTATTTTGTAAGTGCATAGGCAGCTTGTACAAGCGCATACGTGTCATGCATTTAATATGAATCCTATTTTTTTTTTACATATCCGAAACTTAGATTATACATTATATTATGGATTTAAGATATTATAAATACCAGTTTCTGGCCAGGTGAAAATAGATTGTTTAATCTATTTATTCTTCTCGAATTCAAAAATTAACCCCAATCCTCAAATTTACATAAACCCTGCAATTTTTCCGGAAAAAGGGAGGGCAATGGCCAAATAAACATTTTTTGCAGTGTAAACACCTGGTCAGTCTCATGCCATAAGTCAAAAAAATAAGCGCCTTGTCCTTAATTCGTTGGTCCAAAGAAACAATATTCGTTTATACTTTTTACTAATAACCATTTCGGGGAAGCGGAATGGGCCTCACTCTTAAATACATTTTATTTACATCGACTCTTTTTTCGATAATTAATGACTTGTCATGGAAATTTGTTTGTAAAAGTCTTTTTGTAAAGCTTCGTTTCATTATTCTATTGTTAAATTACAACCTAATCTTTCAACAATTAGGTGAACAGTTCAATGGATTTAAAAAATATATTTAAGGTATTTATATACATACAGCATTTTTTTATTGAAGTGTTTATTCCATTTTAGGCCTTTAAAAACCGAGATTTTCCTTCTTCAGGAAAAGACAACTCCTAGTTTTCAGGAAAGTGGTTAGTGTTAGGTTGGGAGTGTAAGAAAATACGTAGATTGTTCATTTAATGCATGATGTAACATGAACCAAGAGGTTAAATAGGCGGGTAAAGCAAGCAAGAGGAGCTTATATTGAAATGAAAATGTCACTTATGAGATTGCTGAAGTTTTAGTTGTCAGCCTCATATAAATATGTTAGTAATAAAACACTTTTGAGAGAAAACTTAAAATCTAACCTTTCTTTGAATTTTATTTGTAAAAAATGCATCTGTATAAGTCATAAGGTGAATTCGTACAGCTTTTTTCAGTGGCAAATATGTAATAAAAAGTGTTACATTCATGACCAAAATCACGAAAAACGTGTGCATAAAACCTGTAAATTTATTTGTGTCATAAATGGTAATCAGTGAAGAGTTATGACGGCTGGATGTCATGCAATATTTATGCCGTGGAAAGTGCATATTTAGTGGTGTAGTGATTTTGTACCTAACAGGGCTGTTAATTTTGAATTTTAGAATGCTGCTTCTTTTGTTCCCAAAAACAATAGCTTGGAAAAAACAATAAAAAATTTGCGTGTAAGAAAAGGGCATGCAAGAGTTTTATTTAATAACACCCAACACTCAAAGACCTTTACATTGGTGACCCCGACTTGGAAAAACAGTTAAAAAGGGTGTTATTCCAATTAAATTGTGTTCCAACCAAGTGTCAACAAGTTTTCACCAAAAATAGTGTTTGAAAACCATTTTGTTAAAAAAAAAAAAAAAAATGGCGACCGGCGAAAATCCAACCACATGCGTTGCGGCGGTTAGCGTCAAGCTAGCTCCTTTCTGGAAGGAGAATGCCGCTTTGTGGATTCTCCGAGCGGAAACACAATTCCGCCAGGCCAACATCACTGTGGACATAACAAAATTTGACCACTTGGTAATGAGTCTGGATGATGCAACGCTCACAATGGTAGCTGATATTGTGACGGCGCCCCCAGCAACAGAAAAATACGAAGCTCTGAAAAAAGCACTTCTAAACGCTTTCCACGAGTCTGAAGAGACTAGAATAACAAGGTTGCTCAATGACATACACCTGGGAGACACAAAACCATCACACATGCTGCTCAAAATGAAACAGCTGGCGGGAACAAACTCAGCAGATAGCACAATCGTGAAAAGACTGTGGTTACATCGATTACCACAATCCGTCCAAGTTATCTTATCTGGGTCAAATAACCAACCGCTGTCAGAGCAGGCAGCAACGGCAGACCGGATCATGGAGGTATACCAGAACAGCGAGCATACTGTTGCTGCGACCTCCCAGTCCTCCGCTCTCACTGCATCTTCTACGTCACCCAAGACTGAAGAATCCAACATGCAGTATATAATTAAACAACTGGAAGCAATCAATAAAAGGTTAGAGCGCCTTGAGCAGTGCAACCGAAACCGCAGCCAGAGCCGTAACCGAAATCACAACCGTGACCTGAAAAATAATCAGAACGGGAAACAGAACCAGCAGACAGGTTACTGTTACTTCCATAATAAGTACGGAAACAAAGCGTACAAGTGCACCGAACCCTGCAAGTTTCCGGGAAACTTCACAAGCCCCCCACAGTAGCAGCGAGTGAGGAGCTAAAGAAAAATTGCTGCAGACTTGTCATCAGAGACCAGCGGTCCAACAAAAGGTTTTTGATCGATACTGGGTCTGACATATCAGCGATCCCAAAAACAGTAAATACACCTCATAAGCTAGCATCACCAACACTGTATGCTGCAAATGGTACAAGAATTCAGACGTATGGCACGCACACCATCTCCATTGATGTAGGCTTGCGCCGTCTCTTTTCATGGACGTTCATCATTGCAGACGTCACTCAACCGATTATAGGTGCGGATTTTTTAAGCCACCACAATCTTCTCGTGGACCTCAAGAAGAAACAACTCGTCGATGGTACCACAGGGCTCATAGCCATCGCTAACCGGTTGCTAGGCCCATCAGATGGCCTGTCAACTATTGACGTGAATAACAAAGACGATTATAACATGATACTTCAACAGTTCCCAAGCATCACGAGACCTCAAATCCATCATGCATCTACACGACATAGTGTCAAGCACGCCATCCAAACAACTGGACGCCCTGTTTTTGCGAAAGCTCGTCGACTAGCACCAAAACAGTTGGAAGCTGCTAAGGAGGAGTTTAGAAAAATGTGTGAGCAAGGTATCTGCCAACCATCAAAGAGCAGCTGGTCGAGCCCACTGCATATGGTCAGTAAGCCCAATGGAGGTTGGCGACCATGCGGCGACTATAGACAGTTGAATGCTCAAACGATACCGGATCGATACCCAATCCCGAGTTTACAGGATTTCTCACACAAATTGAACAAAATGAGCATCTTCAGCACTATAGATCTTACTCGAGCGTACCACCAAATTTCAATTGAAGATGATGATGTGGAAAAAACCGCAATAATCACACCGTTCGGGTTATTTGAATTTAAAGCGATGCAATTTGGATTGTGCAACGCTGCACAGAGTTTTCAACGGTTCATGCACAAAGTTCTGCAAGACTTGGAATTCTGTTTTGTCTACATAGACGACGTCCTCATAGCATCAAGAGATGCAACGCAACATAAAGATCATCTCAGACAACTGTTCACAAGACTCACCGAATATGGACTTGTGATCAATCCTGACAAATGTGTCTTCGGTGCTCAGGAAGTAAAATTCTTAGGCCAACTCATCAACAAACAAGGGATAAAGCCCGCTGAAGAGAAAGTGAAGGCAATTTGTGATTACGCGTTGCCCACAACTGCAAAAGACTTGAGAAGATTCTTAGGAATGATAAATTTCTATAGAAAATTCATCCCCAAGGCAATTGAAAAACAGCAAATACTCTACGACTCCATCGCGAAAGTGAAAAAAGGGGACAAGAAACCGATCACATGGACAGAAGAAATGATTCACGCTTTTCAACAAACAAAAACTGATCTGGCAAACGCAACATTGCTAATACACTCTGATGAAAATGCAGAAATCTCCATCATGGTGGACGCATCCAACACTGCAATGGGAGCCGTCTTGCAACAATGGACCCACAACCAATGGTCTCCGCTGGCATTCTACTCCAAGAAATTTTCAGCAGCTCAATTGAAATACAGCACATATGACAGAGAGCTGACAGCACTATATGAAGCTGTAAAATATTTCCGCAGAATGTTGGAAGGTAGAAGCTTCCATATTAAAACGGATCATAAGCCCATAACTTATGCATTTAACAAAAACAAACAAAACGCATCTCCACGACAAGAGCGACAATTGGATTATGTGTCCCAATTCACCACGGACATAAGATATGTGCCAGGTGAGGAAAATGTTGTTGCAGATGCACTTTCAAGAGTGGAAACTATTGCAATTCCACCGCAAACCGACTTCGAGCAAATGGCAGAAGAACAAAAACAAGATTCAGAACTAGAAACATTTTTCACTGAAAATTCTTCACTCCAGATGAAACAACTATTAATTCCCGGAGGCAATAAAATGATTTGGTGTGACACATCAACAGGAACTATAAGACCATTTGTTCCCAGAAGTATGAGAAAAAATATTATACAGCAATACCATGATATCAGTCATACTGGACCAAAGCCTACGTACAAATCAATAAGAACAAGGTACGTTTGGCCCAACATGCAAAGTGACATAAAAAAGTTGGTAAAGACATGTATCAGTTGCCAAAGGACTAAAACATCCAGGCACACAACAAGTCCACTGCAAGAATTTCCTACACCAGACGAAAGATTCCAGTGGATACACATAGACTTGGTAGGACCACTCCCACCATCTCAAGGACAAACCTACTGTCTGACCATCATCGATCGATATACAAGATGGCCAGAAGCTATACCAATAAGTGACATCACAGCCAAAACAGTGGCTGCCGCTCTGATCACAAACTGGATAGCAAGATTCGGCGTTCCTGCAACTATTGTCACTGATCAAGGACGACAGTTTGAATCCCAGCTATTTTTCGAAATCACAAAAACACTAGGAATCAAACACAACAGGACAACAGCCTATCACCCTCAGTCTAACGGCTTAATTGAAAGATGGCATCGTACCCTCAAGGCTGCTATCAAAGCTCACACAACAGTGAAATGGACCGAACATCTCCCGATGATTCTCCTTGGCTTGCGGAATGCTATTCGCGAGGACATTGGACACTCTCCAGCAGAACTGACGTATGGAACTACCCTACGACTGCCAGGTGACTTCTTCCAAGATACAACACCAGCAGAACCAGGTTCATTCGCAAGAGAACTACAGCAGTCATTACAAGAAATAAGACCAACACCAACAGGCAATCATGGGAAAAGACGGACCTTTGTACACAAAGCACTGAAAGATTGTACACATGTGTTTGTGCGAACTGACGCTTCTCGTACTCCACTACAAGCACCGTACGAGGGACCTTTCTCTGTTGCCAAAAAGAGTGAAAAATACTTTTCAGTAATGATAAAAGGTCAAGCTAAAAACATCACCATAGATCGTTTGAAACCAGCTTACATGCCTGAAGATACAACAGAAACTACAAACGCAGACCCAAAACCAGTACCAGTAGTAGCTAGAGAAAACACACCAACAACTGCTACTCCTGCAACTCCTGGGACTCCTGCTACTACAACCACTACAACAAGATCGGGCCGAAAAGTACACTTTCCAGACAGATTCTACTAAAAACCTAAGAGAAGTCAAGATCACCGATCACCACTTTCATCGCATCTGCCCTTGGCAAATGCTGGAGGGGACCTCTGTAGTGATTTTGTACCTAACAGGGCTGTTAATTTTGAATTTTAGAATGCTGCTTCTTTTGTTCCCAAAAACAATAGCTTGGAAAAAACAATAAAAAATTTGCGTGTAAGAAAAGGGCATGCAAGAGTTTTATTTAATAACACCCAACACTCAAAGACCTTTACAGTGGCATTTTTATTTTAGTGCCATTGATAGGCACAGATTTAGAGCCTGGCGCCAGTTTCAAATGATTTGTGTCCGTGAGAATAAAGCTGTCAGTGCAGATTTTTTTTTCGATGTGGAGATTAAAAAAATAAATAATAATAATCAGTCCGATCGATAGCTCAGGTGGTAGAGTGCTTGCATTCCATGCCGAAAGCTCGGGTTCGAACCCCACCGAGGGTGTCAGAAATGATTTCCCGTTTCGGTGTTTATTTCAAACCCCAAAATAAAATACCGACAAGGTTTACTCAGCCTTCACAAGAAATGAGTACCAGCACTCTCGGGAGCTGGGAAGCCTCCACTTCAACTGAAGTGGTTGGCGTAAGGCCGGCCCCCTTACCTGTAAAAATAAATAGGTTAAACTCGTCACATGCGACCCCTTCGGGGATAACGCGGCAAGAAGTTACACTATATGTGTAGCTTAGTTGCGTTTTTGCGTTTAGGCTGATTTATTTGGTGAGCGCTGTTTTTGTGTTTTGTGTGTCACCTTCCATTTACGAGTCCGAAGTGTTACCACTGGACTACGGAGATATCTGTCATAAAAGAATTTGACACGTAATTTTTTTTTTTTTTTTTTATCTTATTGCATTAGCGTGTACGAGTAACGTATGATTGATTTAGAGCCAAAGGCGACAATCTAGGTGTTTATTTCGAAAATATCCCTCAATTTGTAGGTCCTTATCGTAGTGTACATTTAACTTTTTCATCTGATATTTTATTTTTTCCTTACAGAGTAAATATATGTAGAGGAGTATATTTTTTGTAAAATTGAAATTAGTTTTCAAGATACTTAATTTGGTTAGAAAAGGTCGAAGCCGGAAACCATGTCTGACCCCCTTGGTGGGTATCAAACCAAAACCCTCTGTTTTTTAAGGCAAGTGTTCTCCGGATTGAACTATCCACGAAAATGAGCTCTCACTCTCTGGTGAATAAAATTTAACCGTGCAATAAAGAAAAATCGCATGTTGCATGAGTTTATATAATTCTAACATCTATCTTCCCATGTCTTCTGCTTGTAGAGTTCCACTCCATGTGTTTGTTGTCCCCTCAGGACTACGCTGGCAGCGAGGCCTGCATTCAACATGTTACCTGACAGGCTAGTCTCTAATGTTTATCAACTCGATTATATTATCGCGTTACGCTGAGAATAGTAGACGGTGCATTTGCATGATTTGTAAATATATGCAACTTACAATTGTGCATCAATGAGTCAATGTTATTTATATTAAATCAACAGGCCATGATTTTTGTAATCAAAGTTACGATAAAATTTAGAACGATAAAATTGAGAAGTGCCTACTTGGTATATTCTCAAACGAGATAAAGTTTAAAAGTTAAAAAACAATAATGATTGATGTTAATGCTCGGGGCTTATTAAAGTTACGCTTAAAAGATCTCTCTTTTAAACTCTCTTTTAACTCTTTCTCTCGAAAACAGAGTTAAAAAAGAAAAGGAACATTGGCAATTTGTCTCGCTATTGAATTGCCTCAGAAGTGATTGGCTAGCGTATAAGTTGTCTACAGATCTTGTACGCTGATTTTCTGGATTCATATCAGCTCAGTCTTAAGTCGTAACTTTAATTAACGATAAAAAATATTGAATTCTGACTTCCGCAAAATGATCTTAACTTATGACAAAGTGCAAGTAAAGGAACATTGAAGGCTTATAATACTTAGCAAAAGTAAAAACTTACTGGTATTTACTGTGCATTCAAAGAAAAACTTAGTCTCCGTCTGTTATGACGTGGGTTGTGTTGTTTTGCCTAAAGGTACAAGTAGTCTCAGCTCTTCCTTAGCGACGATACAAAGTCGACAATAAGCCGGCAAAGAGACTTTTTACTTAACGGCGGGAAAAATAGAACCAGCAGATTGGGATAGTAGGAAGAGGTAAATGATGAGAGAGAGAAAACAAAGTATATAGACGCGTTGGTTTTTTTTTACTCAGATCTTGGTATGGGTAAAATTTACTCAGCTTTCACAGATAATGAAAGCCTACTTCTTCAAGAGCAAGGAATCGAAAAAATGCTTGATGTTTCAGATTATACCACATGGTAATTTAAATTTAAAAAATTTGATGCACCGCCAAAGGTCACCTTATGTCAAGGACATCTTTGATCACAGCGACAATAAATTTCACAGATTAGTTCAAGCCTCTCTTGCGTAGAAGAAACACTTTGCATTGAAACTTTGAAACGTTGAGAAACCCGTTCTTTTTTACACCAAGTATCGTGAAAACTAATGGTCAGATGACATTGTTCCAGTCGCGGGGCGGAAATGGATTCAGAGGGCACAGGATAGAAAGGAGTGGAGAAACATGGAAGAGGCCTATATCCAGCAGTGGAGAGATGGCAAAGGAAGAAGAAGAAGATCGTGAAAACTATGTTTATTAAACTAAAAATAAAATAAAAACCGTGGTTATTCTTTACACAATGTCCAACGACCATACTTACAATTTGAAATCAGTACATTTTAACATTCTAGATATGTGCCTGCAAGATTGTTAGTCAATCCTGTGGCGAAGAAGAATCATACAGTTTATTTAACCATGCTCGTAAAACCTTGGATGAGAAGCTTGTAAAAAGTGGTGGAGAATCGTCCAGAGTCTGAGAGTAAGATCCTCGGTTTTAAAGGTTTTATAATTCTTTATAATTAGTAAAAAAAACTGCAAAATAAGATTGACTATGCGAGTAACAAATCTATAGTTGTAAGTGGTACATTTTCTTTGTAACTAAGTCAGTGTGGATTGGGTTGCAATGTGAAACTTATTTGTGTTGTAGCGAAGTAAGCGGAGAAGTAAGAAGCACAAGAAAAACATCGGCGGGTAATAGTCGATGAACTGCTCTCACATAAACATAAGCTGCACTGGCACACTAACGCCGGGGACGGAAAATCCGAAACTAACTTTTTCATAAAACATTAAGATATGCTCAGTGCACAAACTGAAGGTTTAAATGCATGTTTGGGAATATTTATTACACAGTCGAATGTTTTAATTGGTGCTTACTATGTAGTTATACAGATTCATTATTTTTTTTAATCAATATGACCTGCGATATAGAAGATAGAGCGAACTAACAAAGATTGGAAATACCACTCAGAACATCCGAAATAAAAGAACGACCACAAGCAGGCGCGTGCATAAGGTATAGGCAAATACATTTCAGAATTATTTTTTTCTCACATTCCTTTCTAAAAACTCATTTGAAATTGACTGAAGTGCTAACGATGGCTCCAATCGAACTTGAATTTGAATTTTTAATCTCTATATCAAGCTTACATGCGTTTTTACCATATATTTCCTACGTATTAGGCGCATGTGCCTTTATGGGATGCACGCCCCTGACACAAGTACAACATTACGAGATGGCATACGCAATGCACCGTCTTTCGTTATTCCCTCATTTTCTGGAGTTATACATTGATAATATCATATTTGTTTTTATAATTTCCATTACAATCGATAATCATTTACTTTGTAATGTATTTTTTTAATACTTGTAATGGCTCCTCTAGTCTTGGCCGCACTTGGACTCTCTCGTTTTGGCAACAACACACACATCACATAAATCTTACAGAAGAATGTCCACCACGTCAATAGTCCTTAATATTTAATCATTTCATTTGCTGCTATCATCATTTATAAACCCATATTATACCAGTTTTACTGGCAAGTCTAATTTGTTAATTTCTGTCACCCCTGCGTCGGCCAAAGTTACAGGGTTTATGTTCATTTGAGGCTTGGATTAATTTTTAAGTACACATTCAGCATTTGTAAACGCGAATTTACACGTGTTTGTTTGTGGGTATGCATTTGAGCATATATGTGGACATATATGAGCTTTGAATGTTTATATATCTTGCAACTTAGATTATAGATTATTATTATTGTAGTTGTGATGTCTCCAAACGGCTTCTCTTGTCTTGGCAACAACACAAACAGCAATAGTGTCTCACAGAGTAATGTCCAGCACGTTCGTATTCTTAGGAAATGCCAGATTATCTGCTGTTATCACCACTTGAATCGATTTCCATTATGTTTGCAATGTAAAGTTTTCATTGTTTATATGTAATGGCTCCGGGCGGCTTCTCTCATGTTGGCAACAACACCAGAGCAGTTGCATCTTCCGTGGGATGTCCAGCGCGGCCGTAATGCCCTCATTCCTTGTCCGTTTCGTTTAAAACTATGACTTTTATATGCAATAACTTGCAATTGGATACGTGCCTCAACTTAGAAGAGACGCTTCAAAATAAGTAAGTTCAATAACCACATTTTTGTTCATCACCAATTTAGCGTAGCGACCAATCCCGTTTACAAATTTAATCACAGTTTATCTTTATCCCGATACAAAATTATTGCTGTTTTTTTTTTTTTTTTTTTTAAATTAAAAAAATAGATTTGTGAAGAGAAATGCAATTCACCAACCTATTCTGCCTGGCCAGAAACAGGTATTAATATCATCATTTAATAATTCATTAATGTTTATTATTAATGAATTATTAAATAATAATTACCCAATAACATCTGTTGAACCAGGGTCAAAGTTAAAGTCAAGTGACCCAAGCGGGGATCGAATCAACGTTGTTCCATTCGAAACACGCTAGAACGATCAGCCCTCTTGGCCCCCGCGGCTATAACCCTGACATTTATTATATATACTGTTAAAATATTTTGATTTATTTAATTAAAACCAATGCTTAGGACTATTTTTATTTTTATCTAAAAAACGTAAACTAGTTAAAAAAATATATATATACATATATATATTTTCCATGGTTGTTTTATTCTTAGTTGATTTTTTTTTGTGCTTGTTTTTTTGTTATTGTTAAGATAACAGAAGATATGAAAGATTTTTTATAAGAATTTTGTTTTATATTTATCCGCCGCTGTATTTATACTCTTTTTGGGATTTATGATAAGCCTTTTTCAAAGCTCAGTCGCTAAACTATTACTTGGTTATCTACAATACTTATTTTTTTAAATCTAGGTGCTTTAGGTACTTTCGTATCGAAATTGAGTTGGCTCATGAACGAGTTTTTTCTCCACAAAAACTAGAACCAAACACATTCTTCGTCAGATCACCTGTCGATTACTTTACAAACTGCTTGTTAAGAAGTTGTGTTTCTAGCATTGAACACTGTAGTGGTGAGACTAGTACTTGTTAATGTTTGTGTCCAGAAGCCTTCAAGTTATTTTTATAGACGAATGCACTTTGAGACCGCTCAGGAATATCTCTAGCAGGGTAGAGAGGGGCTGTAGGGTGTTACAGGGGGGCAGAAAAGAGGGCTTGAAGTTTAGGCAATACATGTTAGAATACCTAATAATCTTCCTACTCCCATTCCATTTAAACTGTTGATTTTACATTCATAATTATTGTATAAAGTCTGTTGATATATATTTATAAACTATTGTTTCGTAATAATAATAATGTAACGATGATTTAATTGGTGAGAACTATTTTTCTGTGCATCACACCTCAAAATCCCTCTACAAGCTTGGTCGTAGAGGGCTCGTCACTCTAGTACAAGTCGATTCTAAAGTAAGACCTCTTCGTTGTAACCAAGAATAATCCATTGATGACCGGTATTCGGTAAAGAATAAAGGCAGATCTCTATGAGGCAGATGAATTCTTCAACCCAAGCACATATGAAAACACC
This sequence comes from Agapetus fuscipes, assembly GCA_951799405.1. Taxonomy (NCBI): domain Eukaryota; kingdom Metazoa; phylum Arthropoda; class Insecta; order Trichoptera; family Glossosomatidae; genus Agapetus; species Agapetus fuscipes. The sequence continues at coordinate 15,966,730 of OX637334.1, forward strand.
TTTTCTCTGTGCTTCAACGAGAATCGAACGCATTACCTTCCGATAACGAGTCTGAAGCGTTAATCACAATTAAGACTAAGATCTCTCTAAATAGTCAGTTCAGTATTTTGTTGAATTATTGACGTAGGTTCTTCAGCCATTATGTATTTCTGCTTCTGTGGGTCCTTACTGCAAATATTATCTTGTATGATATGATGGAGTAGGCTCATAAATCATAACGTGTCCAAGATGCATAAACTTCATATTTTTGGCAGGAGTTAATATATTCACGAATATCATCGTAAGTTGTTAATTTAGAATCGCATGTTAGAAGCAGCCCTTGCATTGCATCTATTTGCACCCTATATGGCGAGTGCGGTTCCGCTAATCCCGTTATTTATCCGCTAAAGACGCGGAAAGTTCCGCTAAGCGCCCCCTAACGGCTAACGGCTAGCGGACTAACGGGCCGATCCGTTATAGCGGAGGTTTTGGTGCCAAACACCGCATGCTCGTTACGGATTCACTCACTGCAATATCGGTGCAAGTCAGGCGTCGATATTACACATCCCATGTTTATCTACAAATACTATGGGAAAGCAAACGCAACGCAAACGCAACTAAGCTACACATGTAGTGTAACTTATTGCCGCGTTATCCCCGAAGGGGTCGCATGTGGCGAGTTGAACCTATTTATTTTTACAGGGTAGGGGGCCCGGCCTTACGCCAACCACTTCAGTTGAAGTGGGGGTTTTTCCCAGCTCCCGAGGGGGCTGGTACTCATTTCTTGTGAAGGCTGAGTAAACCTTGCCGGTATTTTTATTATTAAAAAAGTATTTTTAAAATACAAAATCGGATTGATCCTTTTCGATATAGATGCCGTAATTCTGGCTCTTTCACAATCCTGCTCTTTACTTTCACACTATTTTAACATTATATTTAAGATACATAATTTCAAATTATAGTTTTTCATTAATCGCTTGGCATGAAGCAAACTGTAAGATTTGGCTCAAAAATTTGCTAAAGTTGTCTGGTTTATGTTCATTTGAGATTTGGGTTTTTATTTGGTCAGAACAAATCCACAATGTGTACCTAAATGCGAACTTACACATGTCTGCTTGTCGACATGCATTTCAAATAAATCTTAATTTTTAGCATATCTTTGCAACTTAGATTCTAGATTAAAGACAGTAAAGTTATTATTTCATGCCTGCTACGATGATGATTGTTGACTGGTGCATAAAAAATCCTTCCACAATTTTATAGTTCTGCTACTTAAGTACAAGCAATACGTACAAGATATTGATATAAGATCACCGAGATTACAAAAATGCATTTCTATCCCCTACATCGCCTTAGATTCTATATATAGAGTATCCTTGAGCCCGTAATTCCTCAGCCAGCTGACAGCTGGTATTCCTTACCACGTACTGCTAGTTGCCACGATCCCCGTAAGTCTCAGTCGCCTGCAAGGAGCGCGTTACAAGCAAAGCCAAAGATGCTACGCTGAAGGCGCTTCACGGAGAATGCCTTAAATTATTGTAAGCTAGATCAAGACAATAAGCTTGCTTTAACAAAATTTATTGTATAAAAGTGGAAAGTGACTAAATATTAGATTGGCATAAGAGTAGAAATTCATCTCGATAGAGATTTATTAACACTTAACATTCACATTTATTGATGTTAACTAACAAATATGTGTAAGTTTGCGCTTACACATACTTACAAAAAAACGCCCAAGCCACAACAACTGCACTTAAACCACAAAAATTAACGTATTACAATTCATTGCAGAATATTTTGATACATAAAAATCGTAGCATGTTCAGGCGTATCACCAAGTATGTAGAATATTTGGAAGAAACATCAATCGTCATAATATATTTTTACATTCAATCGTAGTATGTTTAGATAAAGCAATAATTAATTATCGTAGCAAATTTAGAAATATCATCGAATATTTTTACATTTAACCGTAGCATCTCAGACCTAGCAGCAATCGATAATCCTCCTAGAATATCTTGGCATAGAATCTTAGCAAATATAAACAAATCAGCCATCATCGTAGCGCCCTATCAACGCATAGTCTTCAAAGTAGAAAATGTATAGCTCAATATTTTTTCATTTCAGAAGTCGTAGCGTTCAAAGTAACAACTCACGTAGACAGTTTGCATTTTTTACTTGAGTATACACACAATGAAGAATTCCTTGAGACTAAAAGTGCATGTTTTACATTTTTAATCTTGTCTACGCGATGTCTACGCTATCGTAGCACGCCAGCGCCCTGCGTAGCCTGGTAGCTACATACCTGCCCGTGGTGATTAGCGGACGGAGTCGTGTTAAGTCGGCAATCGGATTACCTCCCGTGTAAACTTGGACTTAGCTAGGACTATAGGGAATGAAACAGGATACAGACAGACCAGTAACCAGCGAAAAAATACAATCTATAATAATCTATAATCTAAGTTGCAAGGATATATTCATTTAAAGCTCTCAGATGTATGCCCACAAACCAACAAGTGTAGTTCGCGCTTACAAATGCTGAATGTGTACTTACAAATAAAATCCAAACCTCAAATGAACATAAGCCCCACAACTTTTGCCGACCTTCCCTGAAACAGGGGTGACATTGGCAAAGTGAACCATTTTTTACAGTATGGGTGGTCAGCCTCATACCAACCTATAAGTCAAGGAAACCAACCTATAAGTCAAGGAAATAATTGTAAATAATAAATAATTATAAAAAATTATAGAGTTTTATTTTCACAAATTGAGTATTTAATACCACCTCAAGTACTTTCGACTTATTCACGTCATTATCAAGAGGATACTCTTGATATTGGTATTAAATACTCAATTTGTGAAAATAAAACTCTGTGTTTTATTTATAATTTTTTATAATTATTTATAAAAATGAATTTTCACTGTGTGAATACACAAACTTTAAAAAGTCTAATTGTAAATAATATTAAATAAATGTTTACAGATGCTACGTCTTAATATGTTACATACTCGTAGTAATGAGTTGCGGAATTTATTGCTACGTCTTTAGATGCTACAACATTTGTGCTATGATGACAATTGCTATGTCAAAATATGCTTCCGTGATAACTGCTACATCTGAATATGTGTATTGAAATTTACTAATTCGCTGCGTCTACATCAACGCCAAAAGTGATGGTTTGTACGACTTCTAAGATTACTAAGATCTTTGATCTATAATCTAATTAACAATTAAAACCACATATAATATGCATGCCCTCAAACAGTCACGTGTGAATTCGCGCTAACAAATACTGCATGTGTAATAATAATAATAATAATATTAGGATGATTTATTTGGTGAGCGCTGTTTTTGTGTGTATCACACCTCAAGAGCCCTCTGCGAGCTTGGTCGTCGCTGTAGAAAGCGCCAATTCTCAAGCAAGACCCACTTGTTGTAAGGTTGGATGGACCTTTCAGTGACCGGTCTTTGGAAAAGGTTTATGAATTTTTCAACTCAGCGAAGAGCACATTCGAAATATAAATGGTACATTTTTGTGCTCCACCGGGATCCGAATCCGCAACCTTCCATTTACGAGTCCGAAGTGTTGCCACTACAGACTACGGACCGGTCCAAGATGCCAACGACACGCGGTGTACCTGAGCGGTCACCCATCCAAGTACTGTCCGCGCCCAATGTTGCTTAACTTCGGTGATCTATGGGAACCGGTGCTTTCAACATGGTAACGTCGTTGACTACTAACAAATTAAAACCCAAACCTTAAATAAACATAAGCCCTGCAATTTCGCCGTCGTTCTCTGAAACAGGGGTGGCATTGGCAAAGTGAACCATTGTTTACAGCATGGTTGGTCAACCTAATACCAACTTACAGGTCAAGTAAATGTATTAATGCTAAAAGTATTATATCATGTCTATATATACTTCAATCTTTATACGTCTTAAATCTGAATGTGTTGCGATGATTAGTGCTACGTCTAAAAATGCTATCATAATGAACGCGTCGTCAAAATTTGGTACGTCTATATCAGTATATATAATATAGATAAGTGCTACGTCTTAATATGCTACGATAATTAGTGCTACGTGTAAGAATGTACCAATAATATGAAAACAGTCAAAATATGATTGGCGAAATATAGGGAAATTAGAGCTACGACTAAATATGTTACTAGTCATTGTCGCGTATTAAAGCTACATCTTAATATGCTTCGGTGATTAGTGGTTCGTCTATATTTGTTACGACGATTAGTTCTACGTCTAAATTTTCTGCAATGATTGTTGCCATAACCTAGCCTACTGCGATTGTTGGTAAAACAACTTTATATTGGATGCTCCTGATACCTTCTGGACAAATTATATACCTACCTTCTGATAAAGACCTTCAGGTCTTAATTACAAGAGAACAACTGATCTGAAACCAAAAAAAAAAAAAAAACGTAGGGGATTTTCAGATTTATGTAAAAACCTTGGTAAGTAGACGTTTTATCAAAAACAACAAAATATACAGAATATTTTATATTAAGTTATGATCTGTCTGTAGTTGCTACGTCAGGAGCTTGTCAGGGTTACGCCGCTCGCAATCAAATTATCGTCTCACTTAGCTCCAGTTAAGGGAATGTTGTTGGCAAATCTTTAACTCGAGCGTCAACCGAGATCAACCCTGAGCATATGCACACAAACATACCGAAACACTGGTCTATGTATATGCACCTGTATCTAAATGAACAAACACTGGGAAAATAAAGTCACATAAAGGTCAGCGCTATAGCCGTGTTTAAAATAAAAACAACGCTGGTTTTAATCCCGTCGGGACCTTTTAAGAATGACCTTGTTTCAAGAGAAGGGTTGAGAGTTTACTATAGCGTGTCTGGATTCTTCTAAGCACCAGGACGCCCCACACACTCACACTCATCGCAACGGTTATAATTATTTTCATTAAACATTTCATTCGCTTATACAACAGGTACAGTCCATCTTAAATTTATAATTTAAATTGCAAAGAGATAAATATATACATTTAAAATTTAAATAAAATGCATGTCCACAAACAGGCTAGTGTAAGTTGCCCCTTACAAATGCTGTACGTGTACTAACAAATTAAAATTCAAGCCTCAAATGAACAGAAACTCTGCAACTTTTGCCAACCTTCTCTGAAACAGGAGTGACATTGGCAAAGTGAACAATTTTTAACAGTATGGGGGGTCAGCCTCATACAAACTCAATTATTAGTAATTTAAAATCTAATCTAAGCTGCAAAGATATGTTAACATTTAAGACTAACATTACATGCATACCCACAGATAGGCATATGTAGGTTCGCGCCTACACATTCTGCATGCTTGCACGCAAATAAATAAAACCTCACATGAATTGCCTTGCAACTCCTGCCGCCTTTCTCTGAACCTGTGAGGCATTGGCAAAAGTGAACCAATTTTTACAGCATGGGTACAGGGGGTAGTCAAGTCATGTAAGTCAAGGAATTCATAATACAAATCTATGTCTACCTACTTACACGTAAATACAAAGTCCTGAAAAATGCACAATAATAGATATGTAGATAGATGAAATATTTTCACCCACATCAAAAATTATTCATATATTTTTTTGGATTGTGTCTTAAAACTTTGTGACCGCATAATTAAGTAATTTGTATGAAACCCTGACCTTAAGCTACTGCACATCAGGGGTTGCGGGGATGCTTCATATTACCCTGTTTACGAAACAAAAGCTGTTATTGTATTATGGATGGTGGTTCATCTGGTTTTTCATCACGCCGCCTCCTAATGCAGCCATCCGCTCGGCCGCATGACGTCATCACGTCGTCAACAGCCGCAGAGTTGTAATTTCCTGCCAGCCCTCGCCTCGTACAGCTTCCTTCCCCTGTTTACGCCCGACACATTTCTTCTTCTGACACAATAAACATCACAACTCATTTGCGTTTATTTTTAGAAACAAGTCATATTTTTAGAAATTGATCAAATCATTTTAGAAAGTCATCAAGTCCCCTTACAAAGCCCATTACATCCCTGTTTCAGGATAGATCGGCAAAAGTTGCAGGGTTTATGTTCATTTGAAGCTTGGATTTTAATTTGCAAGTACACATTCAGCATTTCAAGTAAGTGTGCACTAATGACACGTGTCTGTTTGTAAGCATGCATTTGATTTGAGCTTTGAATGTAAATGTATCTTTGCAACTTAGATTACAGATTATAGATAGATGTGGCAGATTTCTTTTACCTTTGTGAAGGATATTGGGAATGCGGATCGTAGTATCATTGCGCCTGCTCGAGAAATATACAACCTTATTTCATATAGGGACTTTGCACATTAAAGCGTATAATTTTCAATAATTTTATCTGCAAAGATTAAAAGATAGTTGAAAAAAAAGAGAGTGGAAATCTATTAATTTCTACAGGAAATGACAAGGTTTTTTTTTCAACAAATTTTTGAAAAGAAGTACAACTCAACAAGCTATTTTTGCCTTCTATACCTGTCTCGGTCTTCCTATCACGATATCCTTCTATTCGTGAAACGCATACTTTCTTCGTGAATCAGCTTCATTCTCTCCATACGACAACATCTCTTAACAATGAGGTCCACACATACAAATATTTTGTTATTGTCTATTATTTGACTTATAGGTTGGTATGAGACTGTCCACCAATACTGCAAAAAATGGTTCATCTTGCCAATGTCACTCCTGTTTTATGGAAGGTCGTCAAAAGTGCAGGGCTTATGTTCATTTGAGGTTTGGATTTGAATTTGTAGCGCGAGTATGTTTGTGTGCATGCATTCAATATTAATCTTAAATACTAGTATAGCTTTGCAACTCAGATTTTATAGTATAGGTTGCTAAGTACGGCAGTCCTCTACAAGACTGACGTTTGTTCGTCGAGAAAAAAGTTGCAAATTCAAAAATCTTTATTGAAATAAACATTTTGGATTTAAAAAACTTAACATTTTTTATATGCCATTCCCGAGATGTGAATTTGACCTGGCCCCTGATTTGTCTTCCTGTATCTCTGAGGTTTAATTAAATGAAAAAAACGGGTAAAAAGGGATGATCGCTGAACAGTTTATCCTTTTTCTACGAGTAATATTAACATTCTCATTCAACAGACCAAAGTCGCTCAAATGGCTGATTTCAATAAGACTCAGTAACAAAATATTTGCTATTAAACAAAGTCTATATATCTGTATATGCCAAGGCCAATAATTTAAATATGAACCTTACGTGTTTAAAATGGTTTAAACTCTGCAAGTTGGATTTTAGAAATTAAAAAAAGCTCTAAATCCCATGCACATTGCATGAAAGCGTCGTTTGAGCTATACAAAAATGTTACTCAGTTGATTTTCGTATAAAAATCTGTTAAATATTTCTAAACTTGAGATATTTCTAACCTTCTCGTGAACTTTTCCTTTTTTTCTCAACTGGACCATTTTGGAACTTAGTGCCTTTTTTAATCAACCATTCACTTCTCTGCTCCAGCCGCTGTGTACGTCAAGAATGAAATTTATTTCAAAACTCAAACGTAGCCTCTACCAAATAATATAAGGAAACTAAAACAGCGCCTGTGGAGAGTGTTTCAGTTGCAAGGCATATTTGGCTTATGTTTTATACTTAGGGTGCTGACAAATGACGCTGGAGTACACTTATCCAGTTTTTCTACCCCGCCCATTCATCCCCAACACCAGCAGATGTTTATTCATCGACTTAACTAATGCCACACAAACGAGAAAACGGGGTGGCACATGAAATATATGTTACACATTAGTGAAACAATTAATAAACGTGTTCATGTTGTCGTATAAGAGTTTCGTAATTTTGCTGTCTTCTTTCTCTAGTTGAAAACATACACAAAATCATGTAACGTCAGCACGTCAGCACGTTCAGCGAAATTTGGAACTCCGTTCCGGCGCCATTCTTTTCTTTCTTCGATCGAAGGATAGCTTAGTTGATTTGAATGCAAAGCCAGAGCACTAGGTTGCAACATCGAGGTGTCAGACATAATTTCCCGTTTCGGTGTTTTTTTCTAACAAAAATCATAGTACCTACGAGGTTTATCCGGCATTTACAAAAACTAAGAACCTGCTCCTTCGATAAAAGGATAACTTTCTGTTCAAGTTCGAGCTTTTTTTGAAGAAAAGATTTGTAACTTTCAGCACCTTTTCCGTAGAAGCAGTTGGATTCTAAAACACGGATCCTAGATAGCAGTTGCTTTAAAGGCGAGCAAAAAACTGCTTCTTTTTTAAGTATGTACGTGGTCTATTACACAAAGACAGTCGGATGAGCAGCACGTATGTCTACATTTCCTTTCAAGCTTCTGTAACGGAGAGGTCGTAGGCAGTTCAGATAGAACCATGGAGAATAGGACAGTAGGGAGTGTTAGTGACTTGGTCTACATTTTCTTTCAAGTTTCTGTAACGGAGAGGTCGTGGGCTATTCAGATAGACACAGTAGTGAATGTCAGTAACTTCTTCTACATTTTATTTCAAGCTTCAGTAACAGAAAGGTGTTGGGTGTTAAGATGGAGACAGTAAGGATAAGACAACTTACTACTGACTTATTTCAACTTAGAACTACTAAGAACTTAGTACTAACCATTGGCGTAGATTCGATAGACTACGGTTCCTATCGGCTTCCCTGTCAAAATTCAAGGATTACACAAAATAAACTTAAAATGCCTTTCGAACTTTCAAATATTCACTGTGCGCTGCTATTGGATTCCTTGAAAATTTCCTTATTTCACTTTCTGCAGGGATTAATGTTGCATGGAGAAAGCATCGGTCGCAAAGAGAGCGTGCGAACGTTGCTTGTAAAATTAACAGCAGTAATCCAGTATCCTTTTGAGTTATTTTGACAATAGTTTACTATAATTCGCACAGAACTAAAAAAAAACTTAATCAATACATTATGTAATTTTGGGTTTCGATTCAGAAAATATAGACCCTTCGCCACTGATGAACTCATTATTTATATATATATATATAAGGGTAATTTATTTAATTAAAATTAATACATGACAAAAGAGCGCCGTTTTTGTGTGTGTCACACCTCAAGGGCCCTCCTAATCATGAATGAGATATTTTAAAAAGGTGCTGTTTGAGTGCTTTCTTAAAAATGCCAACAGATTCCGAAACCCTCACTCCGGGTGGCAGTCTGTTCCACTCCACTGGTCCCGCAAACCGGAAAGCGCGATCCCCAAAATTAGTGCATATTTGACGGCGAGGCTGCACCAACCTGACAGCTCGACACCCCGCTGACCTAAGTGTCCGCCCCCTCACACTCACCTCAACGGGGGAAAACATGTCTGCCAGATATGATGGAGCCAAACCATTTAGGGCTTTAAATACCATCAAACACACACGGTAGACCACCCTCTCAGGAAAACGAAGCCAATGTAGTTCTTTCAACAGCGGAGTGATGTGAGAGAATTTGGACATCCCGAAGATCAGTCTTGCGGCCGCATTCAAAACAGACTGAAATCTGTTCAGTTGCTTCTTTGACTGGCCGATATAAAGTGTGGAACAATAATCAATTCGGGACATCACAAAAGCACTCACCAATGTTTTAACCACACCCGGCGGTAGACACCTCCTGATAGCCCTTATTTGGCCTAGGCCAAAAAATGAAGCGGCTATTGTTTTGTCAACCTGCTCCTCCATTGTGAGATTCCGATCCAGCATAACTCCCAAAAGTCTCACAGAGTTAGAAGGCTGGATCAAACTTCCCCCAATGGAGAGAGGTACACCATTATCCAGGAGGTGATCGCGCCTGGATGTGGCCGACCACATAAGTTCGGTCTTGTTGGCATTGAGGATAAGGCCATTTTGCTTCATCCACCCACCCACCTCCATGATGCAAGCAGACATCCTGCCTTTAAGGTCTTCAGTCTCATTGGGCCGACACTGAGAGTAAATCTGCCAATCATCAGCAAAAGAATGAGCAGAAAGGCCGTACTTTTCGACTATACTCTCAATGTCGGCTGTGTAAAGTAAAAAAAGGACCGGACCCAGCACGGACCCCTGCGGAACCCCACAGGTGAGTGAGTAGACAGGTGAGACATCATCACAAATACGTACCGCCTGCTTGCGACCTACCAGGTAGGAGGTCATCCACTCCAGGGCTCCATTTCTCAAACCATACGAGCCCTCCAATCTATTTATCAGTATTTCATGACTAACAGTGTCGAAAGCCGCACTCATGTCCAGAAGTGCCAACAAAGCAAGATTGCCCTGCTCCATTGCCGATATCATATCAGACGTGACCTTGAGCATACCAGTTTCTGTAGAGTGACCTTTTCGATATGCTGATTGCCATTTCGGCATGAGGTTATTAGTTTCCAGATACGATACCAGCCGGAGAGAGACAATCCGCTCCAACACCTTGGACAAGAACGGCAAATTCGACACCGGTCTGTAGTTAGAAGGATCACAAGGACTAAGTTGGGGCTTTTTTAAAATGGGAGTTATGAATGCCATCTTCAAAGACGCAGGGACAGTGGCCTCCACTAGGCTACCATTGATAACCTTTACAATAAATGGGGCCAACTGTGAGATGCATTCTTTCAGAACCCACGTCGGCACAGGGTCAAGATCGCACTGCTTATTGGGTGACTTCGCAATTACACCTGAGATCTCCTCAAAGTTAGTTTCATCAAAATACCCAAGACGTGAATTGCCACCAGTTACAAAACCAGCAGAACCCACGCCCAAGGTAGAGCGCAATTGGAGAATTTTATTCTCAAAGTGCTGTGCGAAATCAGTGGCAGCCGAAGTCACGACCGGACCGACCCGAGATCCGCCAGACAGGTTCTCCAGAAATTTTCACAGTTGTTGAGGATTTTTAACCCCAGAAAATTTATTACGAAAATAGATGGATTTTTTCTGGAGAAAAGTAGATCTGTACTCCCTCTGAGCACTGATCCACATGTCCTGGGTGCAACCTGGTTTGCCATTCCTGAAATTTTTTTCGTGCTTGCGCATACTGCGCTTCAAAACGCGGCACTCATTGTCAAACCAGATTGCACTTCTACGATCTTTAACAATTTTCACAGTTATGGGAGCATGCTGATCAATTAGGCGCTTAAGAGTGTTGTTGTACAGATCCACTAGCCCGTCCGGATGCATCGAGACAAAGGTCTCCGGATCACAAACTGGTGAGAGCGACAAATCAAATTTAAATTTGTTAATGTCAAAACCGTTCCAGGATCTGGTAATAATTTTCCTGTAAACTGGAATCGGGCGTCCTATATTAAGGTATGAAATCACCAGCCTGTGATCCGAGAGACCCACGTCTTTAACCTCCGTCCTGGAAGGCGCGTCCTCCCCCCTGGTAATGACCACATCCAGCAGGCCGCCCGCATCATGAGTGGGAGCATTGACCCACTGGATACAGCCATAGTCAGCAAGCAGAGCAGTGAGATGAACACTATTTGCGTCATCTCTACGCTCAAGCCTGACATTGACATCCCCGACCACCAGAAACATCTCATTTCGAGTCACGAGAAACTCAAAAAGTTGACGAAATTCCGAGAAAAATTCAGCCGTCACAGGCCTAGAGCCTGGACGGTAGACCACGGCCACGGTGAAAGATGTTACTGAGGACACCCGACACACAAGACACTCAAAGGTGGTAGTGGAGAAGATATTTATTTTCTCCATACGGAAACCTGAGCGCGCCAATAAAGCAACGCCGCCGTGGTTGACCCAAGAGATACTCTCCGACCCACCACCGCGCCGCGGCTTCACCCGCGCTTTCTCGAGCGTCGCGTATCCCAGAGCACGCAGTCCGCGCAAAGCCACTGAGTCGTGACTCTCATGCCACGTCTCCACCAGGGCAAGGATGCCAATGTCAAAGCTTTTACAAAAATCATCTATGTCACAGATTTTATTATTAATAGAACGTGCGTTCCAGCACCCCAGTACAAGCCGCTTTTTCAAAGGACGTCCATGTCTTCCACCGGATGGAAGAGGAGTTGAAGACGAAGTTGCCGTTTGAGGTTGATGGGGTGAGAGGTCCGCACGATCAACGTCTGCTGGTTGAGGTTGTGGTGCTGGAGCAGGTGGTACTGGAGCTGACAAATTTGTCAGCCTGCGCCCGCCTCTCCTCCCTCTAGCTCTGTGCAGCCTGGTGGCTCGTACCTGTGCTGGCCATGTCCTGCGCACCGCATCTCTCACATGCGGTTGGCATGCTAGCCCTTTCAGCTCCACTAATGTGTAGGTATGCACCGGCATCATGGTTGCACAGTGGCCGGTGCACACAAGTGGGGATGACAAACACAGCACACATTGTATACAAATTTACACACACATACACAGGAGAGCAGATATATTATAATGATTAATTGAATTGAAGTGTTCTGATGGATTAATATTATTATGACATGACATTTATTTGTAACAATTTCAGACAGCAAAAGAGGTGATTTAAATTTGAAAAAATAATTAACTAGAATATACTATTTGTTGAGATTATTATTTTATGGTGATGCTTTGACACAAAACTGCAAGTCCCCCGATTTTTGGTTAAAAATAGTCACTTTAACACCTTTAAAAAACTTTTTTCTTGAAGAGCTCTACTGTCAGCTGTCATCAGCGCCAGTAGGTAGCCACAGTTGTTACTATCAATTACTTGCTACTATCAATTACTGTTGTACTTATCAATTACTTGCTACTAGCCACTGGCCACTTACCAGTTACCACTAACCATTTAGCTACTACTACTAAACACAAACAAACTATCCCAAGTAACTTGCACACTAACTGTCTTCTTCGGAGCTTCGTCACGTTGAGGCGATCCCATGTAATTTCGTTTTAAAATCTAGATAGCGCCTTCTGGCGGCGATACACGCGCGCGTGACGCCGTGCGGAGGCCCCAGTCAACAAAGTAACTAACTGTACAAGTGGGGGAAGTGTTAGTTAGCTGCTACAAGGAATTATCGGCAACTTGCAACTTACAAGTGTTGTGCACTGCTTGTTCAAACTGTAACACGTATAGCTTCACGCAAAATTAAGAGATTTTTGTAAATTAAAACTCCAATACTGAGTTTCGACAGTAGACTAATGGTTGACGCTTCAGACCCGTAATCGGAAGGTAGTGGGCTTAATTCGAGACGAATCATAATATGTATTTTTTATTGTAAATGTTCTTCGCTGGATGTTTTTTTTTTATCAAAAACCTGATTTAATGATTCAGCTAGATTTACAGCAACTCAGTTTTCCTTGAAAAATTGGCGCTGACTTAAGCCATTCATGTAAGCAAAGGGCTCTTAAGGTGTGATTCACAGAAGAATACCACTCGACAAAACATATTTTTTACGGATTTCATTAATAAAAGTCTATTCTCGTTCATCTACTCTATTAAATTCACATTAATTATCCCATTATATTCACTGACTTTAAGTGTACATTTTATCATATTTCGAAGAATTTTATGGTATTCTTATTGACAGTTTAAACGTGATTTTTTTAAAGAGCAAGTGATATTGAAATCGAGAGGGCTGCAATAGGATTTCATCTAGAAAGAGTAGCGATCTTGTTGGGCACGCGTTTGCCCTCCCTCCCTCCCTCCCTCCGTAGACAAAAGGAAAGTTTTAAAACACCGCGGAACCAAAAAAACACTAAACTAAGAATCAACTTATTCTTACTTACCTACTAACATCAGAAATAACTTTGTTCTTCTTCTTCTTGTAGCCCTGCAGCCAAGATTATCATCATCATCATGAAAATTATGAAAAACTAGATAAATCATCATAGAAGTTTGAATCTTTTATACTGCTGCACGTAATTTGATCTTGTACTTCTGCTAAGTCACTGTCTTAAGTTCTTCAAACAAGTTATTCTCCTTCCAGGTAAATTTAATAAAGGCAAAAACGTTCATGTTTTCCTAGAAGCAAGTGAAGAATGGGCGCCCTTGGGGAGGCTGGGGCCACTAAACGGCGCCCAAGAAGAGAAAAAAAAATAATCCAAAATAAATATGAAGTTGTTGTTAATAATAGATTGCAAAAATATCCTGGATTAGATTTTAACTGGTCTGAATTTTTAGCTTCAGAAGACCTGTAAACGCAAAGAATGCATAAATGTAATTATAATCCACCACAGATTTGCACAATTAATTAATATCGACGGTTAAAAGGAATAATAAGCGACGTTTTGGTCAAAAATGAGTTATGAATGCTATCCTACTTAAAATTTTCCGCTCTTTCTAATGCGCTAACTCTCATAGCTCTACGATGATTTTAAAGTTATTTATGCCCAAGCAAACAACTGCGTTTTCGATGTATAGTTTTGGTCTAACCGACAAGATTTTGGCCTTTTTTGTCCTAAAGGCGCTTGTGACATAAAAAAATCGTAAAACATCGTAAAACAACATTAATAGAAATGCCAATGATTGCTTTTATTTTGTTTAATTTAAGAGATGTTTTGATTTTAACGAAATGATAAAATGTAAATATAAACCGTCAATATCTTGTCTTTCAGAAACCGGAAGAAATCCATATGATTGCCTACTCATGCTTGAAATGCAGTGAACGTCCCTGGTTCCTACAATCTGGAGCCCGTCGTCCCTCAACTCTTTCTTATATGATGAGATGCAGGAGCCAATATTTCTCATTCTTCATTTCTTTACCAAAATAAATTAGTTTTTATCATTTGACGGATACCAGGACTTTGTCATTAATTGTAGCACCATCCTTTCAGGAGATATTTTTTTATAAGTTTATATTTATTTTCGCTCAAACATATTTAATTTTAATTTTATTGCAAACTAGGCGTTAAAAATAAAAATAAAAGCAATTTTTTTTAATGGACTCTACCCCCAAATTTCATTTTATTTTTTCTAGGCGGAAAAACGTCACACTTGTACCTATGGGGCTACGGTCCTTAGCAACCAACATCAAAATATTTTTTATGGTTTGTGTATTGACACTGTGAAAATCAATCAACACCAAAATATTTGATTACCTTTTTCCAGGCAACGTGGCCGTGATACATCACAATTTTGTCAACATTAATTAATGTGTAGACCTCGTTGCCGTAATTTCCTCGGCTCATATAAGAGTTTCACCATTTCTTGAAAGAAGTGCTTCACGGGTTTCATTGTAAAGTAGAGCTTTCTGATCTTTTCGAGTATCAGGAGCTGGGAATCAAGAAAAGGCTTTTAATGTTGGCCGCCCGATCTCCCGTGTCCATTAAGCACTGCAAGGAAACTTCCAGTCTTCAGGCTTTAGTGGGAGAGAGAAGTTAGTGCTGGCGGGAAACTTCGAGAGGCTGCCGTCGATCTGAAGTGCTTGCTATGGAGACGGGGTAGCGTAGAGGAGTAAAAGCTAAAAAATAAATGCGTTTTAAATAAAATAAAATAAAACCAAACGCAACGCAACTAAGCTACACATATAGTATTACTTCTTGCCTCGTTCTCCCCGGAGGGGGTGCATGTGGCATGTGGGGCTGGCCTTACGCTAACCACACTACCTACAGTTGCAGAAGGGGCTTCCCAGCTTCTGAGGGTACTGGTATTTTATTTTGGGTTAGCAATAAATACCTACCGAAAAGAGAAATCATTTCATATGGGATTTGAACCCGAGCTCTCGGCAGGGAATGGAAGCACACTACCAATTGAGCTATTGACCGGACAAATGGCTTTGGAATAATTTTCATAGACAATAAATTGTGAGGTCACACGGTCGGAGCTTCTAGGGAAAATACATTTAAATATTTTGAAATTGGTTGCTATGTGCCACAAACAATTGAGACGTTTGACCGCCGAGAAAAACATTTAATGTATTTTAAAATTTGTGCCGTGTCCATTGAGCTTACTACTAAATTTTGTTTCTCGTATGTAAGAGGCCCCCTTTTTTAAGTTTATTAGGTTTATATTAGTTTACTTTTGCCAGCATTACACCTGCTTAAGGAATGGGCTGCAAAAGTTGCAGGTTCTATGTTCATTTGAGGTTTGGATCTTAATTTAGACTTGGAACTTATCGTGAACTTCAGAAGTGTTTACTAGTGAGCTTACATTAGAAATGAATCTTAGATGTTATTATATAGACAATCTTCGCAACTTAAATCATAGATTACCTACAGAGAGCGGTATCTATGTGTGTCTATCATTATATGAGTTCTTCTTAGTAAGTCTTAACTATATTTTGTATTTTCTATGTCTAATATACATCAAATGAAACCTTTTATGAGTCCTATAGAACCAAAGGCGGCGATGTAGGATTTTTTTCGGAATTGAGCTAAATGTATGAGAATGATGAGAAAACAATTTCCTGCGTATCCATATATTTCAAATACAATCCTAGATTGCCGCCTTTGGTTCTATATGACTTATATACTAGTATGTGCCAAAGTATTCCCATTTTATTATTTCTTTAAGAAAGGCCGACCGCTTCGCTACTAAAAATAAGCTTCATTATAAGGAATTGTCTATGGCCCGGTATTTTCAACGTTAGCATAGCGACTTTATACTGAATGGAAAGCACGCACTTATGCCAATTGTGAGGGTACTTTTTTCTATCAGTTAAAATTCACATATAAAATTACGTTGAAAATACCGGGCTTAAACAGCGCATTGACGAATTTACAAAAGATTGGACTCAAATCTATTCTTATTTTGGAAATGCTGTTAGCATTCTGTTGAAATCAAATAAGAATTTAATATTTATGATGTTTAAATAGACAGATTTTTTCTATACCGACCGTCAGAATTTTTTCATTTCTATTTGAGTAAAAATAAACAGAATAGCTTTTTAGTTTTTAAGTAAGAATTTTGTTGCAATTGATGAGGAATATATAACAAAAACTTTCTCCTTGTGATGCACGATTTCTATTGAAATCGAGGAGGAAAACGGAACAGTGTGGCTAAATAATATTAGGATGATTTATTTGGTGAGCGCTGTTTTTGTGTAAATCACACCTCAAGAGCCATCTGCAAGCTCGGTAAGCAAGACCGTAAGTCTTTGCTGTAAGACTTTGGTGACCGGTCTTTGGTAAAGTAATATGAATTTTTCAACCCAGCAAAAAGCATATGTGAAAATATAAATGGTACATTTTGTGCTCCGCCGAGATTCGAACCCTCCATCTTTCATTTACCGAGTCCAAAGCGCTTACCACTAGACTGCGGACCACTCGCTTCCTTCGTATGATGCACCTTAAGTCGGAAGGAAAAAAAAAATCGATTTTTCATTTGATTTACGAATTCTGTTGAAATCAATGAGAAAAATAATAGCAGATTCGCTCTCTTGTTACGACGTAAGCATTCTGTTGAAGTCAGGTGTCTAACTTCTCATTTCAAAAATAATAAACGATTCATTTTGAGTGACTCGTTTAGTTGAAATCGATTTGACGTGAACGGCGTCCATTTTGTCCCCAAAAACATTCAACAACCAATTTAGACCTAATGGCGTACCCTCCGTACACCAAGTATAAAACTTCACTTTTCAACTCAATCGTGGTGTTTAACTAAAAATGTATGCAAAGTAAAGCAGAGCTTTTAGTGAATGGTTTAGTTTCAATACATTATTGGTGAATGCTTTGGTTGAGTTGAAACGTAAAGTTCATAATTGAGGTGCCGAGCAGTCGATTGAATGGCTGTCACCTGTCAAAAGTTTAGAAATTTGAATAATAAAAAAAACCTGGGACAAAAATATCATACCATAAACGTCAAAAAGGGTATTTTCATTTTGAAAACAAATGTTATCGGTTAAATATTGAGACCCATTTAAAACATCGAAGTCAGATTTTGCTTGTCTGGTTCCTAACTGCAATAAAAATGTTGGTAGGTAGGTATGCCGATTTTTTCATAGGTGAGTTCTTACATTTTTTTTACATTGCATAATTTATAAATCTATAATCTAAGTTGCAAGGATATGGTTACGTAGTACATGTTATTTGACAAGGAAACACATTTTCAGTGAGAATAAACATTTTTTATTTAAATACTTTTTAAGAATTTATGTTTTATCGTATACGAAACATATTATGTTTAAAACTATGTAATTTACACATAAGTAATATATAAACATACTTGAAATTAAATTGTCGTATTTTCAATTCAAATAAGTATCTATATTTTAATTGTTACTTAAAAACAGCAGCAAAAAGCTTTGGATTGTGTAAAAAAAATGGTAACTGAAAAATATACGTACCTAAGCAAAAGAAAAAAAAATGAAAACAAATACAAAGTCAGAATAAGAGAACATTTTTTTCATATTCTATGTATGTATTTCAACTATTTTAATATTTACAGCAGTTATATATTTTTAAATGCAATAGGATAAAAATTTAAATTTTATTTTATGAAATGTGCAATAATTTTAACATAACTTTTGAATTTTAATCTCACAGCATTCAAATGTGGTAACAATTTAAGCATTTTCTTAATAAACTTACTAAAATTTATATATTTTATTTTATCATTAAAAAAACTATGTCTTACTTATTGAAATAAACTGTAAAATCTTATCAATAATAAAACTTGATAAATACAGAACTCTTAATTGAAATATTTTAATATTTAAAGAACCTAATTGTTTTACACAGCTGTTCATAGCATTAAGTATTTTAATTGTTTTTACATAGCTGCATTTTTTCGTTTGGTTTTAAACATTTTAGATAATTTAATTTAAAAAGTATCGTCTTAAATTCCAAGCTTTTCGGTAAGTGTATGGTTCAGAGTTCAGAATGTTCAGAGAGAGTCTTGTTGCATTAGTTAGTGGATGTGTGCGTGAGCTGCCATAGCTGCCAGAGCTTGTGCGATAGTAACACTTTTAGCGACAAATATAAATTTTCTAGAGTTAGTCTATAAGCTGTCATGCATACTCCCTCCTATTAATGCATTAGTAATAAACTCTTGTGAACGGGAGTGAGACAATATTTTGATAGCAGTTTTATTAGAAAAAATATTTTATATTATCTTTTGTGGTTTCGATCACAAAATACTTTCTTAAAATACCTACTATAATTTTTCGCCATTTTTTAAATGTTTATTTTATGAGAAGCTTACTTTTTTTTTGCCAGAGAAAATGTACGAAAATAATTATGATCATTTTTTCCATTTAGAAAGGTTGAAATATGTTTTAGAAATAAAAAAAATGTCGACCACTTATTTAATAAATAGTGACAAAAAATGTGGAAAATATTACAAAAAAAACATACAAATCTTGTAGATGAGTTGAAATTTCAATTAACTAAAAATCACTATACTGTATATCTAAATAAGCTTACATCTCATTCATGCGCAATGTTTTTCACAAAATATTAAAAAAAACAATAAAACATTCAATAATTAAAAATATCATTACAAGACTAAATAAATAAAATGTTTAAAAATAATCAGGAACATTATTAAAATTGGATAACTTGCCTTACTGCTAGTGTCGGTGTTGGTTTTTATACATTAATACTTAACCTAAATACATCTAGTCATTTATTTAATAAAATTAAAACATTTCATAAATTGAAATGATGCAGATATTTAATTAGTTTAACTAATATAATAAATATTTATTTGAATTAAAACGCTATGTTGCTTTACGCTACACTTAGCCTTAGACAGGATGCGATCAGGAGGACAGTTGGAATGAAGACTTGAAGCCAATTAGAGTTGACCTTGTATCCATGGTTTCCGAAGGTCAAACATTCTTGACCATCCTCTGGATAGTCTCTGCAATGGACCTGAGAACAAAAAAATATTTCTTATTGGGTCTGGTCTGAATGTAGCCTGCCATCTTGTCAAACTAGATGAATATAGCTCTAATGACTAATAGCCATCAAAAAAAAAAAAAAAGTTTTTGTGTCTTCTGTCATATTGTATGCAACCTCTTTCTCTTTAGTACCGACCTCTCAGCTGGAAGGCTGTGTTGCCGGTGTGTTTAACTTTTATCGAATACATGGCGTGTTGAAAAAACACCGATTTTAATTTCTGCTGAGTTAAAGACTTCTCCAGTATTCCTCCTTTATTCCTGATTTCCATCCCCGTCCAGATTCCGACCAGGGTCATTCATCACAGTTTATCAAATCTTCTGAATGGGTGGAAAATGGAAGGAAACTGTTGGGGAGGCCCAAGTTGCGGTTGAAGGATGGAGTGAGGAGAGCACAGCTTCTCCAGGTGGCAAGTTGAAAGACAGCTGAGGACAGAAGGAGTTGGAGGCGCATAATAAGGGAGGCCAAGGAGAGAATTGGACTGAATCACCACTGGAGAAAGGGTGCGAGATGCTCAAATCCACTTTGTAGCCACCCCTTACTAATTAGAAGGCGCCATGTTAAATGGACGCTCAAAGTTAGATTTTTTTCAACCGAAAAAATCTTTCTGTTGCAGTCAAGCCGAGATGAAGCTGAAGTCAAAGATTCCGAAAGTACTATATTTTAATATGAATTACACTTTTCCGATATTTGACGAATCGTTGTAGGAGAGCATACATACATTATTCTCGACGATTTTACACATCTTCAAGACACATCCTTTTTGCATGATAATTAAGGATAAACTGAGAACGGTGGCCATGATGCCAACGAAAATTCGAAAATATTATAAGTTCTCCAACAATGGTTTACCAAATATTTAAAAAGTGTAATTGAGTTTATATAAACTCAGTTGCGAAATTTGTAAATATGTTAAACTACCGTAACTCCAGTTTAAATTTTACCTTATATTTTTAGGGATATTACCTTGATTAGGGCATCCGCCATTCGATGTAAGAACCCTTTGGTGAAGTTGGCAGATTCCACTCCGCAATGTGCTTGGACCACTCTCACTGAACACGCCATGTACTGCTGGAA
Organism: Agapetus fuscipes; assembly: GCA_951799405.1. Lineage (NCBI taxonomy): Eukaryota > Metazoa > Arthropoda > Insecta > Trichoptera > Glossosomatidae > Agapetus > Agapetus fuscipes. Next base: position 15,987,491 of record OX637334.1, read on the forward strand.
CGAACTGCGGACAAAATAAGAAGTGTTTTTATTACTTTACTTATTTACTTTCTCCAAAGCTCCCTCCTCTAGGCAGTATCTGTCTATCTGCCAGAAATACACAAGTTTTCAGATTAATATTGACACTTTTACACATCGTCGTTGGTTCTGATGTCACCTAGGCCTCCAGCCATTACAGCTCTTATGTCCTGCCCACTGAAGTCTCCTAGACTTTTAAATAGTTTCTACAAATAAATCATCTTTCATCTGTCATTACAGGCCCTTTAATATGTATCTACGTGTAGGTACTTTTTTTAAAGAATTGTACTGAAAAAACAGTCAATAATTTGATTCACGATATCATATTTTCTTAAGTAACTGATTTGTGTCCGTAGGACATGGTATCCGTGGCATGGGACAATGTAACCGTGACTTGGAACAGTGTATCCATGACTTTGGACATGGTAGCTGTGATTTAGCGCATAGTATCCGTGACTTGGGGCATGGATATCGTGACTAGGGATATGATATCCTTGATTTGAGAAATGGTATCCATGACTAGTCATTGGAATAGTCAGGGACAAGTCACGGATACCATTTCCCAAGAAACAAGAGTTTTGCCAGCATAAAAATATGCAATACTCGTAATAACATTGCTTACAGAAAATACCCTAATAAATACGGTAATTTTATAATTAATAGCATTAAAATTGCAAGACAATAATAATTGTTATTTTCGCGTTGTAGACTTGACTGATGCCTTTTTGACATTTTCATGCTAATATAATAACCTGAATAAATTCATGTCATAATTCGTAAACTTAATTCATCATTGTTCATTAATTCCTGAAATGTTTACTTCATAAATGGCAGATGTTTTGATTTGAAGAACTTAGCTCTGGAGATGAAATAAATTGTACAGTGGACTGCACAGGACTTTATAGCACAAAATACGGTCATGTTTTGATCATAGCCAATTTTCATAACAAAACATTTAGTTGTGTGTAAGTAATGAAGCTAATCTTTTTAAGCAATCGTCTTTTTGCAGTATTATCATTGATCCCGTTTGTATCAAAACTAACACTTTGTTTGGTGGGTACCTATACTTTTCATTGATATTTTGGAAAGTTAAGATTGATTTTTATATGGGTGCAACTTACTAGATTTTAAGACTCGTAGCCTAGTATTTTATATTAGGCGTTTTAGTACCAAGAATATTACAATTATTTTTGTATTAAAATTTGTCACTTTGTATGGTGGCTACACCTTATAATATTAATTTGAAAAAAGTAATGATTAATGTATGTAGGTATTAAAAGAGCTTTTCAATTGTAGAACATTATTTTTTAGTTAACCCGTTCTCTGCCGGGAAAATTTAAAATATTGTTTTCTCTTGTATGGCAACCCCCAAAACAAAGAGTATTAAGAGGCAATGCTTATTGTTGTTTTATAGCAATTGATTGAGCGAATTGTTATGTAGGTTTATTTATGGGTATTAGACGTTTTGCTACCAAAAATATTACAATAATTTTTTGTATGAAAATTTGTCACTTTGTATGGTGGCTGTACTTTATAATATTTTTTTGAAAAAAGTAATGATTCATGTATGTAGGTATATATAAAAGCTTTTCAATTGTCGAACATTATTTTTTAGTTAACCCTTTCTCTGCCGAGAAATTTTAAAAAATTTTTTTCTCTTGTATGGCAACCCCCAAAACAAAGAAAATTATGAGGCAATGGTTATTGTTGTTACATAGCAGTATTATAATGACGATTATGCAAAAAAAATAAAGAAAATCGTTGGAGCCGTTTTTGAGAAAATCTCATTTGAAATTTTCAGCTGTTCGGAAGCCATCTTGAATTTTCTAAAATTTTTAAAATGTTTCACTATGAATTATAGTCACAACAAAGTTTTTTCTGAAAAATTTAAGAAACATAAAAGTTTTTTGCGTTCTGATGGGTTTTTGTAGCCTTTTAATTTCAATTTTTGATATCATGTAAACGGCCCTTTATGTTTTTATTTTCAAAAATTTTATTTTATTTTTATATAGAATTTGATGTTACGTATAATATTGTAGAACATGATTTTTTTGTCAACGCTTTCACTTCTGAGAAAATCACAATTGTTTATTTTTTTCATATGGCAACTCATAGACGCAGATTAGCAAAAATGTTGCCATAACTAAATTTGGTAAGAATGTATCAAGCAACTACTTTACTGAAAATTTAAAAAAAATCGCTCTAGCCGTTTTTGAGAAAATCGCATTTGAAGTTTTCTCCTCTTTGGAAGCCATCTTGAATTCTCAAAATAGTGAAAAACAAATTATATTACAAAGAAGTTTATAAATTTTTCTTTCTTTTGAACCTAAAAAAAGTTTTACAAAATTGCGTTTTTATGGGTCTTTTTAATATTTTCGATGAAAATTTTGAGATCGTGTACACGGTACTTTAAGTAAAATAAATTTTAAAGTATTCTTTAAATTTTTGTAGAAATTAATATTGCGCGTAATATTGTACAACATTTTTTTTTTGTCAACCTAGCCATTTCCGAGATAATCACAATCGTTTTTTTCTTTCATATGGCAACCCATAGACGCAGGTTGGCAAGAGTGTTGCCATACCTAATTTTCTTAGAAAAAACTTAAGCAACGACCACACTGAAATTTTAAAGAAAATCGTTAGAGCCGTTTTTGAGAAAAGTGCAATTTTAAGTTTTTTTTGTATGGCAGCCATCTTGAATTTTCAGGGTGGCGCCATGCCTGTCGGCTCATCAAAATCTGTCGTTATCAATTCTCTAAATCCAAAAATTGGTGTCTCTGTGATCAGTAGTTTCGGCTGGGACATACACTCATACGGACGGACGGACGGACAGGTTCGACAAATTAGGTTTTTTTGCATGTCCTGGTGCAGGACAACTCATTTCCGTTAAAACCTCATTTTTTTTTTTCGGACGAATACAATACTTTATAACAGTCCTTCGGACTGCTATAAAGTAAAAAGGGAATTGAATTAATTAAAGAATTTGTAACATGTAGAGGATAAGGCAGTAAACAGAGTGAATTGAAAAGTGTCAAGAGGGAAAAAGACAGAGAGAAAGCTTCACTTCGAGTGAAGTGGTTGGCGTAAGGCCGATCCCCTTACTTGGATAAATAAATACGCTCCATACGTCATATTTGACTTCCTCTGTAGATAAAGGAGTCGTATTATATGTGCGTTTTTCATTTTCATCAAAAAAGATTAAGGGCCTGTTGCACCAACCTCCAATCAATATTTGATTGCTTAATTCTGGTAAGGACCTTTGTTAAACTTTTATTGGAAGTGGGTAATAGATAATATGATGGAATTGGAACAGGAAATATGATGTACATCAGCTGACTTACGTACATATGCAACCAAACTGCTGATTTGATGAGAGAAATCACACCTAATTTTGATTTATGTCTGTTATGCCTGGAGGTTGGTGCAGCTCTCAGTTCCGCGGTCGCTCCTGAAGATGTCTTTGAGCATCAATGTAATAACACGTGTACGACGTTGAACAACCAACAGTGTATCCACCCACCAACACACTGTCCTCAGCTTGTCGTTGGCCTGCCCCTGCGTCGCGTTGCCGTTGATGGCCGTGACGTCAGACTGGTAGGCGGCCGCGCAGCGCTCGTACTGCGGCTTGAGCTCCGTGAGGCAGGGCGCGTACTCCAGGAAGCGGCTCCTGTACTCGCCCTCCTGGCACAGCGCCTCCACGGCCTCCCCCGTGCCCTTGTACAGCCGGGAGAAGTGGTTCCTCTCGTCCACGTCCATGCAGCGCCGCGTGTAGCTCTTGATGCAGCGGATGCCGTTGAACAGGTCTCTGGCAACAAACAAATAACTAAATTAGGATGATTCGTGAAGAAGACTATAGTCAGTATAGAGCCCTCGGCTACTACATGTTGACAGAGCGGGAGGTGCAACGCAACTCACGTAGCACCATTGACATGATATGATTATTTAGTCGTCTACCTAATCAGTAAGTCCTTCGTGCGTCACAACATCATCAATAATAATTCATTATTGTGTAATTTAATTTATGACCGGTCCGTAGTCTAGTGGTTAACACTTCTGACTCGTAAATGGAAGGTTGTAGGTTCAAATCCGGTGGAGCACAAAAATGTACCATTTATATTTTCAAATACGCTCTTCGCTGGGTGAAAAAATTCATGTAGGTACTGAATGAAAAGGACGCGCTAATGTCAATCGGGTGGATAGTTATTTTTATAAATTTAAAGTCATCATAATCTAACGTTGAAAATACCGGGTCTTAGATTTTATAAAAAAAGAAGAAGGATGATTTATTTGGTGAGCGCTGTTTTTTCGTGAATCACACCTGAAAGAGCCCTCTGCGACCTTCAACATCAACTTGCCCGGTTGCTGACAAAATAAAAAACACAAATTTTGCTTTTGCTTTTTAATGACTCTATAAACTTAGATCTGTGACGTCAACGAGGGTAATTTGGAATGTTCGACTCCATCCTTGAATATCTTAATAAATGAAAAGGTTTTCCCGACAAAATGTTGCAATGCGTAAAAATGGATTCTCCGTTTAATTGATGGACACATTTTGGTGCATTGGCTCCGCAGTGTGGCCACACGAAATAAAGAGAAACATTGTTATTTTTATTTTTATGGTTGTATTCGAATAATTCATAATCCACATATAGGCCGACGAGTTTTCCAAAAATTGATGGTCAACCGCCAAAAATGATAAAATCCTTAATTCTTATTTTTTTGTTTTTGTTTTATACCTTCAAAGTAAGATTGTTTTTGTTACGTATTGTTTTAAAAAAAAAGTTTTTTTTTCATAGTAGGAACGTCATGATCCTTATTTTCCAATAACTCATTTACATATGTGCATTGCGTATGAATTCGTAATATTTTCTACTTTCCTCTACTAAAATAATTAAAAAAATGCTCTGCGTGTGTATCAAACATCTTATTAATTATTTTCCAATACAAATACCTTATTTTGTTTTAATCATAGGATTGGGTTTTAGGAATGTGCATTATTATTTTTCGCCATTTCTCCATGTCCAAGGCAAATCTTTAATTTAAACTCCCCGTCAAAGGAAACAACACAATCAAGATTTATTCAAAAGTTGGATCTTTTTTCCAAAAATGCAGTTAGGAATATTTAGTAGTATGGGGGCGGTTTTTCGACTAACAGAGGTGCGGAGCCCGCTAAAATTGGATTAAAAATTGGAATTAATCAAATTATAATGCAAGTTTTATTTGACAAAAAACGTGAACAAGTAGTTTTGGAAATTTAACTCCATGAATAGATTGTAAATAATATTTTGCGGCATAAAAATGAGGTCCTAGAATTTCTTATTTTGAAACTTTTTTTCTCGGCGAGCAAACGCCAGTCTTGCATGGGACTGCCGTTCGTCCTTAGCAAACAATAACAAAGTATTTTTTTGCCTTTTCCCTGGCAACCTGGCCGTGTGACGTTACAATGTCTGTCTATGGAATTCATTCTCGAGTCCATTCTAACCTAAAGTAATCATAACTTGACTAAATGGGCGTTTCAGGATTTCAGCATTTTAGTTTTAGCCTTGACAGTCTGGCAGTAGAGGACTAAGGGCTTCATTTCCGGTTGTGAAGCGGAGACGGACGCTTCCGGACAAGCGCACCGGAAATACGACACCGCTTCCGGAGAAACCGGAAGTTCTGATCACCATTAGACGTCTGCCCGCCTCTGGTTGTTTAATGAGCGCTGAAAGCCAAACGCAGAGTGATAGAATGTTGGTTTATTGTCTTTAAAATGCAGAAGAGAGGAAGAAAGCTGTCATGGTCCAGCTAATGAAACATAGAACCAGAAAAATGAACATTGCTGCATGATAGGGAGAGAAGAAGATAAATAACAAAATGTAATTAAATTCAAAGTTAACTACACTTTTAAATATTCCACAACTGTAATGGGAGAATTTACATTATTCTCGACGTTTCGTTGGCGATCTAGCCAACGTCTTTAGTAGGCACCCTCCCTGCACGACGATTGAGGATGAACTAATTGTAATATCACAAATTGTTATGTACCTACCCTCGAACGAAATTTAAAAAGTCTAGTGTAGTGATTCTTTATATTAGCCTTAAGGAAGTAGACCTAAACTTGATGTAAATTCGTTTTGTCATTTTTTAAGGTGAAATAATATGTATTCTGTCATTTGCTTATTTGTTTTGTAGATTGCCCTTTGTGTTTTAACTCTATGAATGCTCACATAAGCTCTGGATAGAAGATTTTAAGGTGAATGAAAGTTGCCATAGATCTCATGTCCGTGATCAGATACTAACTGTTGATAAATCAGTAATACTCGTAAGAGTGTTGACATATCTACTGACCATATAGGTAGATAGAAAGCGATAAAACATGGCGGTGCGTGAACAACTGATCAGGCTGTTATACGAGTATGTTATCCATACAAATTGTATAGAAATCATTTGAACCCTTTTTTATTTTATTGTATAGCTTTCTGTCTACGTGTAGATATGTAATAACAATGTAAATACTGCGTTTTGTTTACTTTGTATTTCGTTTAGCGGCTCCACCTGAAATTCTACCTGCAATTATTAATGTGGAGGTAATTGCTTGCGGATAGGCAGATATACAGTGAAGGAAAACACAGAATTTAGCATGAACTAGAATTATCTTGCGATAAAATTATAGTTATGTATAAAAATAATGAAATAGTCGTTTATTTTCTGAACAAACATACGTTGGCTAGAGGAGCAATTTTAGTTTCTATGCAATTTTTACTAGGACTTTTTTACTCAGACTCCCTGCAAACAACAGTTCGCTTTCACCAATTTCACTCCATTCATTGGGCACTTAAGAACTTTTTGTAACCATTTTTGGCAAACTCACATAAATCTTTAATCACAATATTATTTATTTTTTAAATAAAACGTTTTTTGTTTTTAGGGGGATTTGAACCTCTTAATTTTCCAGTATCAAGTAGAAGCAACCAGTGAACCCCGACTGGCGTTTTTCAAATACTTACCCACATTTCTTTGCTAGGCCTTTTGTGATGTTCACAGAATAACAGTTTATGAAATGCATGTTTTATTTGAAAGGACGATTTTAGTTTTAGCAATTTTTCAAGGCTGTAAAGGTTGTCCTTCGCTGTCATCTAGTATTCTCTCTACAGTGTAATTAGTTTAAATTCGCAAACAAACAATAAGGCTTATAAAATATACGTTACTTCGTGGAAAACATGGACTTTATCAATGGGAACAACTATGGTAAAAGTTTAAACTGGGCAATGTAGCGCAGTTGGTAGAGCGCTTGTGTTGAAGAAGACTTAGGTTCGATTCTTACCCAGAGAGGTCAGGGCTGAAAGTCTCATCCCCACGGTAATTCTTACCTACCGAATATCGGTAATATTTGTATGAAGACAAATCAGCTGTTTACTTGCAGCCATCTTGCATTGACAGGTCTTCATACAAATATTACCGATATTCGTTAGGTAAAAATTACCGTGGTGATGAGACTTCCAGCCCTGGCATGATTATATTTCTTCTAAAATAAATAAGAGTACCGGTAAGGCTTACTTAGACTTTACAAGAAGTAAGGGAAGCTCCTCATCGAGTTAAGTTGAGGGGGTAAGGCTGGCTTCATCATCATCATGGGTGCTACAACCCGATGTGGTTCTTGGCCTCCTCGAGGAGTTGCCTTTACCTTTCCTTCTCCATCATGGAAGGTTTTGTTAGCAAGACGTATGCTTGAGAAATTTTTAAGATAAGTTAAATATATTATGTTTTATGTCAAGTTAAATATAGTATGATATGATGTTTAGCGCTATGGTCCTTGTACTGTTAAGTTAAATGTATTGCTATTGTAAATAAATAAATAAATAAATCGCCTCTCGTCACCATGCAGTCACATCTAGACCTAGCAAGCCCCTTTCCAACCCATCTCTTCGTCTCAGCCTTGGCCTCCCGACACTTCTTCTACCGCTGGACTGTGGAGTAGATAATTTTACTGGTTCTGATGTTATCAAAAAAGCCTTTCTCAGCCCACTCCTAGATGTAGGCCTCCTCTAATTTTCTTCATGTTTGTCTATAGGCTGCTGTGCTCAGCCATCCTCTGCCTGCAGTTCCCTTGATGACGTCCAACCACCTCAGTTGGGGTTCAATTATGGAGCAAAACTTATGAGCTAAAAATATTTATAAAGATATTTTATTGTCGAAGTAGAGCAAATGCTTATTTTGAATATATTTTGTATATAATTAATAACATAAATAATGATTAACACAATTTTGCGCGCGAAATTATTACACACGATGAATGTTTATTGCTGTTTTACTCACATTTACTGTAATTAAGTTATTGCGTACATGTGATGCCTCTGCACATGCGTGAACACTCGAAAAAGGCAAAGGTAGGAGAAAATAAATAGTGGCAGGTAAGTGTAAAACAATTCGTATATTCCCCTCGATGCGATGGTGAGGTTCTGTTGTATATTCCATACATTCTTCTGTTCACGTTATGATAGAGCGAAATCTACGCAACGTTTTATACCCATGGTTTAAAATACTCGACTCTTTTTAACTCTGTCCGCTAGGGGTGGCCTAAACATCTATTGAGTTGCCTACACTTCATTATGATGGGATTATTCGTAATGCTTTCAAATCCACGATAAACATTACTCCTTTTCGGACACTTCCTTATTTTACATTCACTCTTGTATAGTAATATATTCCTTTACATATTCACAAATCTGAATAAACCACATTTTTTTGGTTGTTTTCTCTTTCCTCTTTTCCTTACACAATTTCTCTGTAATTTATTATCCATTCTTTTCACGTGTCCAAGTTATCTGAATTTTGCACAATTTATATTTTTTGTTCGCAGCATTACTTTTTATTTATAACTTACTCAAATGTTACTAATGCACCTTAAGTAACTTGGATTTATGTTTGACATATTGCTGTTACCTTGTCTCTCTTATTTATTGCATAACAATTTTCTTTTGTGGCGCATGTGTTACTACGGAAAAGCTTTCAAATGTGTCATAAACTTATTTTCTAATCGATTAGGGAAATTGTTGCATTTTTGGATGGTCCCGATTGTACAAATGTGTAATTCTTCAACGTTTCCTGCACAAACACGCTGCCTCAGAAGTCGCCTCCTCGGAGTCGGAAGGAAGTTAGTGCAGAAGGAGGAACAGGACGCTGGGAGAGCCGGTAAGGAGAGATGTGAGCTAATTAAGGGACGTTAATGGACCGCCATTAGGATAACATGACGAGCAAGTGCCTAGAGTACATATTAGTGTAACACAAGACGTTCCCGCAGTAGAGATGGCGGGAATATTCCGTGGCCAACTGAACAGCAAGGACTTCTTTGTCTACGTCTTGTCTAGTGGAGTCATTACCCTTGTGGAAGTTATTATTCTTACACAGTTCTATTGAAGATGTTGGTTGGCAAACTTTAATAGCTTGGTCACATTCAGTAAATAAAACATCAGAGCTTGAAAAAAATAATTGAATTGTAGGTTTAAATAAGGCACAGGGTACTTAACTATTCAATTCTAAACGAAGTGGGTATGCAATATACGAGTATACCTATATATAATTATTAGGATGATTCATTTAGTGAGCGCTGTTTTTGTGAGTATCACACCTCAAGAGCCCTCTGCCAGCTTGGTCGTCGCTGTAGAAAGCGCCAATTCTCAAGCAAGACCCAGTTGCTATAAGGCTGGATGGACCTTTTGATGACCGGTTGGTAGAGGTTTAAGAATTTTTCAACCCAGCGAAGAGCACATTTGGAAATATAAAGGCAAGTAGGGTATGTTTGTTTTTTATGTAAATAGCTTAGATAGTGGTGTGAGTTCCAACTGGTTGAAACACGCCGAATAATCATCAGAATTATGTGCCCAACCACTTTGGTCGCACCTTAGCTTAATCCAAGATTCTACTCTATCTCACTTGTCCCTCGCCTCTGCTCTTCCGTTCTTTATGTCTGCCTTAGCTACATCTACGTTGATGCCGTACATTCATCATATTTTTGGCCCTCATGGTCTCCATCGGCCTCGTGGGGCTGAGAGTGTTTCATGGGGCTAGCATCGTCCATTCTAATTATGTGACCAGCTCATTGCAGGTGCCCTTATTTAAGGGAACTGATCCCATCAGGTTTTATGTAGATGTCGTAGAGCTTTTTTTTCTATCACTGTTATTTCTCACCGGACCGTAGATGTGTCTGAAAATAACCCTTTGAATGTTGTAATTGAGGTTTCAGTTTTATTTGTTATTACCGATGTTTCGGAGCCGTAATTAAACTTGCTACTGAGTACATTATTTATGTAATTCAACTATTCATTTGTCAAAACAATTATGCGTGCCATCACTAGAGTGGGTACACGTCATGTATGTATTATGTTAAACTGAGATCATTATACGCAGGACATGGGAGATGTGTGAACACAGTGTTGGCTTTGGACACACAAACCGACAAATATCATGTCCTGTGTTGGCTTTATCATATTATAGCACTCGCTGAACACAGTGTGCGGACTTTATAACTTCCTAGTCAATTCTAGAAGGAAAAATAAGTAACCGTTTTCGTGAAATGTAAAATGTTTATGATAAAATTAACTAAGAATTGAACTTTACTTATACACCCGGCGCGGCGGTTGGCACTGATGAGTTATTGGATCTGTTACCGTATTCTGTCGCAGCTGGAGCTTCTGGACGTTTCCCCATTTCTACGATGGGCTTCTTCAATGTGATCATAGCAGTTTTATGAACATTACATAATACTAAAGAACCCCTTCGTAAATACGAGGGAAACGTCCAGAAGCTGAAACTCCGATGGACCACAGCAACAAATCCCGGAAAGAAACTCTCCAGTGTCAACTAAGAATCATGAACATACAAAAAGTGAAATAGAGTGCTGATTTTTCCTTGGTGACATGAAGTAATGTGTCTATGATATAAAGCGCTATTAAGAGCACGCGTCGAGAGGCACTCCATCCCGCGTAGTGTCGTTACGTCAGACAATAGAAGTGTAGTAGGGAATCACACGTGGCAACAAATAGTGAAGAGCTGCTTTCGCACGTGCGTACACGTGTAGGGAGAGTGAAATGCCCACTACAAACCATTCTTCTTGGGTGACATTTTTACACGTACAATATATATAACTAGCAGTACCCGGCGTGTTTCACTACGCCATTTGGGCATGTGGTATCAATTTTTTTCTACAGATAAAAGAGGAAACAACAGGATAAAAAAAAAAGTGTGCTAATCGGAATCAAGCTTCACACAATTTATCTCTAGGTTAATCTTCACGTTTTCTAAAAAAAAAGGTCTAGGTACAACTGTTAAGCAGCAGAGCCAAGCATAGGGAAAATCGATTGCGGTGCTCCATTTATATTTAAGATAAAAAAATCGGCTATGTAACGTCACTCATCTAATCTATTCTAAGTTGCATGGATATAATTGTTACATTTGGAATTCACATTAAGTGCATGCCCACAAGCAGACACGTATAAGTTCACACTTGCACATTCTGCGTGTGAACCTACAACATAAAAACCCAAATCTCAAATGAACATACACCCTGCAACTCTTTGCTGACCTTCCCTGAAACAGGGGTGACATTGGCAGAGTGAACCATTTTCTATTTATAGTTGGTCAGATGCATATTGACCTATACAAGAAAAGAATATAAACAATAAATTAAATTTTATAATCATACAATTAAAGAACTAATCTATAAAATTCACTATACTCTTTGAGCAAAGTGAAGAAATAAATGTATTCCAAACAATCAGGAATATTTTTCAATGTAACCGCACTGTGAAACGTATGCAGTTGGGGAAAATGATTCATACAATATGATGCACTTTAGTGTTTTTTCAACTATCTCCATAAAAGTGTTTAATTTATGTTGAATTTTTGACTCCCTGACCTGTCTTTATCCCGGCCAAGTGAATTCACATTTTTTCCCCACATTTAAAATGTGCTCTATCCATTATTTCAATAAGTGAAAGTTTTAGGTAGTGCACACGGAACATTTTCTATTGACAACAAAATTGTAAGTCGCACGGCCGGGTTAGGTAAAAGGCAAACATTTTGTTTATTTTGGTTGCTTTGGACCATTGTCACATAGAAGAAAGACGTTTAACCGCCGAGAAAAAAACGATCTTTAAATTTGTGGTGAGTATATAATTTTACAGAAATGCGTTTTTTGAAAAAACAACTATATTATGTATATTTTAATTAAAAGTATGTTTCAATAAAAGGTTTTAATAATAATAATATATTTCAATATGGTCTTCTAGTTGTGACCTACGAACTTTCGTTTATCGTATTTTTTATAAGTGCGGGATATAAAAGCTTTCTTACATTTCTAAAATTCAACTTGGAATACTTGAATAACATTTTTTAATTTGGAACTTTTGTCTAGGCCAGGGGTCGGCAACCTTTTGAGTCGGAAGAGCCAAAAATTACAATTTACAAATTTCAAAGTTTTTCCTTGACTTATAGGTTGGTATGAGGCTGACCACCCATACTGTAAAAAATGGTTCACTTTGCCAATGTCGCCCCTGTTTCAGGGAAGGTCGGCAAGAGTTGCAGGGCTTATGTTCATTTAAGATTGGGTTTTTATATTGTAGTTCCACATGCGGTATGTGTGAGCGCGAAATTATGCGTGTCTGCTTATGGGAATGCATTTGATGTGAATCTCAAATGATACATATCTTATTTTGGATTTGGATTTGTAAAGAGCCACAAATGTTTTTTTGCCAACAATAAATAGCGTCGATGGGGTGGGGGGAGGGTGGGGGGTGAAAAGCGAGTACAAGTAGCGGAGAGATCGTTAATCGATTCAGAACGATTTAGTTTTTTTCGATCAGAAGTATAATTCTGTGTTTTTTTTATATTTGCGTATGAAGCTGAAGAGCCGTAACTTCACACCCAAAGAGCCGCATGTGGCTGGTGAGCCGCAGGTTGCTTATCCCTAACCAAACCGATATCGATCCACCATATTTGTAAAAAGTCCAGTCTATAGCTTAGTTAGTAGAGTAACTGCATTCCATGCCGAGATCTCGAGTTAGAATCCCACTGAAGTTGTCAGAAATTATTTCTCGTTTCAGTGTTTATTTCTAACCCAAAATAAAATACCGGCAAGGCTTACTCAGCCTTCATAAGAAATGAGTGTCAAGCCACTCAGGAGCTGAATAACATCCATTTCAAGTTGGCGTAAAGTAAAAGTTACTGGGTTGTTCATTTTAGATTTGGATTTTAAATTATGAGTAGGTACACATGCAGCATTTGTAAGCGTAAACTTACATGTGTCTACTTGTGAGCATGCATTTTATATGAATCTTTAATGTAAATGTATATTTGCAACTAAGTTTATGCATTGTAGTTGAATATAATGGTCTTCTTCTATTGGGTGGTTTCAAAATTTACCGACCTCGTTGCTGAAATATTGAGAATTGAGAACCATTGTTTATTTGATCACCATCAAACTTCACAGTATTCATTCTAAAAATATGTTACATGTTTCCTGAAAATTTCGTCAAAATCGGATGAGCGGTTTATGAGTCTATAGGGAACATGCATACATACATACATACATACATACATACATACATACATACATACATACATACATACATACATACATACATACATACATACATACATACATACATACATACATACATACATACATACATACATACATACATACATACATACATACATACATACATACATACATACATACATACATACATACATACATACATACATACATACATACATACATACATACATACATACATACATACATACATACATACATACATACATACATACATACATACATACATACATACATACATACATACATACATACATACATACATACATACATACATACATACATACATACATACATACATACATACATACATACATACATACATACATACATACATACATACATACATACATACATACATACATACATACATACATACATACATACATACATACATACATACATACATACATACATACATACATACATACATACATACATACATACATACATACATACATACATACATACACACATCCTTCTTTATAGATATAGATAGATTGATTGCATTCCATGCCGAGATCTCGAGTTAGAATCCCACCGAAGTTGTCAGAAATTATTTCCCGTTTCAGTGTTTATTTTAAACCCAAAATAAAATACCGGCAAGGCTTACTCAGCCTTCATAAGAAATGAGTGTCAAGCCACTCAGGAGCTGAATAACATCCATTTCAAGTTGGCGTAAAGTAAAAGTTACTGGGTTGTTCATTTTAGATTTGGATTTTAAATTATGAGTGGGTACACATGCAGCATTTGTAAGCGTGAACTTACATGTGTCTACTTGTGAGCATGCATTTTATATGAATCTTTAATGTAAATGTATATTTGCAACTAAGATTATGTATTGTAGTTGAATATAATGGTCTTCTTCTATTGGGTGGTTTCAAAATTTACCGACCTCGTTGCTGAAATATCGAGAATTGAGAACCACTGTTTATTTGATCACCATCAAACTTCACAGGATTCGTTCTAAGAATATGTTACATGTTTCCTGAAAATTTCGTCAAAATCGGATGAGCGGTTTATGAGTCTATAGGGGACATACATACATACATACATACATACATACATCCTTCTTTATAGTTATAGATTTAGTTTAAATATTTTTTTCTACTTATTTACATTTAACTTATTTTATAAGGCATACGCGATAGACAGGAGTTTACGTGAATGCTTTATACTTCAGGCACTGTAGGGGAGTCAAATGTTATTTTTAATTTAGCATTATTCTTATGAAATTACCCTCATTTGAAAAGATTTTTAACCTATTTTCTAATATGAGTTCTGGTGTGTGCCTACCACAGTTTAATGTAAAATGGCATGCTCGAATGACCGTCTGTAGCGGTTAAAACAGTAAACCATCACCTGGCGTAGCACATCCCTAGCTCGGTAGAAAAGTGTAGTAGGAGATAACAATACCGGGCGTCGTTCTGTTCTGAATCCCGGGAAAAGTTTAAGTGTATTTATTTTTTAGGTTGTGTGAAAAAAAGGTTTAAAAATCTATAATGAGAATATGATAATGGAAATAATGTTTAATTAAAAATGGAATTTCGGCGAGAACTATAAATTTCTCACCACATCCATATTAAAGCAAATAGTTGTGATAACATCATAGGCAACACCATTAAAAAATATATGTATTGGATGGTTTATTAATAAAAGGTACCTAAGGTAACTAAGTACCAAAATATTATATTTCAGAGGACGTATGGCCATAGTTTGGTTTTATATGCCAAGGAAAATAATATCTTAAATGCGCTGCTAAGCCTTACCTTCTTTTAACCTCTTTCTGACCTTCTCATACGTTTTCCTCTTTTCTTACTTGGAAAACTTAGCTATTATATTATTACTATTATGCTACCTAGTCAGCTTTTTTGTATTCAGTGCATTTTTAAATCTACCATTTAATCGTAATATTTTCTGAGCATTTGATTATTAATGAGTGTTTTATCCATGCCACTGTAAACTGGTATCCACATTCCCAACCCTGTTTCTAGCACTCGCGTATTCTTCAGCTGAATGGAGAAAGAGCGCGAACAGTGGGGGTATGAAGGAAGCTGAAATGTGGTGGAGGGGGACAGGAGGAAGCAGGGTAGTGTGGCAAGTCTTTAGAGAAGGATTTATCTGCGCGGGAAGTCGCGGTGTCAATTGCCGCAATAAACAACTGACTGGAAACGTCATACAGGAAGGGTGCGTGGAGAAAACATGGCAGGAACAAAGAAAAAACATCGTAAAATCGTAGATTATAAAAAATTCCGTAAGTAAGTACCTACTCAACTTAACTTATCATGCAAACTCGTATGATATTGCCTCATGATCTATTTTGTGTTAAGTTAGGGGCTGCAAAGGATTAAAGACAAACAAAACATGAAATAAAAGTAGTCGATACGTGTTTAAATACTTGAATTAAGCAGGTAAAATGTATGTAAGATACAAAATCGCCTCTTAATAATAACAATTAGGATGAAGTCTTTTAACTGTGCTGTTTTCATACGAATCACACATCAAGAGCCCTCTGGGAACTTTCTAGGATTTGTTGCTCTGGAAATTTGTCCGCCACTTACACAAGGAAGAACCAGCTGCTGAATCTGACTTTGGTGACCGATATTTGGTAAAGGCATAATTTATAGATTTCCATACAATTTATTTTTTAGTGTTACGCTAGGAATTGAATCCGCAACTAACTAATTACAAATCCGTAGCATTAACCACCGGCGATAACTTACGTATATGTTTAATGTACTTTGCTCGAAATACTATTAGATACATATTTTTTTCTCGTTTTATCTTCCAACCTGTTACTCCCTTGTATGAGCCCTCTAGTATCCGTTTTTCATTTCCTTCATGTCCTTGGGCGCACTTTTCCTCCAGAAACACAAGACAAGGTTTTCTCTGTTACACTAGGGTTATAATTGCCCCTTCTGGCGCCTTAATCAAGGACGCTGTGATGAAGGAAAAGGGCCAAACGTGGACCCTGAATCGACAAATCATTGTTGTTACTTGTTCCTAGAGAAGTGTACGTCAAGTATTAAACATTACGCTTAAGCTTAATTATAACATTTTACCAAAATATATATAAAGAAACTAAAACGCTCACAATAGGTGAATATAGTTTACATATGTATGTATAATCTAAGTTGAAAAGGTTTATTAACATTAAAGATTCGTGTTTAAAGTATGCCCACAAGCAGATTCATCTAAGTTCAAATGCTGCATGTGTACCTACAAAATAAAACCCAAAATCAAAGGAGCACAAACCTTCCGGGCCTTCCGTGAAACAGAGGTGATATTGGCAAAGTAAATATTTTTTTGCAGTATAGTTGGACAGCCTCATTTCAAATGTATCTAAGCTTAGAGGTTGTATTTGGCATGTGGAATATATTTTTCATGCCAGGAAACCACTATTTAAATAGAAGTAGGTCTTAATTTTTGTGAAGGCTGAGGAAACTTTGCCGGTAAATATATGCTCGTTAATTGATGAGATATTCTTTCTTTAATACTTTAGTTTTACTTTTTCGTTCAGGCATTTGGATGAGTCAATGTTAGAAATAAGATTCTGAACATTTTATGCGACAATTCTGAGACAGAACATGTCGTAAGAGGGGCGGACATAAGGCAAGACTCAAATTGCAAGATTAACGAGGACAATTGAATAATTGACAACTAGAGAACATCACTTCTAAGGAATTCTACTCCCATTTGTCAAATACACAGTTTCAACGACATCTCGAATATGAGTTGTAGAGAATACAACCCGGCGATCTTAGATTTTTTTCAAAAATTGAAAATTGACATTCTGTATGTTTCCATGTCGACTGCTCCAAGGAAGACAGCACTAAGTCAAAAAATATAGTTTTTGCAGGAAAGCCAATTGAATGTTATTTATTCCATGGAGAACAATGCCTAAACTATTTTTTACATCATATATTAACGAATTTATACGAGATAGAGACACAGCTGTCATCTTGGAATGAAGATAATGATTTGTTACCTTCAGAAATGGAAATAAGTCAAAAACCTCAATTTCGGAGTTACTGCCTCCTTCCTTGGAGCACTTGGAGCTTCCACGAGCATTACTGAACGTGATTGCTTGAAGTTTTTTGACTTCTTATGATTATATGAGGCGGACCCCCCATACTGTAAAAAATATTCAATTAGCCAATGCCATCCCTGTTTTCAGGCAAGGATTGCAAGAGTTGTAGTGTTATGTTCATTTAAGATTTGGGTTTTTATTTTGTATTTAGCCATACGGCAGTACAAGTGCGAACTAACACGTATCTGCTCGTGGGCATACATTATTTATGAATATTAAAAGTAAATATATCATTACTTAGAGTACATTGTTATGTTTTTACGCGGCTTTAATTGAATAAAAACTGCGGTGATTTATTTTACACAATTGACTTCAGAGTCACTTTACACCTGTACAATACAATGGTCGGTTGACTTATGACGCTACAGAGATATTTCGTCCTTATTTCATAGTAAGAATAATGATCATTCTCGAAACAAGAAAAAATATTTTGCCAGAACATGCTACCTAACACTCAAGCAATATCGAACAAATTATAATCCCTATAAGTACCTTCTATTTATTTGTAGAGAGACTTCAACGACTTTATTATTTACTCACACAGACAAACACAACATACAACTACATATTCGTCATCATCATCTTCTAAAGGCAGAGCCTTGTTGTATCAGCCATCTGTCTCTGTCTGTTGCCATCCTCTTGAGATGTGAATAGGAGGAGACATCCATGAGCCGCTTCAAATCCTTGAAGTATGAAGTTCTTGGGCGACCTCTTGTGCGTTGTCCTAAAATTTTGCCTTCAAAATGTTGCTAAGAAAGGTGCTATGTCTAATTGAGTGCCCTTTTAGCTTGGCTTTCCTCTTTAAAATATGATTTATCAGCTCTCTTCTTTCTTCTACGTCCCGCAACACCTTTTCGTTGGACTTCTTTTCGACCCATGATGTCTTGGACATTTTCCTCCATGTCCACATCTCGAATGCCTCCAGGCGGTCTTTCTCGTATTTTTGGATGGTCCAGGTTTCGCTACCATACAGTAAAATGCTCCAAATAAAAGCTTTCATGAATTTCTTTCTTGTTTCCATATTTAAATGACTGTTTGTATTTTTTCATACATATTCGTAGCAATATATTTCTAGATTTTAGAACCAGGTTTGTTAACGTCATTTATGCGAACTTAATAGTAATTGCTCATTGTTAACTTTTTCTCGCTTTAGTACAACAGTTATTATTGTGATAACACATCTTGGACTCACACATACTATCATGATGTTTGTACATATACAGAGCTGGCCACAAACCGCAGTACTGGGGACAGCATCTGTTCCTGACACCTCATGTATGCGAGCCTAGTGCTCAACTCTGGATTAAAGCCATATAATATATCGTGGGTGGTATACACAAAAATATGGAAGTTGACTGATACTGAGTAAAGTGAGTCAAGTATGAATACAGGATTATCATATTTTTATTTGAGATATCAATAGTAATTCCATAAAAAAATGGAGGGATAAAATATATATTTTTGGATATTCAATTTAAAAGCGCCGTTTTCGCGTGTAGATTTGTGCCTGAAGGGCCATTTGAAAAAGTATTGAACAGAAGAGGAAAGGAATATCTAAGATGAATAAGAAGTAAAATTAAATAAAAGTATTTAAGTAAAAAAAAAATTACTCAGAGACAAAAAACAGCAAAAAAAATATTTTTAGAAGAAGTAAATAAAAGTACCGTAAAGTGAGAAGTAAAACTTACATAAAAGTAGAAGTTAAAGTGACTAACGTCAAGAAACTGTACATAATGTTAAACAAATAATAGACATAAAAAAATACAAAATTAATAATAACAAGGCTCCTTGACTGATAGGTATGAGGCTGACCCCCCGTGCTGTAAAAATTGGTTCACTTTTGCCAATGCCAGCCCGGTTTCAGGGAAAGGCGGCAGGAGTTGCAAGATTTGTGTTCATGTGAAGTTTTTATTTATTTGTATGCACACATGCAGAATGTGCAGGCGCGAACCTAAATGTGCCTATCTGTGGGCATGCATTTAATCTTTGCAGCTTAGATTATAGAAGGAATAGACATGAATGAGGGTGTATCAAAGGAGAGTTAGGGTGTATAATGGTGTATGAATAAACAATGGAATAGCGTTAGGATTTCATGCCCCGGAGGTAAAAATCAAGCGAGGAGTTTTAAGCATCACCCAGTTGCAGTAAGGCTGGATGAGCCTTTGGTGACCGATATTTCTTTGTAAAGAAAATAAGACTACTTCTTTGTTTAAATAAATGCACTAAGGAGTTAATCGCCTTAGTTATACCGGCTTACATGTCCAGTGGCGTAGAGGATTGTATTGTGACCTCAGATTATGGTTGGTTTTGTGTGAGCTTCCGTTTTAGAGGAAACTTTCTGTGGAGCGCTCAAAATGCATTCAAGCTTTTGTCAGCGCTGGACTTTGGTTTTGTGAAAACAGTGGCGTAACTTTCTCGCGTCAAAATAATAAAATAAATAATTCTCTAAGAATCCAAAATCACAGTTCCTTATTTTCTTGCTTTAAAAGTTCAATGAGATGAACACTACAACCTCTGTTACCGGTCTTCTGTACCTAAATCTAAGTTGCAAAGATATGTATCATTTGAAATTCATATTAAATGCATTCCACATTTAACACATGTCGCATGTGGACCTACAATATAAAACCCAATCTCAAATGAACATAAGTCCGGCACCTCTTGCCGACCTTCTCTGAAACAGGGGTGACATTGACAAAGTTAACCATCTTTTTACAGTATGGGAAGATAAATTTCCACTCCAACACAGATAATATTTGAAAAATAAAAGAATTATTTATTCTCCGCTAAGAAGCTAGCCCTTCTGATTAGCTACTAAGTTGAAATGTTTACCACTAGACTACTAAACAACGCAGCGCAAATAACATGAGCATATTGTGATGCCGTATGTGTCACCTTATTCCTGGCGGGGTTCTTGTCGCGAGTGGAATCTATTTATTTTCATTCATAAGCAAGCCGGCCTTACGCCAACTGCTTCACTTGATGTTGGGTTTCTTCTCATTGCTTCATCGAGCTGGGTAAACCTTGTCGGTGCTATGATTTTGGGTTTGAAAGGAACACCAAAACAGGAGATCATTCTGACACCCTTGGAAGGGAACGAACCTTTTGGCATTGAACGCAATCGTTCTACCAACTAAGCTAGCGACCGGACTTCTAAAAAAGGTATTTTTACGATTGTACTGGGTTCTCTTTTATTTAAACTGTAATTATTTATTTTAACAAAAAATATTTTACACGGTTTGGTTCACAATTTACAATTGATAATGCCTGCTTATTGGTCTTCACGGCAAAACGCTTGGGGCGACTTATCCCTCTCCGCACCATTACAGTCCCTATATATAGGTAAAAAATAGATCTTTCTTGCATATTCCAGATCATTCGATGTCTTGCTCATACCAGACCGCCGTTTTATGTACCTTACTACTACCATCATGGATCATACTGGACTGTTCTACACACACTATTGTACCTGCACTGACGCACGTAGGTACTCCAAGTTTGTAACAGTATCTATAAAATAAATAAATAAAATGTAGCGTCCTTGGCTGGCATGCCCATTGGTCTGGCTTTAATTGCTTTAGCATTTCCTCTAGGGTTGTCCCTGCAGGAGCCGCGTTCCCTTGTGGATGCTGGCCTCCATAGAGGACTCCTACGGGAACAAAGTGGAGCTTAACACAGCCCTGCGATACTCTCAATACCCATACAAAGACTGCAGCAGGCAAATGAAGCTAAAGTACCTGAACCGTAGAGTTTACTAAAAAATATGGAAAGTAAAATAGCGCTCCTCGTTTGCGTTTTAGTTTTTATACGTATTTGAGAAAACGCGATGGTTGAGTTAAAAAGTTAAGTTTTATACTCGGGGTACAGGCAAATGAAGCTACAGATAAGTAGGGATCAGGGCTGACAATATTGTTGTAATATATTATCCAATTTTTTGTTTCATAATTTACGCATCAAATGATATGTGTAATTAATTCTTTAATTGAAGAAGTGGAAATCTACAAATATTTAAGATTCAACGTCCATGTACAAACGGGTAAGGCATTCCACAACAGGGGTCAATCATGAAAAATGCGCCATCCAAATAATTGACATTGTTCTAACTGCGGGGAACACTGAGATTATTTACAGGAGCGCTGCGTGCAGATTTCAGAGTCCTCCACCTACGTAGGGGTACTGTGTCCATAACACGTATCTTTTATTAATATAGTGGCGCAGTGTTTTGTGTAGATTTAAACACAGTTAAACCGACCTTTAATGGAGCTGATTGATCACTGAGAGAGGGTGTGATGCCGTCATTTTCAAATTACAGACCATCATCGCTGTTCGACTGTAAAAGTAGTAAGTATATCCCATTACAGCAGTCAAGACGAGAGAACATAGGCGTGACTATGACTCAAACAGTGGTTCGATGTTACGGAAAGTAATAGTATACCTGTAACACAAGCTTACACAAGTCTGCAGTCACACAGTATGCTACTGTTACTGTACTGGATCCTGCCGCCGTTCCACTAGGGGTGACCGGTACCTCCCCAGATGCGTCTCCACTTTTTTCTTTCTGTTATGCGTAAAAAAAAAAACCTAATCTCAAAATGAACACAAGCTCTGAAACTCTTGCCGCTTTTACCTAAACAGGGTGGCATTATGTTTGAGATGCAAAAAAAATGTCTAAATTTTTTTTTTATAGAATCTATGAGGTGACAACCCTACTTTTGAGGAATTGAAATTAATTCTCTATAAACTGTTTCTCGGGAATGGTGACAGCTTATAACGAGTGCTCTGCTACAGCTATTTGGTATTTTCACAGTAAATATCAAAATTCATACTTAAAATTGTTCCTAAGGACCAATTTCTGCCAAATATGCTAATCTCAAGGGACTGATGCTAACCAGGCGCAAAAATATCAAAATTGCTCTATCAGTATTTTAACTATCTCATAAATTGGTATTCTTTAAGTAAATTGCTGAAATTTTTGAAAAAAGTACCATTTTTACGTTTATGAAAATTTTATGCATTTTTATGAAATTAGCGTCGACTTTCGATAATAATAATCTAAGTTCTAAGAAGCGAAGATATATTACATTTACGATGCATATTACATGCGTTTAAGTGTGCGCTTACACATGCCGCATGTGGACAGCATTAACACCCAATCTCAAATGATCATAAGCCCTGCAACTCTTGCCGACCTTCCCTGAAACAGAGTTGACATTGACAAAGGGAACCATTTTTTTACAGTATGGGTGGTTAGCCTCATACCAACCTATTAGTCAAGAAACACAAAACTGATTGCATTCAACTATATAAAACAATGAGAAATATTGTCTCCCACATCACATCATATACGTACAGGAAAGAAAAAAAATTGAATACTCACATCTTTAATAAGGAAACATGTGTAAGTTTATGCTTAGGTATGCTGCATGTGTAATTAAAAAATAAATTCCAAACCCTTATGGAATTCAAACTCTGCAACTCTTGTCATCTTTCCCTCAAACGGTGGTGTAACTAGCAAAAGAGTATCAATTGAGAAAAAATACAAAGACCGGCTGGATTTTTTTGGAAAAAAATACCCAAATGTTTTTTTGCACGTAGAAAAAGGAGGAATAAAAATAAAATTTAATGGAGATACGGTGTTTTGCTAGGGGTCCGTTTTTCCCGCCAAAACGATGTCCTGTAACACTTACTTTTAATGGCGACATTTTTTTTACAAAACATCTGCTCTTTTTTTGTAACAATAAAGTAGATACTTAAGGCAAGTCGCAGCCTAGTGGCTTACACTTCAAAGTCCAGACACGAGATCATAGGGTATTGGGATAGATTCCCAACAGGGATCTATCTATCTATGATCTAAGTTTTATTTATACAATCTATAACAATTATTTAAAAATTCAAATGGATAAAAACAGAGTTTTAATTCACTTATTTATTTCTCTTTCTTGCTCAAACATTTTCGCCTAATGAGGCATCTTCAGGTAACCATTCTGCTCCTGAAGATGCCTCATTAGGTGAAAATGTTTGATAAAAAAAAGAAATGGACCGGTCCGTAGTCCGTAGTGGCAACACTTCGGACTCGTAAATGGAGGGTTGGGGATTCGGATCCTGGCGGAGCACAAAAATATACCATTTATATTTCGAATGTGCTCTTCACTGGGTTGAAAAGTTCATAAACCTTTACCAATGACCGGTCACCAAAGGTCCATCCAGCCTTACAGCAACTGGGTCTTGCTTGAGTATTGGCGCTTTGTAGCGACGACCAAGCTCGTACACCTCTGCGGCACTACAACAAGTGTCATAGACCCCTAGAGTCTTTAGAATCTAGGGAGTCTCCCCAGGGCTGTAGCTAGAGTCGAATTTGATGTAGGGCAGCATTGGTTACAGGTAGGGCGGAAGTAAAAAAAATATCATAATATCTGCCCTCGAAGCACGGGCTCCTAAATCAATCACCATGTACATCACTGACCTCTAGGTCAGTGATGTACATGGTGATTTTTTGTTTTCCCACAAAATAATAAAGCAATGAGAATTTTGAAAAAAAAATCACGTAAGTAAGTACAAATTATTTGGTTAGCCAAAACTATTTAATAAAAAAAATATTTAAAAAAAATGTGAAATCTCTCCATTAACATAATAATAAAAATATTTAAAACAGCTGAATTTTACGATTCCCCATGTTATTAAAAATGCGAAGAACTTCGTTCAGATCAACTGATTTTGTTTTTTTTTTCAAAGGCTAGAAATACCATGCCAGCCATTCTCTCGTGACCCATTGACAGTCTTTGACGACTATTGATTGCAGTTAAAGTTGAAAATTTCAACTTTAAGATTTTGTGTTGCCAGTATATAAAAAAAAGTGTGACAGCTGGAGTTTACCTACATATGTATGTAGGTACTATGTAGGTAGGTACCTACTCTTTGAGCTTAGGTAGGTACCCATTTCTTTTCCTACTGCGAAAAGTTTGGTAAATTTCTACATTTTTTTTTATCTCAAGCTATGAACAAACAATTTAATTATAATAATTTGTCTTAGTTTTTGGTATTTTTAAGGTAGGCATTGTGATTTCAAGGTAGGGCATTGCCCCACAATGCCCCCCCCCCCTAGCTACGGCCGTGAGTCTCCCGCACAGGATTTCTTAAAAATAAATAAAAAATAAGTGAATTTTTAAATAATTAAAAATGGACTTTCGCTGTATAAATAGATTTACACAGAAAAATATAATCTATCATAGTAGAAGAAGTATAAAAAGTTAATTTTAAATGAACCAATCGCACGTTTAATAATAAAGAGTAATAACTCAAAAATTGGGAAAATCGAGATTTTGTAATAAAACGCAAGAACAATGCGAGAAGAATAGGTAGAATGCGACAGCCGTTCAATTTGGACGAATATGACCGAGATAAAACATCGGACGCCTTTTTCATCCCATACAAGTTGTACTGGTTGTCTGAACTTCAAACGTGATTTCCCTACCTTCTTATTTTTTGAGTTATTTCTTTTTATTTCTTTATTATTAAGCGTGCGAAATGTGCAATCTGCAACTCCTACAGCCTTTCTCTAAAACTGGGGTAACATTGACAAGAGTGAACATTTTTTTATAGTATTGGTGGTAAAGGTGGTCAGTATCATACCGAACTTATAAGTCAAGGCACAAAATTCAGTTAAAACAACGTCCGAAATTTCCGAACCGGTAATTCCTGCGATATTTCCTTGAATTAAGGATGTTCTTTTTAAATACCGATTGATTTTTTTCTACAATATGTGTGGTCAGCCTCATATCAACCAATTAGTAAGGAAGCCGTCATTATGAAACAGTTAAGACTCCTAGTTCTCTCTACATAACTTCAAGAGGGCAATATGAAATCAAAAACTCAGAGGCGTAACCAAAACTTGTCTTTGGGAACAAAATTTTTGCTGTCTTGTTAGAGATAAGAGTATTTTATAAAAAGTAGTCTGATCGATTGTTTGAGTTAAGAAGTGTTATGTAAAGTATGAATTGGATTTTATCTATTTTATGGATTTAGTCTCAGAGTGTCTCTTATCAAAAAAAGGGTTTTGGGTTTATTTATTTTCAAAGTAAAAATAATAGTGTAAGTAAGTTCAAAGAAAAAAATGTCGCTTAAAAAAACGCTTTATGAGACGTGTTTTTATAATTTTTTAGTGAATAATGCGTTATGTTTTTTAAAATGTTTTTTTAACTATGGATTTAAAACATGATCTCTATTTGATTTGTTTCATTTTTAAATGTGAAAAGTCCTCGAGAAAAATCATTATTAATTTGTAAAAACAATATTTTGAAGAAAGTTTTCCAATTGTTTGGAATATATTTTATTGATCCCTTTCCCTACGTCTCTCCGTTTTTGCGAAGTGTGTGTTAACCCTTGCCGTGCTTGGACCGCGTGGAATTTCATTTGACCGTCCCACATACTCCGTGCTCACTGGCGCAGGAGCCAATATGGTACAATCTAGAGGCCTATGTCCACCTCGGTACACCAGCTACCCAAGTATGTAACAATACGTTGAAACTCAAGCATAGGGTTTTCCCAAAAAATGTACTGAGACTTAAATGGTGCCTCTAGTGAGCATTTCAGTTAAAATACATTTTATGTAAACGCTATGGTTGAGTTTAAACGCTAAGTTATATATGTACTAAGGTTAGAGTATTAAGACGTGTAGTTAGAGGCAACCACTCTATAGAGGCTAATAAAGGCAGAATGAATGAAATGCATTGGTTTTAGAAGATATTTGAATTGAAGATTGCAGGAGAAATTACAGAATGTAAGGATTCTCTTAAGAGATTTCACACAAAAAGTTTCAATAAGACAATCCAGAAAGGTAGTTACAATAAGCAACGTTTCATAAGGAGTATAAGAAAGACAAAATATGTATGTTATCATGAATTTCAAAAAGAAAGGTTACTAACTTAATAAAGACATACTTTTGTAATGAATTGCAGAATCACTATATTAACAGAAAAAGATTTAAACTCTTCCAGAAGGATGATGAAGATCCTTCCGCTTCAGAAAGAGACTTTCATTAGACACATTTATACAATAATCAATTGGAACAGTAAGTTTTCACAGCAAATTTTAGAAATATTTATATTTTCTTTTTCAGATATTTCAGAAAGTGAGATGTAGCAGATCCAGGAGGTGATTTGAAAAATATCAGCAAATGAGTCAATGATAGGTCAATACCTAGCTGGAGCACCTGCATAAAGGGGAAAAGATATGTAGCTGGAAGTTCTCATCCCAGGGCTGGAAGTCTTATCACCACGGTAATTTTTACCTTTATTTATCGGTAATAAGCGAACAGCTGATTAGTCTTCATACAAATATTACCGATATTCGGTTTGTAAGAATTACCGCGGGGATGAGACTTCCAGCGCATGATGCATGGGCTGATATGAAGTATTTTGTGAATCACAGTTTGAAAGATATTGATAAAGAAAGAAAGACGAGTATTGTGAGAGCTATAAAATGCTTCAGACTTACGGGCAGATCTTGTCGAGTTCCTCTTTGCTGGAGACGAACTTGAGGTCTGACGTCTCGGAGAGGACCTGCAGAGATCTGGCGCACTTCCCCAACTCATGCTGGCCGCACTCGCGCTCCTCGCCACGTACAACTGGAGGAAGGAGGAAAACAACATTAATCAATGAACAATGAACCAGTTGGCGCGATCTCCCTTATCGCAGTTCTTTGAATTATAGTTTGGTATGCTGATCACCATCCATAATGTAAGATTGATGTATTTTTAAGAATATCACAATTGTTACAGGAAAACGCGGTAAGAATCGCAGAGTTTCTCCTTTTTCACAAGGATCGGTTTCGGTTCGGACCCGGTTGCGATGGAATCGTCGAACAAATCAAGCCGGATCGTGTGAAAGCCAAGATATATGGGGATATATGCACCTGCACCATGCACCTGGCGACTTCCGTGTGAAAATGGATTTCGGGTTCATTATAAAATCATAACTCAATGATAAAATCGATTAAAAATAATTAAAAACAGATAATAGCTATCTTGATAGGCCAAATCAACGTTTTGGTACTTATCATAAAGTTCAGAATTTCTCAGCGACACATGTTGCGGCCTTGTTGCGTCGTAAGTACGACGATGAATTTTCCTCCAAAGATGTTGAGAGAGCTCTGGCCATGCTTGGTCAGTGTCCAGGCTTCGGAGGTATATGCGGGACAGGCTATCAGTGTAAGTGCGAAGCTTTTCAAACATTTTTTTAAATGATAATATATCCACATCATTAATTAACAAAATGATAATAATCAAAGCAAAAAACTAAATTACAGGAAAAAAGTGAACAAAAGGAAAGCTAGAGCTTGTAGATCGCTTTAATTTCAGGTTGTACCATTGCGAATGGCTTTATTAAAATTACCGCGATAATGAAAGCAATTAAAAGGATTTGTAAAGTTGTGTCCTCTTTTCGAAACAGCTGGAGCGAGGTTGGTCACTCTGTACAGCAGTGGCTCTCAACCTTTTATGAAACAAGGATTATATTCGTTGTTTTTTTTAATCAGGGTTCTTTGATTTATTAGTGATGAGGCTTATCACCCGTATTTAAAAAAGGGTTCACTTTGCGAATGTCATCCCTGTTTCAGGAAGATCCACAAAGGTTAAAAGGGTATATGATCAGTTAAAATTTATGTTTTTTTTCTAGGTACATAAGCATTTATTTAACTTTTATAGAATAATCTGAATTGTTTGGGACCGGTCCGTAGCTCAGTGGTAACACTGCGGACTCTGAATGGGAAGGATGTGGGTTCGATTCCCGGCGGAGCACAAAAAAATACCATTTGTATTTTCAAATTTGCTCTTCGCCGGGTTGAAAAATTCATAAAACCTTTACCAATGACCGGTCACCAAAGGTCCATCTAGCCTTACAGCAACTGGGTTTTGTTTGAGAATTGGCGCTTTGTAGCGACGACGATCAAGCTCGTAAAAAGGTCGAAAGCTCAATTGGTAGGAATGCTTGCATTCCATGCCGAGAGCAATGGTTCGATCTCAAAGGTTTACTCAGCCTTCACAAAAAATGAGAACCAGCCCCCCCGGGAGCTGGGAAACCCCCACTTCAACTGAAAGCTGTTGGTGTGAGGCCGGCCCCCTTACCTGTAAAAAATAAATAGGTCCCGAAGCGCCAAATGCGACCCCTTCGGGGATAACGCAGGCAAGAAGTTATACTATATGTGTAGCTTAGTTGCGTTTTTGCGTTTGCGTTGCGTTGTCTTCTAATTTCTTACACCACTTGATTTTTAAGCACAGTAAATTACATCGTAAAATTTGCAACTCATATGCGTTATTTTTTAATTTTAGAACTTTATAAACAAAAACCAAAAGATTTTTTCCGCTACATTACGACTAACATAAAATACTTTCAAAGATATTTATGTGTATTAACACTGTAAAAATTCACGTAACTTATGATGATACCCTTAGTAGGTACGAGTTGCACAACTTGAGTAAAAAAAGTTTACGGAAAGTATTAAAGAGTGGTTTTCCCAAAAATCTGCCGTTTTTGTTTCTTATAATTTATGGTCTTAGCAAAAGAGTTACAGCGATGAAAAAATCAAGTTCAAACAAACAAAAACGGCAGATTTTGGGGAAAACCACTCTTTAATACCTTCCGTAAACTTTATTTTACCCAAATTTTGCTACTCGTACTCAGGGTACAGAGGACTAAAAACGATTGTGATGTTAAAAAACGTGAAAATAAGCAGTGCTACAAATAAAAAATAACTTATTATTTGTGTATATCTTTTTGATTTTTTTTTCTATCGCACTACCGTTCCATTGTTTGGGAACCTGTCCTACAGAGAGTACAGGAAGAGGACGCAGGATAGGATAGATGGAGCAGGAAGGACTGTCCCCCCACCGCTTCCCTCACCAGAGGACAGACGTACTGTCCCCCGCTTCCCTTTACCAGATTATATTTTAATAATTCCACCGGACTTGAAAACTTTCACGTCTGGGGGAACTTGTCTAATTGGGGTAGAGACGTGCAAGATGCCAAATATTTCAAATGAATCTTAGCATTTCGAATTTATTATTTTAAGATTTTAGTAATGTTATTTTTTCATAAATGTGACACTACGCAACTTAGCTACAAATAAAGTGTAACTTCTTGCCATATTCTCCCCGAATGGGTCGCATGTGGCGAGTGACCCCTTACGTTAAAACACACAGATGGGCTCAGCATAAATTGGATTTTTTTTCTCCGGGTGCCAAGCATCAATAAGCATCCCAACCGTGTACATAATTTTGTTGTTTTTGAGATTCGTGTCGAGTTCATCATCTTAAACAAATCTCATGTTTTCGATAGGACAGTTTTCAGAATAATTAACTTCCGGTTAAAGTTTTGAACTATTTACGAGTACCTACTCGTACATTTTTTTTTTAAATTAATTTAAAACAAGTTCGAATCGCTCTTGGATTTTCACAATTCAGTAGGTTATTCTAAGTTGTCAATAAGTGTAAGCAATTCGCACGAATGACTTTTTTTTCACACACAAGCCAGCCAAATGTCAGCCAACCACTTTTATATGAAAGAGAGTTCCTCATGTGTCTGGATCATATTATGGAGGAGAGAGTTTCATTGACTTATAGGTTAGTATGAGGCTGACTACCCATACTGTAAAAAGTGGTTCGTTTTTCCAATGTCACCTTTGTTTCAGCGAAGGTTGGCAGAGTGTATGTTCTTTTGAGGCTTAGATTTTAATTTTTAAGTGCACATGCAGTATTTGTAAGCGCCAACTTACAAGTGTCTGTTTGTGGGCATAGATTTTATATTAATTTTAAATGATAATATATATTTGCAACTTAGAATATAGATTATTGTTGAACATGTTATCTACAACATTTTTATTGAATTTTCGAATATTTATTTCAAAACAAGTGTAAGTTGGGCACATCTCTACTTTTCGCATACAAAGCAGTCATAATATTAAGTAAGACGATAATAATTGAATTACATCCGACATCCACTGGAGGTCGCTTCTTTATGGAGCCAACTCTACAGATCAGGGGGACTCAGATGAGGCGTCGGCACTTTACAGAGGCAAGGAGGACTTCCTTAATCATACCTACTTCCACAGAGCACCTCCTCAATATCTCCAAAGTCCAAAAACAATTTTTTTTCACAGAAAAAATGAAATCCATTTTTATCCAACATAAATTTTCTTTGTTTCTGTTTGTTACTCTTAACCTTCTCAAGCTTTATTTTCACTACTTTACTTTTAAGTTACGTTACGATACTCTAAAGCTTCTCAATTATTTGTGCCTATCAAAAGAAACATCGTAACTAAGCTACAAATGTAGTGTAACTTTTTGACGCTTCATTGTTTTCGAAGGGATCGCATGGGTCAAATGGAACCTATTTATATTCACAGGTCATGAGGCTAGCCTTGTGTCAGCTACTCAACTCTAAAATGAGATTTTCCTGCTCCCGAGAGGGCAGGTTTACATTTATTCCAAATGATTTACTTAGCTATCACAAGACATATAAGAACCTGCACCTTTGTAGCCGGGAGACCCCTACTTCAACCCCTACCCGTGAAAATAAATAGGTTTTCGCAGCAAGAAGTTGTTCTATACTTGCAGATAAGTGAGATTTTTAACTCTTAAAATTTAGGAATGGTTGATGGAATCCAGTAAAAGTTTTACATAAAAGGCTTAAATCTACAGTTACTTGCCTAAATATTCGAGTCACCAATCTCGAAGTACAAGACGAGGAGAACTTAATAAAAACGGAGAAAAAATATTGTCTTTTCACATAAATCAGCGGCGACGGCAATTTAAATCCGCTTATTGTAGTTCTACGTGTGTGCTGCAAAAAGAAAGAAAGCAGGGACGCAGAAATTAAGGTTTGAAAATTTTGAAAAATGTCCCGATTTTCTATTAAACAATGTTAGACTATAGCTTTTTTGAGGAGTAATTTAGCAAGGAATACCACCCAAGTTTGGTTAATGTTGACATAAGAATGACACCTTAGCCAGGAAAATAAATGGGTTCGGTAAGAAGTAGAAAATTTTATACTTTTGACTTAATGGTAGATGTAGCCCAATGGATTTTTGACAAAGACATAGCTGGTTTGACTCTCTAAGCTTGCCGGATGTTGGATTATAACCTTAGCCTTGTCTAAGAAATAAAAATAAATCTTAAATAAATCATTAAGTAGAATAAAAATAATAATAATTTGCACATACACTGCATTTGTTAGTTTAACATTAAAATTATATGTGACAAAAAGTATTGAAATATTTAAACACATTTTTTTCTCCCTCTCTGCCCTTTCCTTTCTTACACACCTGAGGCGCTCCAGTTATCATACGCGGAAGTTGTCGGATGTAAGGACAAATAAATAGGTGCCAGGCACATAGCTACATCATGTAGCAACGGTGAGCACTCCATAGAAGCCTGAGTAAGAAATAAACTCATTATTTTAGTTCCACTTTTATCGAAGGCTGTTTGCACTTCAGATGCTTCTGCACATATAAAGAAAGGATTGATCTTTCGATGTAAATGTTTTCAAGCTTACACAGTTGGCTTCCGAAGGTTGATATTGCTTTTCTGGATCTTTACGTGGACCTTTGCTTCTTTCTTCTGTTGTAGCTATGGTATGTTCAGCCACTTCCTCCCTGCAGTTCCCTGAAAATCATCCAGCCATCTCAGCCGTGGTCTTCCCATTCCACGCTTAAATATCCTGGATCGCCCTTGAACAGCCACTTTCCTCGTTTATCTTCGTCTTACTCTTAATTCCTATCAGGTCCTCCCGATTTTGGCTTCCACGCGAAAATAGATTTCTCGAACCTGGGTAGCTCTGAACCTCTCCTCCACAGACCTCTGTCCCATCCAGTCTTAAATTCTTCATATACGAGCACCTTGTCGAACCTCTATTTTTCTTTATGAATCGATTTTTGTAAAAAAAATCTTTATGTTTTAAAGGATACATCCTCTGTCCAGTACTGGACTGAAGGATGTTCTATAGTCTATAATCTAAGCTGCAAGGATATGTTAACATTTAAGGCGAATAGTAAATGCATGCCACAGACAGGCACATATAAGTTTCTTGCCTACGCATTCTGCATGTGTGCATACAAATAAAAAAAACTTCACATGAACATAAACCTTGCAACTCCTGCCGCCTTTCCCTGAAACCGGGAAGGCATTGGCAAAAGTGAACCAATTTTTACAGCACAGGGGCTTAGCCTCATACCAACCTATCAGTCAAGGAGTTGGAGAAAATAAATGGAACAAGTTAGGTACATGTACCCCGAGTATAAAATAAATCGTTAACTCCCCTCCATCACGTAATGATTTAAAAAATATATGAAAACTAAATCACTCACTAGCAGTGCTGTCGCATCTTCCATGCATTTGCAAATTAAGCGATTGTGGGGAGTTTACGTAGATGTTTTACACTCGGGGTACTGATTAAAAACGTTGTCCCCGGAGTACGCGGCATCGCCATTAACTTCCAACGTCTCGGGAAGCGTATTGTACTAAGTTGTGTAAGCAAATCACCTATGCGTAGTCCCTGAATGCATCAAGTTTACACATTACGGCCGTGCGTGAGCTCGTCATGTGTTCTCTTTCCCACACCCCTTACACAGGTACAGCGAGTGCGAAAGAGATGGCAGATCATAGCGACAGTAATCCTGCGGACAGGCTAAAGATTTTAGTATTATAAACTTTGAATATTAGGTTCATTATAGATTATTTTGACGCCATTATACATGTACGTGTATATTTGATCATTTTCTTACGATTGGTTCACTTTGCACATGCATGAAGGTGGGCAAAAGTTCCAAGGTTCTAGATTTGGGATTTTATTTTGTATATACAAAAAAATATATATATTCTTGCACATCCTGCATGTGTAAACATACACGTTTCTGCTTGGAGAATGCATGTAATATGAATCTTAAATGGTTATTTACATATATTTTTACTTACATTTTGGATTATAGTCAGATAAGCTGGTTGACGCCCATTCGAAGCTATATATTTTTTTAAGTGGCGGAAAGCCTTCCCGTGAAGTTCAAAGCAATTTCCCTGTAATACAAGAGCCTCCAGGTCAGAGGCGTGCCCACGATTATAAAAGCAGCTGAATTGATGTTACTGAAGTAGTGATGGCGCTAATGTGATCGTTGTTTGATAACAAACTGCAAAGCAAATAAAGTAAAGTGGGAATTGGATTAGTGGGAATCCGCCGTGCTGTGAGCTGTGTCAGAGGATTCCGCGCGACTGATATTTCCTCTGCGATGCACCGCTCTCCCAAACATTCCCCACCGTTCCCAATACAACGATACACCAGATGCTCAGGGCGGGGAATGGATATAACATTATAACTTAGCATGGTTTAATATAAATAAAAATTTAAATAAATAAAAGTTTAATATAAATAAAAAGATAAAATAAATAAAACTTAGTATGCTTTGCTACGTGAGCGTTTATTTTCCTCTACGAGCTTTTCAAACAAGAAACAATGATTTCTGATGAAAGTGCCACTAAAAGAAAAAGAGGAAAAGAGGGTTAGTTACAAACGATGCTGCAAAAAGATATCACTTATTTTTTTTAAATACACATCAAGCTGTTTCTTGATTTATAGGTTAGTATGCGGCTGTCCACCCATGCTGTAGAAAATGGTTCACTTTGTCAATGTCACCCCTGTTTCAAGGAACCCAGGTTTTTATATTGTAAGTCCACAGGTGGCATGTTATACAAATCTGCTTGTGAAAATGCATGTAATGTGAATCCTTAATGTTACATATCTTTGCAACTTAGATAAGATTAGTTTAGAAGCTGATTTATATCGATACCTTAAAGATAAAACTGAATAAGTAATATGGGATTCTCAGATAAATGAACCTTTTTTTCTACTGGAGATATCACTAAAAAAGTGCGAAAATTCTGTAATTTAAAAGTTTTTCATGAGCACTGACTTATAATTTGTTCACTAACTATGAGAAGTTACACCCAATAAAATGTTTTATCCACGATTTCTCAAATCAGTGAATCAGCACTTATTCACATTTACCTTTAAGGTGGCGATATGGTGAGCGCTGTTTCTGTGTGAAATACACATCAAGAGCCCTCTGCAAGCTTGTTGGTCAACTCAAGCATGAGTCATGTCACTTTTGCTGTTAAGCTGGTGGACTTTGTACAGGTCTTGGTAAAAGCACTTGAATTTTCCACATATTGTGGAGTTTTTATTTTTGAAAATAAGTTGATAATTTTGTGTTTGGCTGAGCACTGAACCCACTGCCTCATTAAAACAGTACCCGTAGTACGAGTTTTTTCACAATACTCGAAGTATTGAGTATTCGAGGAAAATGTATGTGAACTTGAAAAGCACCTCTGGCGAAACAAGTTTCGATTTTTTTTGCCAGAGGTGCTTTTCAAGTTCACATACTTTTTCTCGAATACTCAATACTTCGTGTATTGTGATAAAACTCGTACTAGGATTACAGGTCGTTAAACTTGTAGCCTAGTAGTTAACGATACACACTCGCAAACGGAAGGTCATGAGTTTGATTGATAAAGGCTCATCCAATGTTACAGCAACTGAGTCTTGCTTGCAAACTTGGTGCTGACAAGAAAGCATGTAGAGGGCTCTTGATTTGTGATTCACACAAAAATAGCGCTCATCAAATAAACAGTGTTGTTTTCTTTTAGTTTACTCTTTTGTTGTATTAATATTTTGGATTCCACATTTGCCGCCCTGAATTATATCTATTCAGTAAAAATGTACTGATACAAAAAAAGGGGCTGGGAGGAGAAGTCCGATATTGTAGTCCAGCAGCCCAAGTATCAAACTTTGCGTTTAAACTCAGCTATAGCGTTTACCCAAAAATGACTGAAAAATGAAACAGCACCTGAAGTGAGCGTTTTAGTTTCTACGCATATTTTGTAAAACTCTATAATTGAGTTGAAACGTGAAGTTGTTCACTTGGGGTAGGGGATAGAGGGGCGGAGGGAAAATATCCATTTTGATAGAAACGCAATCCAAGCAGCCGAAACAGAAATATTGTAAGCAAGTTATATGGGACGTGCCGCCATTACAGACCGGGCCCTACAACTCAGCATTCACTGAAGAATATTAAATAGCGGCCATTGATCCATCCTGTACAAAGGAAAAATGGCAAAAAAAGAATTCTTGTAAGAGCTATGCAAAATAAAAATAAATACATCAATCCAAAAATTTGTGCTCAACTAGCATAACTCGATGTGTTTCATTAGTCAATTTTGGACAGGTGGAACCTATTTATTTTAAAAGATGAAGGTTACAGTCTTAGACGCTGTTACGTTAGTCGTCGAGCTACTTTCAGGATGCCGCACACAGCTGGTGGTAAAACGTTAGTCCAAGAACTTTATAACAAGACTTGACAATTTAGTATTTTTGAAAAAAAAATGTGTAATATTATTTTGCCACCTAATTTTTTAAAAGGATTTAAAAAAAAATAATGTACAAAAAAAATCTTACTTCTTATTATGAAAATATTTTCTATATAGAAGATGTGCCTATTCTAAGATAAAGAGAAACGATCTGAATTGTCAGAAAAATACATTTTTAATTCTATAAAAAAATGTCTAACGATTGTAAGTGTGAATACAGTCATTAAGGGGGATTTGAGACCCAAAACAACTTTGGCTGTTCAAAAAAATAAATATAGGGTTGTCTTTATATATATTTAAAAACAATGAAAATATATTTTTTATTTTTTTTTTCCTTCAAGTCAGCTGGAAATATGCAAAAAACCAATTTAAAAAGGCTCATTTTCCAAGGCGACTCACGTTCCTTTTCTTAATATTTCAAAACCAAATATATAATTTAATGATAAAGTATGTATTCAGCTAAATTACCACGACTTCCGAAAATTCATTACTTACTTAGTTACTGAGTTATTAATTTTTTTGAAAACGTATTTACGTAAGTTTTTTTCGTACGCGTTTTCAGTTCCTCCGAGTGATCTTCCGCAAAAAATCACATGGCGATTAAATGAAAGAAGTGTTTTTAATTATTTTCGTAAAAGTTTCATTTCTTTAACTTAAACACCTAATTTTTAAATAATTATTGTAATTCTCTATTTGTTTATTGTTTTATTTGTTACACAGATGGCGCTGGTGTCCCCAATTGCGATATTTTGGCCAACAGTGAGGATAAAACAGTTTACTTCATGTCCGACCAATGGGCTCATGTATTTAAATACATCAGTTGTATATGTATAAAAATTCCGAGCCATGTCGTATAGACACTGCAACTATATAACTATACAGCTATAGCACAACTATACGAGGCATGGACACAGTCGGCCATATATGCAAAAATACTCAACAAACGTTTGACTATTTTGATCATATCATCAAAGGGTCAAAAACGAGTTGCGGACATATAAAATTTGAATGGGAATGGAAAAAAGGCGATTTTGTTTTATTTTTTAATTACATCGCCACTTAATGCTTTTTGCAGTTTTTTTTTGTATTTCGATACGCTTTTCATTTACTTTACTCTGATAATTTTAGAATTCAGTAGAGATCACCAGTTTTTATGAAAAAGCTGAAAATCATTAGGGGACACACGCACAAGACAAAAGGTACAAATTTCGACGGCGATACCCTTATATTAGGTTTCCAAGCTCCCAATGGGCCTGAATGGAAGGTTGTGAGTTCGAATCCCGGCGGAGCACAAAAAATATTCCATTTATATTTTCAAATTTGCTCTTCGCTGGGTTGAAAAATTCATACACCTTTACCAATGACCGGTCACCAAAGGTCCATCCAGCTTTACAGCAACTGGGTCTTGCTTGACAACTGGCGCTTTGTAGCGACGACGACCAAGCTCGTAAAATGGTCGATCGCTCAATTGGTAGAATGCTTGCATTCCATGCCAAGAGCAAGGGTTCGATCAGCCTTGACAAGAAATGAGAACCAGCCCCCTCGGGAGCTGAAAAACCCCCACTTCAACTGAAGTGGTTGGTGTAAATCTGGCCCCCTTACCTGTAAAAATAAAAAGGTTCGGAATCGCCACATGGGACAACGCAGGCAAGAAGTTACACAATATGTGTAGCTTAGTTTCGTTCTGTGCTCCACCGAAAATTGAACTTATGACCTTCCGATTATGAGTTGGAAGCGTAACCACTAGACTACAGACCGATCTTTTGCACGCATTTGAAAAAAAATTACGAATTCTAAGATTATAATATTATCAATGAATATTATCATAAAAACGGAATTCAAGTTTTTACCCGAAGAAATAAGAAATATTATTATGTATTATTGTATAACAAGTAGGTAGGTACCTACCTTTTGTAGTATTTTGGCATCCAGTTCTGTGTGTCTCCATACTATAATATTATTTGTGATGCAGGTGTTCAACTATTTAAGTAGGGCTGTCAAAAATATATTGTCTTCATGCGTAAAATTAATTTAAAAATATTTTTTCGTTACTGTGGCTTAGCTTAAAATCTATAATCTATAAAGCCCTATTGCCATTTAAGTGCGGCACATATTAAATGCATAACCTCACATGTTGTACAATAATAGTAAAAAATATAATATTAGGATGATTTATTCGATGAGCGCTGTTTTTGTGTGAATCACACCCTCCCTCCCTCGAGCCCTCTGCGAGCTTGGTCGTCGCTGTAGAAAGCTCCAATTCTCATGCAAGACCCAGTTGTTGAAAGGCCGGATCGATTTATTGTGATGATATCTTTTTTTGTGCTCCGCCGGAATTCGAACCCACTTTTTTCCAATCTGGATTCAAAGTTGTGACCACTAGACTGCGGACCGGTGTGCCTTTTTATGTGTAGGTTCCTACAAAATAAATCAAATCTCACATGAACATGAACTTAGCAACTCTTAACGCCGTGTTTTGAAATCGGGGTGGCAATTGCAAAAGTGAACCAAGTTTGTTTCAGTATGGGGGTCAGCCTCATACCAAACAACTAGTAAAGATTAATAGATAAAGGCATTATTTTCTCTAAACTTACTCATTTGATCTCTCTTTAAATAATATTAATTTATGTTGACAGACTGCATTTGCGTCAACCCTTGTGAGTGATAAAAAATATGTGCATGTGTCGCCGCTACACGTTTTAGTGTAAGAGCCGGCCGCACGAAATCTTACCTCATTTCTACCAGGCAGAGACTAGTAAGAGGTGATGCTCCACAATTATTACCTGCTTTTAGCACAAAAATTAATGTTCCAAACCTGGAGCGTTTTGAATGCGGCCATTTTTTTGTAAATTATAAAAAACGATCTTTTGAAGTTAGTTGTATGAGCCATGGAGATAAAGTAAAAAAATATATGCTACATACATTACTTGTAATAAGAGGATAAACATACTACAAATTTGTATTTCCAACCCTTCTTGTTCAGGAGAAAAAGGGGTAAAATGTTATTTTGTACAATATATTTTATAACTCAAAAACAAAATAGAAATTGTGATATTTTTGTACGTAAAATATAGAAACATAAATTTTTATACAATAATGACCTCTTACATATTCTTGCTATCTGCTATAGTTTCAGAGAAAATAAAGTTTAAAGTGAAATATTTTCCCAAAAACCGTTACAGCGTTTCCCGTTTTTTGGTCAAAATCCGGTTTGAACGCCTTAGTGTTTGATTGTAAAAATATATAAAAAATACCATCCCCTAGAAGATTAAATTGCCTGTAAAACTGTATGGATATAAACTATTTTATCGTGAAAGGTTTGAACAGAATAGCGGTTAATCTTGTGGTAACATATTTTGCGTGATATTATGATGATAATATGAAATCATCATAATATTACGCAGATACTCGTGCTAGATAGGTAGGTACTTATATACAACCATCAAAATACGTTACAAAAGTTAAACCGCTATAACATACAATCCTTTCACAATAAAAGAGTAAATATTCATACAATTTTAAAGGAAATTTAATCTTCTAGATGATGGTATTTTTTATAAATTTTTAAAATAAAATACTAAGGCGTTCAAACCGAATTTTGAACCAAAAACGGGAACTGCCGTAAAGTTTTTTAGAAAATGCTCTGAAACTACAGCAGATAGCAAGAATATGTAAGAGGTCATTATTGTATAAAAATTTATGTTCTTATATTTGACGTACAAAAATATCACAATTTCTATTTTGTTTTTGAGTTATAAAATATATTGTACAAAATAACATTTTACCCCCTTTTCTCCTGAACAAGAAGGGTTGGAAATACAAATTTGTAGTATGTTTATCCTCTTATTACAAGTAATGTATGTAATATCATATTTTTTTAGTTTATTTCCATGGCTCATACAACTAACTTCAAAAGATCGTTTTTTATAATTTACAAAAAAATGGCCGCATTCAAAACGCTCCAGGTTTGGAATATTTTTTTCTATGCAAAAAGCAGGTAATTAATATGGAGCATTAGTTTTTACTAGTCTCTGCCTGGTAGTCGATGAGGTAGTTTGCACCATTTTTTGGGCCTCTTTGAAGAGGCCGCATCCAAAACGCTCCAGGATAGGAAACGGCAGATCTGTGAAAAAATCATGTACTCGATGCAAACTACCAGCTTGACCATGTCTCTGCCTGGTAGTCGATGAGGTAAGGTTTCATACGTCTAGCTCTTATGCCCGCTTTCCACTGCGAGCGGGAAATAGCTGAGCGGGAGCGGGAAATAGCTGAGCGGAGCGTAGTGAAATAGTTTTGGCCTTCCATTGCGAAAGAGTTTTAAAAAATAATGGTATTTGCCTTCCACAGCCAACGAGCTCGGCGGAGTGAGCTAGGCGGGAAATGAGATGAGTCAGATGAAAGAGTTGTTTGCCTTCCATCTGTGTGTGACAGCTCGTTGCAGCCTACGCCCAGATCAAACGTTTTAATTATTAGTAAAAAAAGTTTTTTTTTTTGTTTCGAAAAATAAAAAGTAATATATTATTTTGCTTTAATACATAAAAAGTAGATGTTTGAAATAAAACATACATTTTAATATTTTCAAATTTATAAAATAATGTATGATGTGCAGTGTGTGACAGCTCGTTGCAGCCTACGCCCAGATCAAACGTTTTAATTATTAATAAAAGAGTTTTTTTTTGTTTCGAAACATAAAAAGTAATGTATTATTTTGCTTTAAACATAAAATGTAGATATTTGAAATAAAACATACATTTTAATATTTTCAAATTTATAAAATAATGTATGATGTGTTTTTGTAAATCATGTATGGTGTGTTTTATCGCTGTCACGCAACTGCGCGGGTTGGCGCGGGGGGCACGGGGGAGCTGAGTCAGTTGAAAACTAGCGGCCGAGACCATGACACAGCGGAGTCATTTTTACTCGCTCAGCCTGCTCCGCTCACTCCGCTGTCGGTGGAAGCACTTCTATGAAATTTACTGTTGCTAGTCGAGCGGAGTCCGTACGGAGTCCGCTGGAAACTCGCTCAACTCTGCGACCACTTTCGTAACTCTTTGTACTCGCTCAGTCCGCTCCGCTGACTCGCTGTCGGTGGAAGCACTTCTATGAAATTTACTGTTGCTAGTCGAGCGGAGTCCGTACGGAGTCAGCTCCGCTCGCAGTGGAAAGCGGGCATTAGACTATTTGTGTAGCGGCGAAAAAACACACTGCAATGTTTTTTTTTGTAAATTGATGGGATAGCTCCAAAACTTAATATATACATTTTGTATTATTTTCAAAACAATTCAAAGATTTCAAAATAAAATTGACAGTTAATTGTGACAGGTTTGTAGTTCAGTAGTAACACTTCGAACTCTGAATGGAAGGTTGTGGGTTCGATTATCAATATACAAGTATGTGTGTGACTTCAAATAACCACACACTGTTATGTTTTTTTTTGTATATAGATGGGCTAGCTCCAAAATCCAAAATGTACATTTTGTATTATTTTAAAAACAAATCAAAGATGTAAAAATAAATTTGACAGTTAATTGTGACCGGTTTGTAGTTCAGTGGTAACACTTGGGACTCTGAATGGAAGGTTGTGGGTTCGATTCCCGGTGGAGCAAAAAAAAAACATTTTTTTTTTCAAACTTCTTCGCTGGGTTGAAAAATTCATACACCTTTACCAAGTACCGGTCATCAAAAGGTCTATTGGGCCTTACAGCTGGGTCTTGCTTGAGAATTGGCGCTTTCTAGAGCGACGAACAAGCTCGCAGAGGGCACTTGAGGTGTGATACACACAAAAACAGCGCTCACCAAATAAATCAGCCTATTTTTTTTTAAATAACCTCGATTTGGTACTACGTACTTTTGACAGTATGCCAATGTATTATACAACGGGATAGCGGAAGGAGCAGTCTGGTCAGGAGCAGTCTGGTCGTCATAGTGTGGAATTGTAGAAAAAAAAAGAATATTTTAGCTAGCACATTTAAGTATTTGCCCGTTGAAACCATTTATTTTCACAGGAGCACTGTCTGATTTATCATGTTAAAGTGATAAAAAAAATGTTTCTTGCATACAGTTCTATAATAATTTAATTTCTAGTTGATGTAGAAAAATAATTGCTTTAAAATATATTATGTCTATTTGGAACTTACTACGTGTGACACTAAGCCAATGTATTAATTCTAAAATGGCAGACTGAACGAAAAAGATATGTATGCGTGGCCCTTCATGGTGTGGGTTACAAATAATATTATTTTAGCCTGGACACATGCCTGGACATCTGTCTGAGCATAGTCAAAGTAAAACATGTTAAAAAGTGCTTATTTTTTTTAGTTACGCTCATTTTTATCAACAGATGTCTCTAGTTCCCTCCGATCTTGAAATTCCCAAGGCTTAACTACACGTTAATTACAGCGGATTAAATCAATGCAATTTTGTACAGAAACTCTTGTTTCACTACCAATTATAGATGGCACCAAGAAGAATCAATATTTTAAAAAATGTATAAAAACAATAAGTTAATGCAATGTTTTTGATTACAAAGATAACAATTTGACTCTCAGTTTTCATATGAAAGTTTCCGCGCGGTAAAGCCATTATAATATTCATTTTGGCGCCTCTTCCAGCCGCCATCTTTGCATAAGTTGTCTCTGGTGCGCCGTGCATGGAGGGAAAATTAATTTCAATGGAGATTTTGCCGCCTTTCCCTGAACGCGGGCGATGAGGAGTAAAAGAAAAAATATATACGTATAAACGGAAGTCTTCAAGAGCTACTGAAAGGGGACTGTTGCACAGTGGGTGTGGAATGAAAGCGGTGGGTGAAATAAAACATCTGTAAAAAATGCTTCAATTGTATTTTTAATAACAATGTGTTTTACTGGTATATTGCGGGAAAAGTTAAGGCGTAGATGAAAGATTTAAAACAAATCTGATTCAATTGTTTATTTTAATAGAAATATCATGTTATTTTCCTACTACAAAAAAAAACTTTGTAAATGGAAAA
This sequence comes from Agapetus fuscipes, assembly GCA_951799405.1. Classification (NCBI taxonomy): domain Eukaryota; kingdom Metazoa; phylum Arthropoda; class Insecta; order Trichoptera; family Glossosomatidae; genus Agapetus; species Agapetus fuscipes. Next base: position 16,030,587 of record OX637334.1, read on the forward strand.
TCATTAACGATTTCGAAATTGCTTCTATCTTTGTTAAAATTACATGCAAATGTGGTCAAAAAGATTTTTTTATATTTTATTTATGATATTTAAACTTCGCTTGAAAATTAAAGGTTCATCTTTATAAAATAAATCAAATATCACCTAGATTTCACGAAAAGATGGCCAGAGACGCAAAGCTAGTATTCAATTGTAAAACTTATTGTGTAGGTGCACACTGCACATGCTACGTTCATTTTTTATTTATTTAGATTATTTGTTTTCTTAAATTATTTCTTCAATTTGTTCACATTTATTTACAAATTATATTAGTCTTACGATCTCAGAGAGACCGTTTGATCCTTCCAGTATTTTTTTTAGCTAACCAATTAAATAAGGTTTTACTCAGGTTTTAGGTTCAAACTATCTAATAAGAAAGGTTTAAGGGGTTTTGAGACACATAAAAAAGCAAAGAAAAAATTGATTAAAATTGAAACGTGTCACTGAATTGCGAGTGAGTTCGGAATAAGATTTCTCTGATCTTACAATCAAGAGAGGAAAATGTGATTTGCCGCTAGAAGATTTGTGCTAATCTGTCAAATTCAAAAAAGGAACGAAATTTCAAAATAAGAAAACAAAAAGAATGCAACGGGAGCAAATCCCTTTGAAGTGGAATTTCAAATTGGCTTAAAAGATTCCCATTTCAAATTTCAAAATGGAAGAATTTTCGAAAGTATAATAAGGCGAGAATTTTCCCCAAGATTCATTTTTTTTGTTGTTCATTGACTAATCGGCAGGTTTGAGGCTGACCAACCGTATTGTAAAAACTGGTTCACATTTGTAAATATTTTCCTTGTTTCAAAAAAAAGCGGCCAGATTTGCAGAGTTCACGTTAATTTGCGTTTCAGGTTCTCTTTTGTACAACATATTCAATAAGTGTAAGCGTGAACTTACACGTGACGGTATATATTAAAGAGTGTACGTATTAAAAGCCTTAACATCAAATTTTAACACACCGTTGCCACTTAGAATATAATCGATGAAATATTAAAAAAATAATGCAAAATACATAAATTGAATAAAATATGGAAGTCACATGATAAAATCTGTAGGACGGGCCTTAAGTTTCTGACAATACATTTTTAAATACACGCTGTATCACATCCACTTAGACCCCTTTACCGCAGCAATACAAAATTAGTCCTAGTTTCAAGCAAATCAAAAAACTTTAAATCATAAATACACGACTGTAAATGCGTATTTTATCATCAACAAAATGTCCCCGACCCGTGACGTCATTAGGACGACTGCACCCCCAGTGTATAGCATAACATTCCAACTCAACCAAAGCGTTTACTTGCAACTTGTTTACTTGCAAACACTCCATAGGGGCGCTGCTATAGTTTCTATGCATTTTTGGGTACAGGCTGAGGTACGTTTTTATACTTGAGGGACCGAGTGCCGCAATGGCCAGCGCTGTGATTGAAATTAATCACTCCCCCAGGGACAGCCCTGAACCGGTAAGCCAAATACAGGGCTGTCAAAACTCATTAGCAAGCTGCTTTTTTATTTATTAATTAATGAAATCATTAAAGGATTTGATAAAATTAGTTTGCGTTTTATTAACAGAAATTTTGAATTAATTTTTACTTTCTTGCTATAGCCGAAGGCTATAAAGAAAGTTATGATTTGGTGTGAAAAACAAAAATTTCGAGGTTTTCACGGAAATGAGTTGTCCTGGTGCAGGACATGCCAAAAAACACTATCTTTCAAAAACGTCCGTCTGTATGTGTGTGTGTGTGTGTGTCACTTTCCAAAGTATAAGACCTAGAGATACTAAATTTTGGCTATCTCAACTTTTTTGGACATGTATTAAGTATGAATAACATGGCATTACACCAACTTGAAAATTCAAGATGGCTGCCATACAAAAAAAACATAAAATTGCACTTTTCTCAAAAACGGCTCCAAGAATTTTTCTTAAATATTTTGTGAATCCATTAATATAATAGTGCTATCTAATAATTATAATCATTTCTTCATCATAATCTCGGTTTAGGGAGTTGCCATATAAAAGAAAAAAATAATGGAAAAATTCTCGGCAGTTAGAGGGTTAATAAAAAAATGATTTTGTGCAAATGTAAAACAATAATAATAACCTATTTATTGCCATCATTATTTTTTCCAAAAAGTGAATCAAAAGTATAGCCGCCATGCAAAGTGAAAATTTTCCATACAAAATGTATTAGCAATTTTCTTGGTAGTTAAAGGGTTAAAAATAGATAAAAGGCTGCGATTCTTAAAATTTTATACAAACCAATAATAATCAGTCGTTACTTTTTCAAAATATAACTAAAAAGTTTACCCACCATACAAAGTACTAGTTTGCATACAGAAGGGTTCAATGACCATCTATAATAATCTAGAATATAAGTTGCAATGAAATATAAACATTCAAAACTAATATGAAATGCATGCCCACAAACAGGTACGTGTAAGTTCGCGCTTACGAATGCTGAATTTGTACTTACAAATTAAAACCAAATCTCAAATGAACATAAAACCTGCAACTCTTGCCGACCTTCCTTGAAACAGGGGTGACATTAACAAAGTGAATTATTTTTTACACTTTGGGAGGACTGAGAAATGCGAGAAAATTGAGATAAGACTGAATGAAAAAAGAGTGGAGGTCGTGAAAGAATTTGATTATTTGGGAAGCAAGTTTGAGTCGAATGCGAAATTGACGAAATAATTGGAAAAGCGCGCTAGTAGAGGAAGAAGTGTAATGGAAACGATTGGAAGCATTACAAGGAATAGGAAACTTACGAAGAATATGAGATCGGCGGTCCACAATGGCATATTGGTTGGTGGAAGTGAGGCTTAATGAATGTGAGCTGAGTAAAGTATGTAAGTACCTACGGTTGAAATGGCTTACCTGAGAGCAATGGCTGGAAAGACACTGAGTGATAGAGTACGTAATGCTTGAGTGATGAACGAGTGTGGTATAAAAGAGAATATGAGAATGAAAGTACAAAAAAGTACGATGAGATTGTTCAGACATCTTGAAAGAATGGATGATGAACAACTAACGAAGAAAGTGTACAAAGGAAATGTCAGAGGAAAGCGCGGAAGGGGAAGGCTGAGGAAAGAATGGTTAGACCAAATAGGTGAGATTGCGAAAGAATGGATCCTGCAGAGTGAGAATAAGAGAAGAGTATGTATGAAAAAGGTGATGACAGCAAAAAGTAGAGGCGCATCTGCAGAGGTACCGGCCACCCCTAATGAAACGGTGGCAGGATACAGTACAGTACAGTACAGAGGTCAGCTTCATACCAACCTATGAGTCGAGGATCTTTCTTGTGTAATTGGCGCTTTTTCCAGAGAAGACCAACCTCGCAGAGGGCTGTTGAGGTGTGATTCACACAAAACGGCGCTCACCAAATAAATCATCCAAATATTTTTTATTCACTTAAGAATTTATATACTCGCTATTTCCATACTCGCACGGGTATGCAGGTACACACCGCGGTGGAATAAAATTTATTTATTATCGAAATATTATATTTTCATTGAAACTGCATAAGCTGGTAGATGATTATAGCTTTACATACGTCATACAGTGGGTTAATTTTTGCAAGAAAGTCGAGTGCAGATTCTGTGCAATTTATTTTTAATTCACTTTTTCAAGATCAGTATTTTTTCCTTGACTTATACTTGGCTATCAATTCCTTGACTTATAGGTTAGTATGAGGCTGACCACCTATACTGTAAAAATTGGTTCACTTTTGCTAATGCCACCCCGGTTTTAGAGAAATGTGGCAGGAGTTGCGAGGTTTATTTGTTTATTTGTTGCGAGGTTTTTTTGTTTATTTGTATGCACACTTGCAGAATGTGTAGCCGCGAACCTACGTGTGCCTGTCTGTGGGCATGCATTTAATATGAGCCTTAAATGTTAACATATCCTTGCAGCTTCGATTATAGATTAAAGTTGCGTTAATCGAAAATTTATGGAATATACAACGACACTCCTCAAGAGTGATTTTATTTTCGAACATGCATTTTTTCGATTTATGCAATCGAGGTGAGATAACGCAATGCTTTATAAGAGGGGAACAGTTCCCTTAACTCATTGTTTGGTGCGAGATACAAAAGAATGTGAGGAGATGGTTTGGACGCGTGAAAAGAATGGATGATGAAAGGCTGACAAAATGTTTATGCAGGGGGAATGAGAAAAGCGGAAGAAAATGGAAAAGATCGATGAAACTTGGCTCGATCGGATTGCTGAAATTATAAAAGAATGGGATATACAAAGCGAATAAAAACAATGTTTTGAAAAAAGCATGCAAGGAGAGGATAAAAAGCAGGTAATCTTGCAGTGGCTCTGGTCACTTTTAGCGAAATGGTGACATAGAGAGTTTTATTTTACAGAATGGTAAAAGTACCTTGTTTATGGACGAAAGGGATGCATTTATAAAATAAATAAATAATCTTTTTAATCGAAACACTTATAATTTTTCATCATTTTCAATACAATACTTAATGAGGTCCGCACGTGAATCAACATGGACAAAATTATGTCATAAACCGGCCGGGTTGCTAGGGGAAATCTATAATCTATAATCTAAGTTGCAAGGATATATTCATTTAAAGCTCTCAGATGTATGCCCACAAACCAACAAGTGTAGTTCGCGCTTACAAATGCTGAATGTGTACTTACAAATAAAATCCAAACCTCAAATGAACATAAGCCCCACAACTTTTGCCGACCTTCCCTGAAACAGGGGTGACATTGGCAAAGTGAACCATTTTTTACAGTATGGGTGGTCAGCCTCATACCAACCTATAAGTCAAGGAATATGAATGAATAATAAATTACATTTAAATATAAAAAAGAACAAAACCTTACAAAGAAATTTATACAAAAAAAGTCAAAAATTTCCTATGCAAAAAATGTAGCAAATGAATACACCAACATTAGAAATCAACATTGCAGATTAGCCGCCACTTCTTCCTGTCCTTGCATACTTCTTTAATTGAAATGAATACAAATATTTTGTCAAAGACGACAGTCCCATACAAGACTGACGTTTGTTCACCAAGAAAAGAGTTCCAAACTCAAAAGTGTCTTTAGGTAATTCTCAAACGGATGGAACTCAAAAGGTTACGAAGTTTCAAAAACACTACAGTTTGATTGATAAACTTGACTGATAAGAAATTATAAAAACTTAAAAAAAACAGAGTTTTATTTACACAAATGACTGATTAATTTACTTGCAACTTATGCAATTGTCACCCCTGTCAGTAACTTCTCAGAGGAGTTGTAAATCAGGGCTGTGCGACAGGGTTGCCCGCAGTAAAAACAATAAAACATCAGCATTACCAGAGAAATAAACAATAAGTACCTAACCCAACATTCCACACATCTAACCAAGACAACACTAATTTAGTTTAATGACAACACTAAAGGAAAACTTCACACCAAACTGTTTATATTGGAGTTGGAACGGATATTCAAAATAAAAAAAAATCGGTTGGAAAACGTTACAGGTTTATGCAACCCAATGCCAATGGACTCGTCAAACGTTAAACTTGTGTGTGAGTATGGCTTTTGGCAACTATTAAAAAACTATTTGTTTGCATTTTCCTTAGCAACCTCGCTCTGTGACGACACTTCTTTGTTATATTTAATTTTTATTTGGTATTTTTGTGTTCCTTGACTAATAGGTTGGTATGAGGCTGACCCCATGCTATAAAAACTTGGTTTACTTTCGCCAATGCCACCTCGTTTATGTAAAAGGCGCCAGGAGTAGCAATATATCTTTGCAGAAGTAACAATTTGGTCCGGTAGATCGCACAGTTGGTATAATGCTTGCGTTCAAAGCCAAAGGCCTAGGTTTGATTTCCAGCAAGGGTATCAGAATGATTTCCCGTTTAGGTTTTTTTTTTAAACAAAAAGCGATGAAGTTATTAGTGAGTATAGTCCATGCACATTTTTTCATCCATGCTCTTCTCTTTTTCTCACTCTGCAGATTCCAGCCATTCGCAATCTCTCTTATTTGATTGATCCATTCTTTCCTCGGACTCTCCTGTCCACGCCTACCATTTCCTCAGTGTATGACCGGTCCGTAGTCCAGGTGGTAACACTTCGGACTCGTAACTGGAAGGTGTTGGGTTCGAATCCCTGCGGAGCACAAAAACATATACCATTTATATTTTCAAATTCGCTCTTCGCTGGGTTGAAAAGTTCATAAAGCTTTACCAAAAACCGGTCATCAAAAGGTCCATCCAGCCTTACAGCAACTAGATCTTGCTTGAGAATTGGCGCTTTCTACAGCGACGACCGAGCTCGCAGAGGGCTCTTGAGGTGTGATACACACAAAAACAGCGCTCACCAAATAAATCAGCCTAATTGATTTTTTTTTATCCCCTATGAACTTTGAAAAGTTAAAAATTTTCGCCGTTAATTGTCGTTAACAAGATTAATTAATTACTGCAGTACGCACATGAATGAATTAACGGATTAACGTCTGGACGCCACAAAAACATAAATAATGCGTTAAATACGCCGCACAGGGGGGGAACAGGGACGGGGGGATGTGTAACGCTGATCCGGGCCTGCCACAGTGCATGATGTGACTTATGACGTGGGCAGACAGGGGTGGATGAAGGGTGGCGGAGGAAGATGAACAAAATAGATGCTCGGGGCAAATTAAAAAAAAAAACGCCTGAAATAAGGTAGATAGAGTTTTTCAGTTCAAATTCTCCTTGAGAAATATCGATGATAATAAGAAAGAAAATATAAAGAGGAATTAGTCACAAGATGTTTTATATTTTTATGAAATGAAACGTTCCTTAACTTATAAGTTGGTATGCGGTTGACATCTCATACTGAACAAAATGGTTCAATTTTCCAATGTTACTCCTGTTTTAGGGAAGTTCTGCAAGAGTTTCAGGGCTTATGTTCAATTAAGATTGGATTTTTATGTTGTGAGCCCACATGCGGCATGTGTAAGCGCGAAATTATACGTGTCTGCTTTTTCAGAATAAATGTAATATGAATCTCAAATGTAATATATATTTGCAACTTAAATTAGAGATACAGCTAGACAGAAACGGTTAAGAGCTTGTCAATTCAGTTTAAAACATATTAGTCTATCTATAATATAGAATGCAATGATGTATTAACATAGGTAACAATTTGGCACCCCTGTTTTAAGGAAGGGTGGCAAGAGTTACAGGATTAATGAACGGATGCAGAATGTATAAGCGCAAACTTACACGTGTTTGTCTGAGATGTACAATATGCATTTACACAGCACATTATTAGATGTGCAATAAGCATTTACTATGCATATTGCACATATTTGTGAGTTAGATTGTTTATAAATCATATAATTTTAAATAATTTTCAAAGTTCTTTTTACTTTACTTTGCTCAAACCTACCTGCCACCACAATCTCACATTAATGAGTCACACTCCCAGGCAAACACGTGTAAGTCTGCGCTTATACATGCTGCATCCGTTCATTAATCCTATAACTCTTGCCACTCTTCCTCAATACAGGGGTGCCATTGTTATGTTAGAGAAGGTCTCATTAGAAATTGAAATTATATGTGTTGCCATGGGCGTCACATACTCTGTGATGACGCCTGATGTTATATCAGTTAGGACAAAAGCGCGCCTGGAGAGGGGCCCCTAAATCACACCGGCCATTGTTTCAATAATCCCCAATTATTCAATTAACGGACGTTGCCGCGCAAACAGCGCACACAGCACATTATTAGCCGACTCGTAATACCTAAACACATTATTGTTACAAATTAGATGCGCCATTGTGTGCTAGACAAGACATCATGGGGCGAAGGGAAGTCCAACAAAACGGTGTTGCAGGAAGTAGAAGAAAGAAGAGAGAATATAAATCGCATTTTGAATAGCAAAATCAAATTAAAAACTAAACTTAGGGGCGTATTTAAGTGATTTGCATTGGCACATACAATCAAACTGCATACTTTGTTTAAAATAAAATATTTCAGTACTTAGTACCTTATTTAAATCAACCATAAAAATATTAAAGCCCTATATAACCTGTAATCTAAGTTGCAAAAGATATTGTTACGTTTCTCCTGAGGGTCCTTAATTAAAACACAAGTTCAACACAAGTTAGCCATACAGTTTATTTACACAGACTTTCTTACAATAGATTTATTTTAACAGACTTATTTTAACAGATTTATTTTAACACACTTATTTATTTCGTACAGATTACAGTTATTTTACACCATATTGGTCGCCCTAGTAACTAGATATTCCTCTGTGTAAGTGCTTTGAAAGACTACTCGCTCCAGCCGATTGTCACCCTTCTTATAGCGGAACCTAGGGGCCATTCCAGCAGGCCCTAGAAAGTTCCACCACCACACTTGTATAGACGATTCTGGACATATTTATTTCTTGAAGAGTCCATTTTCTACCCACATGCACACCTTACAACTACAATCGTCTGGGCCAGAACATTCTCTCAAAACACACGTACACCAATAAGCATCTACCAGTGTATTTCGTTACAATATATTAACATTAAAAACTCATAATCAAATGGATGCCCACAAACAGACACGCGTAAGTTCGCGCTTAAAAAATGCTGAATGTGTACTTATAAATTAAAATCCAAACCTCAAATGAACATAAACTCTGCAGCTCTTGCCGACCTTCCCTGAAACCGGGGTGACATTGGTAAAGTGAACGATTTTTTACAGTATGGGTTGTCAGCCTCATACCAACCTATAAGTTGTTATGTTATTTAAAATAACATATTATAAAAAAACAATCCCGAAGTGTGCAGTGTCTGTTTGTGGGCCGAACGGTCACGGAAACGGCCGAACTGCGCCATGCGAATCAATCGGCCCACGCTCGTGAGTTCATCGTTAGTTCCCGGCGAGATGTGAAGTGAGTCAGACGTTAGCGACCAAGCACCAAGCGGTGCAGGAGGGGGCACTACGATGGAGCTCCCTTCCCCCCATCTACTTGGATTTCCTGCCAGCAAGGCACCCGCCTTGTGGACCAGAGGCATAGGAGCGCCCACCCAGAGGCTCTCACGTGTGGAGGCGTCCACCTTGTGAACCGCCGCTAGCCTGGGGCGCTGCCCCAGGCCTTCCGTTTAGAACTCCAGCCAACGGAATAGGGAGTGTTCTAGTGACAACCTGTAGGTCGTGCCAATCCCTAAATTCCCCTTTATCCCCATATTAGTAGATTAAATAAACCCTTATTTGTTCATGTCAAACTTATCTTTTCATTATAAAACCCTTCCCAAGATATAAGTAAGCAATACCAAAGAAAGAACCCCACGCCCTGAGAGTGATGCTGATGAGAGCTAGCCGGAGTAAGTATCCTGAAGATACCTTTCAATCAAAACATAACACTGGCGCATCCAACTGGGATTCTTTCGATTTTGCGAACTTTTATTTTGGGAATTGTTTTGTGAAGCTCTGTTTTTTTTGTGTGTAATTTTTTTTTTTTGCTTTCATTATGACGTCATATGTTTTCTTGCTTTGATTTTAGAATGAATTGTTTTTGTTTTGATTGCTTTTGCATTTTGCTGTAATGTCCTTTTGACGATTAAAAATTATGATAGAATTTTTATATCAATATAAATTGACATGCAATCTTTGAGAAGCCTGAAAAATAGATCATTAAATCTTTTATCATTTGCTTAGAAACCTCGTCATATTGTATTTTTTTATGCCAAATTTCATTTTTTCTTCAACATTTAGTATTTCTGTCTATTTTGATTCTAACACTATTTTGGTCGCTTCCTTTTTGTTTTTTTGCATTTGCGTTAATGTGCTTTGACGATTTAAAATTCTGTGAAATTTTAATATCAATAAAATGTACATGCATTTTTGAGAATTCATTTGAGAAAGCATCATTATTTTGTTTTATTTTTTTTCACAGAAATCTAGCTTTGTTTATTTAACATAAGTACCTACCTTGAAATTGATGCATTATTTGTTGCTAGGCAAATAAACTTTCACTTTATGTTTTTTTTCATAAAAGCTTTTAACAAACTTTTTCCCACATTAAAGGATTCTCAGAAGTATTTTATTTAATGTAAGGATTAAGTGTTTGGTAATTCATGATGTTTTTTTCCCCCATTTGGTTTTTTAATGTGCTATTCTCAAAAACATTTTACAATATTTATTTTTTCGGGGTAAACTGGTGATTAGGTCCTTTCGGAAATTTACTACGAACTATGGCTATTCTGTTGGCTGCCATTGTAAATAATTTTATAGATTAGCTTTAGGTACTTTTGTGTGTTGTCAGGGAACAATGAAACCGTCCCAAGAACCCTCAAAAAACAATAGAGGATTGTATTTTTTGTAAAAAAAATAGCTTAGGATTCATTTTAGTTTCATATTTACGATGGTTTTATTTCTTGCAAGCAATAGCATATCACTTTTGTGCGATGTTTGACTGATATACGGGTCACTTGGAGAAATGTAAACTTGAACGGTTCTCAAAAAACATCGGAGAAATTTTGTTTTATAGTGTACAAATAGGTAATTTAGTTAGAATTAGGATTTCTTGACTACATTTGTTTTTATGTATGTAAATATCTTCAACAGTTTTTTTTTGTGTAAGATTTCAATGGTTTTCCGAATTAACCCTTTGGAAAAAGATTGAATTATGAAGTTTCTTTATTCTTCTAAAAAATGAAGTGGCGCCATTGAGAAAGAGTGGGAAGATGTGGTCCTTTGGGCAAGGGAAGCCGTTTTCCGGGATTCTACTTTCGTAGGTCCGTGTGTGGATTTTCCACGGTATGTTGATGTAGGGATGAAATTATCACTGCTTTGAGTGGAAATTGATGTAAGGGGAAGAAATGCTGGCCTTTTTCTTGGAAAAGGGAGCGCATTTTCTTGAGATGTTACGTTTCGTAAATCTGGGATCTGGTATGCACTTTTGTGTATAAGATGACACTTAAAGCCTTGTTCATTTTGTCGAAGGGGGAAAATGTCTGTGAGAACAGACGTGTTTGAGGCTCGAAAGAGCTGGTGTATTTGTAATATTTTGTTTGTGTATTCCATTATCACTTTAAGATGTTTTATATGGAATGTTCCACTCTTTTTTCGAGTGAGTTCGTAGTGGATTTTACGCACTAACATATTAAATATTTTGAACGAGTCTTGGATGTTGTCTCTATATGTATTTTTTTGTATTCAGCTCAGAACTTATTGTTATATAATAGTCGACTCCTGTAACGAGTTATGACTTGGTTAATATAAGTACCAGTGTAAAATATGTTTTGATTGCTGTGATTATTATTTATTGTTTAGAGTTTTCGACATGTTTTGGTGAAGAAAAAAGGCCTTGTTACAAGATCGCTTTTAATCCGCGTCTTGTCGGTTATTGGAACCACCTTGAAATTTTCCAAACCAAATCGATAATTCTCACAGCCACCAGTTTTCTTCTTCCTTCTTTCTGGTGTGTTGATAGGACAGAAGGATGTTCCTGTAAATCCCCTTTTCCTTTTTGTGTTCCCATAAAATTTTCAATTTTCTTAATGGCCAAAGACCTGGTGTTGTGTGTGAAGACTGTTGTGTTGCTCCTGGTTTTCTTTCTTTATTTTTGTGAGAAAGGGGAATGTTATGTTATTTAAAATAACATATTATAAAAAAACAATCCCGAAGTGTGCAGTGTCTGTTTGTGGGCCGAACGGTCACGGAAACGGCCGAACTGCGCCGTGCGAATCAATCGGCCCACGCTCGTGAGTTCATCGTTAGTTCCCGGCGAGATGTGAAGTGAGTCAGACGTTAGCGACCAAGCACCAAGCGGTGCAGGAGGGGGCACTACGATGGAGCTCCCTTCCTCCCATCTACTTGGATTTCCTGCCAGCAAGGCACCCGCCTTGTGGACCAGAGGCATAGGAGCGCCCACCCAGAGGCTCTCACGTGTGGAGGCGTCCACCTTGTGAACCGCCGCTAGCCTGGGGCGCTGCCCCAGGCCTTCCGTTTAGAACTCCAGCCAACGGAATAGGGAGTGTTCTAGTGACAACCTGTAGGTCGTGCCAATCCCTAAATTCCCCTTTATCCCCATATTAGTAGATTAAATAAACCCTTATTTGTTCATGTCAAACTTATCTTTTCATTATAAAACCCTTCCCAAGATATAAGTAAGCAATACCAAAGAAAGAACCCCACGCCCTGAGAGTGATGCTGATGAGAGCTAGCCGGAGTAAGTATCCTGAAGATACCTTTCAATCAAAACATAACAAAGTCAAGGAATTTATCTCACAAAAACATGTTGAATAGGAGTTTTAGGCTTACACGGCGGCCAGCTGATGATGCTGAAGAGTCGCTTTCTGGGATCTGTTGCCGTGGTCTGTGGGAGCTGAAGCTTTCGGACGTTTCATCCATGTCTTCCTCGTGTCTACGTAAGCTCATCACATATATGGGCGAAACGTTCGGAAGTTCCAGCTCCTACAGACCACAGCAACAGATCCCGCAAAGCAACTCTCCAGCAACACTTCATGATCGTTGAAAGAAAGCCTCAGGTGGAAACCTAAGATGTTAATTTTAAAGTTGAATGCATCTGAACCCTTTGTCTGACTGCCGGTCACAAATTTTCCGTTTGAACAAGTCCCGAAGAAGACGGCAGGGGAAACAAGTAGGTGCTACGGAGCTACGATGTGTCTACGAACTCTGATTCTACGACTTTTACAATGGATTCTTTTTTCCAGTTTTTCAATGAAAATTCAAGCAGTATTGTAATAATAACAAATTTCAATAAATAGAAATACGATTGAAATGGAAAAAAATGAATTTAGATTTTTTAATCAAGCAAACGTCACACTTGTTTGCGTCTACGATTCTTAGCAACTAATGCAAAATATATGTTTGCTTTTCATTAGCAACCCCGTGGTGTCTTGTCTTGTCTTGTATCCTGCCGCCTTTCCTCTAGGGGTGGCCAGTACCTCCACACAAGTGCCTCCACTTGACTCTGTCCTTGCATACTTCTTTCATCTCATCTAATTTCATCACTCTTTTCATGCATGCTCTTCTCTTGTTTCCACTCTGTAGATTCCATTCATTCGCAATCTCATTTATCTGATCAATCCATTGTTTCCTTTGTCTTCCCCTTCCACGCTTACCTGTTACATTCCCTTTATACACTCTTTTTGTCAGTCGGTCTTCATTCATCCTTTCAATATGTCCAAACCATCGCATCACACTTCTTTGAACTTTCACTTTCACGCTTTCTTTTACTCCGCATTCATTTAGAACCCAAAGGTCACAATTTTGTTTTTATCACTTCATGTGCGGATCTCATGCGATTTTGAAGAATTACGAATATATGTGAATGTTAACATTAACAGAAAAGTTCCTTGACTTATATTTATGTTAATATAAGGCTGACCACCGACACTGTTAAAATGCTGCACTTTTGTTCATGTTACTCCTCTTTTGGGGAAGAAATTTTGGTCATATTTTGTATGAAAGGGCTTGAGTATAAGCACTTTATAGATACGAGTTTATTTGGAAGAGTAAAGCCATGTTTATTGTTTAATCCACCATCTTTGAATAACGCCATTTTAAAAGTAGCTCCTTTGTGTCACGTTATGTATGAAGTGTATAGGCTTTGACATATCCAGCGAATGGAACATCGGAGCCTGGAAAAGATATTTGTGATGATGGACCCAAAGAAGCTCAGGACAGTGGGAAGACCTAGATAAATATGGCTGAAAAAAGTGGTCGCAAAGTGGTGAGTATGTGACTGGAGTGAGAAGGCGTTGGACAAGAGGCCAAGACCCACCCTGCATTGTCGTTCCATTGTTCAGGATGGTGATGAGAATGCACTTGCGTGTCTTAGCACCCATAACTTTTAAAGTACTCTGATTTTTTTTTGTAATAAAAGATGAAAGAGAAAAGGTTTCGGATCTCGGTAACTACTGACTATATCCGTTTGGTATTTTTGTCTACCGGAGGACTTCCGTTAGTTCTGTGTTCACACCTGACCTCCCCGCTTATCCGTGATTCGATTATCCGTGTGCCCGGATGTCAGCACGCATCCGTGAGCAGCCACACGCCCAGAAACGGATAGCCTTTTACCTGCTGTTTAAATATCCGGCGCGTTCAAATCCATAATCCATATGCTGCAGAGATATACAGAATCTGAATGACTGTTCAAGCTAATCTCACTTATTTTTAAGGGGTCATTGAAGAGGTTTAAAGAGAAAGATTATGAACTATAATCTAATATGTAGGCTGCAAAGATAGAATAACATTTAATATATAATAGCATACTCTTCATGCACGCCCACGAGACGTATAAGTTTGCGCTTACACATGTTGCAGACCACATTACATAACTCACTGTAAAGATTTGTGTTAGCATATAATTATATATTACCTTTGGATATAAAGGTCTTAAGATTTAAAAATGTTCTGATCATATCTATCTTTTTTCTGACTTAAACTAAATCTTTCCGGTGCTAATATCTGTGTGAAAATAAAACAAAGATAAAGAAATTCATGACTGATTCGAACTCAAGCCTTCCGCTTAAAAAATATGATCTCTACCAATTTAGGAAGACAAATGACTGAAAGGAGGCAAAAGTTGTTAAAGCCAGGCGCGGATCAGGCAATGTATTATCTTGTTTAGGAATAAGCAGGGCCGGTCCAGTATGGAAAGGAGGCGATTTATAAAGCAGTGCCCCAAGTATAAAACATTATACTTACTCAACCTTAGCGTTTACAAAAAAATATACATGGAAAATAAATAAGCACCCCAATGGAGCGTTTTAGTTTTATATATTTTAAATTGTAAATGTGATGGTTTAGTTTAAACGTAATTTTGTAGTTGGGGTACAGATGCCCGGGGCGCCAAACTCTCTTCATAATGATACGATTTATCAATTGCTGGAGGAATAACAAGGATGGGGAAGTAACAGGAAAGGTAAGGTTGAGCAGACAAGCGAAAATGAGGATGAGAAAGGTCTGCTACATAATAATATAAGCAAAACTTATTCTACTTCAATATTTTAGTGAGAGTTCTATAACAATTTTAAATAAAAACTATTTTACCAACAATAAAATTTATTCAAACAGAACACTTTTTTATTTTTTTATTTATAAAATTTTAAATAAATTTTATAGTGTTTATTTTCACTATAAAATTTATTTAAAAAGATTAAAATCTTTAAACAAAATTACTAACGCGTTTTCGACCTAGTAGGTCATCAAACAATATGAATTTTCACAGTGTTAATACACAAAAAATACAAAATATAATAAAATTTATTAACTGAGAATATAATATCTCCTTAGTTTTAAGGGGGTGGCTGTGGCAATACTTAAAAAAAATCAACTCTGTCACCAACCTACTAGTTATGGTACAACAGAAATAAAATACATATCAAATCGACTTCTCCCACGTAAACTATGGTATCTGATAAAAACTCGTATCTCGGAAAATGATTCATAGTAATTTTGGGTCGTGTAGAACCAAAGGCGACAATCTAGGATTTTTCATAAATGAGATTGACTTATAGGTTGGTATGAGGCTGACCACCCATACTGTAAAAATGGTTCAATTTGCCAATGCCACCCCGGTTTCAGGGAAGGTTGGCAAGAGTTGTAGGGCTTATGTTCATTTGAGATTGGGTTTTATATTGTGGGTTCACATGCAGCATGTTTTAACGCGAACTTATACTTGTCTGCTTGTGGGAATGCATTTAGTGTAAATTCTTAATGTAATATATCTTTGCAACTTAGATTATAGATAAACATGTGTAAATGACGATGCATTGCATTTTTGTCATCTCATTTCAAAGAAAGTAGTTTGTCGCTTCTGATGATATATTCTATACGACTCACTTGTAAGACTGGTGTTGTTATTTCCAAATCGTTGTCAGTATTGTTTCAGCTCACGCATTTCAGGCAGCAAATCATTTTTAAACATCCGTTAAAAGAATCGTAACAATAACGCGCCATAGACAACAACAACAAATCAAAGATGGCGTGAGCGCGGGAAAAAATAATTAACGTAAGCGCCGAATCCATCAGGGGATGAAATAATAATTGTTGGGAGGGAAAAAATGAGCGCCAAACACGCGAAACTTGTTATTCTTTACAAATAATCATAATCAGCTGGTAGAACAGAATGATCTGTAATGTAGTGTTCAAATCAGGATAGTAAAGAAATGACAGTATGTATGTAAGTAGTCGAACTTTATGTGTATCATTATTCACGCTACTCGTGATCTAGCAACAATCCCACAAGGAGTGCCACCCGAGGTATGCTATTAGCTTCAGTAACATCGAACCATTTACTTTTAGAGTCATGGGCACGCCTCTGACCTAGAGGTTCTTGTTTTGTCGTGCCGTTGCTTTCACTTCACGGGAAGGCCTTTCGCCACTTGAGAAAATATATAGCTTTGCATGAGCGTCCATGTGCTGTGGGTCCTTCTGACACATACATACAGGACGGGTACGAGGAGGGTGTGAGCATATGTCCAAGAGTCCACTAAGTCGCTGATTCCACTGATATATGTGCTGATTTATTTATTTATTTATTTAGTGTGCGATACCGATTACCGATGTGCGATAAGTCCAATTGAATAGACCTGTTCCTTGACTTATAGGTTGGTATGCGGCTGACCACCCATGCTGTAAAAATGGTTCACTTTGCCAATGTCACCCCTGTTTCAGGGAAGAAGGGCAAGAGTTGCAGGGTGTATGTCCATTTGAGATGTGGTTTTTATATTGTAGGTTCACATGAGGTATGTGCAAGCGCGAACTTGTACGTGTCTGGTTGTGGGAATGCATGTAATGTGAATCTCCAATGTAACATATCTTTGCAACTTAGATTAGATTAGATTAGAATAAAAAAAAGTGTATGGAATATTTTCATTGAATACCTACCAGACCCCTTTTTGTAAGATATTGTTTTTTTTTCAATTTCTCACTACTTACTACTTCCTACTTAATACCTATCACTTCCCACTTCCTACTTATGTTTTAGTTCTAACCAGCTATATTCAACAACGCACTATCCCAATCTGTATAAAGCATTACCGAAATAACGATCTACAACGCTTGTACGAAAGGAAAACATTTTTTTTCCAAAAAGAAAAAACAAAAGAGCCCCGATTTATCAAAGCCACTTTTAAACAGCGGGAGGCATTCTATTTTTTGGTATTTTTGAAAATCGAACGTCCGGTGGGCGGAGTCGAGGTAGCGCCGCCCCAAGCTCTGGCGGAGAACAATCGAAGCTTCAAATAAAGCGCGCGAATCTGTTATGGTCACATTCTAGTACTAACTTTTGGTTAGACCTATTCAGAACAGGAGTTTGATATTTCAGTAATACTGGGTAACGTAACCTCCAGTTCCATACAAATTTGCACTTGAATGGACGCTGTACAACTTACATAGATAACAAAATTGCGACGTTAAACGGCTGGTTCGCTAGGTAAAAGGCAAGCAAATATTTTGTTACTAGTTACTATGTGACGTTTACCCGCCGAGAAAAAAAAATGTATTTACATATTTATATTACTCGCGATCAGTAATAGCGGACTTTTTTTGCACTTTTGAAATAAATTCATAGTAAAATTATTTTTTTATTTTATAGATCGAAAAGACTGAGAAGTTGGCCAAAGTTATGGAAAATAATTTGGCTGTTATGTAACATTACATTGGTCGATCAATGTCATATCAACCGAATAAAGATTGTAAAAAAAAAAAAACAATGAAGCAAACATATTTAAAAACAGATCAACACTAAAAAATACTATATTTAAAATATATTATATGTAATACGTACATAAGAAGACAAAGTTTTTTTAAATCCCATTTATTTTCAGTGTTAACGTTTGAGCTATGAGTTCGCAATAAGCTTGAGAGGGGTGTTCTTTTTTTTGTAATATTCAAATCGGCGTTCCAAGTTTCAGCGTATTTTTCACGGAAAACGATTTTCAACGGAAAACAGGATTTTTCGAGTCGACTTCAACTATGAAAATAAAAAGGTTCCACACACAAAGCAGTCGCAGCAAGAAGTTGCAAACAGTGTGCTGCTAAGTTGAATTTTTAAATGTACAAAATTAGACAGAGAACCGACAGTAAAGTTCTAAATTCAAATTTGTCTGTACCGGCTTTATATTTATAAATATAAAGCCGGTACAGACAAATTTTAATTTGGAACTTTTATCTCGACGGGTAAATGTTGCTCGTGTATGGAACAAACCGGCCGTGTGGCATCACAATTTTGTAGTAATCAATTCATACCCGAAGGTCATGTAAGTATTTAGAAGCTTCAAACACAGAAAATATACAAAATGATTCTTATTTTTTTTTATTTCAGTGAGCTCGTAGAAAAGGGTTGTTATAAAAAATCCTCAACTGATTTAAACCTCTTATCTTTGTGTGTACGTGAAAAGAAAGAAAAATCTTTTAAAACGTATTTTAAAAGCGTTTTTCAATTCGTTCGACAAATATGGGGTGGAACAGAGCTGAGAATTCCAGAAGGGGCAAAAACAGACAAAAAAGCATGTAGGTACTATATTAAAATCAAAAAAGAAGTGACAAGCATTTGGTGATATCATGAAAAAAAAAATGTTCCTTGACTAATAGGTTGGTATGAGGTTGATTCTCATACTGTAAAAATTGTTTCATTTTTGCCAATGTCACCCTTGTTTCAGGGAAGGTCGACAAAAGTTGCAGAGTGTATGTTCCTTTGTGGTTTGGGTTTTTTATTTTCGAAATACTCATGCAGGTAGTGCAAGCGCGAACCGACATGTGATGTTTGTGAGCGTGCATTAAATATCAATCTATATCCTCGCAACCAAGATTACGGATAGATCGGATAGAAATATATTGATTTATTTTTTATCTAGGATCCATTATAGATAATGGATCTGATCTTTGTAGCTAAAATATATTAAAAACAAATGAATCTAGTTTTTTGTCATTTTGAGGGATTTCTTTTATTGGAGGGATGACGGAAGGTATTTTGTTAGGAGCTAGTAAGTGCTCTACCAGAACAATGAGTTGTCACATCTGAATACGGATAATTTGATTTATTTATATTTCATCCCAGTCACGACTTTTCTCTTATTCCTCCCGCCATTTCATAGGGAAGAAAGATGGCGGTGCGGGGATCTTTGTGAAAAATGGCAACTGGATACGAACCTAATAAATCTGCAAGACTTTACAATTATTCTTAGCCCGCCTTATATCCGTATCACAGATGAAAATATTCATAATAATAATACAATTTTTAAAGGGTCGTTGTAAGAATTGAATGTAAGGCTCTGCAGTGCAATAACATCTTCTTATAAGATTACCTTTTTTAATTGGACTTAAAAACAGTTGCACTCAGCTCTTGCGATTTAGCATTCCGCAATAGAAGGCCAGGAATTCAAAAGGTACGATCCAAATAATTGGTCGAAATACACCAGCGGAGAACCCTGAACACATTCACGGCAGCGCTGCGTGCAGATCTCACAGCCCCCGCCTACTTATTATACTGCGAACACTATACAATATACATAGCTCTAAAATATACAATGGCGCAATGTTTTGTGTTGACTTTGTAGCTTTTTAGAGAGAATTTGGAATGTGGTGGTAGATTCTTCTGACAACTTGTGGAAGAATACAAGAAGAAGAATATAGAAAGCACACGAAAGGAGCATCCCTATTATTTTTTTATTCCAATCACATTTTTGTCTATGGAATCAGTCAAAAAAAAATCGCTGCTGAATCTTGATAACAAAAACAGCTGGAGCGGTAAAACAGACCCTGTCGTAAATTACACATTTTTTTTCAGATTGTGAGTATTTTCCTGTAAAAATGCAAACTGTGTTGCGTCTCCTTTGAAGATTGAAGATCTTCACAAAAAGCCGCAATCAAAAAAGACTTCGAAGTGTCTGATCCATTCAAGGAGCGGAATGGGTAAACCTAAAAAAGTGTACAAATTGGAACACTTTACAATTTTTTTTTTTTTATTAGGACTTAAACATGTTTATTATGTTAAGCTTCTTTTATTCGCGACCTTGCGAAATGAAGTCTTCGTCTGAGGTCCACAACCTACTCCTTCGGGAGAAGGGAATCCTGATTTTTTTTGCATATTGTATGTGCAGCTTAGGTAAGTTTTGAAATGCGTAGAAAATGTCGAATAGAATTGTCAAAAGATAGCAACAAAAAAGTTGTAACGTCATCCAGCTGTGTTGCTAGAACAGTAAACAAAATAACAGACGAATATTTTAGAAGTGATTGTTGAGGAAAATTTTAAACGTAGATAGATCTTTGTTCTGACTCGATTGAAGAAACATCCATATGTTTGTTTGTTCATCCTGGCCATACCTAGTGGAATGGCAACAGCGCTATAGTATAAAAAAATGAAATAAAACGTATTGGAATTTTGAAAGTAAAAATATTAGATAAATTCATCTCTGTCTATCCTCCATTTAAAGCCATGGGAGCGATAAAGCGAAAGAGAAGTGGCAAGTACCTACATGCAGGGGTATGGATATGAAGAGAACGCAACGCAGCGGGGAGCTCAATTCTGGGATGCCTCAAAGAATCAACTGCCAATATAGAGATAGAGGGCAGTGACGTCATTGTGCAGTTTAACCAACTTATAAATGAAATACGTGATTTCATTTTATGTACTAAGGTTAACTGATCCTCGTTACAGCCTGAAACAAGAGTGGCATTGGCAAAAGTTAACCTACCATTACCTCATTCTTCTTCTTCATGTGCTTTCTCATTGACGATCATCATAGCTATTTGCACCTTCGATACTGCTGCATGAAAGAGGGATCTTGTGCTTCTGCCGAATCACTGTCTTAGGTTCTTCAACCAAGATGTTTTCCTTCGACCTGGAGCTCGTCGTCCCTCAATTTCTCCCTATATGAGCGAATATTGGTCATTTCTCATTATGTTGCCGAAATACTCACACTAAAACGCAACGCAACTAAGCTACATATATAGTGTAACTTCTTGCCGCGTTATCCCCGAAGGAGTCGCATGTGGCGAGTTGAACCTATTTATTTTTACAGGTAAGGGGGGCGGCCTTACGCCAACCACTTCAATTGAAGTGGGGGTTTCTCAGCTCCCGAGAGAGCTGGTACTCATTTTTTGTGAAGGCTGAGTAAACCTTGCCGGTATTTTATTTTGAGGGTTGAAATAAACACCGAAACGGGAAATCATTTCTGACACCCTCGGTGGGATTCGAACCCGAGCTCACGGCATGAAATGCAAGCACTCTACCAACTGAGCTATTGACCGTACTGGTTAATGAATATTTCGATTTTTTTAAGCTCTGCTGTGTATCCGAAACAGCTACTTTCCGATACCGAGATTGAGGCGTTAAACACTACATTAGAGACCATTACAAGGAAAAACAGCCATTGAAGAACATAGAGGGTATTATACACCACTTTTGAGTCCGTAGCGTTAGTCACGAAAGACCGGTCTACGACCTACAAGTCTACGATTAAACGTAGGTTGTTTTCTTTGTATAATAATTAATGCGCATGGAAATTGGAGCTTGGATGTTAAGATATCAATGCAACTTTGATTATTAATTATAAACAATACCGTTGAAATTTTGTACCGGAATTTCGAAGTATTAATTTTGGTTTTCAGCTTAGTCTCGGGATCAAAAAGTTAGTTGAAACTTTCAACTCCTGGGACCGGGGTCAGAACTCGACAAGATTAAATTTCTTCAGAGTTTCAACTTCATACAGCTTCTATGATTAAAGTCACAAAGCTTGCAAACACCTCTTTTTATCTCAACATTTCTAAAATTATCATAACGTTGTCTTGTATTGCCTTGTATCCAGCCGGCTGGCGGTGGCCAGTATCTCCGCAGATGTATCTTTACTTTGCTCTGTCCTTGCATACTTCTTTCATCTTCTCTACATTCATCACTCTCTTTATGCATACTCTTCCCAATTTCTTTTGAACGAACAAATTTCAAGCTTTGTTGTTACCGACTCTGATGTAAGGAAGTAGGTGCGGAACTGGATTGCCCAGCACATATTGGAAGAGCGCCCCATCAGAAGACACCCTCCTAGTCTGATAACCTCTACGAAACTACACCAGGAGGAGAGAGTGGATAGAGAGTTTGCTAATGTGTAACTTTTTTTTTGCTTTCCTTATATTTGATTTTCTGGTGATTCCTTGTCTTATTATTTATCATTTCCTTTTGTATCTACGTTAAACACTTTTATACGGCTAGTTATATATTATATATACGAGGATGATTTATTTATTTTATTTTGTACATGACAAAAGAGCGCCGTTTTTGTGTGTGCCATCCCTCAAGGGCCCTTAGCTTAAAAAGGGCCAGTTAGTTACCTATTGCACCCTCCGCCTCACGACGACGGAATATAAAATATATTTAATTTTCAAAGCAGATTCAAGACTGTCAAAATTTTGTAAAGATACACAGTTTTTTTTTTGTCATGTGTAACTCTAATTTTAAGTGAAAAAATAATATATTGGTGACGCCACTGCTCTTTATAAAAGGAACTTCAACCTTTTGAAATTTCAGTTAGATTTTATTATTGTGAGAGGGCGTCATATTTTATATTATTTCATATTTCTAACTATAGTTGAACTAGCTACACATATACATATTTTGCATTACGTGCGAAATGTTATACAATACAACTGAGACGTCGGATTTGCTTACTGTCGGAAGTCAGGCGCGTGCACTAGGCTGGACAATAATGCAACTTCTTACCGCGTTGTCTCCGAAGGGATCTTATGTTCCACGAGAGCCCCTTTATTTTTACAGGTGATGATGATGATGGATGATTTATTTCCGGTGGCGCAGTTTAATGATCACAGACTATCTCAAGGGCACCGTGGCTCTTCGAAAACAGCATTTTCTTAAGTGCTCTTCGAAAGGCGATGGTGGGCTGGTCAGAGCGAAGGTTGACAGGCAGCTTGTTCCAGGCAACTGGCCCAGCTACCCCAAAGCTCCTGTCCGCAAAATTAGAGGTATTTGCTCTTATGAGTTATTTGATCCTGTTGACAGCAGTAGAGGCAGAGCGCAGTGGTTGCCTTGTAGCGACGTCAGCAGGACATAGTTCAGCGAGACATGGGGGTGCCGCACCCTTAAAGGCCTTGTGGACTGTGAGACATAGCTTGAACTCGATCCTCTCACGGACCCCTCAGCCAGTGCAGCTCCCGCAGCCACGGGAAGGTTATAGGTAATAATAAATTCCTTGACTTATAGGTTGGTATGAAGCTGAGCAGTGAGCACCGATACTGTAAAAAGATGGTTCACTTTGCCAATGTCACCTTTTTTTCAAGGAAGGTCGGCAAGAGCTGCAGGGATTATGTTCATTTGAGATTGTGTTTTTTTATTGTAGGTCCACATGCGGCATGTGTTAGCGCGAACATATACGTGTCTGCTAGTGGGAATGCATTAATTATGAACCTCAAATGATACATATCTTAGCAACTTAGATTTAGAATGTCAATAATCTTTTCAACTTAGATTATAGATTACACATATAGATAATATTAAGTTAACAAAATGGTTGCGGTGTTTTGAGTAATCGCTACATGTCCTTAGGGCATCTACAGGCTCCCACACAGAGGGTCCGCTCGGCGTCCCGTAGAGTGACTAACGAGACCCCAGACGGGTGCACGCCCTCCTCACAGCCAAAGGACGTCAAACTAGCGAACGAAATCGACTAATGTGTTGAAAAATGAATAAAAAAACGGAAGTGGCAAGGATGTATCACCATTTAATATTCACATTTAAAGCAAGCACGATGTCGTGGAAGAGAAAGACCGAGAAAGGTATGGATGGACCAAATTTTCGAAATATCGAGTGAATGGGATATCCAGAGTCATAATAAAAGGAGAGCTTGTATGAAAAAGGTTATGACTCTGGATGAAATGAAAGAAGTATGCAAGGACAGGAAGAAGTGGCGGCTAATCTGCAATGCTGATTTGTAATGTTGGTTTATTAGTTTGCTACATTTTTTGCATAAGAATTTTTTTACTTTTTTGTATAGATATATTTTTAAAGTTTTTGTTGTTGTTTTTTTTTTTTTACTTAAATGTTATTTATTGCTCGTATTCCTTGACTTATAGGTTGGTATGAGGCTGACCACCCATACTGTAAACAATGGTTCACTTTGCCAATGTCACCCCTGTTTCAGGGAATGTCGGCAAGAGTTGCAGGGCTTATGTTCATTTGAGGTTTGGATTTTATTTGTAAGTACACAATCAGCATTTGTAAGCGCGAACTACACGTGTTTGTTTGTGGGCATACATCTGAGAGCTTTGAATGAATATATCCTTGCAACTTAGATTATAGATTATAGACGTGTAAATTCGCGCTAACTTAAGCTGCATGTGTACTAACAAAATAAGACATACATCAAATAAGCATAAGCCTCCCCATAAGTGTTCCCTGAAACAGGGGTGATATTGGCAAAATTTCATATTTTTTACAATATAGGTGGTCAGCCTTATACCAACCTATTATTTAAGCAAAAGTACATAAAAAATAAAGAAAGTTTATGGAAAAATACATCATTTAACAAACATAAAACCAAACAGTCATTTGAATAAGAAAATAAAGTAATTTCTAACATCAAATTTTATATTTAAGAAAGAAATAGCCCCCAACACTGTAGATCAACCGCCATTTTTTCGTTCCTTGCAAATTTCTTTAATTTCATTCAGAATCATAACCTTTTCCACGGAAGCTCTTCTTTTATCAAGACTCTGGATATCCCACTGATTCATCTGGTTGAAACCAGAAAACCAGCTGAAAGTTGGAGAGCCAGTTGTACCGCCACGTCTTGGCAAACATCAATTCCCTTCCGCGCCATTGCTTGATTTTTCTCTGAATAAATGTTGTCATTTATAACAAACGTCATTGCCAAGAAAGTGCACTAGAGCGGGAAATCCACTTATGCTAATGCCAATACCTTACTGTCCTCAATAGACTGTTATATAAACAGCAGATACCTAGATAATATGTGGTTCTAGTGTGTAGAAGAGTCTAGCAATTGCTAGTGTATTTAAATGGATTAATTGAAGAGTAATTTACTTTGTAACCCTTCATTCTTTCCTGAAGATGTAAACATTGTTTACGAAACCGGTCGTACATGATTAAATTTTACTCGCCATGGAAGTACGTACAATTTATTTTTCAGTTGCTTAAATTCGCATAATCACGCACAGGTGAAATTAAAACTATCAAAAACTGGATGAGTACAATTGATTGATGTACGACTTCATGTACAGACTTCATATTTGTACTTGATTTTTTAAACATAATTTTTATTTTATGATCTTGACTTATTATTAACCAAATACACAAAGAGGAAGAAGAATAAGAAGAAAATGCTCACCAATTTCTGAGGGAAATTTTGTTGATTTTCAGCTTACCTGTAAAGAAAATAAATAAATTAATAATCATTATTTACGTAATCAAATTATTATTTCTTAAACCACGAATGAATAAGAAAAGATTGATACCAAATAACTTCAAAACTTTGTGAACAAATTAAATTAATATTGTTCTAAAAAGTGGATCAAAAATTATCCTAGGAAAACAATTTGTAAAGATTCCTTTACAATGCTAGCTACTCTAGCAAAGTGACCACAAGTTTACAAAGACTCAAAGCCCGGGGAAGAACTCCTTGAGTAATTTTTGTTTGGGCGCTAATCAAAGGACTGATATGCAACGCGAGACTGGGGACTTCCCGAGCAGGGATTCGAACCAAAACTTGCGAGTAGAAACTAAGACAGAACTCGGCTAAAGAAGGTGTTTTAATAACCGAGAAAGATGTGAGACAGTGAAGGAGGTGAGGAATGCGGTGCCCGTGAGATTGCCATTCTTATAAATGATGTTTTCCATTGAACATTTCCTTAGTCGCTTCGATAGTTCAGTTGTTAGAATCCTTGTATTCAATACCAGAGGTTTGGATTCGATCCTCACCAAGGAGGTCAGAAACTGTTTCTCGTTTCGTTGTTTATTTCAAACCCTAATCAAAATATCGTCAAGGTTTACTCAGTCTTCACAATAAATAAGATCCAGCACCCTCGGGATTCCCCCGGAAACCCCCACTTCAAATAAAATGGTTAGGGTACGGCCAGCTCTTCAACTGTGAAAATAACTAGACTCCATAAGACGTTGCACTATTACATGTGCAGCTTAGTTGCGTTGCGTGTCTTAAAACCTGATGTATACTGATATTTTTTGTTCATTTTTTTATGTGAGTATTCAAGCTGGTGTTCTTGCTTGTGTATACCGCCACCTTAAAGGTAAACTGAATAAGTGATGTTTCACTGATTTGAGAAATTGTGGATAAAACATTTTATTGGGTGCAACTTCTCATAGTAAGTGATCTAACTAAAAGGAAATGCTCATGACAAACATATTAACTACAGGACTTTCACACTTCTTTAGTGTTTTCTTTCGTAGAAAATTGAAAATAATTGTATTTATCTGAGAAACCCAAATTAGCTCAATATGTCACTTGTTCAGTTTTAAATGTGTCGATATGAAAACCTAAGTCACAAATAAAATAAAATGAACGTACATACATAAAATGCACAATATGAAGTTTTGAGGTAAGTAGGTACCACACATTTTCATTTTTTTTACACCTGATAGAAACGAAAGAAGTCAAAAATGAGTAAAAATAAGATTTTAAATTTACGAATATATTTAAATTTCAGTCAATCATTTTCTCTTACACATTATATTTTAAGGTAAACGAGAAAAAAACATTTATTTCGAAATGCATTTGCCTAAACGCAGTGTCCGCGGCTGGGGTCTAGGGCATGTTTATTTATGAAATCCCTTACTCCTGTTCTGTCAGCACCAGTGTTCTGACTTAACCAAAGTTCTCATTTCTCAGGTAAGTTTACTTCTTTGTTGCAATAACCAACGAGGAAGAAGAAGAAGAACCTGCAAATATTTGCCGCCTTTCCACAAACTAACAGAATAAGGTATTCAACATTTAAAAGAATATCGTTAAAAAAAATTATGGGAATAAAATAAAATGCCCTTTTTCCCAATCTTCGTCTTTGTTTAGATCAGTGTTTCCCACGGTGGGGCGTACGCCCCACCGGTGGGGCATCACGCCTCAGAGGTGGGGCATCACGCCTCAGAGGTGGGGCACGTCGAAAAATATCAAATATTCCATTTATAAATGTATAAAACGTATATGCAAATTCACGACTTAAATATACCTATCCGCAATTTCATTTTTGCATTCTGGCAATACTGTGCATACTGGCAATTTAAAAATCTCGAAGGCAACGCTACGGCTTAAAAACAAAGATGGCAACGCTGACTGTCAATACATCGTAGTTCGACTGTTATTTCAATTGAATAGACGTGTGACTGAGCTCTGTTTTCTATCGCAAAACACATACCCTGGACGTCTCTAGAGTAAATGTTATTGTTTTATATTTACGTAGTTATTATTGACCCTTAAAAATCAGCATTTTCTTATTATTTATCTCTTTTAGCCCATTACAAAATGAGTGATCAACCAAAATCAAAAATAAAAAAACGTCAGTACTCAGCGGAATTTTTAAAATTTGGATTCATACCTGCTGCACACGACGAATGCCTACCTTTTTGTCTTCTGTGTGAGAAATCCTTTACGAATGAAACTATGAAACGAGGCCGACTTGAAGCACATTTGAAGGCGAAACATCATGCATTTGTTAATTCAAATATAAATATTTTTCGAAATCTTAAGGAAAAATTTGAAAAACGACCAACATTAACAAATCTATTTTCTGCACAAACTGAAATAGTTGATCGTAGTCTTGAGGCTAGTTACCAAATTTCATTACTCATCGCTAAATGTGGAAAAAACCATACTATAGGAGAGGATCTAATCAAGCCATCAATATCAGCATTTCTTAAAACAGTTTTACAACAAGATGATAAACTCGTGAAGGCTATGCCACTAAGCAACACTACTGTTTGCAGAAGAATAGATCAATTGAGTGAAAACGTTGAAATACAACTTGTTGAAAAGCTGAAAACAAGAAAATTTTCACTACAAATAGATGAATCAACTTTGAGAGACAGTGAAGCCGTGTTGATAGCTTACGTAAGATATATTGATGAAGGAGAATTTGCTGAAGAAATGTTATTCTGCAAATTATTAGAAAGCACCACCACCTCCAAAGATATATTTAGTAAGCTAAAAGAATATTTAGATTCTAAAAATATACCAATGAAAAATATAATATCTTGTGCTGCAGATGGTGCCCCCAATATGATGGGCAAGAAAAATGGTTGCTTGAAATTAATGAAAGATGAGAATCCAGAAATGACTTTGGTCCATTGTGTCATTCACAGGGAGAACTTGGTGGCTAAACATATTTCACCTGTTCTAAATGAAGTACTATACTGTGTTATTAAGTGTATTAATACAATTAAAACGAATGCCAAATGTGAGCGTCTCTTTAAGTTATTTTGTAAAGAACAAAATGCGGACCACGTTAGGTTGTTACTTCACACTGAAGTAAGATGGCTTTCAAAAGGAAATTCCTTAAAAAGATTTATGGAATTATTTGATGTCCTTAGTGATTTTTTAAGCAACCGACCTGATATGAAGTTTTTGATGACAGTCGACGGTAAAGCATTTGTAAGCTATTTAACTGATATATTTGAAAAGTTAAATATTTTGAATAGCCAACTACAAGGATCTAATAAAACACTTATTGATGCAAAAGCAAAGATATTTGGATTCACTACTTTTATTGAATTATCTAAAACAAATATTTGTAACCACAATTTTGAAAAATTTTACTGGCTCCAAAAATGTGCAGTGACTGATAATGCTAAAACTGTTATTTTAGACCACCTGCAAACATTATTAAATGATTTTAAAGAAAGATTTGCTGATTTAAAAGAAATAAATTTTCCAGCTTGGTTGACACAACCATTGCTGATAGATATTTCAAAGGAACCACTGTATCAAGAAGAACTTTCAGAAATGCAAAATGATGATTCAATGACAAATTTATTTAATTTAAAAGGAATGATGTTATGGATGTGCGAAGAAACTAACACAAAGTATCCTAATATTACTTTACATGCCAGAAATTTATTATTACCCTTTCCATCATCTTATTTGGTGGAATGTGGTTTTAGCGCCATAAGCGATTTACTTAGTAAAAAAAGAAATCGAATGGATATAACTAACAGAGGGGACCTAAGACTGAAATTGACTAAATTAAATCCAGACATTAAATTTCTTTGCAGCAAGCATTAATTAAAAATTGAAGAATGGATTATGTGTCAAGATGTGAGTGTTTTTACATTACATTTTCAATTTGTTTTGTAATAATTTCAGTTTTGTTTTTTTGTTTTGTTTTATTTTGTTTCAAAAATTATATTATATTTGCAATATAACTATGAATTATAATTATAAATAAAGATGAATAAACATTATATATGTTATATATAATTCATGTTTTAAAAATTAGCTGTTGTTTTATTTATGAAGAGTCCGGTGGGGCATATGACTTTTGAAAAGACTTCGGTGGGGCACGGCATTAGGACGGTTGGGAAACACTGGTTTAGATGGATATATTATGTAGATAGATTTAGATTTGTTTAGCTGATGGTCTTTTTGTTTCAAAACAATGATAATAGGTACCCCGCAGTGTTGACCATCTTGCCTGTGTGTTAATAATAACCTTGTTTTTACTCAAATAATCTAATTACCTACAGACAGGAACATGTAGGTTCGCGCCTACACATTCTGCATGTGTGCATACAAATAAAGAAAACCTCACATGGACATAAACCTTGCAACTCCTGCCGCCGTTCCCTGAACCGGGGTGGCATTGGCAAAAGTGAACCGATTTTTACAGCACGGGTGGTCAGCCTCGTACCAACCTATCAGTCAAGGAGCTGAAACAAGAAAATCCATCGCTGGCAAGGGAAGTTCTTAAATTATTAGTTCCATTCCCACTTCGTACAGGTAAACAGACGTTCTCTTTATTAACGGGCATCACATAAGCTACATTATCATCAATTAGAAAATGACTTTAATTATTAATACTTTCATAATAATACAATGTGTATTGTATTTCGGATACGCCTCTGATCCATTCTTTGGACCGTGCACATCTCCCTGCCCGGAGCGCATCTTTCTTTATATGACGAGGAGAATAAAGAATAACTGTACCCCGAGCATAAACCTTAACGTTTAACCTCTAGCCTAGCATTATACTCAAAACTATACAGAAACTGAAACAGCGCATCAGGAAGGCGTTTTAGTTTCCATCCATTTTTTAGGTGAAACATTAAGTTGGATGTAAAGTTTTATACTTGGAGAGCTGAGGGGCATTCAGAGGCATACGAACATGGAAGTGAAGGATTGACAGGAATATTGTTCATTTACATGTAGGTACTATCACAGGGAACATGCAGGCAGGCTTTTCTGATATCGAATCATGACGTGAAAACATGAAAAATGTGATGCATATTTCATGAGATGAGCTAGCAAAAAATCGATCAATATTCTCTATTCGAAAGTGTTGAAATTTTAGCTCTCTATATTGCTTAAGCGGAGCGAAGTCTTGATGGTTTTTCAATGATAGTTTCAATTTGTTTTCGTTTTTTAAGCTAAAAAAATCTGATTGATCAATTGGTATCTAGGCCAGTTTTTACCAATCTTTTTGAATATTCGATTTCCTTATTGTTTGAAAACTCCCCTTGGGCCACACGCAAACAAAAAGTTTGGAATTTAAAGAATGCGGATTTAAGTTATTTTGATGTAAAGAAAACAAGAATATCCAGAGCAGGCAAGTAAAGCTCTAAAATTTATTATTAATGCCATCCACGACTTCACCTATGTGAACTGACATTCTTGTCAATGGTACACGTTAAGAAAAAATAAAATGAAATAGACATTAAGTAAAAAATATTTTTAATATAAATTTTATTAACATTTCGTTAATACAGCATCAATTTTACAGAATCTGTACAGTGCAGAAATCTAGTTTTTTTACTTTGACTACGATTGCAATTTTATTGCGATGGACCATTCATAATTAATTTCAAACACTCGATTTCTATGAAAACATTGAAAAATGATGACACCTTCATTCTAATTGATTTTTCACAACACAAAAACCTTGGAAATGTCTTTTGAAATGACAAATTGGTATGTTGGACTAAAAGAAACAAAGTAAGAAGCTACAAATTACACGGTTTAACTAAATTATTTTAAATAGTATCTGCAATGCGCGATTGAAATTGATTAGTTAAAGATAGTACAGAACTTGTAATAAATACAACGAGGAATTTGGTTTTTCCTGAAACTAAAGAATAACATGAAAATCGATTTTACTGTATCTGAAAAATGTACACCATTACATATCCTCACTCAGTATTAGGTACTCTCCCTTGACACTCTCTCATAATATACTGATTTTGTATTTTTTGGATGTCTGTTATTGGTTTTCCTTGATTTTACTCGTATGTATCCATGTAAGTATCATTTTTTGAGTTTTTATCACAAACCAATGAAAATGAAATTAATATTGTAGGATCGATTCCCATGCTCTTTGCTGAGTTAAAAAAAACCTGCCTTTACCAAAGAACGACATCAAAGGTCCATCCGGCCTTACAGTAACTGGTCTTTTATAGCGATAACCAAACTCGCAGTGAGCTCTATAAGTGTGATTCATCAAATAAAGCATCCTAATAAGACTATCTTCTAATTCTTTGTATACCTAGCAAAGGCAAACTATCCATACAGTAAAAAAATGATAAAATTGCCAATGTCACCCCTGTTTCAGAAAAAAATGGTAAGAGTATCAGGATTTTTATTTTGTCAGCACACATGCAACTTGTGTAAGCCGTAACTCACAAGTGTTTGCTTGTGTGCATGCATTATTTATGAATTACAAATGTTGATGTATCATTTCAGATTCTTATGATCCTCAAAAGCGTTTATTTTGAAATTATGTCAGATGACAGATTTATTTTTAATTTTGGCATGCGCACAAAGAATTCCTTGTTTTCATTTTTTACTCCATTTAAACTAGCATGTGGGGGATTGTATGAAGACAGTATTTTGGTATTTCCTGTTTTTTGAATGATGACGAAGTTCGCGTGATTGACACGAGATTTCTTCTTTTTTTCCTCTTCCAAAAAAATGTTTGTCTATCTTTTTATCGTTACACCCTACTGACATTCGGTGATGCTAAACCTTTGACATTTTTTTTTCTAAATTATTTAGAAAGCTGAAAAATTAAATGACGTAATTGAAGATTTGACCATTATATTCTTTGCCTGCCCTCTCATGATCTCTTATTTTTCTAAATCTCTTAAAAAATAGAGAAGTACTAAATGCACCGATTTAAATAAAATATCATTTATATCGATGACTAAATGTGACTTGAGAATTGATTTTTGTTCATTCGTAGCCTTATTTTATTACGTATGTATTTACTTGCTAACTTACTATTGTTCGCCCTGACAAATAAAGTCGAAAAAAAATTGTTCCTAAGATATATTGACATTTAAGGCTCATATTTAATGCATCATAAGCACGCACATGTTAGTTCGCGATTACACATACTGTATGCGTACATACAAAATAAAACAAACCTCACATTAATATACACTTTGTCCTTCCTGCCGCCATTCCCTGAAACGGGGTAGCATTGGCAAAAGTGAACCAAGTTTGTACAGCATGGGGGATCAGTCTCATACCAACCAATTTGTAAAGAAATAATAATAAAACTAATATTACCTACTTCAACTATGACCACTTCTTACAGCTGCGTTTTGAAGCATTGCAAGTTTTGTATGACAATTTAACTACAGATATTAACGAAGCGATGAAATTTCTATGGGATAAATATAAATTTCCTTGTAAGGTAGATAAGATATTGAAGCATATATATATACCTAATCAATAATCATAGATATTATAATAATTTTATACCTACGTAATCATATATGTAGGTATATTACATATGTACAATGCGTATCCGATAAAAACCTGTTTAATAGAAGGTATCATTTATTTTCTCTACAATTATTTTTTACATCGAAAATTTTAATCCAAAGTGATTCTACATGAGTTATATCAGTGGTATTCATGTGAAGTGTTATTGTCAATACATCTTTAAAAGATCAAATTATCTTAGATTTTCGGAATGAAGAATTCAGATTGGGCGGCAGATAAACCATGGACTTCTTGAGTGTAAATAACTCAGTTACTTTCTAATTTGAATTGATTTTTTCCCCTACATCAAGTTTGACATTGCCAAAAGTAAACTAATTTCTACTATCTTTTAATTCATGAGTTAAGTAATATGATTTGCAAAAATGGATCAACTTTTAACACAGAGATTATTAAGTTTCAGATCTTACTTTTAGAATGTTAATATATTATCTTAGGTTTCCTACCTTTGCCTACCTTGCACCCACATAGAGTGATCGCCTCTGAGTAAGTAGTGGACTTGTGATGAGCCCATTCAGAAGGATGGGCTGATGGAAGGTGGTATGTAATCAACCATCAATCACCGTTTAGAGCTTGCAATAAAGAAACATTATAAACGAGCACCGAAATTCTAAAATTAACCCAGAAACCAATTAAAAATTCAACAACAACGAACCCAGTACTTCACTAATATAAACAAGGCTAACAAAAATCACTAAGTAGTCAGTGGCAAAGGGTGCCATACAAGCCGGTTTCCATCGATTTCCCGTTAAAAATGAGACAGAAATGATAATAAAGTAGACTGCATGGTTTCAATGGGGGAAAATTACGTATTGTTTCTTTGGTTTTAAATGTATTTTTTTACTTTGTGCCCATATTTTTTAACTACCTACTTTGTTACATCATTTTAAAAGGGAAACCGATGGGAACCGGCTTGTATGGCACGCTTCGCCAATGCTAAGTACCCTAGGAAGTAAGCAAGATTTCAAGTCTTTAATGTAAAATGACTCCAAGTACATTATTTAAATAGAACTTCATTTACTACCTTACCAAGCAAATATTCTTAACAATGTTCAAATTATTTTACTTGGATGGTATCTAGTATGGAAGACTATGTAAAAAATATGTACAACGATTTGGAAAATATTTCACAAACCAGTGGTTTGTCTCCACTGTCTAGGTGGAACACAATAGTTAGGTAGGTAAGTAGGTACCTCGTGTCGAGCCCACTCGTTGCCGCTCGCTGATTGGTCGCCTAACATCGTATGATGTTTGCCTTGCCGCTCCGAACGACGCGTGAGCCAACTCAAAAAACGACACTGTCTAACGACGTGATCGCAAGGACCAAAAAAGTTATCCTTGCTTTTGTATTTTAATGATATTTTTTATCAGATGTAATGTTTACATGCTTAAGTAAAATGTTTGAGGTAAATTTAATTGAAAAATATTAAATTTTGCAAAAACAGGAAAATATAAATGACGTCGGAGTTTGTAACTTTTTCCTCGGCAAACAAATTATTCTGTTTTATGGTACGTTTGTTACATTGGGAAAAAACAGACGTACGTCATCTATGTCTTTTATATTGATTAACGGTTCTTTTCAATTATCGGCAAAAATCACTGGACCAACAAAGAAGAATACTCTATGGAGGCAAGGGTCAACAGCTGATGGTAAAAAATGTAGGTATTCAAATTTAAAACTGAGAACGAAAATTGAAAAGTATGGCTCTAGTTAAGACAGTATTTCGGCTCATACTAAAACAACTTATTTTTATACATAGGCATTGAGTCCATGCACTGTTAAAATAGTTTTTCATGAAAATAAGACAGAATTACGATAAACATAATTTATTTGCTTCATTGAAAGAAATAATCAAAGTATGTAAGTTAGAGCTGCAATTACAAATTCAACGATCTAATGGTATGTTTTACTGATTGGACAAAAGGATTACTGGCATTAATTAAAATGATCATTTCAACTGATGTTAAGATGTTTATTGTTTGAATGATTAAAGGAACCGCCGTCGATATCGCGTCTGCGGTCCACGTGGCAGACATTTCGACTAATTGGCAAAATGTCTTTGAAATGCTTGGGTTCGGCTCTGCGGTGCCGATACAAACAATATTCAAAAGCAATAATTCCCCGTGTACACCGCACAACGTCAAATCTGCGAATGATTAATTGAATTATTAACAATAGTAATAGGCGCAATGGGATGGGTTGTAAAAATCTGTGGAGGGTTGTTAAAGATTACAAAGGTTGTTTTTTATCGCGACTTCAACATAAAAAAAGTATTGAATAGTTTTTTTTAAACTTGTGTGCATTACAAAATACACGTTTTTTCATACAAGGAATTGCGAAAACATTAGTTAACTACGTAATTATTTACAATTGGTGGAATTATCGACAGGATGACGATGGCAAAAATCAGAATCTAATTTTTAATCAAAGTTTAATAAACATAAATATGTACTAACATAAGAAAATAGTGGTATATTATCTTTACAACTTACATTACAAAATATTCAAAGACTTGGAAATGAAATGATAGAAAAAACACAACTACTAACGCTAAGTTGCACATATTTAGTACCTATGTGATTTCTTACCGCGTTGTCCTCGAGGATTTATTTTCATCAGCAAAGGGGCACTTTATTTGTAATGGGGGGTTTGCAGTCCCCGACGGAGCAGATTTTCACTAGGGTTGGTCGGAGCTTCTCCAAAATTGTTTTTTTTTTTCTATTCTTGTATGCACCAAAGGGTGAAGTTTTTATTATCTTATGTCACATTTCTGAGCTACGTCAACATAGATCATTGACTGCGCCTGCGCATACCGGTTGCCTTGATCTGCAACAAGTTGAATGGCACACTTATAATGATTATTATACCTACCGATACAATAATAAATACAGCATTGGCAGGCATTGTTGTGTGCGGTGGGTATAAGCTGTTATGTCACGGCTGCATTCCCAGCCGCATGCTATCAAGCTGCACCCAGACGGCCGGCGTGGCAAGTGCTGTGAACGACAGTTAGAAATAATTCCCTGCATCTAGGGAATATCACACCAACCACTTTCAATTGAAGTGGAGGATTCCATTTCTTGTGAAGGCTGAGAACACCTTGCCGTTATTTATTTTGGGTTTGAAATAGACACCGAAACGGGGAATCATTTCTGACACCCTCGGTGGGGATTTAACTTTTGCTCTTGGCATGGAATGCAAGCATTCTATCTACTGAGCTATCGACTGAACTTTTTACGAGCTTGGTCGTCGCTACAAAGCGCCAATTCTCAAGCAAGATCCAGTTGCTGTTAGGCTTTGATGACTGGTCTTTGGTAAAGGTTAATTATTTTTTTTTAACACAGTGAAGAGTAAATTTGAAAACATAAATGGTAGATATATTTTTTGTGCTCCGACGGGATTCGAACCCACAACCTTCCATTTACGAGTAGGTATCAAGGATAATTTTAAAATCCTTAACAATGATGGTTTTCTGTGGCCTTCTTAGTCCTATGCCGTTGACAGCCCTATAGATGGTTTCAACCTCCCTCGATGGCGATTTCTCGTATTCTAGCCTCCAGGACAAGAGGGTGTCCTGGCCAGTTGCTACTGATTAATTATTTGCTCATATCGATAACTTTTCGGTTGTGAAGAGATTAGCAGGGTAGGTGAGGTATCTGATGGTAAGATTAAAGATAAAGTAAATAGGTAGA
Organism: Agapetus fuscipes; assembly: GCA_951799405.1. NCBI lineage: Eukaryota > Metazoa > Arthropoda > Insecta > Trichoptera > Glossosomatidae > Agapetus > Agapetus fuscipes. The sequence goes on from OX637334.1 coordinate 16,067,249, forward strand.
ACATTTGTCCCCCTGTAAGAAGGGGAGGATACACAATACTTTGCTCTGGCAGAATCTAACCAATACCAATATAGAAGAATTGTATCTGTCGCTACCATTGAGGTCGCTACCCTAATTCATACAAGTGGTCTTTGGGCGTCATCAAAGCAATCATTTATGCAAAATTTTAGTCGCCTTCATGAATGCTTGCTAGGGCTTATTGATAGGAGAACTGCTCGACACGTTCGTTAGTTCCGCGGCCCTGAATGAACAATAAGTCACATTATAAGTTATGAGCTTAGTACTTACTTTAACAATCATTTAAATATACTCACAGTGGTATGTGGCTGTCAATAATAAAAGTATTGATCAAGATGGCGGCCAGACAAGACGTGATGACTGTCAGATACACAGCGGACAAATCAGACGATATGAATGATTGACTAAAAAAAGGTACTAAGTACTACAGCTAGTCAAAGTGAGAAGAAGAGGAAAACGTATATGAGAAGGCTAGAAATTAATCAGATTTTTGTACAAATATCAAGAGAGTTACAAAAACTGACGTTAACCGTGCGAAGTAATTATGACTTTTTTTAATTTACAAAATCCAGCTCGCATTGTTTGCACCAGTTTTTAACTAGTAAAAACTTTAGTTATTTTTATTGCCATCCTGCACAAACTGCATTAAAAAAAAAAATATTTGGTACTTAGTGCCTTATTAAAATCAACCATTTATATTATCATTCTATATAATCATCAATAAATTATGTATGCCTTGATATATTATTTAAATAAACTGCGCATAAAAAACAATCTTACACACTTGACAGCTGTTCTTCGGGATCTGTTGCCGTAGTCCATCGGAGCTGGAGTTTCCTGGGCGTTTGGCTCACGTCTAAGATTGGCTTCCTCAGGGATGGATGGTGGGGTGAGCAAAACAACCCACAAATGTTAACCATCGAACATGAAACCTAAACGCACAATTCAATAGGTAAGTTGGTAGAACGTACGAGTTCAGAGCCACATGGTTAGGATTTTTTTATTCTCAAAGTTTCTGAAATGATTAGGTACCAAATTAGAAATTTTGATTTACAAAAATATTTCTATTCCATTCATTCCGTTCATGGATTCTAATATGAGGAAGTCCAGCTATGCCAAAAGGTCTTCCAGCTGGGCGTTGGCCTATTGGCATCTCATTAGCTGCGATGTGTGCGAGTCTTCCATGACTGATTCTGGAGACATGATCTCTTCAAATCGCCCTCTGGATCTGCTCCATCTCACTATGTCCTCTATTTTACAGGTTTTTCGTATGTGACAAGTACTACAATATAGTATATGCATTTCCTACCTTTTTAAGTGAATGGGTGACAAAGTTTCATGATAAACACATGGAACATTTCATCTTGGAAATAATTAGTAGGTTTTTAGTACGTGGTAAACGTAATGTATGGAAATCATCATAAAATTTAGACAAGCCAGCCTAAAGACAAAACGAGGTATAAAACAACTACGTTACAACAGCGTAGACCGAGCGTTAAACACAATTTGAAATGAAAGACCCTGATAAATAAATATTAGGATGATTTATTTGGTCAGCGCTGTTTTGGTGTGAATCACACCACAAGAGCCCTCTGCGCGCTTGGTCGTCGCGCCAGTCAAGCAACACTCAGTTCCTGTGAGGCTGGCCTTTGGTGACCATCTTTGGTAAAAGTATATGATTTTTTTAACACAACGGGATCTGATCTGATCCCCCGGGAATCGAACCAAAGACTTTCCGGCGGGTGAAACCTATTTATTTTTTCAAGTAAGGGCCCGCCTTGCGGAAAAAGCTTTAATTAAAATGTGGGTGTTTTCTGATTTTCCTATGTAAACTTCGAATCCAAATTATAGTTACGGTAAGGTTTACACAGATATCACAAGAACCTGCTCCTTTGGAAAACAGGAAAGATCCCACAAATGATTGAACAAGAAAAATTACAATGGGAAGCTTTGGCGAGTAGACCATGTGTGCATCTGGTGAATGAACAATCAGAGCTTGGAAAATATAGTTGAAGGGAAGGACCCAGAGGGGCGCAGGGTAGATGGAAGACCGAGAGAGGCGCGGGGTAGATGGAAGACCCAGAGGGGCGCAGGGTAGATGGAAGACCGAGAGAGGCGCGGGGTAGATGGAAGACCCAGAGGGGCGCAGGGTAGATGGAAGACCGAGAGAGGCGCGGGGTAGATGGAAGACCGAGAGAGGCGCGGGGTAGATGGAAGACCCAGAGGGGCGCAGGGTAGATGGAAGACCGAGAGAGGCGCGGGGTAGATGGAAGACCCAGAGGGGCGCAGGGTAGATGGAAGACCGAGAGAGGCGCGGGGTAGATGGAAGACCGAGAGAGGCGCGGGGTAGATGGAAGACCCAGAGGGGCGCAGGGTAGATGGAAGACCGAGAGAGGCGCGGGGTAGATGGAAGACCCAGAGGGGCGCAGGGTAGATGGAAGACCCAGATCAAGATGGCTGGATGGAGTGTCGCGTCAGTGACGACGGTGATGATAGGTTAAGAAACAATATCCTTTCATTCTAATATCAAATTGTTGTGTTGCCAACAGTCCTTAGTCAGTCTGTACATCTGACTTATTCAGATGTTCCCCAACAATAAAACATTGCTTTTAAACTTGGTATTTCGACAAAATATTATGAAAACTGAAACAGCGTCTCCAGCAAGCGTTTGAATTTCCATACATTTTACTGTGGTTGATTTAAACGTGTGGTTGTACACTTGACGTACAGACCGGGCGCCCCCAACATCTCACTTTCTAAACTTTCCCTAATTAAAGCTCTCCAAATGAAACTAACTACGCAGGTCTCGGGGCTCTGCAGAGGGACTGAATCAGGGGTCGCTAGGTGGCCTTGGCTGTAATCTAAGTTGCACACTTTATTAACATTTTAGAATTTAGAGAGTTGCAGACTTAGGTACACATATCATCCATTCTTATAACATAAAACGCAAGTAAGCTGCAGACATAATTGACTTCTTACCGCGCTATTCCCGCAGTGGTTCCACGTGCGGAACCTCTTTACTTGCACAGGAAAGGGGGCCGGCCTGATGCCAACCCTGCTTACGAGGCGTAGATTCTCATTTCTTGTAAAGTCTATGTGATACTTGCTGGTGCCATGATTTGAGATTGAAGCAAACGTCGAAATGGGAAATCCTGTTAAGACTCTTGGCGGGATTCGAAACCTACCACTCTGGTTTTGAAGGCAGCACTTATTATACGAACGGTTAACAACACTGTAGTGTGACGTCACAAATTTTCCACGTTTTTTTTGTTCCGATTTCATTGAAAAATACATGTAAATGTACTATAATTACGACAGTTGGAAAATGTATGAAAAAAACCAATACGGTATGCTTGGTGTTTCCCTTCGCTAAAAGCGCGCGAAAACAGACAAAATGGCGGGTGGGTGTAATTGTTATGATTGTTGTTTATCATACAAGTTCACGGGTCGCCCTCCGGGGAGTTGGCGGAAGGGTGGGTTGCGCCGCAAGCACTCCCGGCCAAACTTTTATCACTAATGAAGTGCGCAACAAAGTTGTGACTGATTAAAATTGAAATAAAAACCTGACGGGGAAATTGTACCCAGCGGCGCTGTGCGAAAATGCGACCATGGTTTATATCAAACCAGGCAGACGCAGTGGCACGGAGCTTGAAGCCGTTAATGTGGACAAACAACAATATGATGATCGGCAGTGAGATACGGATATTTAAAGCATGCGTGGAGAAACTGAAGCGGACCCAAGAAGACCCAAAGAGTTATTCTAAATATTTAAAATAATAGTTATTAGGATGATCATGGGTAGAATTATTGCAAGATCCCATCCTATCAAGGATCACATACGAAAATCCTTCGAAAATATTGAAGAGAAAATACTCGCACACATAGTAATGCTTATGCGATAGCTAATGAGATGCCAATATTTCAACACCCACTTGAAAGACCTCCCAAAAGTGGAAAGAGAGCTGGACGTCCACATCTCAGGATCCATGAGCCGATATGAAGCTTATTTATGAATCACAGAGCGTTATCAATAAAATAAGAAGCTTTCAAGTAAATAAACAGATTTTACTTGTAAAGAATTAAAGGCTTAAAAAATCTGAGTAACCTGCGTGTAACGAAACAAGTTGACGGACGCATTTTAGGTTATGGATACCTAAGCGACGGCATGAAGAGGCTCTACCCACCGTCAGTGAAAAGGCACGACAGTTACATTTGATTTTCCTAATCCCGGTCAGTTTGCCACACGATATGGCGCTGTGATTGATGCAGTTGCGGCAGACATCACAGTTGTCCGGACCCAGCAAATTGCAACTACAATAGAATACTATTACACCATCACAATATGCCGGACGTCACAGACTCACAGCTAGACGTACTATGTATATGGCAGCGCTCATCGTCATACGACCAACGCACATCCAATATGGGCGTCGGCTGATTCCTCGATATTTACGATATTGTAGTCCGGTCGATAGCTCAGTTGGTAGAGTGCTTGCATATCATGAATCCCACCGAAGGTGTCAGAAATGATTTCCCGTTTCGGTAATTATTTCAAACCCTAAAATAAAATACCGGCAAGGTTTACTCAGCCTTCACAATAAATGAGTACCCGCCCCTCGGGAGCTGGGAAACCCCCACTCCAACTGAAGTGGTTGGCGTAAGGCCGGCGCCGTTACCTGTAAAAATAAATAGGTTCCACTCGCCAAATGCGTTTTTTTTAGTTGCGTTGCGTCAGTCAACTAAACCTCCTCTTCTTTTGGAGACGCTTTTATGTTGTCATGGTTATCATACATCAGATGCTGAACTCTGAGCTACACACCTTTCTTAAAGCATTGGTTTCTTTAAACATTCACCAACACATAATTTTGGTAAAGCTCTTGCACTCGCAAAACGCTGAGCGTTTCCGAAAAATGCTCCATAGCAATTGATTCCTAGGATCCAGGCTAACTGTTGATAAATCATTTGTGAACCTCAGATTCATTGTGTTCTTGTAGTAATCGGAACAGAATTAATTTGAGACTTCCTGAGAGATAAGATAAGATTGTCGGTGTTATGGCCGGGGGGGGCAAGTGGGCCGATCGTTCTAGCGTGTTTGGATTGGAATAACGTTGGTTCGATCCCCGCTTGGGTCATTTGACCATAACTTTGACCCTGGTTCAACAGATGTCATTGGGTAATTATTAATTAATAATTAATTAAAATAAACAATAATGAATCATTAATTGATGATATTAATACCTGTTTCTGGCCAGGAAGAATAGGTTGGTGAATTGCATTCCTCTTCACAAATCTATTAAAAAACAAAAAACAAAAAAGCATCGACAGATTCCTGAGTTTATGTATAATATACCTACTACTGTCAGTCACCATGTGGTCACCACCATCCTAATGACTCCAAGTATCGTTCTCAACTGACGATTCGTCAACAGGCGCCCGTTTTTATACCATTCTTTCTCCGCTCAGGATCACCCACCCGATCACCCGTATTTTGTGGTTGCAGCGCACATCGGGGACCTATTATTCGCGTGTGTTTTGATATTAGTACAGTTTGTCTGTCGCGTAAGGGGAGGGCATTAGTTATTGGACACCAAGAGGCAGTTTCCACTTATACTGCAATGTGACTACACCGACTAAACTCTGGCCATTATATTATGTGTACAACCGGCACACATGCACACATGCACACACACGTGAATGTGGACACCCAAGACTAATTGCAGCTATCACCAAATGAAGAGACCGACCAGTGTTTGCGTTACACTTCATTATGGTTTAAGCAAACTTGGCGCGGCAACAGTAACACTCCCTTATTACTCTATGAACTCTACACAACAGAGTCATTATCATCTAAGTAAGTACTACATAAATACCTGTACCATCTATAAATAATCTAAGTTTCAAAGACATGTAGGATTATTTGAAATTGCTTATAAATTCGCGCTTAGACATGCTGCGTGTGTATTTACAAAATAAACCAAATCTCAAATAAACAAACGCATTGCAACCCCTGTAAAACTAGGAGCTAAAATAAAATTGGATTTGGTTAAAATATAAAATTACAAGTAGGTAAGTATAACAGCTAAGAAAGTACAGTTGGAAATAATGGAAATTAAAGATAAGAAAATAAATACCTTATTTAATTTTACTTCAAAGGCAATGAAATTTTAACTTCTTTTAGGCATGAATTTCAACAAAATAAACTAGGAGCTAAACTAGAATTGGAATTCTGGTTAAAATATAAAATTGCAAGTAAGAACAGCTGAGAAAGCAAAGTTGGAAATAAAATAAAATAAAGATAGAAAGAAAACGCTATCTTAATTTAATTTAATTTTACTTCAAAGTCAATGAAATTTTCAAGATACTTAAGGCATGAATTCCAACAAAATACTTATATGCAAAAATTTTTAATCATTTTTCTAATTGAATTCAACTAACTGGTATCAAAATGATAAAAATTACAACCTTGTAAGTACACCATGTTCACAAGTTGAACATTTTTAATAATTAGGGTCACCTTTTTATGCTAAAGTAAGTAAAAACCTTATCTTGGTCATTTTTGCTAATGACTTGGACCTTTTCAAGTCTTTGCGCTCATCCGACCTTGTCCTGGCTCGTTAGTTAGGTACATTATCGCTTTAACTAGTGCACTCGCTTCTGGCAACACCATGCGACAAATTAACAGCGTGTAAAAAGACAACTCGCCAACTAGAGCAGTGTTCTAAATTTGAATCATATTTGAATTTAAACCTCTTAAACAAAAAGAACGTCTTTAAATTTTAAGAAGATAACCTCTAAATTGAAATGAGAATATTTTGCTCTAATGAAACCAACGAGGTCGCACGTGAATTGACATCGACAAAATTATACCGTCACCCGGGTTGCTAGGGAAATTACATACTAAAATTTTGTTATTGGTTGCTATGGAAGGCAGTCCTATGCTAGACTGACTTTTTCTCGCCGAGAAAAAAGATCCAATTTTAAAATGTTCGGATCTCATTAATTAGACTCTAATTATTAGAGCAAGCAACAACAAAAATATTACTTGGTTTTTGCCGATTTTCCCCCTGTCACACGCGGGTTGACTTGCTTTTTTGTGAATTCCTTCACTCAATACTTCTTCACCCTTCGTATTGTGTTTTATATTGTTGTTTTCTTTGCATATCCCCTAATAATAAATGTAACAGCAATCGGTAATATTTTAAGTGAAGCGCCTTGGCAGAGAATAAAAAAAGATCTTCGCAGATTTCAGCGAATTCGCGGACAGTTTTCAAGATGGACGCAAACGAACTTATCTCTCAGGCTTTCACGGTACTTTATAAAGGGAAAACTATTTCGATCAGAGATTTTGAGATCATGTGAAATGAGAGCGGAGATCGGGTGAGATTTGATTTTTTTTTAGAAATGTGAAGGTTAAAGAATCGTTCCCGAGAGGTCAGGTGAGATTTTAAAATCAAGAGAGCTTATATTATGAATAAGACCAATTAAACTAAGGTAGTCAGCTAATAGAAATAAAAGTTTTGACAATTTAGAGCCACTGCTTAGTTTTTGGAGATTCGAAGAATACGTGAGATTCTATGTTAAAGTTGGGTAAGATTTGGAGAGACAAGTAGATTAGGTGAGATAAGGAAATCAGATGAGATTAGAAGATCATGAGATTTGCACTTAAGGTGAGATCAAAAATCAGCTGATATATTTGAAGCCAGAGCTCAGGCAAGGTTTGGAAATTAATACCTACTTAGTCGAAAATCAGTTGAGATTTATAGATCTAGGTACAGAATAAATTATAAAATAGATTTTAGAGATAAGATTTACAGTATATGAGAGATTTTAAAATCAGGTGAGTTTGGAGATTGTGTGGTATTAAGAGAAGACACATTTGTAGATAAGAACATGTTTTGAGATCGAGATAAGAACAGATGAGATTTTTGAGATCAGGTGATATTGCGGTATTTGAAGTTCAGATGAGATTTATAAATAAAACGTTATATGAAAAAAAAAGGTGACGTTGGTAATCAGATAACACATATTTGGAGACATTTGGAAATCGGTTAGATAAACAGATTCACTGCGATACACTTTTGTTCAGACCGTTTGCGCGTCGCCCAGCCTTCGCATTTTCCAGCGTCACGAGTCCAACGGAAAATTGTAATAAGTCAGTAAGCAGGCCCAATACGCAGATAACACTTTACCTCCTCACCAACAATGTACGCCAAGTGCAAAACTCTGCGCTCAAACGCGACCACAGCGTTTTATCTAAAATATTTTAAACTAAAAACGCTCAAAATATGCAATGTTATGCCATATTCATAAGATTGGTTGAACCCCATACCAGAAGTAAACCAGCTTATTGGTATAGTAAAATTGACTTTAAACTGGTTTAGAAATTAAAACCTTTTATGAATACGGTGATATTAGTTTAAAAATACATTTTTTTGGTAAACGCTATTATTGAGTTTAAACGTAAAGTTTTACACGTTTTTTAGTACTGAAGCGTGCTGATCTATTGCGCCAAGGGATACCGAAATAAAGTGCCAAAAATATATTTAAATCCTCAGTGAAAAAAACAATTTCAATAACTGACGTGCTGTGACGCCACTGCTAGGTTATTTACCTACATAGCTACATGCGCAATTACGTCCAATGACTAAAGATGGAAGGAGAGCACAATCTGCCAATTGGAAAAAACCAATGTAAGAATAGTGGAGATATAGGTACCGTCATTGTACAGGAAGATGTGAATTTAGTTCCCAAAAAATAATCATCGAATATTTGGCGTTCGGTGGAAATGAAGCATTTGAAAAATATAACTGGAAATACTCGAGAAAGAGTTAAGAATAAATGGATAGAAGAGTAATGTAAGCTGAATGATAATGTTAAAGTAATGGTACAAAAGAAGAGGGGTAGATGGCTTGGACATGTAAAAATAAATTAAGATGGAGGACAAAGTGTATATACAGAGGAAATGCGAAAGGAAAAGAGAAAAGCGATGGCTTGATCAGTTTGTAAAAATGATGAAAGAATGGAATATCCAGAATTAATGCAAAATAAGGAAAGGTAAGAAAACTATGATGGATATTAATTAATTTAATTAAGTTTTGTAAGAATTGGAAGAAGTGGAGGCAACTCTGCAGAGGCGACAGAGCTACAGTGACAGTTACAGATTTTGAAATACTAATTATGTGAACTTGATCTTTCTGCAGAATCTGTTTTGTTTACATAGCTTGTGACGTCATCTATTGTACCTGATACTTTGATTGCAAGGTAAATGACGTACTAAGTCATGTCAACTACGTAGCTGTTTTATCAAAGCTTTTCGCAAGGCTGAATAAATTATAAATAATCACCTTTCAGCCGCAATTTCATTACGCATTTTTCTTAATTTGATATTATTCACATTTATTGAAAAAAGCTAGATTTGTAAAACAAAATATAAACGTTTTTAAGAGGTGTTTTTTTATTAACAAAAAAAAAACTCATAAAGAGGAATGTAATATTTTTACTTGCCTAGAAAAAATATGGACACAAACAATTATTAATAATTATTGAATAGATTTTTAATTACTAATCTGAAATTATAAAATTTTATTAACTGATTAAAAAAAAGCTTTGCGATGAAAATTGTGAAGTAATTGTGATTGTTCAACTGAGATTAAAAGAAAAGAAATAATGAATTAATGAATACAATAATGAATTATTAATTTATGATATTATTACCTGTTTCTAGCCAGGCAAAATAGGTTGGTGAATTGCATACCTCTTCACAAATCTATTTTAAAAAAAAATGGATTTGTCAAAAAGCGAGATTTATCAAAACTTTGATTTTTAAAAACAAAGAATGAGATTATCAAAAGCCCATCAGTAAACACGTATTTTCTGGTAAGCTTACATTAGATTTAAATCTGAAATCTTAATCTACTACAACTTAAATTACGTATTATAAAAGATAGATCCTTTTTAGATCAAATAGTGTAGTCTACTGAGAGGCTTAGAACTATGGTTACCACTCACACGTAGGATAGTACTTTCTGCAATGCATTCAGGGAACGGCAGCAAGAGTTGCACAGCTTACGTGTTTGCATCTGGATTTTATAAATCTTAAATGGTATGTACCTTTGCAACTTTGTAATATAATGAAGCGCGGTTTCTTTTCACAAATAACAATTTATTTTAATTAATAATTACGAACGTTTTCGATCTTGTCGATCATCTTCAGGTAAGAAACTCTTACTACTACGTTCTTACCTACGTTCGTAATTATTAATGAAAATAAATTGTTATTTGTGAAAAGAAACAGTGATTCATTAGAATTTGATTCTAAAAAATTTAATAAATCAATCAATATGATTTTACAGTGTTAATACACAAAACCATAAAAAATATGATTACAGTATATATGCAAAAAAAACATCGATTTAGTCTGTATACAGAACTGTCACTAAAATAAGAAAAGTAAACAACAAATGCTATTTCTTATAAAAGATGCGAATTTATGCTCATACATATTTAAACGTCGCAATGACTATTAAATAAGTCACAAACGACGGTACAAGATGTTAAAAAGAACATTCTGTGAGAAAGCAAACAAAATTAGATAACACAGTATTATAGAACAGGTGAAAATTATCTTTACTATAACATATTATCAATATGCAATGTTTACCGTAGAAATACGAGTACACCAAGGTTAACAAACGTAAAGTGCTGATGTACACGGATCGTAATCAACGTCATAAAATAAAATAAAAACTACCGACGCCATCTTGTAACACGTCATTTTTAATAGTTCACAGTGAAAATATTGCCAAATTAAAATTAGCTTCATAATTAATCAACACTTCGGATATTCGACGAACCGTTGTCGGAGAATTGAACGTAAATTATTGAATTGATAAATTCGGCACAATGTTTTTCTCGACAGGCCACGTCACAGGTCTATGTGACTAGGGTACTTAGCAACCAAAAAAAAAAATAGTTATTTTTTTCCCTAGCAATTCGGCCGTGTGTGACGTCACATTTGTTTTGTTTTTGGAATTTGGGCCGAGCTCTTTCCCGAAACGGAACATACAGGTATGTAGGTATAATTCCTTTAGTAATCTTATCAGTTCGATTTGATTTTTATCAAAATATATCGATAACGAGTTGAAAACGCATAGTTTAGTAGCCCACGAAATTCATGATGTATTTTATTATGATATCTACCTATTTCTATAACAACCTTATTGTTAAAAAAAATATGTGGTCTATAATCTATGATCTATAAATAATCTAAGCTGCAAAGACATGTTAGCATTTAAGGCTCATATTAAATGCATGCCCACTGACTGGCATATATATGTATGTAGGTTCGCGCCTATACATTTTGCATGCGTGCATACAAATAAACAAAACAAAACCTCAAATGAACATAAACCTTGCAACTCCTGCCGCCTTTCCCTGAAACCGGGGTGGCATTGGCAAAAGTGAACTAATTTTTACAGCACGGGGAGTCAGCCTCATATCAACCTATCAGTCAAGGAGCACACTTTTTTTTTGGTAGTTGTCTATAATGATTCGCTGCTATGATGTTTGAGTTACCAACGTTCTAATAAAATTACTTAATTTGCATATTTTTTTACCCAATACACCTTTTAGTCTGTATCGCGACCCCCCTGACATAATTTCAGACTTGCCAAACGTGGCTGAAAAACCTACGACAATGGTTCGGCAGAAGCGCGAAGTGCCTATTTCGAGCCGCAGCATCCATGGTGAAAAAAGCCATATAATCGCCGGTCTTCGATATAAGTGGCACCAAAAGAAGAAGAACAATCGGGTTTTTTGTATCACGAGATATGTTTAAGTACACGGACCACGAGCAGAATAATACAGCTAACTTCATGATAAAGATTGAATTTAAACAGTTCAGTTCATTCTTGATTGTCATAAAACAAGAGCATCTCCTACGAACGTTGGCTCCGATTCTAACAAAACTTTGAGAATAATGAAAGTACCCCGATATGGATTCGTGATTTAATATCCGAAGCGTAGGTACATTAATTTTAATTTGAATACGTCAAACCCCTAAGAAATTTCAGTTTCAATTGAAACATTCAATATTGTCTATTATTAAAGGGTTCACAAAGTAAATCCCTATTTTTATAAAGTTGTCAGGGGATTTAAACATGATTGGATGTTTGCCACACTGAAAAAGTGCGTGTAAAAATCAAGTCTAACAAACTGAAAAACGTCACGTAACTTCAAAAAGCCTCATGTTTATGTACTAAAGGATCTGGAGAAATGATAGAGCCACGGCTTGAATATACGAGTATGCCTCTACAAATATGATATTTCAATTTGTGAGTTTGTTGGTTCTCTCTCCTTGGCTGGTTCGCGCGTCTTTTTGCCGCCTTTTCTGCGTTTTGACGTTTCGCCATATTTGTTTGTTTAATGAGCTGGCTTAACAACCCGCGAAAAGGAATCCGACAACTGACGTGGAAGAGCATGGACAAGAAGAATCTTTCTATAGCAGAAGCCGGAGTGAGGAAGGGCAAGTGGGTGTAATAAAAGACGTAGATGTGAGTTTTCCCTGTAATAACGTTTAACAGCTGACATGGCATATATAACAGCTTAATACGTCAATAAAGAGACATAAGATAACAGCGATATTTGTTTGACAGTCCTCGTCGACGTTTGCCTTGTAAATTGTAACAAGAAGCTGCTGATGCCGGAAGTCTTATGAGAATTGGCACTCCAAACAGATCTGATGCCCCATCTACTTATTTTATACCTATACAATGTTTTGCAGCATAGGTGGTCAGCCTCATACCAACATATAAGTCATAGAACAAAGAATATACAATATAATAAATTATAAAATATATAAACCAATTACAAATCTTTAAAAATTTAACAATTAAAACAAATGTCTTAACCGCTAACATAGCTGATTAACTGCAATTTTTAGAGTCCTTAATAAAAAATAGAATTTGGCGACTGAAATATTAGTCCTGGCAACGTGACCGTAGGTATGACGTTACATTTTTTTGTTTGCGTCAAATGTGTAAACCTCATTGCAAGTGCAAGAATCAAACATTGACGATTTTAAAATGACCGTTAAGAATGGCGTATCATTCCCAACGCTGATGTATAGAAGTGAAGCATGGACGGTGAGTGATAAGAGAAACGGGTAAACTACATATTTGAGAAGGAAATAAAGCACTTGAGATATTTGACATGAAAAAACTGAACTGAAAACTGAATAAACGGGTAAGAGTGAAATGCAATCTGGAATTAACCTTGAAAAGAATGTGATGAGATGCGTTTTATACCTACTAGCGAAATGTGTTTTATATCCATCCCTTATTACGTCTGCAGATCGACCGACCCCCTTCCTGCTTAGTCTACCGCACCAGAATAGTATGCAAGCAATAACGAGCCCATGGCATTTCCTTTTTTACGCTTAGTTAAATTCTTCAACTTTTTTCAATTTATAAACGCGTCATAATATGTACATCACAGTGCCTAAATAAACTTCCCCTGAAACGGGTGGCATTGGCAAAAGTGAACTTAGTTTTTATAGCATGGGTCAGCCTCATGCTAGCCTGTTAGTCAAGGAACATATTTAAATATTTTCCTAGGCAATCTTTAAAATACCAAATTTGAAGTTTATATAATCGCAAATAAAAATTCAAATCCAACCATAAATTTTACTTTAAATCTTAATTTCAAGGTCTCATTTCATTTTAACACATCGCTGTTTCAACTAGGTGTTTCAACAAATAGGTTCAACTCGCCACATGCGACCCCTTCGGGGATAACGCAGCAAGAAGTTACACTATATGTGTAGCTTAGTTGCTGCCTTAGTTCTTGTTTACCGTATACGCCATTGAGAAAATTTTACATGAGCAATGTTTGCATGTGTACTGGACCAATGTGTCTTATGAAAACAAGAAATTTATTTAAAAAATATTTTAAAAAACTCTTACGTTATCGAGTTTTACGGTTTTTCTTAGCTCAGATTGTGTAGAATTTGATTCATAAGACAACTGCATGAAAAAGGCATATTTGACAAGATTGGCGTAGGTATACGGTAAACAAGAACTGGGGGAGCGACATGTTGATTACCTTTTAGGCACGTGTGCCTGCATGGGAAACACGCCCCTGATGTTTATATTTTTTTACAACCAAGTAAAGTAAGAATATATAGAAGAAGTACAAGTAGATTTTGGGCCCGGTATTTTCAACGTTAGCATAGCGACTTTATACTGCATGAAAAGGCAGCACGTCTTATTTCAATTGTGTGAGTTGTTTTCTTCAGTTTATCAGTTTAAAGCACCGTTAGCTCACGTTGAAAATACTGGGCCTAAGAGTATACAATCTAAATCTGAGTTATTTTGACGCCCAGGGTTATCCCCAAATTTCAAAGTACATAGAGCAAGACTGTGCTGTTTACTTTCGTCATATAATTTGGTTTGCCAAATATCAAAACCAAAAGCAGTAATATCATTAATTTTTACAAAAAATGAACTTAACATAATAGTTTCATTTTGGTTATTTTTTTTACATTTTTGGTATAATTTCACATGCCTACTATAAATACGAGAAGTTTCAGATGGTTCATTTTTCACTCATTTTTGTACAATTTTTCGACATGGATGTGTCAAATTTCAGCGGGCAAACGTCATACGTCAATGTAACCTTTTAGCAACCTACATTTATCTGTAATCTAAGTAGCAAAGCTACAACATTTAGGATTAATATTGAATGCAAGCCCACAAACATGCTTGTACATCTACCACTTCAAATTAACGTAAGACCTGTAACCCTTGCCATATTTTCACGGTCTGAAACAGGAAAGACATTAGCAAAAGAGAGCTATTTTTAACAGAATGGATGGTCAGCCTCATCCGTAACATCATATGAGACATCTTTTAGGAATCGAACCCTAGTCTTGAGCGTTCCACCAACAAATCCTTTGAACTGACAATCTATAATCTTAGTTGCAAAGATGTCGCATATGTATGTAGATACAAAGTTAATCAAATCTCACATGAACATAAACTTCGCAACTCCTGCCGCCTTTCTCTCAAACCGGGGTGGTATTGGCAAAAGTGAAAAAAAAATACAGTGTGGGGGGTTAGCCTCATATTAACCTTTAGTCAAGGAACCAAATTATGCAATATTACAAATTATAACATACATTAACTAATTAGTAATTACAAATCAAAATACAAACGTATATAAACAAAAATATGTCCAATAATAATCAATGCATCCGATTTTTCTCCCCATTCGCCATTGTACTCGATGGTTTTCTATTAAACAAGAATAATATGACAAAGCTTATTATTCTGTCTTCCCAGCGCCATTATGAAAAGGCGGGAATAAAAATGGAGTCATTAGTTCTCTATGGTCTTTCCATTATGTTATCTTTCATCGCCTTATAGAATCCCGTAGAATCAATTTATTTATCTCCTTACGCCACAATCACAGGAAAATAGAAAAATGCCTCTTGGTGCTCTAACTATGTAGGTACCTTCACTGTTTTTCATTAGTCTGCAATCTTACATACGAGTAGGTATATGGACAAAATAAACAAAATGTTAATTTTCCTTCACACATTGATATAAAGATAACCTGATGGCATGAAGTAATAAATTATAATAATAATCTACAATCTAAGTTACAAAATTATATCAAAAAATATGTTTCACATTTCATGCATGCACACAAGTAAACATGTGCAAGTTTGCGCTTACTCGTGCTGCATATTATGTACCTACTTGATGTACCTACTTGCAAAATAAACCTAAGTTTTTAATAAACGTCAACTCAGCCACTCTTGCCGCTTAAAACAGGAGTGGCTATGTAAAAGTGAACATGTTTTTTTGTATGAGTTGTTAGCGTCATACTATTAGTGAAGGTATGAACACAAGCAAATAAATTCTAATAATACCTTAAAAAAATAACCTATGTATAAAATTTGTAAACCTACAAAGTAAAGTTTAATTAAACTTATCAATTCAAATTAACAAGCGTTAGCGGCAAACATTGCAGATCAACCTCCATTTTTTTCGGGCTTTCACTACGTATTTCATTTCACTTAAATAGTTATCCAATGGTCTGAATGACAATGAGGTCGGAACATTGAAAAGAGCACGAAAACAAACCTTATCATTCAGCCTGATTATTTCCAAATTTGACCGCCAGAAACGCTACTAGTCTCTGATCCATACAAAGGTTTTTAATCTGTCGAATCTTTTGGAGGTTAAATTTAGGAATAATAATAAATTGCTAGTGTCATCTTTGATAGGCGAAATGCTGTAAGCTAGAAAAAAAAAAACCTGACAATCGGGAATTTACTGTGGGTGACGTCACAAAGCCTAGGGATATTTTGAATGTTCGGAGCTCATACAACAAAGAAGAAGAAGAAGACACGATACTCAGGAAATTGCATCCACGTGAATGGGCATCGGAAAATTACTGCCTTGGATATTATTATAGCTCATAAAAAACAAGAACACAAACATTTATATCTGAACTTGCAATTACTTTATGCCACTCATACTACTTTATTTTCGCCGTGCCACCTATAATCTAATATTTAAGTTGCAAAGATATAGATTAACATTTAATGCACGCCCATGGGAAAACATTTATAAGGTTACACAAGCTGCATACGTACGTACTTACAAAATAAAACACAAACCTCAAATTTACATAACCCCTGAAACAGGGATGGCATTGACATAAGTGAACATTTTTTTCATTCTATAGATACATATCGGTCGATAGCTCAGTTGGTAGAGTGCTTGCATTCCATGCCGTGAGCTCGGGTTCGAATCCCACCGAGCGCGAGGGTGTCAGAAATGATTTCCCCTTTCGGTGTTTATTTCAAACTCCAAAATAAAAATACCGGCAAGGTTTACTCAGCCTTCACAAGAAATGAGTACCAGCTCTCTCGGGAGCTGGGAAACCCCCACTTCAACTGAAGTGGTTGGCGTAAGGCCGGCTACCTTATCTGTAAAAATAAATAGGTTCAACTCGCCACATGCGACCCCTTCGGGGATAACGCGGCAAGAAGTTACACTATACGTGTAGCTTAGTTGCGTTTTGCGTTAGATGGTCGGTTTCATGCCAACCCTTGAGTCAAGGATATCGATCATCTTCAATCTAAGTTGTACAACTTTTTAACATTTAAGATTTGTGTTCAATCTGTGTTCACAAACAGACACGTGTAAGTTTGCGTTTACACATGCTGCATGTATAGGTATTGAAAAATAAAACCTTTAATCAACGTGACCTTCACAAAGTATTCCATTTTTTACAGTATGGATGGTCAGCTTCATTCCAAGCTTTCTGTACAAACTTTCTTTAAAAAGAAAAAAATCATATCAGTAGTTTCTACTCAGCCTTCACAGGAAATACAAACCAACCGAAAAGGTAAACCTGAGGGAAATTGCAGTTATGAGGTTTCCGTTTCCCTTTTGAAATCACAAGTACCTACCTCACTATTTACTAGCTATGTAAGTACCTTAAAGTACAGCGTTTCCTACACTTCTATAATCCAAAAATCTTATTCTATTATGATGTACTTTATATCAATTAATTTAGTTATTTTAATTTGATTTTAATGATTTTTGTGCAAGCTCCTTATTGAAAACCACATATCGATACTTTTCGTTCCTTGATTAATACGTAGGTTGGTATGCGGCTGAACCCCCATCCTGTAAAAATTGGTTCACTTTTGCCAATGCCATCTCGGTTTCAGGGAAAGACGGCAGGAATTGCAAGGTGTATGTTCATGTGAGGTTTGGTTTATTCTGTAGGTTATATAATTTCACATTCACATTTAAAGTATACTGACCACATAATATGTGATGTTTTGTTTGTTTTTCGGCAATTTTTCCTTGCTAAAACATGTCAACAAAAAACTTTTTATAACATCGGTAAAAGGGCAAGAAAAGGTTCCAGAAACAAAACAAGTTGAAAACCTACATACTGAATTATTTATTTATGGTCCAATGATTACAATTTACTTTAAATTGTTTTGATTTTGGTAGTATACACGAGTTTGCTTTTAAATGATAAATAAATAAATATTTTCTAGGAAGTGCTATCATACTTAGCTGTAATTTACTGCATTTAATTTTTATTCATAACTTGCCGTATTTGAGCTCGTGGAATCAATTTATTTCCACATTAACAGGGGCAGCCTTACGCCACAACCCAAGAAAAATGGAAAAATACCGCAAATAATGTTTGTAGTTTGATCGTTTTCAAACCTTCTGAATATTAGTTAAAATCTGTTGAGTGTTTTAGCGGAATATCGATTTCGTTTTCTTTTTACTGTATTTTTGTTAATAATAAAAAGAATAACGTCATATTCATATACAAATAAGAAAAAATAAGATGCCGCTCCTTTTTCATAAATAAAAATAATAATATTTTAAGAGCAACGTAGGTACAAAAGAACGTATACGAGATTTCACACCTATACTGCCCTGCTAAGAAAGAAGGCAGTAACTGATTTTTTTTCGATATTGAGTTATATATGTATTTCCATATTTTAAACGACGCTGAATCCAGAAACCTGCACCTAACAGTATGTAAGTTATTGATAAAATTGTTAAATGTTACTGCCATTCAAGCATGCTTTAGTTTATTGTTCAAAATTTAAAGAAACAACTAACAAACAAAACAATGATGGTCGTTCAAAACTAGAATGCGAAATATATGTTGCAAATCTTGTACAAAAACCGTCAGGTAAAATTATGAATGAATTTGAAATGCAAAATCTACACACCCTTGTCTATTTTTCGCATAGGTACTCATTTAAAAGTAAGCAACAAAACTTACCTGTTAAAACCAAGGTACAAAATACAGAGAACTTCAAACTCCACTGGATCATTTTGAAGCAAAAAAGTGTTCACCGTTTCGGAAAGTTAAAAGTTAACTTTAAAACTATCCCAACACTAGCTCAAAGTTTAAACAATCAAACAAAAACTTCACACAAATAAACTGTTAACTTTTAAACTTATTCCGAGTAACGTTTTAAAGTTTTTTTTAATAACACAGCACTTTTTGAGTAAGCAACTTACTTAATTAAAAACTTTTTAATTGGAGTATTGTGGGTAGAATAAAAATTGTTCAAAGTGGACTCGACACACGCAGTGAGGAAGTATAAAAAACTGTAAATTCAAATTTATAATTGGAGCACTAGCAACACAGTCCAACAACTGCCAAAAATAACTCAGTGACCTTTCTAAACAATCAAACTAAATAATCATAATTCATTGTTTTGTGATTCTCAGGAAGTTGTTATTTCTCGTGTTGTTTTTACGTAAAACTTAACGTTATGGTTTACGTGGTGTTTAAGGCATGTGCGACCACGCGGACGTTCAGCGTTCAACTGAATTTAAAGTAAGGCGGTCGGTCTCGCGTCACAGCATTCCGAATGGACTGCACCCCAAGTATAAAACTTTACACAAAACATTCATGAGAACTGAAACAGCACCTCTCAGTTTCAATACATCTTTGTAAAACGCAACGGTTGAGTGAATACGCAAAGTTGTAGTGAGACGAGTTGACAGCGATCCTAAACTATTTATATTACAGACTCGTCATGAATGAAAGAAGCTGTCTGCAGACGGGTTGGCGCAAAAATAGTTAACTTCCTGAGAAGTAAAGTGGGGGTTAAGACTTAGGTTTGAAGATTCAGTTATCGATATACTTTCCGACACTGTGAACTATATGATAAATAAACATAGTTATTAATTAAAAATACATATTACACATTTATTGGTAAGCGCTGCTTTTGTGAAAATCACACCTCAAGAGCCCTTTGCGAGCTTGATGGTCGCTATTAAAAGCGCCAATTCTCAAACCAGGCCCAGTTGCTATTAGGCTGTATGGACCTCACGCTCTTTAGTACAGGCAAATGAATTTTTCAATCCAGGGAAGAGATTTGTTTTGTGGTCCGCCGGAAATCAAACTCGCTCTCTTTCGTTTCCGAGCCATTATCTCTGTCACTATTGTATAATCGATAACCTATAGTGATAATCTAAATTTCAAAGCCGTATTAAGATTTAATACATGCCTGCAGGCTACAAGCAAACACGTATAAGTTCGTTTTTTTACATGCTGCATGTATACCTACTTCCCAATCCCCAAATAAACATCTATAATCTAAGTTGCAAATATATCTTGGCATTTAAGGCGCATCTTCAATGAATGCCCACAAACAGGCCCATGTGATTTCACGCTTACACATGCTGCATGTTTAAATACAAAATAAACCAAACCTCACATTCTAATCGACTTTTCCTGAAATAGAGGTGACATTAATTTCAAAAGTGAATCTAGTTTTACAGCACTTATGGGGTGGCAGCCTCGTACAGACTTATACGTCAACAAACTGATTAGTCATCTTCTCCTTAAAAACACTAGATTTCGAAACCAGAAGGCAAGGGTTCGTTTTCACCGATGGCCGGTCGATAGCTCAGTTGGTAGAGTGCTTGCATTCCATGCCGTGAGCTCGGGTTCGAATCCCGCTGAGGCGAGGGTGTCAGAAATGATTTTCCGTTTCGGTGTTTATTTCTAACCCCAAAATGAAAATACCGGCAAGGTTTACTCAGCCTTCACAAGAAATGATTACCAGCCCGCTCGGGAGCTGGGAAACCCCCACTTCATCTGAAGTGGTTAGCGTAAGGCCGGCCCCCTTACCTGTAAAAATAAATAGGTTCAACTCGCCACATGCGACCCCCTCGGGGATAACGCGGCAAGAAGTTATACTATATGTGTAGCTTAGTTGCGTTGCGTTTTTTTTTTGCATCAGAAATGATTTACCATGTAAGTGAGTTATTCAATTCCAAATCATAGTAAGACAAAGCTATCCTGATCAACCTTCAGGAGAAAGGAAAACCGCATCTCGGAAGTACAGACAAGTATGCTTAAACCTCGACAGTGTCAGAAGGACCCACGGCTCATTTTTTTTTAAATAAGTAGTACCGACGATAGCTCACTTGGCACAATGCTTTCATTCCATGCCGAGAGATCGGGTTCGATTCCCACCGAGAGTGTCATAAATTATTCACTGTTTCAGTGTTTATTTCAAACCCAACATAAAATATCGGCAAGATTTGCTCAGTCTTCATAAAATTTTACTAGCGGCGGATTGGCGGATTAGATACCCTTAGGGCCTGTTGCACCAAACTTCAATTAGGCAAAAATTAAAATTAAAAGTGTGATTTCTCCCAACAAATAAAAAATTTGGTTGCATATAGGTACGTAAATGAGCTTATGTACATCATCTTTCCTGTTCAAATTCCATCATATGATTACCACTTCCGAGTAATATATTTCACCGAGGTCCTTACCAGAATCAAGCAATCAAATTTGATGTGTCAATCAAATATTGATTGGAGGTTGTTGCAACAGGCCCTTACTTCAACTGAAGTGGTTAGAGTAAGGCCACCCTTTCCTGTACAAATAAATAGGTTCCACTCGCCACATGAAAAATGTTACAGTATATGTGTAGCTCAGTCGCAAGTTTACCCACTAAGCAGCTGATTCAAGATCAACCATCTGTTCGCGTACTCACATGGCCGCCGCCGCCGTGTAACTGTAAGATATCGTAGTGGGCAACTCGATTATGAATAATGTAAATATACACCTACACGTCGTATCAATATTCAACACCTCATCACAAAAACACAAAGGCATCTAAGCTGCACATTTATAGTACCTGTACAACTTCCCATGATAAATTCGGGCTTACAGTCAGCACTGTTTGGACGGGAAGTGAACTAGGCAAATTGTAAACACGCTCTTCCCTTTGCTCATTCTTATGCTACACGCGCTACCTGTGATCCAAGTTTTTTTGGTGGACTTTTAAGGACCGGTGCAAGATCGCTTGTTCTTTGCCATCTTACTCCACCCATTATCGTCCGCATTGGGAATAAAAGCGGCAGGAGCACGGGTAGCGACTTTCAATATAAGATAAATAGATGGCTTGATTGAATGGTTTCTTATAGTAACGCATGTCTCACCGAACGAAATAAGCAAATGAAGAAAAGAGACATAATCTATCAGCAATACCAAACCAACTGAATTTTGATTTAGGTACCTACATATATTTTAGTGGTGACTAATGACAGTAATGACTATACCTATAGATGGCCAACTAAACTTGCAAAGAATCCTTGATGTGTGTTTCGCCCAAATACGAGAGAACCTGAAACACAGAGCTGAGTCGTTAATATGTTATATGTAAGCCATGTTTTTAATTTATTTATTGAGTAAAAACTAGTTTAGATTATGCCACCTGCTCTCGGATTAAATATTCAATATTACACATTTATGCCAAAAATAATCATGTACATACACGCGTAGCTAGGCAGGTTTTTTGCAAAATAATCAAATGCATATTTACAAAACATTATCGTACGATTCGATTTTATAATTAAACTTTAAGCGATAAAATTAAATTGCTAAATTATGAAAATTCATTATTATCATTATATAGGCAGGGTATTGCTTTTGAAACATTTAAAAAAATACACTCTCAATACCAAGGGCCAAGGGGGTTTTGTAAGAAATAAGACACGTTATCACCTTTTCCCGCGGTCTACTTACAAGCTAAACACCCACAATAGAATTATCAATATTTGCAAACGTGGTAAAACAATAAAACAAAAAACAGAGTAGGTTCAAAAAACGCCCACTGGTCATTGTCTTATTAAAATTTGCCGATATTTTGTATGATTTATTAAAAAATCAGTGAAAACGATTATAACTGAAGATCTTTTAATATTTTGATCATACATTATACAAAGCGCAGGGATGATGCTTGGTT
Source organism: Agapetus fuscipes (assembly GCA_951799405.1). Taxonomy (NCBI): domain Eukaryota; kingdom Metazoa; phylum Arthropoda; class Insecta; order Trichoptera; family Glossosomatidae; genus Agapetus; species Agapetus fuscipes. The sequence continues at coordinate 16,090,098 of OX637334.1, forward strand.
GAACGACGATAACGCGCTAACCCTAGAAAGGTGACAACTTAAGGCTAGTTCGCACAAGGCCACTGATTTAGTCAAGTAACGAGTAATTTAGTGGTGGGCGGGGCGCTACTCGCCCGTGAAGCGTTCGCATTACGGTCCAGTACAGTACACAAGTGCGAAGTTGGCTGCAGAAAGCCCTTTCTATAATGGCGGAAAATTTGAATTGGCTGCAGTTTGAAAATATTAATTGAGTATTAAAATCATGTTATTATAAAGCCCTTTAAATTGGCTATGGTTTGGTAATATTAACTGATTTATGCCCGGCCACCTAGCTAGGAGCCTGTTTAGCAAACAACTTCGAAACTCGACTTTTGTAAATTCGAAATGTATTTTATGGTTTATAAAATAATATACACATTTTAAATAAAAACAACACATGACTATTTGATGTTTATAATAATATCTACCATTTACGCTGCAAACATTATTTTTTAATTGAATTTTTATCTTTTCAATGATGTGTACAAAGTATATTTTGTATGCACACACTATAATACGGCTCGTAGTCTGCAGCTGCATTCAGATGCATTTCTCTGTTGCGTTTTTCGTTGTTGACAATTAACATCAATATTCGACATGTAAAATCGGCATTTCAAATACACGGCGGTCACCAATCAATTATCAAGTTAAAGAAGAAACATGGTTCAACTTTTCAGAGGCTGACCGCGAGAAACTTGTTCAATCCTGCTACATACGCCTCTCACGTCTGTCACAGATACCAGCTGATGGCTTACAGTGGCATAAAATTGTAATGCCTCTAATTAGTTATCCCCGTGTGTCACTGAATTGTTTCTGTACAAAACAATAAGTAACAATCCATCTGAAGGATATCATAAGGCCTGTGATATGACAAATTTATGGTAGGTACCTATAAACATCGATCAATGTAAAAGATCGATGTTTTTAAATACGTAATAAATTCATGGACGATAATATTTATTTCCACAACATCTTTACCAAAACTATATTTGTACAGCTCTATTGTCCGAAAACTTAAAAATTACTACAATTTCATCCAGCAAGGAGCCACATGATTGTATTTTTGACAGCTGATATCCGCACCAAAAATCGATGTCATACTATTCTTATCGAAAAAAAAATACCTTTCTCAAAACTTTTTGGACGTAGATAAGTCCTAGCAACTTCTATATTCTCAAGAGTTTCTAAAAAACCAAGGATATCGGTGTGCATATCCACTTATCTACAGTTTAAACATGACATAACCTCACTGACAGGTCGCTAAGTTTAGGGAGCGGAACATTGGGCTCGCAAATATAAGAAGTTCTTAAGTACTTAAATATTTTTAAACAGCACTTTATCTTTAAATATTCTTGCTGAAAACGGGCATTATCTTTTCAAACTGCAGCCAATTTAAATTGCCGCCATTCTTGCATTCCCGTTTCCCCGCCAAGAGTGAGCGGCCAATGGCGCGGCCGCTAATAAACTCGACTCGGACTCGGGCTTTTCCGTGGCTCTTCGGACTCGGACTTTTCCGTGGCTTCTCGGCAACACTCGCCCGCGGACGGTGGGCGGGGCCGCTACTTGCCCGAAAAAATAGAATGAAATGGATCGGCTTGACTAAACCATTGACTTAACTACTGGACTAAATTGTTGGGGTTCGCACACGTTTAGCCACTAAATTACTCGTTACTTGACTAAATCAGTGGCCTTGTGCGAACTAGCCTTTATTGACGCGGAGGCGTTGTAAGCTGGCAAATCAATATTTTTTCTAATTGAATTGTTTATTTTATAATATTCATGGATAACAAAAGAAATCTTATAAAAAATACTACGAATTACTGAATGGATAAAATAAGGAGCGAAAGTAGTGAGCCTGTAAAGTAGAAGAATCTTCAGATGGAGAAGGCATTGGACCGCGCAAGAAGGAAGGATGGACAGGTCCAGACCTCCACACATTGTAGTAAATGTAGATAGTTTAGTTTTGCCAATTGACGCAACTGAAATGTGAAGACGAGGGGGGTTTTTATTGAGTAAAAATCATACATACTCTGCCGGCGGAAACAATGGCAGGAATCTTGAGTTAACGCAACTAAAAACGAAACTAAGCTACACATATAGTGTAACTTCTTGCCTGCGTTATCGTCGCATGTGGCGCTTCGGGACCTATTTATTTTTACAGGTAAGGGGGCCGGCCTTGCACCAACCACTTTCAGTAGAAGTGGGGGTTTCCCAGCTCCCGGAGGGGCTGGTTCTCATTTCTTGTGAAGGCTGAGTAAACCTTTGAGATAGAACCCTTGCTCTCGGCATGGAATGCAAGCATTCTACCAATTGAGCTATCGACCTTTTTACGAGCTTGATCGTCGTCGCTACAAAGCGCCAATTCTCAAGCAAGACCCAGTTGCTGTAAGGCTGGATGGACCTTTGGTGACCGGTCATTGGTAAAGGTTTTATGAATTGTTCAAGCCAGCGAAGAGCAAATTTGAAAATATAAATGGTATATTTTTTGTGCTTCGCCGGGAATCGAACCCACAACCTTCCCATTCAGAGTCCGCAGTGTTACCACTGAGCTACGGACCGGTCTTTTTCTCCTCTCAATTGGAAAAAAAAGACTTCTACACATTGCCATGCACGGAAACCATCTGGCAGATATCCTCACAGACCACCACGCAAAAGATGGAAAGACAGCTGAGAGCCAACATCATAGGAGAGATGCAAAAGGAACAAACAGACGAGCAGGCCTAAACCTAAAAGAGGTGACAGGTGAACTTGAAAGAAGAGTAATGAAGGGCAGGTGTGTACTGGGTGCCACAGCTTGTATCGCCAAAAATCAAAACATATCTAAAAATGCTCGATTGGCGTTACACAGTGGCATACTTTTACCCACCTTGATGTATGGAAGCGAGGTCCGGACGGTGAATGAAAGTGAAATTAGTAAAGTCCATACTGTTGAAATGGACTTTATAAGAAGTATGATAGGGAAAAAACGGAGTGACAGGGTGAGGAATGATTTTGTAAGAGAAGAATGTGGTGCAAGAGAAAGTGTGAAAGTGAAGATTAAAAGAAGTTTGTTAAGATGGTTTGGGCATATGGAGAGAATGAATGAGGAAAGACTGACGAAGAAAGTACGGGTGGGGTGAAAAGTTTCCGGCCTGACCAAGAGATGGCGCCACTAGGTCTACTTTTGGAGCGGCGTCCTACAGTATCATTCCTACCGAGCTTGTATGTACAGTTTCAGCCCAATCGCTACGTTAGTTTGCGTTTGAGAGCACATCGCGCGAGACGCTTCCGTTGTTTACCTTAAAATGGAGAAATTGGTAAAACGTGCTGTCATCAAATACTTCTATTTGAAAGGTTTTACACCAAAACAAATAAAAGAAGAGATAGATTCAACACTAGGAGACTCCTCCCCATCATATTCAACTATTAAACAGTGGGTTTCTGAATTTAAAATGGGTCGTGTGAACACCTCTGACAACCCTCGCTCAGGACGGCCCGTTGAGGTCACAACCTCAGAAATGATTGAGAAAATCCATAAAATATTGTTGGAAGACCACAGGTTGAAAGTGCGTGAGATAGCTGAGACCTGTACGATATCAGATGAACGTGTGCGAAATATTTTGCATAACCATTTGAACATGGAAAAGCTGTGTGCAAGGTGGGTGCCGCGTTTGCTAACGTTAGACCAAAAACTGCTTCGAAAAACCATTTCTACCGACAATTTGGCGCTGTTTAGGCGTAATCCAAACAATTTTTTGCGTCGATTCATAACTGTCGATGAGACTTGGGTCCACCACTACACTCCTGAAAATAAAGAACAGTCAAAACAGTGCGTTGGAAAAGGGGAACCAACTCCAAAGAAGGCAAAAACAATTTTATCGGCTAACAAGGTTATGGCTACTGTTTTTTGGGATGCGAGAGGAATTATCCACATTGATTACCTTGAAAAGGGTAAGACTATCACTGGTCAATACTACGCAGAGTTATTACAACGTTTGAAGCAGGAGGTACAAATTAAACAACCTCATTTGGCGAAGAAAACAATTTTGTTTCATCACGATAACGCACCAGCGCATTCGTCGATTGTTGCCATGTCCAAAATCCACGAATTGAAGTTTGAATTGATGCCGCATCCTTCCTATTCTCCAGACTTAGCTCCCAGCGACTATTACCTGTTTCCTAAACTCAAAAAATAGCTTGGTGGTAAAAGATTCAAGAACAACGAAGAAGTTATCGAAGCTGTAAATCAGTATTTTGAGGAGCTTGACGAATCGACGTTTAAAACTGGCATAACTAAATTAGAACACCGTTATGAGAAATGTATCAGTGTTGATGGAGATTATGTTGAAAAATAAAGCATACTTTTTTAAAAAAAAAAATGTTTTTCTTGGTCAGGCCGGAAACTTTTCACCCCACCCTCGTATATGTTGATAGAATAGATGGATGTCGTGGTAGAGGAAGACCGAGAAAGGTATGGATGGACCAAATATCCGAAATTTCGAACGAATGGAATATCCAGAGTCATAATAAAAGGAGAGCCTGTATGAAGAAGGTTATGACTCTGGAGGAAATGAAAGAAGTATGTAAGGACAGAAAGAAATGGCGGTTAATCTGTGATGTTGGCGGTATTATAATTTAGTGATTTTAAAAATGTAATTTGTCATGTATGTTCCTTGACCTATAGGTTGGTATGCGGCTGACCACCCATACTGTAAAAAAATGGTTCACTTTGCCAATGTCACCCCTGTCTCAGGGAAGGACGGCAAGAGTTGCAGGGCTTATGTTCATTTGAGATGGGTTCTTATAATGTAGGTTCACATGCGGCATGTGTTAGCGCGTAATTATACATGTCTGCTTGTGGGAATGCATTTAATATAAATCTTAAATGATATATATTCTTGCAGCTTAGATTAGATTAGATTAGGTAGGTATGCATAAAAAATAATTGCAAAATCTTTTGACGTATTTATGAAAGTAATTATTCTGTTGTCTGATATATTACTGAGATTATTCAGATAAAATATTGATTCACTGATAAATTAAAATATTTTTACAATCACAGTGGATTTCCCAAATCAGAAATAGCATTTTTATCTGGTTACAATCACAACACTGATTATCTAAGACTAAAAATAATTACCAACAATAAGAATTACCTGAAGCAATCAGAATAATCTTTGTATTGTATTGGCGATATAAATGTAATCTTAATAAACAAATCGTTTTTGTGTTTTTTCTTTCGCTTTCTATTTGCAGCTCCTACATCTGCCGACGTTTCGCTTTCACGAACAGAAAGCATCCTCAAGGCGAGTTATCAAAGCGCCGTGGCGGTCTTCGTTGTCTTCGCGGACGCGCGTTGGTCTTAACTGGTTAACGATTTGTTTATTGTTAACACCGGGCACCGGCCATGAAAGTGAAAGTTTTAAACTTTATTTCATGTAATATGTTACAATATAAAAAGGCAATATGATCGACTCGTTCATACAACCCACAGGCTACAGCAGAACAGCAATAAAGATTATCAAAAAGTCTTATTGATAAACTTACAACAAAGTTGTAAATAAGATTTTTCTCAGCGAACAAACGTCACAGGTCCATATAACTATAGTCCTTAGTACCTATAACTACTAACAAAATATTTGTTTGAATTTTTCCTAGCAACCTGGCTGTGTGACGCTACAGTTTTGTTTTTGTGACGTGTAGTCTGTAGAGTAGGTACATTTTATGTCAATGGAAATTGTGCGGAGCGATTTTCGAATTCTGTTTAATATTGCTTCTCTTTTATATAACCTACAGGAATACAAAATACTCTTGTTGAATATTGACGATATTGTGTTGTTAATCAGCGATCTAAATATAAAATAAATTGCACATAATCTGCACTCGACTTTCTTGCAAAAATTAACCCACTGTATGACGTATGTAAAGCTAGAATCATCTACCAGCTTATGCTGTTTCAATAAAAATATAATATTTCAATAATAAATCAATTTTATTCCACCGCGGTGTGTACCTGCATACTCGTACAATATGGATATAGTCATATAAAGATCCTTGACAAGAAAGATCCTTGACTTATAGGTTGGTATGAAGCTGACCTCTATACTGTACTATATTGTATCCTGCCGCCGTTCCACTAAGGGTGGCCGATACCTCCGCAGATGCGCCTCCACTTTTTTCTGTCATCACCTTTTTTATACATACTCTTCTCTTATTCTCACTCTGCAGAATCCATTCTTTTGCAATCTCACCTATTTGGTCTAACCATTCTCCTCCTCCTCAGCCTTCCCCTTTCGCGTTTTCCTCTGACATTTCCTTTGTACACTTTCTTCGTTAGTTGTTCATCATTCATTCTTTCAAGATGTCCGAATCATCTCATCGTACTTTTTTGTACTTTCATTCTCATATTCTCTTTTATACCACACTCGTTCATCACCCAATCATTACGTACTCTATCACTCAGTGTCTTTCCAGCCATTGCACTCAGGTAAGCTATTTCAACCGTACGTACTTTACTCAGCTCACATTAATTAAGCCTCACTTCCATCAACCAATATGCCATTATAGACCGCCGATCTCATATTCTTTGTAAGTTTCCTATTTCTTGCAATTCTTCCAATCGTTCCCATTACACTTCTTCCTCTACTAGCGCGCTTTTCCAATTCTTTCGTCAATTTCGCATTCGACTCAAACTTGCTTCCCAGATAATCAAATTCTTTCACGACCTCCACTCTTGTTTCATTCAGTCTTATCTCAATTTCCTCGCATTCCTCAGTCCTCCCAAAGTGTAAAAAATAATTCACTTTGTCAATGTCACCCCTGTTTCAAGGAAGGTCGGCAAGAGTTGCAGGTTTTACGTTCATTTGAGATTTGGTTTTAATTTGTAGGTACACATTCAGCATTCGTAAGCGCGAACTTACACGTACCTGTTTGTGGGCATGCATTTGATATGAGTTTTGAATGTTTATATTTCATTGCAACTTATATTCTAGATTATTGTAGATGGTCATTGAACCCTTCTGTATGCAAACTAGGACTTTGTAATGTGGGTAAACTTTTTAGTTACATTTTGAAAAAGTAACGACTGATTATTATAGTACAAAATCTTTGATTACGAATTAAAGTGATAAAGTTGTTCTTTCTGTCAAGTCTAAAACAAATTTAAATATCATGCATTTTAATGGGTTTTTATTATTATTTCGTTTTCGAATTTGAGGTTGTGTAAACGGGGCTTTATATTTATTTTTTCAAAAATTTTTTTTTTTTTTAATAGATATTTATGTTGTCTATAATATTGTAGAACATAATATTTTTGTTGACCCCTTAACTTTCGAGAAAATCCCAATCGTTTGTTTTTTTTCATATGGCAACCCATAGACACAGATTAGTAAGAGTGTTGTTATAGCCACAGAGTATTGTAGGTTGTTATAGCTAATTTATTAAGTAAAAAAACTAATTAGTGGAAATTCTGAAAATTTAAGAATAATTCTTGGAGCCGTTTTTGAGAAAGTGCAATTTTATGTTTTTTTTTGTATGGCAGCCATCTTGAATTTTCAAGTTGGTGTAATGCCATGTTATTCATACTTAATACATGTCCAAAAAAGTTGATGAAGCCAAAATTTGGTATCTCTAGGTCTTATACTTTGGAAAGTGACACACACACACACACACATACACACACACACACACACACACACACACACACACACACACACACACACACACACACACACACACACACACACACACACACACACACATACAGACGGACGTTTTTGAAAGATAGTGTTTTTTGGCATGTCCTGCACCAGGACAACTCATTTCCGTGAAAACCTCGAATTTTTTTTTTCACACCAAGTCAAAACTTTCTTTATAGCCTTCAGCTATAGCAAGAAAGTAAAAATCGATCGATGGTTGTAGGTAATGGTTAGTCTATCGCACACCGATTTCATCTCAAGAAGAGTTGAAAGAGAGGATTGCGAGTTGTACCAATAAAATAGTAATGATAATATTCCAAAAACTTAAATATTTTTATTTTTTGCTACATTGTTCATTCGTGATTTTCATAAATATTTTGATTTTGTGTTTTGTAGATTTTGGTCTTATTGTTTATTCACTAAGTGTTTGTTTGTTTTATATATGTAGCTGGATGTAATTATTGTTTGTATTCCTTGACTTCTAGGTTGGTATGAGGTAAAAAAAATGGTTCACTTTGCCAATGTCACCTGTTTAAAAAAAAATCGGCAAGAGTTGCAGAGCTTATGTTCATTTGAGATTTGGTTTTTATATTGTAAGTCCACATGCAGCATGTTTAAGCGCGAACTTATACGTGTCTGCTTGTGGGAATGCATTTAATATAAATCTCAAATGTAATATATCTTTGCAACTTAGATTATAGATTATTATAGTATTAAAACCAGATTAACAAGAAAAATAAAAGGTTATTTTATCAAAATGGACTGTTAAGAGAGATCCTTAAAAGTTTGAAAACTTTTCTAGAAGCGGGAAAATTTATCAATCTATCGGAAAAGTCGTGAACTATGAAAAGGTATTTATATTTCTACTTGTGGGGAAAATATTTTACAACGACATCACTAAAACATAACCTCAAATTCGTACACCAAAAATATTTTTGACAGAAAACTAGTGAAATCGGTAAAGTCTTGTTATGCAAGGATGTTATCAAAATATATCCATATTTAATAAATGTCTTTAGTAATTATCGGATAATTAATAATTCATACATTTTATCAAATAAAATGGCAGAACATTCTTACGGTCTATCCATGAAAATAAGCATAGAAAAGATTTTTTTTTTGAGGTTATGAAATGTATTTTTTTTTCGGCTTTATTAATTATAACAATTAAATGAAAATGTCGTTGCGGTACCTTTTGACGCTTTTGAAGCCGCAGGTTTCAGCTTCTATTTTATTAAGATATGCTTCAAACGAGAAGAAAGTTGTAGTTTTTGATTCCTTCGCTCATGTCGCTGAGAAAAATAAACAGAGCTATTTGGATATGGTGAAGATGTTCCAGAATAATGACATCAGAAGACGTGGCTACGTGGAGTTCATATATGCGGCCTTGAAATCTATGAAGGTTTGTCAAAACATTTAAGATAATGCCCCTGTAAATTGTCATTTCACCTGTTGGACCAGTGTATAGTCAGTGAATGGCAAGGTCGTAGGTTCGATTTTGGGAAGAGCGCAAAAGGTTTTCATTTATTTTTTAAATATACCTACTCTTAGCTCGATTGTGAAATTCATCTGCCTTTACCAAAGATCGGTCACCAAAGGTTTATCCAGCCTTACGGTAGAAGGATCTGTAGTGATTTTGTACCTAACAGGACTGTTGATTTTGAATTTTAGAATGCTGCTTCATTTGTTTCCAAAAAACAATAGCTTGGAAAAAACAATAAAAATTTGCGTGTAAGAAAAGGGCATGCAAGAGTTTTATTTAATAACACCCAACACCCAAAGACCTTTACATTGGTGACCCCGACTTGAATAAACAGTTAAAAAGGGTGTTATTCCAATTAAATTGTGTTCCAACCAAGTGTCAACAAGTTTTCACCAAAAATAGTGAAATTACAATGAAAGCCAAAGTGCGCATCAAAATGCCGCCAACCCGGCGTAACGACGTTGGTCTATGGACCACACAAACAACCTGAGAGTGCACACTAACCCTCACCCCGCTGCAGCCGACTCCCCAATACCTCCCAGCGCAACTAGGCACTGGAGGATCGGACGTCGCTCAACAAAGCTGCCCAGCGGGACCACCATGCTGCACTGCCGAACAACGGCACAGCAACCACCATGCTGCAACAAGCAGCAACCCGCCAAACTATGGCACAGCAACTGCTGCAACAAGCAGCAACCCGCCAAACTATGGCACAGCAACTGCTGCAACAAGCAGCAACCCGCCGAACTACGGCACAGCAACTGCTGCAACATGCAGCAACCCGCCAAACTATGGCACAGCAACTGCTGCAACAAGCAGCAACCCGCCGAACTACGGCACAGCAACTGCTGCAACATGCAGCAACCCGCCAAACTATGGCACAGCAACTGCTGCAACAAGCAGCAACCCGCCAAACTATGGCACAGCAACTGCTGCAACAAGCAGCAACCCGCCGAACTACGGCACAGCAACTGCTGCAACAAGCAGCAACCCGCCGAACTACGGCACAGCAACCGCTGAACTACAGCAACTCCCGCTGCAGCCGACTCCTCAATTCCAACCAGTGCAACAAGGCCCTGAAGGTTTGAACGTCGCCCAACATCGCTGCCCAGCACAACTAACAACAACCGCTGAACTACAGCACAACCAATCGCCGAACAACGGCACAGAAAACACTGCTGCAACAAGCAGCAAACACCGAACAATGGCACAAGATCTGGCCGACGAGTCCACTTTCCAGACAGATTCTACTAAAAATCTGAGAGAATATCAAGACTCACCGATCACCACCTTCATCGCATCTGCCCTTGGCAAATGCTGGAGGGGACCTCTGTAGTGATTTTGTACCTAACAGGGCTGTTAATTTTGAATTTTAGAATGCTGCTTCATTTGTTTCCAAAAAACAATAGCTTGGAAAAAACAATAAAAATTTGCGTGTAAGAAAAGGGCATGCAAGAGTTTTATTTAATAACACCCAACACCCAAAGACCTTTACAGATCTAACTTGAGAATTGGTGCTTTCTATAGTGGCGACGATTCCAAGGTTGCAGAAAGCTCTTGAGGTGTGATTCACATAAAAACAGTAAATGATAGTAATAACAAGAAGAAGAAACAAATAATTCTAATATTTATTTATTTTAGGTTCAGCCCAAGTGCATCTATCTTATAACTAGCATTGAATTTACCCAAAAGCCTAAAGGCTACATCAAACAGGAAGCGTTTTTAACCCTCGCAAAGGCGTTAAAATACCACAGTCTAGTGTCGGACCTTAGTGCTGCGTTGTGTAATACTGAGCATGTGAACACCTGTTAAACCGAGCGAATGCATTAACAGTATGTGACACTTCGACGCTACATCCGAACGTCGCGTCGTATTTTGTTACAATTTTTTCTTCAACGCTGGGCAATTTTTTATGTCAAAATTAAAAATGTTTACTGAAAAATTTGTAGAATGTGTTTAAAAACACCGGTGCATGTATACAGGACAATAAAAATCTGAGTCGCTGGACATCGCACCCTGTGATGAAGACTGAATAGCATCAAAGTCATTCAAATTCAATGTATGCGACATTACGGCACCTTAGTGATAATGCGCGCGAAAAACACTTTCTTTTATACAAAGCCTTTAATTCAAGGTATTTAGTTGATGCCAACAAGAAAATGATTATTTGCACTTGTCAAATGAAGTTGTTATGTAAATCTAGGGGAAACAATGGGATATGTATTTAAATACAAATGTATAGGGCTGGCAGTGAGAAACCAGAACGTCAGGAAACACATAACATAACATTTGTACAAGTGCTCAAGCAAGCAGCTGCAGAAAATCATTCAAAAGGGTTTTGTAAAAACCAAAAGCACTAGAGATATAAAAGAAACTCATCAGTGAAAATAAAATTTGTTTTCCATCATTTTAAAATAGTATCTAAATTGTAGCAGATTATATTTACAAAAATACCACATGAATTATTCTTATAACTTTTTAAGTTCATTTAGTTTTACATTACTCAACTTTCATGAAAGCTGCGGACTTGAAAAGAAAAAAAAACAATAAAAATCTTACACCAACCTTTTTTTAACTCAGACCTTCTATTGAGAAGGCAAATATTCAAGCTTTGAACAACCGACGGACTTCTGTAATGTGATTATGTCTTTCAGGAGTTTGGAGTCCACAAGGACATAGAAGTTTACAAGAGTCTGCTGGAAGTGTTTCCCAAAGGACGCCTCATCCCCACCAACATCTTCCAGGCAGAGTTCCAGCATTATCCCAAACAGCAGCAGTGTGCCGTAGACCTGCTAGAACAGATGGAGGACTTTGGTAACATAATCTGTGATATTGTTTATTTAAAACCTAACTTACTCTTGAGTTATTCATTCCTTGCTGGAGGTTGGAAGTCATCATAGATATTCCCAACTTCATTGATGACCTGGAGATTACGTATTTTTAATTTGGAGATTGTTTTAAGATTTACTCAGCCTACATAAGGAATGAGAACCTTTTTCCTCAACAGGAGAGAAACCACCACTTCAAATGAAGTGGTTGGCGTGAGGCAGGTCGCCTTACCTGTGTGAATAAAAAACTTGATGGGGTCCCTACAGAGGTAACTAGGTAAAAAGTAACCATAGGTTTGTGTTGCATTTATTTTCTGATAACTGAATATTTTTTGCACTTCAACCAATCCCAAAGATATGGATTAGTAGAGTTGTTCTGTGTACTCTGTGATGTACTGGATGCTCAAGTTTCTGAGTCATTTCTATTGATGTTTCAACTTGCAGGTGTGATGCCAGACTTTGAGATGGAAGACATCTTGATGACGGTGTTTGGGCGGCGGGGGATTCCTCTGCGCAAGTACTGGCGCATGATGTACTGGATGCCCAAGTTCCGGAACCTCAGCCCCTGGAGGCTGCCGCACAACATGCCCACAGATCCTCAGGAGCTGGCACGTCTCGCTATAGAGAGGATATCCAGCGTGGACACAACCACCAAAATAGATCTCTATCGGGTAGCGCTTTTAATACTTTAATTTCTAATTTAATGTAAGCTATCGTTCATTGTTTTGGATCCGATTTTGATTCAATATCACCAATAAAACTGTAGCTGATCATCACAAAAGACAAAGCTGACGAACATTGCACATGTTATGAGGAATTTTGCTTGGTCTACTCGTCTTGTACAAGGAGTAATCTTGTAGTTTGGTAAACTCAACTTTGATTTGATATACCTCTTCTTTTATCAGATATGAAGTTTTTTCATAACCTGTTTCTTCTTCCTCAGTCCACTCCTGAACGTAGACCTTCTCCAATGTTTTTGATGTTTTAAAATGTATTTTGAATGTTTAATAAATTGCAGACTTCAGACGTAGAAGCATCAATAGACGACACATGGATAATCTCCGCACAGTCTCCCATCCAGCTGCGTCTCATGTCTGAGGAAGCTGCCTTATGGGAGGGACATGAAAGCCAGATACGAAACCAAATGGCAGACCAGACAGAGGGCCTGACAGATGGTCTGGAGCCTCTAGTGGTACGGGGGGCCTTCCAGGTGCATCTCAGAGACCAACTTGTCAGCTACTTCATGCTGACAGGAGCTGTGAGACAAAAGGTGCTGGAAAAGAAGGACCTAGATGGTAAGATTTTATTTTTTATTAATTATTGTTGTTCTAGAAAAACATCTAGAGTTCGACTTTTTTCTTAACCAATATTCATTTTTACATCATTGGTGCTATAGCCTACTGTAGGTCTTGGCTTATCGAGGAATTGCCTCCATTTTGCCCTCTTCATTACCTCTCATTGGCAATTGGTCACATCCAGAGCTCACAAGCCCATCTTTTACCCCATTATTCAAGGAAGAACCCAGTTCATTGCATTTTTATATCTTAACATAATCTTGTAACATTACTGCAACCCTAAAACAGTCTTATCTTTAGTACATATTACACCCTTTATTTAATACATCCGTGTTGCCATATTCCAGATGTATCTAACCTGCAGCTCCCTAATCAGTTTGGCATGTCTGACCTGCCTGCTCTGCAGCCTTCGGTGCATGAACAAGACGACGGAACCATATTTGCCCTCTGTGCCACAGGTAGAAAGCATTCAAATGTATTTTTAAATTGTAATTCAAAATAGCTGCTAGATTACTTTTGAAGCAAGCTATCAGATCATGTTTTTCCATCATTTTTAAGTTTTCAAAGTGATATTTCATTGTGCTTTTACTGTATCGTTAAAAAAAAAACAATTTGTATCTGGTCGAAAGCTCAGTTGGTACAGTACTTACGTTCAATGTCAGAGGGATAGGGTTCAATCCTCACCAAGGGTGTCAGAATTAATCTCCCGTTAGGGTGTTTATTTCAAACCCTATATTCAAAGGTGTACTTAGCCTTCACAAGAAGTGAGAACCAGCTTCCTGAGGAGCTGGAACACCCTCTCTCCCCAATTAATCTGTTATATCGAGGCTATAGTGTATTGTAATATTGCATTCTTATAAATGCTTCTTTTCAGGTACATCGTCACGAGATTCTCTACTTTCATGGATTCGGTTATTGGAGAAAAATGGTAACCCAGGCCTGAGCAAGATTCCTGTAGTGTTTACTCTGACATCACCTGCCCAAGATCTAGTAACACAAGATGACAAAGAAGACAGAACTGCTGTCAAAGAATGAACCAGTCCTGAACATCAGTGGGGGGCACTCTATAGAGGCACATAGGGCTAAAGTGCACTCAACCTGGTTTGAGATCATAACAAAAAAGATGGGAAACAAAAGACTCTTCACAAATTTGCTTTTTTTTCAGCAAAAAATTATCACTCCGGCTAGCGCCCTTAGCAACCAATAACAAAATATTTGTTTACCTTTTCTGGACCCGGTCGTGTATCCTCACATTTTTATTGTTTACAGTATTTATTTCAAGTCCACTGTGACGCAGCCCAACAGGTTGCTGTGGTCAATTGTTATTTTGGTTTTTATGGAATGTAGTTTTGAGAATTTTTAAATTTTCATATGATTTCATGGTTGCTATGCCCACACCTATGGACCAAGAAAAACTTTGGAATGTTCTGACTCCTACGGTAATGATTTTCTAAGTTGTGTCATTCATTCAACTCGCATGAATTTCCACTCCGCCTTTTAAAGGGCAGATGGAGTCAAAACTTTACTGCATGGATTTTCAAATGTTACTCATATATGTAACTAAGGTCCTTGGTGGTCTATGCCCTAGCTACCCGGAGGTGTGGCGTTACAACTTTCTTGACATTTGGAAATGCGCAGACCACATTATTTATTCTCAAGTGTATTATTCCTCTATGCAGTGCACACATATGCTGGTTGTTCATTTAAAACTATCGCAAGGATTGACACCGGTGTTCACAATTCATGCTGTGAGACTTCACGATGCTATGCATGGCATTTGATAGGTGCTTGCATTCATAACAATTATTTACGCATAGCATTGTTTGTGAATACAAGTAACTTTCAAGTAAACTTTCAGTTAAGTGCATCAAAACATGTATTTTTAATTTTATAAAAACTGCTGTAGCAAAAGTGAAATGGGAAAAAATTGTAAATATATTCAAGATGTTACCATGTAGAAAAAAGCTGTTTTTTTTTTGTACATACCTATGTATAGAGATATAATTTTTAATAAAAAGAAAATTGTTGAATGAAAAAGTGTATTTTTGGTTTTACAATAAACATATTATGATAAAATATCATTTTTCCCTAATTATGCATTTAGTTAAGTTACATTTTTATTTATACCTATATAAAACTATGTAAACAAATAAAAATAAAACAATATTTTTATACAGTAGAACTTAATTTACAAATCAATTCGGATACTTAGATTTTTTTCCAAAATATCTATGCAATACTTTAATTTCCTGGAGAGACCACACCACAAATGAGGAGGTTCTCCAAAGAATCGGAGGAGGAAGGCATCTGCTCAGGACTTTGTCCGAAAGGCGTGCAAGATGGATCGGCCATGTAATACGACAAGAAGGTCTCTTGCATGCCATAATGGAGGGGATGACCGAGGGGACCAACTCTAGGGGACGCCCACGCCAGGAGTACCTGGAGGACCTGTTGGTGGACGTGCGCTGCTCAACATATGCAGAACTAAAAAGAGCCGCACAAGACAGGGAAGAATGGGGAAGAAAAGTAATAGATATTGCTGCAAACCAATCCTACGATTGAAACTGAAGAAGAAGACTTCAAGCACTTAACTCTTTCTACATGGCCTTGAGTTCTTCCGGCGATGCGGTCTTTACCTCTTTAATTGTGGCAAAACGCCACATTCATTCAGGATGGGAAAAGTTGCAAGAGACCAAGTTCTGTGAAGGCATGATAATTTTAAACTGGACTTCCGGTCCTGATAACAATAATAATAGTTTATAATTCTCAATTTATTAATAAGATTAATGTGTTGTTTATAGTGAAAAAATCACAAACAAGCCTTGTTTTCTGAAATTGTGAAAGTGATTTGGATAGTCGATAAAATAATTCAAGTTCTACTGTTCAAGAAAAACTTGCAAAATAAATTGTACAATTGCAAAATATTTCAGTACTTTTAGAGTTACAAAATAAATGCAGAGAAGTGGCGTTACATAATTTAGTGGAATATTTTATAAAGAGTTGATTTTTTATAATGAATGAATTGATTTTTAGGCAAGATATCTCCTTTGTAGCAGTTGTCAGGCCCTTTTCACACAGCACAGTCCAGTGGCAGATTGGAGGTCTAGTAGCGGTAGCTTTCACACCGTTTGTCTGGCGATCGCATAAATTTCAAGACCGGATCCAGACTGAAACCACACCGTGTGAAATGAGGGTCAGGGTAATATGATTTGTTGGTTATCTGACAATGTTGTGGATGCCCCTGATGATGTAGTCTGACAGAGCAGGGTCAAAGTCTTCCCGGCAAGACTTCAGATGCTGCCTGATGCTGATGATGCACTGAAACAATATATACACAGTGTCAGCGGAATTTTATCATAGTGTTGTTCACAAAGAAATGCATTACAGCGCTACCTTCAGAGTGAAGTACAACCACCCTATCACAATGTGCAATTAACTTTAAGACAGTCTGACTCAAACTTTAGAGGGAGCTGCATGATTTCTGTCATTAATAGTTCTAATTGTTTCAGAATATCAAATAATTGTCTTTCAATATTATTGTGTCAAAAGTATTGATCATAAGTTCAACAGTCCTTGGTGGGCTGTGGCTGAATCCAGGATCCTCCTCCATTTCCACCCGTCCATCACCCTTGCTTTCCAGATGCATGTGTCTGCCTAGGCTGCATCTGCGTTAACACCATCCATACATTGCATTTTTGGCCTTCTTGGTCATTGATACATTTAACTTTTTTATTCCTCTCTTATGTCTGTTGTAATTCTATGATTAGTCGTATGACCAACAAACCTTATCCAGATGTGTAAGGCCAGAGCTAGTGCAGACGTCCTCCTTCATGTTGAGCAAGAAGTGGCTGTGATGGGCGCGGGTCTCCCGGTGCAGCTGGCTGACCCTTTGCAGCAGCAAGTCAGCGTCCCGCTTGTTGGTGAGGTCGCAGTGCAGCCGCGAGCGGAACCTGTACGCCACCTGCTGCCCACTGGAGGGGTCGCGCTTCACCAACAGACATCTGGACACACAAAATAATTTATGCATTACAGAAAAGAAACCGACTGTTCAACTGATAACCAATGTCACCAAAAACTCTTAAATTTTAGGACGCTCTTCAAAAATCCATTTGTTAATCCTTGCATTCAAAGCCATAGAGCAGGGGAGTGAACGCCTTCAGGAGTGAAAGATTTTATTTCCTATTTTGATTTTTTTCTTCTAACACCAATGGCAAGACATACTTACTCAGCCTGTATTTCACTGCATAAGTGTTGTGAAAATAAATAGGTTCAATCAACAAACGTGACCATTTTGCAGACAATGTACTCTATGGGTATTTGTTTTTGCTTTGCGTGTATTTGATTTTCAATGAATGTGAATGTATCTCTGCTCTATCTGCTCTGCTGATAGGTCAACAACAATAGCCTTAGCAGAAATTCCAAATGAGAAAAAGCATTGCATGCTGACCTGTAGTGAGATCCCTGCTGGTGGCCGCGCCAGCATGGAGACAGGATCACGGCGAGGAAGGGGTGCGGGGCGAAGGCAGCCTGCAGCTCTGCCTGGGAGAGGATGTCCTGGGCCGAGGGCTGCGGGGGGAACAGCGGGTGGCTGTGGTGCCAGCCCACTGTCTGCAGACCCTCCAAGGAGAGCGCTTGCGAGGCTAGAGACTGCGACACTGGCAAATCAAGAGACAATATGATAATTTATCAGTAGGGCATAATATCTGTTACACATATTATATTCATCTGCTACACATATTATGTGTAGCAGATGAAATAAATGCTAAAACACAATAATTGAGGCCTCCAATAGTACACATATTACTAGCCATCATCCTGAAAGCTTCTACAAATGGTGTCAACACAAATTCCACAGGTAAAAAAAATGTGACGTCTTACAACCTAACTAACTAATATCTTGTTATTAGTTGCTAAAGACCTAATTTACATAGATGTCATGTTTTCCTGTTGAGAAATGAAATTAAAAATTTGATTATTATTGAAAGCATATTTGCAAATTATTGTATTCAGTTGAAAGGCAACAACACTTATGATGCAGAAGATATGACTCCTCCTTGTATAAGATATAAATGGAAGGCATAAATCAATGAAAGACAGAGCCTGGAAAAAAGACAAGCCCAGACGTGTGCACGACCATGAAAAGTTCCAGACAAATACCACATTGAAGAATACCTGGACACATGTCGCAGTGTGTCCCACTGGTGTCCTTGCTGTCGCAGGGCACGTATCTCCTCACAGAGAGCAGGGCGGGCTGCGGGGACAGGCAGCCCCCCAGCAGGCCCATGATCTCTGCGCGGGAGGTGTGCGCGTGGAAGTCCATAAGGATGAGCGCCGACACCCAGATCACCACATTGTAAGGGGCCTGGAGGAAAGATAACCATTCAACATTTTAACAAATATGAAAATAGTATTACAGGTTCCCATTGATTGTAGATGCATTTTATTTGTAATCTTTCATCTCAAAAGCTAGAAACTAAGCATATAACAGGCTAAAAGCATAACTGACAGCTAGTGGTAGACTCTTAAATAATCCATCATAGTTTCACTATCAGTTAAAGATATTAAATTTCATCACTTGCCGTAACAATGCGTATTAATACAAATCTTGACTTCTCAGCAACCCAAAATAATTATTAACAAAACTTGCCACATTACTTGAGATTGAGGCTCTGCTTTACAACAACAACAAACATATTTTATTGTATCCCCAGATCTAGGAGCCACAAGTCAAAAATGAAGTGTTTTCAGTTAAATATACAACTTTATATTATTCCCTATGTACCCTTCATCCGGGGTTACGAAGTGTGATCAAATCGGTTTACTCGAACTTAAGCCATCATGTGCAACTATGAAGAGGAATACTAAAAAAAATTGACCGTTCCGTAGTGTAGTGGTTAACACTTCTGAATCGTAAATGGAAGGTTGTGGGTTCGATTCCCGGCGGAGCACAAAAATATATACCATTTATATTTTCATGTACGCTCTTTGCTGGGTGAAAAAATCATATACCTTTACCAAAAACCGGTCACTAAGTGTCCATCCAGCCTTACAGCAACTGGGTCTTGCTTGAGGATTGGCGCTTTCTACAGTGACGACCAAGCTCGCAGAGGGCTCTTGAAGTGTGATACACACAAAAACAGCGCTCACCAAATAAATCATCGTAATATTATTATTAAATCAGGAATGTTTTAGATGTGTCCTTACAGGATGGTCCTGCGTGAATGTCCTGCAGTACATGAGGCTGATGGGCTTCTTCCTGCTGAGCCGTGGCTGGCGGGGCTCCGACACTGCCTCACATGTCTCTCCAAACTCCGTGTGGGTGATGGTGTAGCCTCCGTCTCCGTCCTAAACAATACAAATATATTTCTTAGCTCTATCATCCCTGATCATTAATGCAGAAGTAAGCTATATAACGGTTGGAGTCAGTCAAAAATGCTGCAGAATGATTTACACAAAAAAACTCTGAAATTTTGAAATTTTGTAATTTCAATCCGCACCTGGAATCTCTCTACGGCCATGCATCAAATTGTCAGACTTTTGACCTTCCTTAATCTAAAATGTGTATCAATAATCTGAACGACCAGTCCGTAGTTTAGTGGTAATGCTTCCGACTAGTAAATGGAAGGTTGTGGGTTCGAATCCCCACAGAGCAGAAAACAAATGCCATTTATATTTTCAAATATGCTCTTTGCTGGGTTGAAAAATTCATGTATCTTTACCAAAGATCGGTCACGAAAGGTCCATCCAGCCTTAAAGCAAATGGGTCTTGCTTGAGAATTGACGCTTTCTATAGCGACGACCAAGCTGGCAGAGGGCTTCTTGAGGTGTGATTCGCACAAAAACAGTTCTCACTAAATAAATCAACCTAATATTATTACTTATAAGTTGCAACGCAACGCAACTAAGCTACACATATAGTGTAACTTCTTGCCGCGTTATCCCCGAAGGGGTCGCATGTGGCGAGTTGAACCTATTTATTTTTACAGGTAAGGGGGCCGGCCTTACGCCAACCACTTCAGTTGAAGTGGAGGTTTCCCAGCTCCCGAGAGTGCTGGTACTCATTTCTTGTGAAGGCTGAGTAAACCTTGCCGGTATTTTATTTTGGGGTTTGAATTAAACACCGAAATGGGAAAACATTTCTGACACCCTCGGTGGGATTCGAACCCGAGCTTTCGGCATGGAATGCAAGCACTCTACCACCTGAGCTATCGACCGGACATATATATATTACAAAAATATATATATTGCAAATATATATTAACATTTAAGATTGCATTAACAGATAAGTTGGCGCTTACACATACCACATTTGTAAGGAGCACCCAAATCACAATGAACATAAACCCTGCAACTTCTGCCGACCTTCCCTGAAACGGGGGTGACATTGGCAAAGTGACCCATTTTTTACACTGTGTGGTCTACCTCATCCCAACCTATAAATCAAGGACAATAATAATGAATTACATTTAACTATATAAGGCATGATTCACATAAAACAGCAGTCACAAAAAAAAATTCAGCATATAAATACTAAACAGGTAAAAGTTACAAATTATGAGGATTCACTTACAACAACAATCTTTTTCTTTCTCTGCCTTGAAATGTCAAACTTGTTGACCTTCTCCTCCAGGGGTTTGACCTTGAGCTGCGCCTGATGGCCTTGATTCTGTGTGGTGTTCACAGCATTCCTCAGCAAGAGAAGATTCAGCGGTCTGATGTAGGAAACTTGCTCTGGAAATTAAATTCTTGAAAAGTGAGTTTGGTTTTCAACCTCCAAAAGGCTGTACAAGAACATCGAACTATAATTATAAAAGGTTTGAATCTTCACAAAGTGCGGTAGAAGGATGAGAGAGGTAAAGAGAGGGAATCCCATACTCTTGCGCGCTGCATTCGGAAAGTCTCGGAACATGGGGACATTTTGTCGGGACCCCTCGGGTCCTATCCTACGTTTGAGTAGTGAGATCTTATTATATGAGTATATTTATAAGTATATAAGTATAATTATTATGAGTCGGTCAAGATTTTTACGAACCACGCATGCGCTCTCCAATTTCATCTCATCGCCATGAAGGGACAATTTGAGTTTGTCTCCTTAGTACATACAAGGAATAATAATGTTATTATTGGATAAGACTTCTCGCGGGGATTCCCGCGTAAGCACAAAAATTGTCAGTTCTGACGTGTCTTTATCCATGCTGAGTCGAAGGAATCAATAGATCTCTGTAAAATCAGGAATTTGTGAGAAAATATTGTCCTTGACAGCATCCACAGGAACTTGTCGAGTAACGGTGATGTTTTCTATCGCATTTTTCATGTATTGTTGTACTCCTTCCTCTCGCATAACCACCCCCAAACCCTTATCGGCGTACCTGCTTCCCTATTGTCCAGGCTTCTGTTGTCATTTCAACGGTTCGTTTTCAAGACGCATCGACGTGTCCGGAGAACGTTTAAAGATTAAAATATATATATTTTTTTACGGAAAATTCGGGTTGTACTTACAAAATATCTGATTCAAGCAGTGAGTCGTGTGGCTCCTCGTGCGAAGAACTAAGTGAAAAGGATTTGAAAGGGCAAGTTAAAGCCCTAAGCAAAAGAGTAAACGCTATCGCGACAGCTTTCGAAGCTTGGACGGAGCGAGGACAATTTTTGCCGGTTTCGTCCTCTGAAAGCATTAGTGCGGGAGCTAGCGCAGTAGCTAGTACGGGAGTGAGTGCGAGAGTGAGTGCGGGAGTGAGTGCGGAAACAAGTGGCGTATATATAAGTGAAAACGCCAGTGCGCAGCCCTCCACGAGTGCTATAAGAGTGTCCACAGGAGTCCCGATTGTGGATTATGGTCAGTGGGCTCCCACAGGAGTCGCTTCCTTGGGAGTGCTATCGGTGGCGCCTCCCCCGCCACCTCTGCCGCTACCAGGGCAAGCTCCCACGTCCACCTATGTGTCCGCGAAACCTCCGCTACCCCCAGCGCCGTTCGTACCCTCAGCCCCCTCTGGGTGTACTTTGAGGGGAGGGTGGCTCCAACAACCCCAAGGTGTACCACAACCTCCAGGGCATTATTGGGCCAGCTACGGAGCTCCTGATGCACCGCATTATCCGGTAGCACATCCGGTGGGACCATTTTTAGGTGCGCAACCTCCCGTAGTGTGGACTAGCTCAACCACCACACGGGAAACTATGATCCCAAGGGCATCAGAACGAAAGCTGGAGAAGCTGCGTAACCTGCAAAGGTTCAATTCGCCAGAATGGTCTGGCATTCGTTATGCGGACACAGTGAAGGTGTACGCGGCATACCCAGGGTTTGTGGAGCTGCCGACCAATGTAGAGCTGGCTCGGCTAGACAGAACTTCTCCTGGGGAGAAAAGTCAAGAGAAGGCCTTGGCGGCCATGACAGGTGCCCTACTCACCCAGGAGGAGGCACTGGGAGGGGCGGTGAACCAGCTGCTTCAGTGGGCGATAAGTTCTCCGAGCAGCAGAGACCCGAAAGAGCTCTACTCCAAAGCCAATGAGCTTTTCGGGCAGGGAAGCTCTTACAGATCGGTGAGCGACCATCTTTTGCAGATGGTGTGTGGCAGGAGGGCAGAGGTAGTACGAACCAGAAGGAAGTCGATAATAGACGGCCTTCCCGCCCCCTTCCTGAAAGACGCCCTAGAGCAGATTCCACCATCTGAAAGGGCGTTGTTTGAAGAAACCAGTTTGGCATCTTTCATTAACAGAATCGGAGGCAATACGTCAGTGGTGGCGTACCTCAACAAAGAGGGTGGAACCAAGTCGATTCGCCAGCTGAAACAAGCAACATCACTACTGAAGCTAATCGACCAGTATGCCATCACTCTGACCGCTTGTTACCTGCCAGGCAGGTACAACGGCATAGCAGACTGCTTATCGCGGAAAAAGAGGATCCCAGAGTGGCATTTGTCAGCGGAAGCGACAAAACCAGCATTCAGGAGATGGGGAACCCCACAAATCGACCTGTTCGCCTCGGAGAAGGCTCACGTTGTACCAACATATGTCTCTCTGAACTTCAGGGACAAACGAGCAGCGTTCCACGATGCGTTGAGCAGAGAATGTAATTTCCAAAGGGCGTGGATATTCCCCCCACCCAACTTGTTACCACAAGTGCTGCGGCACCTCAACCAGGCCAAGGGCACTTATTTGATAGTGGCCCCGGAGTGGAAGAAGCCGTTTTGGAGAGCGGACTTAGCAGGAAGGGCAAAAGCTCCCCCGTACCGAATACCCAATCTTCATCGGGTGCTGAAGGATACGACAACGAACCAGGCCCCTCCGGAAGTGGAGGATCTGGAGCTGCAGATTTGGGTTGTTTTGGGTGGCAAGAGTTAACGGGGCACTGGTCCCCAAAGCAGAAAGAGCTGCTAAAATCAGAGTGGCTATGCTCCACCTTGAGAACGTATATGCCAGCCTGGAAAAAGTGGAAGACATGGTGCAGAGAGCAAAAAATCTCAGAAAACTCACCCGATCCTGGGGAGGTTGCGAGATATCTAGCAGACTTGTCCAACAAACAGGGGTTAGCTTACAGTACCATACTTTTACACAAATCAGCCATCACAACATTTTGCGCACCAATGGCAGACAGGGATATTGGCGGCCACCCATTGGTTAAAAGGATTCTTAGGGCGATCTCCCTGAAGAAAGTTAGGGAAGAAAAGCCCCCCATCTGGGATCCCAGGGTAGTAATAAACTTTTTGTGCAAGAATCCGCCGGTTAATCTGTCTCTATACGAAGTATCAAAAAGGACAGCAACCCTCCTTTTATTGGCCTCAGGAAGGAGGGTTCATGATTTAACATTGCTACGAACGTCTCCGGATAAATTCCAAGACAACGGGGACTCAATAGTAATGCTGCCAGCCTTTGGAGCAAAAACAGACTCCCGAAATCACCGCCAATCAGGCTGGAAGCTTATGGCGAACGAAGAGGAAAATATAAACCCAATTTTTTGGGTCAGAAAACTCCTGGAGCTGACATCGCTGATAAGGTGTGAGAAAAATGAGCTTATCAACTTATTTCTACACCCAAGAGAAACTACAAAAGCAGCGTCCACAACAGTGATTGGAAATTGGGTAAAAGCCGCGCTGAGGGACGCGGGAGTTCAGGATACACCAGGAAGCGTGAGAGCCGCAGTGGCTTCCCTAAACTGGCTGGAGCAGTACCCACTCGACGAGATATTGGCGAGAGGAAACTGGAAGAGTGAAAAAACATTCCGAAAGTTTTATTGCAGACAGGTGGAAGAAGGAAAAGAGGAACGGCGAGCATCCCTAGCCTCATCCTTCCAACCATCATAAATCACCCCAATGGCATGCAGATACCTGCTTCCGGAGTCGACAGGAGATAACAAACAAATCACTCGACAAGTTCCTGTGGATGCTGTCAAGGACAATATTAAAGTTTTACCTGTCATTAAAACTGCTATTGTCTGAAGACAGCATCCACAGGATACCGAAGGCCTACCGGGACTGGAGAAGGAAATAACAGAAGCCTGGACAATAGGGAAGCAGGTACGCCGATAAGGGTTTGGGGGTGGTTATGCGAGAGGAAGGAGTACAACAATACATGAAAAATGCGATAGAAAACATCACCGTTACTCGACAAGTTCCTGTGGATGCTGTCTTCAGACAATAGCAGTTTTAATGACAGGTAAAACTTTAATATTTTATTTTCTCTATTATTCTAGGAGCAAAATGTTTTAAAAATGTGTAATTTTAACTTAGTATGGATGTAAAAAGTTTTGTTTACGTGGACTTCTGTTTTGACTTCGTAAATATTTTGTGATTTGATATTTAAGGGTGATTGAGAGGTCAGCTCGCCCAACTTTGATGACCAAAATAGCCCGTTTTTTTTATGATAAGGTAGTATTTTCTCTCCAGTTTAAATTAACACATAAAATTAGGTATTTTTTCCCATAAAATACCAATTGAAAATAAATTTATTTACGGAGATACCTTAAATGGAGATTTCCACTGTTCTTATGAAAAAATCCTAACTTTTTTTTATTTCAAAACATTCATTTTGATTAGTTTTATTTTTTCTAGATGAAAATTTTTTTTTAAACTTTTCATTGGATTTTTATAATTATTTAAAAAAAACTCTAATTTTGCATACGATACTGTAGTTAAATTAGGTTTTCAATGGTTGATTTTCATTTTAGGATTTGAAGTGATATTTTTTATGTGTAGAATGTAATCCTTACTTTATTTTTTCTCTTCTAATTTATAATTTAGAATGGAAAAATAAAGATTTTCATACAAAAAATGGTCCAGTCTTTGGCGCCACGGAATCCTGCGGCGGTCTCGTGAACTGAGCTTAAAATTTTATATCTCCTTCGTTTTTGACCAAAAAATTAGGAGACCGTGCTTTAGGTGTAACGGAGTTCAAGCGTTTACGTTAAAACTGGACCAAACAGGCACAAAAATGCATGAAAACCAAAACGCGAGCTCGAGATGCTGTTTAAGATTCGATACATATTTCGCATGCGGTCTATTTCCTATAGTTACGAGAATTTTACACTTCGGGTATACTCATATATCTTCGTATATCGACGGAAATGCACGAGTGGCTGTGGTTTAGTAAAATACGTATATACAGGTATTCCACTAGAAAGATTCATTGGCAAAACATAAATTATTTCGCGGTTTCACAATATCGTCGCCTTACTTTCAAAACCTCGTATCTCAAAAAAAAAATTTATTTTGCTTAAGTACTTCTTTCTATATAATATTACATAACTACTACATACTCGATGGTTTGAGCATATGGAGAGAATGAATGAGGAAAGACTGACGAAGAAAGTATATGTGGCAAGAATGGAAGGGCGTGGGTTCGAATCCCGGCGGAGCACAAAAAATATACCATTTATATTTTCAAATTTGCTCTTCGCTGGGATGAAAAATTCATAAACCTTTACCAAAGACTGGAGGAAATGAAAGAAGTATGTAAGGACATATAGAAATGGCGGTTGATCTGTAATGTTGGCGGCTTGGGTTTATAAAATTGGAATTTGTTTTCTGTTTTAGTTTTGATGTCCATAGAAATGATTATTTATTGATTTAAATTGTCGTGTATGTTCCTTGACTTATAGGTTGGTATGCGGCTTACCACCCATGCTGTAAAAATGGTTCAATTTGCCAATATCACCCCTGTCTCAGGGAAGGACGGCAAGAGTTGCAGGGTGTATGTCCATTTGAGATTTGGTTTTTATGTTGTAGGTTCACATGGGGCATGTGCAAGCGCAAACTTGTACGTGTCTGGTTGTGAGAATGCATGTAATGTGAATCTCCAATGTAACATATCTTTGCAACTTACATTAGATTAGATTAGAATTGATATATATCTCTGCAGCTTAGATTAGATAAGTAAATTATTTAAGTTAACCTGCTTTGTTTCATTGCTATAAAAATCACTTTAAGCAGAAATAAAGCACTTACTGCCTCTTTAATTGTACATTTGCTAAGAAAAAAAGTAGTATCTGTCACTTACTGCTTTTATGCTTAGTTTTTCTTATAACCAAAAAGCAGTAAGTGTTATAATTTTATGAATTTTTCATTTATTTTCATATTTTTTAATAGTTATACGTAAAAGGTCACTCACAAAAACCATGGTAAAAAATTGAAACTGAAATCTTTCGGTGTTATTCTTACTTGTCATATTTCGCCATCGGCCTAACTGGCGACTACTTAGTCTGGGTACAACGCCGGACTAGACCAAATTTGAAATATTGATTCTCGTTCATAGTGTAACGTAGGAACAGTTGAGCCTGCGACCAAATTTGGACGGCTGAAATTACGTCCGTTCAATGTCGTATTTCAAAAAAAATCTGTTCTAGAGATGTCACTTTATAAATATTATTTAAAGAATAGGGAATTTTCAGTCATTTTTAAATAATTATTAAAACAATAACCATTGACAATAACGCAAAAAAAATATGAAAAATAAAAGCAAATAATCAGTAAATGATAAAAGAAAAACAGTTTTGTTTTCGATTACATGAGTATATTTTTATAAAAATATATTTTTATAAAAATATACTCATGTAATCGAAAACAAAACTGTTTTTCTTTTATCATTTATGATGAACGATTACAAAGTTAATGCCTCTACAATCAACAAATAATCAGTTTTTAAATTTGTTGTGCAATTTATAATTAAAAAAACTTTGAAAACAATTGATTAGCCAAATAAATCCGTATATTTTTTGTGGATCGGGAAAAATAAAACAAATGTAGGGAATATGCGTTTGGGATGACCACACAGATATGGCCGTGGCGGGCAGGCGGGGCAGACGTCACTATGGCGGACGGCTTGTTGTTTTGTTTGTAAACAAACAGATGTCGACCGAAATGCATCTAAATATTTTATTTCAGGTGGAAAAAGTGTCTCATATGTGTTCGTGGAGTGTTGAATATCTTCTTCACTCATTTTAAACTATCTAGTTAAGTTCAGTTTTGTAAAATGTGTCATATGAAGAATTTTGCCGCGAGCCGTGATTCAATCTTTCAAATGATTTCTTTTCTTTCTTATTTTTTTGTGTTTTGTGCCTCAAAAAGCGATTGATTAGCAAAAAGATGCTGAATTCTGTCAATGTGACCAAAATGACAAAAACAAATCGCAAAACAAAACAGTAATAAAGCAAATATTTACGATTTAATATTAAATACGGCAGTTGTCAAAATCGATTGTACCACAAAACCCTCTCCGAGGCGGTTTTGTCTTGGCCTAACTTCGCATACATTTGGAGGCTAGATTTAGGCGGGCGTTGAACTCGAGACGCAAGCCTAACTACTTCAGAAATGTTCAAGAATCAAAATTAAGCAAAACGTGGGTTCAAAGGGCGACGAAAATGTCTAAGAATAACACCGTTTAAATTTAAATAAGTTAGCCCAACTTCAAAGTTTGAAGTAGATTATCTCAAAACAAATATTTTGCAGATACTTCCTTTTTGGTAAGCAGGGCAGAACAGCAGAACGTCGCACTGGTGGTAAATAAAAATAATGCTCTGCACACAAATCCGTGTTTGTATTCAAGATGCAATAAATTGTTAAAGTTTGTGTACAACACTCATACAACACTATTATGTGTGCTGAATCTTTTATCTGAAGATTCACAATTAATTATATAAAAAGTAAAACGCTCTCAAGGAGCGTTGTGTTACTTTCTATACATTTTTGTGAAAAATGAAATGTGTAACAAATAATAAATTAATTTATTTCGAAATAAAGTAAATACTTTTATTTTAAAAATGTACAACTTATTGCTTTTAATTAAAGTCAGGATTTTTTTGATGTATTGTAAAAAAGAAACACAAAATGGCTAAGAAAAGTTTCTAAGCCCTACCGGTGAATTCTAAAAGCGTTTACCCAACCATAGCGTTTATCCAAAAGTTTATAAAAACAAAAACGCTGGGGAGTAACGCCATCTAATCATGATGAGTCAAAGTTATTTGACATAAAATTACGATTTTAGTTTCATAAAACAATTAAAGAGGTTCTTTAGTCCCGATATTAATAATCTTCTTAAACTCTCGTATAACCTTAATGAAATATTTTATAGTGTTTTTCATTTAATGAGTTTTTGGACATTAAATGCAGTACTTTAACATCTGTAGAATTTCAGAGGCTAAGACCTCATCAGCCTAGTGAATAGTGATTTTTTATTGCTGTTACTGTGTCATAAGGTATACTATATACCTCAATGGACTGCGTCTTCACAGGACTTGTGGAGTGCATGGTCAGGTGAGCATCAGTTTATCTTTCAAGGGCATCCACTCTCCCTGATTTGGGTTAGAGCCACTACTGGTTGAGAATGTTAGCATGCAGTTTACCACAGTTGAAGTTGATGGCCCCCAGCTGCTCCATGAGAGAGTGCACGCGGCCGATGCAGTTGACGTCCCCGCAGTTCCTGAGGCCGTGGCGGGCGGCCGTCTTGGTGAGGTAGTGCGGCCGGCACTGCCGCCAGCTGCTCACCAGGTGGGAGCGGATCTGCTGGTAGCGCCCCGGGGTCTTGGCCGGACGACCTTCACACAATCACAATTTCATCGTCAGTCCATTATTTTTTCTTTGTTAGGCTTCATCTCTCCTCTACAAGAAAAGACTTTGAGCAAATCCACTCATTTCAAATGACAACAAAATCAACCCATGCTTTTGGTAGTCTTTGGCACCTCTGCAGCACTACAACAAGTGTCAAAGACCCTTAGAGTCTCTGATATCTAGGGTGTCTCCCGCAAAGGATTCGGTAAAAAAAAATCTACTCATGTTTTTGGCAGTCTACCTATCTTTCATCCATGGTCTCCACCATAGGATTTTGATTGTTGTTCTGCGGTCATCTTTTCTTGCCACATGGTCAGTTATAAATTTACAAAATGTAAGAATAATATCTAAGATTTAGAGATATATGAGCATTTCAGGTAAAGAGGCCAGGCTAACGCCAACAGCTTTGTTGCAAGTAGGAAAGTATTCCCTGACCCCCACAAAGCTGGTTTTAACTTTTAAAGTCTACACATACATCATCAAAACAATTATTCATCAACGCATTACATAAAATAGCATTTAAATCCAGGCCTCCCGCTTAATACACATAGCTCTAGAGAGTGATCTATCAACTGGCTAGTAAAAGTCTCAACAATAGACTACTGTAACATAGACAACCTGGATAGCCAGAAGAACTTCCGGACTACCAAATTCTATAACTCTTAAGCCGATTACTCAGGCCTTTCGGATGACAATGTTCTTTTGAAAAGAGTCTGTTTTATTTATTTATTAGGAAAGTGAATCTATTTAATAAAATAATCGAAATCAACTTACCTTCAAAGAAATCTGGACACAAGAACTTTTCCAACTCAGAAATGGTTAATGGATTAATCACATATTCTTCCTTGGGCACTTCCAAGCTCGCTAAGACCTCTTTGATGCTGTCTGGCACTTCATCAGGCTTGTGCTGTGTCTCCTGTATGGCCTTCAGCTGGTTCTCCCTGACCTCTGTGATATCAGTCAGTTCCCGGCCGGGTTTAGTTATCCCTGTATCTTGGAATTCTTCTTCAGTCGATGATGTGAGCTCACTGTTTTCCTCCTTGTTAGTGCGAGGTTGCTCGTCTTCACTGTCAATGTCAATCTCAATGTCGCTGTCGACGTCAGATTCCTTTTTCTTTTCAAGTTTTATCTGAAATTAAGAAATGTTAAAAAGTATTTAGGACAGGAAGAATACAAGACATTGACACAATATCTAAATTGTAATAAAAGATTTATTAGCACTAGGGGCTCCGCCCCTGGCTGCTACGCAACCCAACCCCTTAACATTAGGCAATGTGTATATTGCTCATAGTTTTCTTGGGTTAAAACTTGTTATTTAAGAAAATATGTAAAATAAAAAATGCAGTTTTGTAGCAATTTTTTTTAAGTCTTTTAACAAAAGAAAGAAAACTAAAAGCAAATCAAAAAAAGAAACCGGTTTTAATTTGCTCCATTATAGTCCTTGACTTATATGTTGGTATGAGGCTGACCACCCAAACTGTTAAAAAATGTTGCACTTTGCCAATGTCACCCAACAAAAGAAGAGCCTGTATGAAGAAGTTTATGACTCTGGAGGAAATGTAAGAAGTATGTAAGGACAGAAATAAATGGCGGTTGGTCTGTAATGTTGGCGGCTATCTATCTATAATCTATAATCTAAGCTGCAAAGATATGTTAACATTTAAGACTCATATTAAATGCATGCCCACAGACAGGCACATGTAGGTTCGCGCCTACACATTTTGCATGTGTGCATACAAATAAACAAAACCTCACGTGAACATAAACCTTGCAACTCCTGCCGCCGTTCCCTGAACCGGGGTGGCATTGGCAAAAGTGAACCGATTTTTACAGCACAGGGGGTCAGCCTCACACCAACAATCAAGGAGCACAAAAAAATATAAATGATGTTCAAAAATTCTTAATTACTTATACAAATAACAGATCCAGATTAAAATAAAGTAAAATTAGACTTAACATTTAAATTAAATGGGAATTGGTTTTGTTTTTAGTTTTCATGTCCATACATATTATTATTTGTTGATTTAAAAAATGAAATTTGTCGTTTATGTTCCTGGACTTATAGGTTGGTATGCGGCTGAACACCCATGCTGTAAAAATGGTTCACTTTGCCAATGTCACCCCTGTTTCAGGGAACGACGGCAAGAGTTGCAGGGCTTATGTTTATTTGAGATTGGGTTTTTATATTGTAGGTCCACATGCGGCATGTGTTAGCGCGAAATTATACATGTCTGCTTGTGGGAATGCATTTATATAAATCTTAAATGATATGTATCTTTGCAGCTTAGATTAAATTAGATTAGACCCCTGTTCCAGGGAAGGTTGGCAAAAGTTACAGGCAAAAGTTTGTTTGTGGGCATGCATTGTATATGAGCTTTGAATCCATATATATCCTAGCAACTTAGATTATAGACCTCTGTGTCAGGGAAGGTCGGCAAAAGTTGTAGGGCTTATGTTCATTTGAGGTTTGGATTTTATTTGTAAGTACACATTCAGCATTTGTAAGCGCGAACTACACGTGTTTGTTTATGGGTATGCATCTGAGAGCTGTGAATGAATATATCACTGCAACTTAGATTATATATTATAGATTATATTATTGTATCTGTAAACCGACATAATATCCTTAGATTGGGTTTTTATGGTCCATATGAGACATGTGTAAGTGTGAACTTATAAGTGTCTGCTTGTGAGAATGCTGAAATATATCTTTGCAACTAAGATTACAGATTTAATCCATTTTTATTTTTTTTGTTTGTTGTTTTTTTGATTTGTATCAAATAAATAAAAATATCGTTAAAAAAAAAAACTTTTGAATTTTGCCGCTAGATGTCTATTTTGTCTTTTTACATTTTGCATACATTTTCTTACATTTCCATACAAAACAAAAAGAGGGTTAAAAAAATGAAGCGGCTTTTTAAAAAATACTTTTTTCAGAAATTATGATTATTTCTACTAAAAACTACTGTTTGTCGAAAAAAATTTTTTTTTTTGTAAATATTGAAAGAAGTTATAGTGTATTGGAGTGTGTTTCTCAAACACATACATGAAAGGTACTGTTTTGCAGCATATATACAAAATTTTATTTTTCTTTATTGTGAATGTATTTCATCTGCTGTGATGTCATTAATTTTGAAAATCGAATGTCAAAGCGAATGACGACGGTCTGGAGTAATATAATAAAGGATTTGACGTCTAGTCTTTCTTTATCCACAAGGATAAGAATTTGTGGACTTGGTATAGCATGCACTGTAGCTGTATTCAGGCAGAATCAACAACAATGAACATAAACTCTACATGCAACAGCAAATATGTAATATTGTTTATCCTACGTGAGTAATTATCTATTACTTATATACTACTGCTTATGTACATAGAAAAATAAATATACCTAGAGGAATACAAACATTTCACCCTACTTCCCTTTGTTTTACAAAATTGAAATACTAAGCTTTTATTTTGAATTGGCGAGAAAGGATGTTATCCCTGTACATTACATTATAATGGCAAACTATTTATTTCTTTGTATTTTCTGCTAAATCAATTATTTTATAAGAGAAAAAACTAAAATTAATTTCTAGAAGCATATTTTTTATTATAAAATAAAAATAAAAGTGTATGTAAAAGGTATACTCACAACTTGTTCTCCTTTGCTGAGCGGTAACATATGTCCTGAACCCGTGACAATCTGCATAACAGTTGCTTGCTGTTCATCTACTAGCTCCTTATCAACAACAAACTTCTTGGACGCCTTTCTTTTCATCGCATTCAAACCTTTTCTCCTTCTCTTATTCACAAGCCGACTCAAACCATCATTCTTATTCAACGTAAGGCTTATGTTGAACTTAGACTTTTTATCTGTGTACTCTGGCAAGCCGTACACTTGGAAATCCCCAGATCTCTGCCTGCGTCTCTTCTTATTATCGACAAATTCCACAGGTGATTTCTTTGGCTGTATTTTCCCAGCATATACATCATCTTCATAATCCAATGCATCGTTACCCCATGAAGATTTGATTTTCTTTTTCAAAATGTTTTTTTTACTTTTACCAAACTCATCAGATTCAAATGTAGGATATTTTTCAATTGACAAATTGTGAGATTTTTTCAGCAGGCTACGATTCTTATCCAAATTCAGATTATTTTTCAAAATGCTTCTAGGATTTTTTTGTAGTTTTAAATTAGGCA
The DNA here is from genome assembly GCA_951799405.1 of Agapetus fuscipes. Classification (NCBI taxonomy): domain Eukaryota; kingdom Metazoa; phylum Arthropoda; class Insecta; order Trichoptera; family Glossosomatidae; genus Agapetus; species Agapetus fuscipes. The sequence goes on from OX637334.1 coordinate 16,123,617, forward strand.
CTGTCGGTTCAGCAGTTGTCACCATGCAGATGACTTCTTCTATTGAGGCAGGTATTTCATTTTCTGTCAATATTTCCCCGTATTCACATCCCGTGGGTGTGGTCTTGATGTCTCCCTGTTGTAAGTCTCCAGAGCTTATTGAGGGTACTGGCACATCCAGATTTATCCCAAATTCCGTCTCAATGAATAATTGGACTTCAGACTGGGTCCTTGTTCCGAGAAAGATTGATAAACGCTTGGAGTCTATACCATATATTTCCTAAAACAAACAATTAGAAAAAAGCAAAACGTTATCAAATAAGTTGTATGTTTCATCTTCATATCTTTTGATTGGGGAGGTACATGGACTATTTAGACACACAATTTTTATTTCTATAATTGCTTCAACCTATTCATGTTCAATTTACACCAATGCTTTAAGATGCAAATACAACTAAGCTGCACATGTAGCGCAAATTCTTACCATATTATCCCGAAGGAGTCACATGTGGCATGCAAAACCTATTTACTTTTACAGGTATTAGGGCTGGCCTTACACTAACCACTTCTCTTGAAGCGGGGGTTCCTGGCTCCCGAGGGCACAGTTTCCCATTTTTTAAAGAGGCTGAGCAAACCTTGCCAGTCTAAACAAATTCAATGGAATTTCTCATTATGCTGGCCCCCGTATATTAAATGACTGCTAAAGGCAGTATTTCTTTTGAAAAAGCATCTCGATTAGAGCATTAAAGCAATGAATGGGTTTAAGCCGTGTACAGCTTTGAAAGATCGCAAATATACAATATGGAATGAAAAGGAATGAATTCTCACCACGCCTTTCTGCAGCAGCTCCCTTTCAGTGTTGGTCCATTTCACGGGCAGCGGTGTCTGTGGCCCACTGGTGGAAGGGTGGATATCTTCATCACTGAGATTGTCAGAATCAGCCGCTTCCGATTTACTGAAGAAAAAAAAGTTGTTTCATTATCGCCTATTCACACGGCACGGTTTGTTCTTGGTTTCGATCGCAAAATGCATGGGATCACTGGACAAGCCAGCATACATCCCCATACACTACTAGACTTCTGATCCGGCACCGGAATGCTTAATGTGATGTGCATGATCAACCAGGTGACCTAGGACGTCAAGGCGGAGAGTGTCTAGACCCAAAGTGTGCGCCACGGCGGCCTGGTGCGCCTTAGAAAGTACAGAGGGGCGCCGTGAGTCCATCCTCTATTTAGTGACCGGTCCGTAGTCTGGTGGTTAACCCTTCTGACTCGTAAATAGAAGGTTGTGGGTTTGAATCCCGGTGGAGCACAAAAAATATACCATTTATATTTTCAAATATGCTCTTCGCTAAGTGAAAAATTCTTATACATTTACTAAAGAGTCCGTAGTCTGGTGGTTAACACTTCTGACTCGTAAATAGAAGGTTGTGGGTTTGAATCCCGGTGGAGCACAAAAAATATACCATTTATATTTTCAAATATGCTCTTCGCTAAGTGAAAAATTCTTATACCTTTACTAAAGACCGGTCACTAAAGGTCTATCGAGCCTTACCGCAACTGGGTCTTGCTTGAGAATTGGCGCTTTCTACAGCGACGACCAAGCTCGCAGAGGACTTTTGAGGTGTGATACGCACAAAAACAGTGCTAATCTAATCTAAGTTGCAAAGATATGTTACATTGGAGATTCACATTACATGCATTTTCACAACCAGATACGTACAAGTTCGCACTTGTACATGCCGCATGTGAACCTACAACATAAAAACCAAATCTCAAATGGACATACACCCTGCAACTCTTGCCGTCCTTCCCTGAGACAGGGGTGACATTGGCAAAGTGAACCATTTTTACAGCATGGGTGGTCAGCTGCATACCAACCTCACCGCAACCAACAAGATTATAGATTATAGTCATGAGATCTGCAGACGGCACGTGAAAGAGCGTGCTTTTGCAATGGTGGCTTCAAGGACATGGAAACAACTGCCACCTGTGGTTCAAGAGATTGCTGACAACAGTTACTTCTCAAGAGGTCTCAAGACTGATCGGTTCACAACATATTTTAGAGCTCCCTTGGAGTGGCAATATCACGAAACGGCGCCAATGAAAAAAGTAAACAGATTTATCGTCTACTGATATAGTTCCACAAAAATTTATAATTTACAAGAAGATTATCTTTAACAGCAAATATACAAAATAAAATACTTACACTGGGATTTCCTCTTGGTTATCATACCAGCATGCAGTTGTAGCTGTGTCCAGCAACCACTGAGGGTGGACAGTGTAGTCACATTGCAGTAACTCTGAGTACGAAGAGCTTCTGCAAAAAAGTACAAAAAATAAGATAAAAATACATCAGGGATAAATAAAATATTAAATTAATCATTTATGAAGCATCTTTATACAATTATATCGTTATGCGACGTTATGTACGCAAGTTTAACATATTTTTTATGTAAGAGCAAAAGACAACAATTTGAAGGACACTTTTGTTTACTATCAACTAACCTAACCTATTTTACAAAACATAAAGCAACATAAAAACAATGATTATGTTACGAAAACCCAATTCATAACATAAATATTTTTAATTTGGGTGAATCTAAGTAATATTAGCGTGCATCTTTATTGCGTTTTTTTTTCCTTTGGAATTTAAAAATACATTTTGACAAGTTGACATGGCAAAGGGTAAACTATTTTTGATATTTAAAACTGATTAAAACATTTCAGCAAAAAAAAAACAAATGAAAACATTCAAAATGTCAATTGTAGAGACTTACAAAGGTCTTTCACTCTTGGATAAGCAACTATCAAACGTAAAATCGCCTAAAATATCTATTTCGTCGTCTTCAGCGGCCATTGTACAATTAATTATGTTTCTAATTTTACATCAAACGGCTAATCGCGAACAAAATGTATGGCTAGGTGTGTAATATATTTTTGGTACTGGCCATACATAAAGAAAAAAGTACTATTTACACACAATACTAAAAAAAAATAGTACTGGCGCTCCATGCTAATAGAGGGAAGTCGCCATCACGAAAATGAAGAAAAGTAATGGCGTTATATTATTATGTGCAAAAAAGAAGAAAACGTACAAATAGTACGATGTGGAGATAGTAAAAACATATTTGACATTTCAAATTTATATGTTCTTCCGTCTCTTGTATCTCTTTCAATATTTCCAAAACATATAACTCGTTTTCAGTTAAAATAATTCACATTAATAACTTATCTGTGCCTTGTTTTTAACATGAATGATAAATAGGATGTCACAGTCGGTATATTAAAAATTCAGTGGGTTAAATTTTTGCTTACTTTTATGTTTAAAAAACTGTTAATTTTTCAAAATTTTGCACGAAATAAATATCAAAAAAATATGTCGAAACGAGCTCTTCCATCAAGAAGCAAAGATACAAAAGAAACAGACCCTGAAAATGACAAAATCAAAAAGAAACCCATTGAAAAGGAAGTTCTCAGTTCTTGTCTATCGAATATGAGAACAATGTTTGAACATCGCGTAGAAAAAACAAAATTGAAACCTAAAAATAAAAGAAACATATCCATAAATTCCCAAGAAGAAACCAGCAATGAATCTACGTCGAAAAAAGTTTCTAAAAATTCAGTAAAACTTGTAAAAAAGAAGGAAACAGCCTTGAAAAATAACAAGTCAAAAAAAGAAAACAAAGAAAAAATTATGGAGGGGGAAAAAAATTTTTTGAAATTGGAACAGGATTCTTTGAGTGTTGGTGTTGCCATAAAGGAAGAAATTGAAATAAAAGAAGAACCTATTTCTCCTGAATTAAGTCCAATTAAAAAGGAATCTCCTTCAAATAAAAGGGCACATATAAAAATTGAATATGAGAAAGAAGAAAATATTAAAGATGTGAGAATTATTTTGTTTTGCTTGTGTAAAGACAAAATTAGGTGTTTGTTGATTGAAAGTAGGGACTTCAAATATATATTGCTGATTTACATAATTGACTGGCAACAGACTGAACGGGCAATCGCTACAGCTCTATGTGATTAGGGCTTTTACTAAACAATAACAAAATATTAGTTTACCTTTTCCCTAGCAACCAGGCCATGCTAGAAAAAAATCAAATTTCAAACATCTGTTCTGAAAATGTCCCGATTCCTTTTACTTAAAGGAATCTGTAAAAAAAATTTAAAATAAAAAAAATCAATAAAAAAAATTGAAGAGATTAACCTTCCCTGTCCGAAGCGGGGTATTTGAGATACCCCAAAAAAACGTTTTATTTGATAACTCAATAATTAATCGAGCAATTTAATTGAAACTTTTTGTAATCTTTGTAAAGCTACTAAGAATCATTTCTGTATTTTTTGTGTTTAAGTATTCAAAGCATGTAGTCTTCAATAATTGTCTTTGATAAATATTCGCGTCCTCCAAGTAATCACGTGGTCACTTAATGCTCTCGACGCGTGAGCACGGGAGTATGCGGGGGCAGGAATGTGCGGGAGCGCCATTGTGTGTGTATTCGGTCCAGAGATAAGCTACTTGTTTCACTTTTTTACGCGGGCTTACCGCGTCACAGCTGTGCGGAAGAGAGTCAACTATATTGTCCGCTGACGACTTTACTCCGTCGTTTCTGGGTAAGCGAGTGGAACAGTTGCGTCGTCTCCTGTCATTCCAGTGGTTCCCACAAGTTTTATAATATTTTATAAATATAAAATAAATATGTTTTTGTGAAGAGAAAGGTAAGTTCGTTGTTTTTTTTTCTGAATAGGTATATTGTTTTTCCTTTGTGATATGTGCCTAACATTTGATTTTTTTCTCTCTCCAGAAAATGGCTAGAAAAAATACAAATTGCAAGACGTTAGTGATGACAAAGTTATTGACAGTGACTTAGAATTCGAATTGTGTAATTCGGATGATTCTGAAGTCGAAGATATTATTGAATCTGAGTCTGCATACTGTAAAAAAATTGTTTCAATTATGTCAATGCCACCCCTGCTTCAAGGAAAGGCAGCAAAGTTGCAGAGCTTATGTTCATTTGCGGTATTTCCTACTGCAGACACATTTGAAATTGTATTTGTATGCGCGAAAATCCTACATATGTTTACTTTTGTGGGTGTATAAGATGTGGATTGTAAATTTTAATATATCATTGCATCTTAGATTTAGATTTAGAGTATTTAAAGAAATAATAAACCATTCGTTAATTTGTTGCCGATATAAACTACGCCCAGATAATAAAAGATGCCTTCGCTTGATATTTCTCAACACTATTGTACATAACTTGAAAAATTGTATGTATGTTTTTTTTATTTTAACTTTATTTATGTTTTTTCTTTTTTTCCTATGTTTCATATTTCACTATTATTCAATTGAAAATGAAATAAAAATTATTATAGAAATGTTTATTTTAAATTCTCTTCCACCGTTTAGGAAACACTGGTTGAGTTTGACCTATTTGCGTCATTCCGACGGCGTGTGCGGAGCGAAGCGCATGTCTGGCGGGCTCTCTTCCTTATGATTATTTTGTATGAAAAGTAGCTGGGGTCCTCCGGTACCCCACTTCGGACCATGTGGAATTTTTAGATACTCAGGGTGATAAAGGTTAATGTCACTATAAATAATATATATTTTTTAATTTTACAGGAAAGAGAGATTAAATTGGAGGATACTAAAGTGTCGGATTCAGTATGGAAACCTGATAATTGGGAGCAGGTTTTGAATAACATAAGGCAGATGAGGGCTGGCGCAGGGGCGCCTGTGGACACTATGGGATGCCACAAGTGCCAGGATGAGACTGCCTCTCCACATGTAAGTACATGCTTAACAGTTGCAAAGGACTAAAAATTTCAAATGGCCTTATGGAACATAAGGCGCTATAACAAAAAACTTATAACTCAAAATTTTGTGCTGAATCAATTGCTTTCATGCTGGAGCCATTTATTTCTTCTTCTCAATTTATGTTTGATACTTTTTCTGTAAATAAAAGTATACTCTACCTCACACCACAGCACTAAAGAAACACATGATTAGGTGCGATACCTCAAATTACTTGGATGCAGCCTCTTGCGTTGCCGACACCGTCTATCGTGGACTGCTTAACTGCACAAATCGAGGAGAGTGTTAATGCATTTTGGTTTGGGAGATTGTATAGCTCTGCAGTGCCTGTACAGTGATAGTTAAAAGGTCTGCCCTGCTTCAGTTATTTTGTCTCTTGCATATCAGTCAAGATTTTCTTTATTAGACTAGCTGTAGCCGGCGTGTTTCACAACGCCATTTGGGTGTTTGGGTTATTTCCATGCATAAAAGAAGCAGCCTTTGCAACAACACAGTCAAAACAAAAATTGAAATGCAATCGAAACAAAACTTCACACTATTCATCTCTAGGTTCATTTTCACATTTTCTATAAATGGTCTACAACTGTTAAGCGGCAAAGCCAGGCATAGGAAACATCAAGTGCGGTTCTTCTATTGATATTTTAAATTTAAAACTAAGGTCCTTTCTAAAATGCTAAATTTCAAAAAACAGTCAAGCCATTTCGGAGGAGTGTGAAACCTGATGGATGAAAGAGGTGTTATTCCTACGAAAATACTAAAATTGCGACGAAAACTTGAAAAGTGAGATTGGGAATGAGAAAATTTCAGATCATATATATTATGTTTTGATGACAAATAATAAAAAAGTACAAAAAAATATTTGGTTTAACAAAATGAAAGAAGATATCTGTGTAGTTCCTTGACTTATAGGTTGGTATGCGGCTGACCACCCATGCTGTAAAAATGGTTCACTTTGCCAATGTCACCCCTGTCACAGGGAAGGACGGCAAGAGTTGCAGGGTGTATGTCCATTGGAGATTTGGTTTTTATGTTGTGGATTCACATGAGGCATGTGCAAGCGCGAACTTGTACGTGTCTGGTTGTGGGAATGCATGTAATGTGAATCTCCAATGTAACATATCTTTGCAACTTAGATTAGATTAGATTAGATTAGTACGCTCTTCTTAATCATATAGGTATTTTAAAATATACTTTTTGGCCGATTTTCATACCTATCAGATTGCATACAAAATTTCATAAGAATAATAATAATAATATTTATATAAATATAATAATAAGGTTGTCTGTAAGATATCGCCGTGTGCGATAAGACCGCCCATTGTACATAATTCGCACATTTAATAATAAAGATGTTGGGAAATCACGTTTGAAGTTCAGACAACCAGTACAACTTGTATGGGATGAAAAAGGCGACCGATGTTTTATCTCGGTCATATTCGTCCAAATTCTGTCACATTCTACCTATTCTTCTCGCATTGTTCTTGCGTTTTATTACAAAATCTCGATTTTCCCAATTTTCGAGTTATTTCTCTTTATTATTAAGCGTGTGATATGTCTCTTTTTGTTTATAATATTAATGTAATTTATTTGTGGTGTACAAAAAAGTTTTTTTTTTTTTTAAGATTTTGTTGTTTTTTTTTTTCACTTAAATGTTATTTATTACTCGTATTCCTTGACTTATAGGTTGGTATGAGGCTGACCACCCATACTGTAAAAAATGGTTCACTTTTCCAATGTCACCCCTGTTTCAGGGAATGTCAGCAAGAGTTGCAGGGCTTATGTTCATTTGAGGTTTGGATTTTATTTGTAAGTACACCATCAGCATTTGTAAGCGCGAACTACACGTGTTTGTTTGTGGGCATACATCTGAGAGCTTTGAATGAATATATCCTTGCAACTTAGATTATAGATTATTATTATTATTAATATTAGGATGATTTATTTGGTGAGCGCTGTTTTTGTGTGTATTACACCTCAAGAGCCCTCTGCGAGCTTGGTCGTCGCTGTAGAAAGCGCCAATTCTCAAGCAAGACCCAGTTGTTGTAAGGTTGGAAGGACCATTCAGTGACCAGTCTTTGGTAAAGGTTTATGAATTTTTCAACTCAGCGAAGAGCAGATTGGAAACATAAATAGTATATTTTTTGCTCCGCCGGGATTCGAATCCACAACTTTCCATTTACGAGTCCGAAGTGTTGCCACTGGACTATGGACCAGTCCAAAGATGCCAACGACACGCGGTGTACCTGAGCGGTAACTATCCGCGTCCAATGTTGCTTAACTTCGGTGATCTATGGGAACCGGGGCTTTCAACATGGTAACGTCGTTGGCTAAGAATCCGTCGAGCCGTTTCGGAGGAGTGTGACCACAAACATTGTTACATGAGAATTATATATATGAGATATATCCTGCCTGGATGTATGGAAAAAAATAAAGAATAAAAATATATTCTTCTCCCGTAGGTTATTAGATACCAGTCCCTCATAGCCCTCATGCTCTCCAGCCAGACCAAGGATCAGGTGACTTTTGCGGCAATGGAGCGCCTCAAGGAGCACGGCTGCACGGTAGACAACATCCTTAACACCTCTGATGAAGTACTTGGAAAGCTTATTTATCCTGTTGGCTTCTGGAAGGTAAACATACTGTCCAAGTATTTGGCCCTATCGGATATGTGGAATTTGTTGCCAATAAGTCCAACTTTGAGGCTTTTTCCAAGTTCTGTGCAAGCTATGGCGAGAACTTCATTCTTTCTTCTTTTTTTTTCCACTTCTTCAGGGCAAGCCCTGAAGAAGTCAGTCGTACGTCACTGACAAAACGTAGCAGCCTTACAAAAAGAAAAAAGAATAAAGCAGCCTACAATTATTGAACATGGTCTACAAGCCCGGAAGGATGGAGACATCATCATCATCATCATCATCAGAGAAACATTCGTTCAATGAACATTTTTTTACGGTATGGGAGGTCAGCCTCATACCTCATGCACATGCACAGAAGATACTCAGAACATGAAAGAACTAAATAACCCTTTTACTGTCATTTTTTTTCAAATTACTTCTTAAAGCATTTAATTACAATGAAGGAGGTATGAGGAAAAATTATTGCGAAGCCAGACTTAAACTGCCCGAAGGGCCTAGCAGACAACCGTGCGCAGCACGGTCGGTCTGCTAGTAGATTATAGTTATGGAACCTCTCATATTATATTGCGCCAATAATTTTTAGAAGTAATAGATTTTTAATGAGAAATTCAGAAACAAGAAGCATTCCTTGACTTATAGGTTGGTATGAGGCTGGCCCCCATGCTGTAAAAACTTGGTTCACTTTTGTCAATTCCACCCCGTTTTAGGGAAATGCGGCAGGAGTTGCAAAAGTTAAGGTTCATTTGAGGTTTGGATTTTAATTTGTAAGTACACATGCAGCATTTGTAAGCCCGAACTTACACGTGCCTGTTTGTGGACATGTATTTTATATGTTAATATATCTCTTTGCAATTTAGATTATTGATAGAAGAGTTGTAGAATGGTTGTGATGATTTCAGACAAAAGTGAAGTACATAAAGAAGACCTCTCAGACTCTGAAAGAGGAGTACAGCAGTGACATTCCCGATACTGTGGAGAAACTGATGAAGCTGTCGGGAGTGGGGCCCAAGATGGCGCACATCTGTATGGACGTGGCCTGGAACCAGATCACGGGGATCGGTACGAGAGCTTCAAACTATTGCTTTATTTTCAACAATGCTTGAACACCCAACACTTTATTACCTTTTCAATGATCACATCCACGGCATCCAAAAAACTAACTTAAGCTAAGATTCATCTCTATAAATATTATAAGTCGCTGTACGTTGCTGTGGCGCGTTCTGGTTAGATGGAAATGAAGGGTGTTTCTTATTTAACCATCGATATAAGTAATATACATAGATGGAGCGCGTGAGTGTTTTCCTATATAAACGGTTGTGCCACAAAATTGTAGAAAGAAAGAGAAAGAAACATTAGAAATTTTGTTATGTTTCTGTCTCTTTCTGATCTCCATGACAACATCAGGGGCCGTACTCAACATGGATTTGTAAGGACTGGATGGGCTGAGAAAGCAATCCTTTGTGAATTAGAAATGCGCTACCCCACGATCATCATACAAAAATCCAAATTCAGTCTATCGGTAACCTTCCAACTATTAACAGGTGTGTTTCCTAACTGGAAAGAAAAATCATCAAAATGCCAAGCCACACATTTTCCAAATGCTTTAACAATACGAAAAGTTGTAATAAAAAGTCTGGAGTAACTTTTCACTCGTAATTACCAGTGAATATTAATATTTAAGTAAATTCAATTGATATTTTATCTGCCGATGCCTTTAGCCACAAAACAATAGCCCCACTGTCAAACCGTCGGCCATTTTTAGTGATAGAGATGTGATGATGATAAAATATAGTATCTGATACCGTCACGTGAGAACATTTTTTTTTGTGAAATGTATGTATTTGAAGTGGTCTGTATTTCAAAATTTCAATTTCTACCCTACACTTTTTGTTTCATTTATCCTTTTATATTTCAAGGAAATTGGATTAAAAAGAATATTTTTTTTACTTTGTCTTCTATAGGTATTACTCCTAACATCATTGAAAAAACTTAAAATTAAAAAAATGTAATTGAAATAATTTTCACAAGTAATTATGTAACATTAAGTAAAATATTTACGTTTATGGAACAGAAGCATTAAAAAGTATCAGATATTGTCAAAACCTTTGACAACACTAAATTATGTTGTCAACGAAAATAACATCAACAATTCGTTGCTAAGCAATATTACCTGCTTACATAAATTAACGACGGAGTAGAGACGCATAACGTGATAGAAAAGGACAACAACAAATAACGTATGTTGTGCGAGCGAGACAAAACAAGGGACAAAGTCTGGCGAAATTAGATTTCAGTGACTGTATGGAACACAGTGTTTAGAACTAAATCAAATAAATAGCCTCTCCATTTAATAGAACTCCATGGTACTCAAGCCGAAGTGAAGAAAACCTAACAGGTGACATTTGAGGGCTGACGTCTCACAACATACGTTTCCCAAAATGTAAGGAATAATAACTTAATACGAATAAATTTATATTCAAAAAAAAAATTCAGTGCATTATATTTAAGGTTGTGTAGGAACTAAAAAAAACTTAAGAGCGCTCTCGAAAATTTTTAATTTTAAAATCTGCGTTCGCTTAATACCTATCTATGCCACAGCCGCGCACTCGGAGCTCTTATTTTGTAGTTTTTGAAAGGTACGTATATTAACTTATAATATCTGTGGACTAGAAATTATTTTAACCAAAAAAGACATATATATATATGTCTCAACTTACTTACGAAAATGGTCATTAGTAATAAAAATAACAAAGAACTTCACAGTTGCATTTCATTAGTAATAAAAATAACAAAGAACTTCACAGTTGCATTTCCATGTGTACAAAAAACTCGGCACAACGAAAAAAAAATCTTGAATGTTGGTGCCATTTCAAATAACGGCTGCCGACTAGACCGGAAATAACTAGAGTTGACAGATAACACACGTTATAAATTTTGTGATCGCCAAAGTCGTGGCAATATTTCATATTTCATATTTTAACTTTATCACTTTTCATTTCATATTTCATATTTTAACTTTATCACATTATAACCACTGCAACGTGTGACAGGAGAGAAACGCAAGTGGTAGCATGTCGCTGCCTTTGTTCTTGTTTGCCGTAGAGACCATTAAGCTAATTTTACATGAGCAATTTTTGCATGTGTAGGTACTGGACCAATGTGTCTTATGAAAACAGGAAATTGATTTCAAAAATATTTAAAACAACTCTCACATTACGAATTTTACGCTTATTCTTAGCTCAGATTGTGAAGAATTTTATTCTTATGACAACTGCAGTATGTATCAAATCAGCACGTTAGTTTCCGCTCCTCTATGTTATTACTCATAGTAGCTTGCAGTACACTTTTTGGCAGCCATTTTTTTATGCCGGTCAGATAGACTCAACCTTTTCCATCCTTCAACATCAAAACTAAAAATGTTCAACAATAAATCAATAGTTTCGCAAATTATATTTTTAGTAATAATAATATCAGGATGATTTTTGCGAGCGCTGTTTTTGTGTAAATCACACCCCAAGAGCCCCCAGCGAGCTTGGTCGTCGCTAAAGAAAGCGTCGATTCTCAATCAAGACCAAGTTGCTGTAGGGCTGGATGAACTTTGGTGACGGGTCTTGGTAATGGTTTGTGTATTTCCACTTTATTAATTCATTAGAACTTTGAAAAACATTAAATAAGAAAAAAACAAGTTTTTAGTTACTCGTAAGCGTAACTACAGATGTTATGGATATGTGAAGGTTCCAAGGAATTTTATGAAAAAACGTGGTCAATATAGTGCATACACGCAGAATTTCTTAGTAAATATTTAGTTTTTACATACTGTAAAATTGCGTTTCCTTTCTCGCAATTTCGCTTTCTTGATGACTAAAATTCTTTTTTAGCGTAAAATCCGTAGGAAGTAGAATGTCGACCGATTATTTCTAAAATAGTAATAATAAATTTCTAAGTTAAGTATCAAAGTCTTAATCTAAATTAAAGTTGCAAAGATATATATCATTTCAGATTCATATTAAATACATTCCCACAAGCACACACATAGTAGTTGAACATAAGCCCTGCAACTTTTGTCGACCTTCCCAGAAACAGGGGTGACATTAGCAAAGTTAACCATCTTTGTACAGTATGGGTGGTCAGCTTCATACCAACCTATAAGTCAAGGAATGTATTATTAAGAAATTGTTGATTGCAAAAAATAATATTTTTGTAAAAATGTAACATGGAAAATCGTAAAATGTGCTCGCTTCGAAAATGTTGCATATCACTTGCCGAGTTTTTTATGAGCGAGTTTTAGCTAAAAAAAAAAAGTGACGCAGCTCCGTCCTCTGTGGGCCTCGGAGGCGGTCTGCGGATTTGCGCCGCGAATCTCGCATTTAAAAGCCATTTGTAAAATAATAATAAAAAATACATCTTGTGAAATTAAAAATTTGAAAAAAAATACAACTAAGCTCAAGATTATATTGTTCAATATTTGAAAATAATTGGGCACAAATAACCATTTTTTGAGACTTTATTCGAAGATACAATGTACACTTTTTTGTCCGTTTTTGCTTCTAGATTTTTTTTTTTAATTCAGTTTTCTTCATCTGAATCACATTTTAAATCACACCACGAACTAAAACAGGATATAAAGTATATTTGTAATTTTTTTTTAGATTTCAAAACACCACCAATTTACAGAAAAACTGGTTCAAAAATTGTATGTTTTCCACTTACCGCAAGAAGGTGTTCGTAATTTTTATTTTTTCAAGTAATAAAAGCGTTTATAGACATATATTATTTGATGCATATTGCAAATGAAATGTTTAACTAACACTTAAAGTTATCAAAAATTTATATTTGTCCATATTTATTGAAAAAAAACCACGTCAAAAACTGTGTTTTCGAGAAATTTCCTAGCACCCTCTTAAGGGTGCGCTCCACGCATATTCAATATTTTTTTTTTTAAAGTATGTTTTCATTTATTTTTTTAGAGCATCATTAAGACATAAATTAATATTTCAAAAAATTACGTAAGATTAATCAACATTTAAACTATATATCATATTTTTTTCAAAAGTCAAATAAATTATTTACGTATATAAATCAAAGCTTAATCTGGACTTGTTTTTGCTAGTTGCGGAAAGAGCTTTGCTAAAAAGCATATCCTCCAAAAACAAAAAAAAAATCTTAATTTTTTCTATGATAGAATAATTTTAAAAGAGTTTGTTGAAGGCATGATCAGATTACTTTTTTGAAATTTGATATTTTTTTCATTATTTTACCTTTTGAATATTGCAAAATTTCTTTTTTTTTTGTATTTTTCGTACACGTTTTTTTCCGACATTCAATGTTTAAAAAAAAAAAATGAAAAAAATCCCATGTAGATAAAGTCTTTTTTAAACGTATAACAACAAAACAAATAGTCAAAATATTTTTTTTCATGGATTTTTTCCTTATTTCGCAAACCTTTAAAATTCTGTTCAAAATGAATCAGTCTCCCTTTGTTCTTCAAGGGGCTCGGACGTGGGATCTGTGCCGCTTGCTTGTCCAACCTCTCTACCGCACGGTACTTCTCCCTCACACACGCAGAGCATATGGGTTGAAGGCAACGCGTATTACAAAACCTATCCACACGTCTGCTGTGATTGGAGCTTTAAAAAAATAAAAATCTAAAATATAAATTATTGAAAAGAACGCATTACAACTGTAAAGTAGGAAAATTTCATTATTTTTGTAGTATGTTTTTAACACATAGAATTTATCATCAAAGCAATTATGTGTCGTGCTGAAAATTACTATTAACATTTAAAATTCACAATTCATGTGCGCTCAAATAGGTTCAAAACGCACATCTAAATCTAAGTTGCAAATATATGTACATTTCAGATTCATATTAAATGCATCCCCACAAGCAGACACGCATAATTTTACGCTCACACATGCCGCATATGGACCTACAGTATAAAAAACCCAATCTCAAATGAACATAAGCCCTGCAATTCTTGCCGACCTTCCCTGAAACAGGGGTGACATATTGGCAAAGTAAACCATTTTTTACAGTATGGGTGGTCAGCCTCATACAAAATAATAATAATAATATTAGGATGATTTATTTGGTGAGCGCTGTTTTTGTGTGTATCACACCTGAAGAGCCCTCTGCAAGCTTGGTCGTCGCTGTAGAAAGCGCCAATTCTCAAGCAAGACCCAGTTGTTGTAAGGTTGGATGGACCTTTCAGCGACCGGTCTTTGGTAAAGGTTTATAAATTTTTCGACTCAGCGAAGAGCACATTCGAAAGCACACTGGTATATTTTTTGTGCTCCGCCGGGATTCGAATCCACAACCTTTGATTGTTGCCACTGGACTACGGACCGGGGCAAGATGTCTTGCTTGAGAATTGTCGCTTTCTATAGCGACGACCAAGCTCGCAGAGGGCTCTTGTGGTGTGATTCACACAAAAACAGCGCTCACCAAATAAATCAGCCTATTTTTTTTAAGCCTACAGCTCCACAGTAATAGGGGCTTTCTTGAGAATAGGTGCATTCCATAGCGACGGTAAAGTTCGGCTCTTGAGGAGCGTTTCGCATCACCTTAGAATAAACACAACTAAGCTGCACATATGGTGTAACTTCTTGCCTGCATTAACCCCGAAAGGGTCGCATGTGGCGATTCGGGACCTATTTATTTTTACAGGTAAGGGGGCCGGCCTCACACCAACCAGTTTCAGTTGAAGTAGGGGTTTTCCAACCTCCGCCTCCGGCTGGTTCTCACTTCTTGTGAAGGCTGAGTAAACATTGCGATCGAACCCTTGCTCTCGGCATGGAATGCAAGCATTTTACCAATTGAGTGATTCCTTGAGTTTTAGGTTTGTATGAGGCTGACCACCCATACTGTAAAAAATGGTTCATTTTGCCAATGTGTCAGGGAAGGTCGACAAAAGTTGTGGGGCTTATGTTCATTTAAGGTTTGGATTTTTTTGTAAGTACACATTCAGCATTTGTAAGCGCGAACTACACGTGTTGGTTTGTGGGCATACATCTGAGAGCTTTAAATGGATATATATCCTTGCAACTTAGATTATAGATTATAGAGCTATCGACCTTTTTACGAGCTTGGTCGTCGTCGCTACAAAGTGCCAATTCTCAAGCAAGACCCAGTTGCTGTAAGGCGGGATGGAGCTTTTGTTACCGGTCATGAGTAAAGGTTTATAAATTTTTCAACCCAGCGAAGAGCAAATTTGAAAATATAAATGGCATACTTGTTGTGCTCCGCCGGGGTTCGAACCCACAAATTCCATTCAGAGTCCGAAATGTCACCACTGAACTACGGACCGGTCATCACTAGAATAATTTATATTATAAAGATTATGAAAAAAAAGACAATTTTTTTTGCAAAATATTTTACTATAATCCTTTATTATAATATTTTTCTATTTGGTCGTCATTGTAATATTATGTCTTTCAATGGAAATAGGATAATATGTTAAACAATGGTTCTTTGTTCAAATTTTACCTACCCCCATAAAAAGGATTCTCGATTTTTGAATGACATTTTTCTATGACTTATGCTTACCAAGTGATCTTATCTAAGCTGCAAGGATATGTTACATTGGGGATTCACATTATATGCATTCTCACAAGCAGACACGTAAAAGTTCGCGCTTAAACATGCCGCATGTGTACCTACAATATAAAAACCCGTATTTCAAATGAACATACACCCTGCAACTGCTGCCGACCTTCGCTGAAACAGGGTTGACATTGGCAAAGTGAACTATTTTCTACAGAATGGCTGTTCAGCCGCTTACCATATATTGCATACCGCATATAATATTTGTTTATTTATTTTCGAAAAACATAAACCTTTGGAAATCTTTGGAAAATATGAGGCTTACATATACTAGGTAACAAATGCGGCAATGCAGGGTTTTTCCCCCAAAATTTAGGTAAAACCCGCGAAGTCAAGGAATTCTTCATCAATGTTCATCTAAAAAACACGACTCAGCTTTATATAATATGTAGTGTAACTTCTTGCAGCGTTATCACCGAAGTGGCCATAGTAAACCGAAGGGGTCACATGTGGCAATTCGGGACGTATTTATTTTTACGGGTAAAGGAGCCGGCCTCACACCAACCACTGCAGTTGAAGTGGGGGCTTCCCATCTCCCGATTGGGTTGTTTCTTATTTCTTGTGAAGGCTGAGTAAGCCTTGCCGGTATTTTGGGCTTGAATTCAACACCGAACCCTTCTAATCTAATCTAATCTAAACTGCAAAGATATATATCATTTAAAAGATTTATATTAAATGCATTCCCACAAGCAGACATGTATAATTTCGCGCTAACACATGCCGCATGTGAACCTACAATATAAAAACCCAATCTCAAATGAACATAAGCCCTGCAACTCTTGCCGTCCTTCCCTGAAACAGGGGTGACATTGGCAAAGTGAACAATTTTTACAGCATGGGTGGTCAGCCGCATACCAACCTATAAGTTAAGGAATATACACGACAAATTAAATTTTTTAAATCAATTGTTAAAATTTGGCCAAACGCTATATTTTTTGTGCTCCGCTGGCATTCGAACCCACAACCTTCCATTCAGAGTCCGAAGTGTTATCATTGGACTACGGACCGGTTTGTTTTAAATAATATAAATTATATTCCTTTGCAATCCGTGGGGATTCGAACCCACGACCCTTCATGTCAATTTTTTTATTTTTAGATTGCCGCCTTTGATTCTATACCTACGACTCATCTATAATAATAGACTTCAGGTAGAGTCTTTTGAATTACCAACAAAGAAATTAACAATACATTAGTCCGACAAGTAAAGCTGATTCCTAGAAAACCCTGTCTACCTTAGGACTCATTTTGTTGACATAATGACTTGTGTTTATAGTTACTTGCAGATTGCTTTTTTTTTTGTTTTCTGGTTTTTATTTGGTTGGCACTGTGTGACTGTATTTTTTTCCGGTCAATAGCTCAGTTGGTAGAGTGCTCGCATTCTACCCCGTGAGCTCCCACCGAGGAGGTTGTCAGAAATGATTTCCTATTTCGGTGTTTATTTCAAACCCCATAATAAAAATACCGGCAAGGTTTACTCAGCCTTCACAATAAATGAGTACCAGCCCCCTCGGGAGCCGAGAAACCCCCACTTCAACTGAAGTGGTTGGCGTAAGGCCGGCCCCCTTACCTGTAAAAATAAATAGGTTCAACTCGCCACATATATAAATATTATTTTATTTAGCTATTGCTTATTACAACTTAAGCTATGTTAATAAAAAACAACAAAAGATAAACAAACAAAAATAAAAAACCAAACAAAAATGAACAAATCAAAACTTATTAATAATTATGCTAAGGCCGGTTTGCACGTATATATTTTTTTAATTTTACTTTAAATTCATTAATATCCCTACTTTCTTTTATTTCTACAGGTAAATCATTATACAAATCCAATCCTCTGTGCAAAACGCCCTTATCATATTTTACACATTTGAATTTTGGCTTCCTTAAATTATCCTTTTTCCTGGTATTATATTCATGAATGTCTCTGTTCTTAATTAAAAATTTGCTCAAATACTGAGGTAACATGTTTTTTTCTACTTTGTGTATAAAAATAATAGCACTCATTCTTAAATTTTCTTCAATATATAACCAATCTAACGTATCTATCATATAATTTATTTTACAGTCTAGTTTTTTATTCAATATAGTTCTCATACCCCTGTATTGTAATTTTTGTAATGTATTTATATACTGTTTATTTGCCATAAATAATATTGTTGGGCAGTATGTGTAGTGAGGCTTAATTATGCTACATACATGCGACCCCTTCGGGGATAACGCGGCAAGAAGTTACACTATATATGTAGCTTATTTGCGTTTTAATCTAATCTAATCTAAGTTGAAAAGATATATTTCACATTACATGCATTTTCACAACCAGACACGTACAAGTTCGCACTTGCACATGCCTCAACATAAAAACCAAATGGGCATGTGAAAAAGAGCTTACTTTGATTAAATATACTTCGAATTAAAGTAAAGGGTCACACAAAATAATGACTATCGTGGCCGGTCCGTAGATCAGTGGTAACACTTCGAACTCTGAATAAGAAGGTTGTGGGTTCGATTCCCGGCGGAGCACAAAAAATATAAGTAGGTACCATTTATATTTTCAAATTTGCTCTTCGCTGGGTTGAGAAATTCATAAACCTTTACCAATAACCGCTGACCGGTCACTAAAGGTCCATCCAGCCTTACAGCAACTGGGTCTAGCTTGAGAATTGGCGCTTTGTAGCGACAACGATCATGCTCGTAAAAAGGTCGATAGCTTAATTGGCAGAATGCTTTCATTCCATGCCGAGAGCAAGGGTTCGATCTCAAGGTTTACTCAGCCTTCACAAAAAATGAGAACCAGCTCCCCGGGGAGTTGGGAAACCCCACTTCAACTAAAAGTTGTTGGTGTAAGGCCGGTCCCCTTACCTGTAAAAATAAATAGGTCCCGAATGGCCACATGTGACCCCTCCGGGGATAACACAGGCAAGAAGTTACACTATATGTGTAGCTTAGTTGCGTTTTTTTTTTTTTGCGTGATGGGAGTTCCACAAAAGTCGTATGTAAAAAAAATTCTACAAACGGCAATAGCAAGTCGAGCATATTTTGTGGGGCTAAATCCATACGGTCTGAGGCGAAAGGGGATGGGGGGAAACGGGTCGCAACTTTGACAGCTTTCGGCGCGGTGCAACATGAGAGCGCCCCCTTAAACAAAAAAGACGCATTACTGACTGTATCTTACTTTTATGTAATAGAGTATTTTTTGATAATTTTATGAATATCAGCAGATTTTTTTCTCCGTTATTTTAAAGGAGCATCTCTGAAAGTTGTCTTATATGCTTATTTACATTTTAATATCTTTATTTCTTTTGTATTTATATCTAAATAAACCTTAAAAAATACGATTAATGCGTCTAATATAAGAAAAAAAATCTTTCGTCAAATAATGGGTATAAGTATGAAGAACTGAGTTTTTTTTATATTTTGTGGTTTTTTACTGTATGCTTTTGTTTGTAATAATTCATCACGCGCTTATCATGAGTTTTATTTCATTAAATTAACTTATTTCTATTATATGGGGAAATTTGAAAATTTGATGAAACTGTCAGGCTATCTTCGCATGATAGTTGTCTTCAATTTACATGTAGGTACCAATGAGGTACCTCGATGTTTCCTTGCCGACGCTTGGTAAACAACTGATTGCAAATGGGGCATACACTATCATTTATCACATTAATTGATTTACTACCTTAATTACTTGATGAAACTTCAAAATTGATGAAAAAGTATATTCATTAGTTATCCAGGAACACAAATCACAAACTTTCAACACATGTTTTCACTTGTTGTTTTATATAAAAACAAGTAAATCACAATATTACTTAAAAAAATATATTATAAGCACATTCCATAACTAGATTTTATATCCATTAGGTTTTAAACAATTTTTTTACTCACCTAAATACTCGTCACTAAAGAGAAAAATATATTAGTTATTTTACAAAAAATGTAAACAGTTAAATCTATCTGAATAGAGTATGCTTGCCTGGATTTTGTTTATAAACATTGGTACACACGCGCGGTACGAGAGGTGGAGCTGTTCTGACGAAATATTTGAGAAAGAATATTTTCAAAATATGTATAATATGAGATTTTATTAGTGTACCTATAATGTAAGCAACAAAAAAGTTTGAAAATTTTTAACACAGATGTCAGGGGAAGCTTTAAACTTCGATGACATGGATAGATGCCAGCCGCAGCCAAAGGGTTAATTAAATTAAATAAAAGTTGTAGGGCTTATGTTTATTTGAGGTTTGGATTTTATTTGTAAGTACACATTCAGCATTTGTAAGCGCGAACTACATGTGTTTGTTTGTGCTGAGAGCTTTAAAAGAATATATCTGAGAGCTTTAAATGAATATATCTGAGAGCTTTAAATGAATATATCTGAGAGCTTTAAATGAATATATCTGAGAGCTTCGAATGAATATATCCTTGCAACTTAGATTATAGATTTAAATATGGTCTCCTTCTGTTAGATGGTTTCAGAGTTTACCGACTGTGTTGCTGGAAAATCAGAATAGAGACCTGTTTTTAATTTAATCAGAACCAAACTTATTTCATACTCCTATACATTTCAGGTGTAGACACTCACGTTCACCGCATATCTAACAGAATGCATTGGCTCCCCAAGCCCACCAAGAATCCCGAGGAAACCCGTCTGGGTCTGCAGTCCTGGCTGCCTTACAGCCTCTGGGCTGAGGTCAACTATCTCCTGGTGGGGTTTGGACAGACCATCTGCAAGCCCATTGGTCCTCAGTGCTCCCAGTGCCTCAATGCTGAGCTGTGCCCCACTGGGAGAAAAGAAGTCAAGGCTAAGGTGAAGAAGGAAAAGAAGTGAAGAAAAGTTGTGGTTTCTTCAGATTGAAATACAGTTACAATGGAAAGTGTTAAATATGAAGGTTGATTTGGTACCTATATCCAGTGTTTCAGATTAAATTTGTCAGTGTTATGGCAGAGGGGGCCAAGAGGGCTGATCTTTTTAGCGTATTTGGAATAGAATAACGTTGGTTCGATCCCCCCCTGGGTCATTTGACCATAACTTTGACCCGGCACGTGCAAGCGCGAACTTGTACGTGTCTGGTTGTGGGAATGCATGTAATGTGAATCTCCAATGTAACATATCTTTGCAACTTAGATTAGATTAGATTAGATCTGGCCAGGCAGAATAGGTTGGTGAATTGCATTCCTCTTCACAAATCTATCTAAAAATATTTATATATAATAAATAATATTAGGATGATTTATTTGGTGAGCGCTGTTTTTGTGTGTATTACCCCTCAAGAGCCCTCTGCGAGCTTGGTCTTCCCTGTAGAAAGCGCCAATTCTCAAGCAAGACCCAGTTGTTGTAAGGTTGGATGGACCTTTCAGTGACCGGTCTTTGGTAAAGGTTTATGAATTTTTCAACCCAGCGAAGGGCACATTCGAAATATAAATGGTATATTTTTGTGCTCCGCCGGGTTGCGAATCCACAACCTTCCATTTACGAGTCCGAAGTGTTGCCACTACGGACTACGGACCGGTCCAAGATGCCAATGACACGCGGTGTACCTGAGCGGTTACCCATCCAAGTACTGTCTGCGCCCAATGTTGCTTAACTTCGGTGATCTATGGGAACCGGTGCTTTCAACATGGTAACGTCGTTGACATATATATATTGTATTTTTAAGTGTAAATTTATTTCTATATATATCTGTGTGCGAAAGGAACAACGGGATGAGTCAAAAAATGCAATTGAGGAGAGCCAGAACAAAATTGAAGAATTTGCCAAATATTTGAGATAATCATTTATGTCATTTGTCCTTTTTCAAAGTATATCTTATTTTTTTAATCAAATATTTTTCCTTACCAGATATATGTCTAAAGAATCCCTCTGAACTCGATCACTCAAAATTCGTTTTGTTTGACTTATTCCGTTGTTCCTTTCGCACACAGATAGGGGAACACCGGGCAAGATGGGGTAGTTAAGGTTTAAATCTCCAAAAATCATAAGGGTTCATGGTTTTATAATCATTTTTATTCTTAATCAGTATTGTAGTTATCAGTCTTACATATTAAATTTAAATCAGGAACATAGAACCATAGAATTATGAGTAAAAAAATAAAATGTAGAAAATGACCTATCACTCCATCATGCCCGATAGGTCGGGTAAGATGGGGTGGCCCTAATGGGCAAGATGGGGTATAGCCGTTCTTTTGACTATTCAGAAGTACAGAACTCGCAAATTAATGTTGCTTCGGCATCATCATCATCCACCCCTGCGCAGCCACAATGTGACCACTTACCACAAGACTAACAAGCAATCCAACCTTCCTTGGAGTCTAAATATAGCCCTGTACAATATAGGCATGGAGTGTTTTCGATTTCAACATCACTCTCTTCAGAAGACGAATGTCTAATTTCATTGGATTAGATTTCTTTGTGGCTTTAGTCTTAAGTGTTTTTTGTTTATCTTACTTTTTCTGTTTTTCCTCCTTTTTTCTCTGTCTGATTTCCTTGTTTTGCTTTTTTAACTCTTCTGTGTCACATTTTTTTTTTATCAATTCTTCTAACTCCTGTTTATAGGGTGAAGAGGTTATGATAGCAGTTTTACCGCGTCTTTTTGTCACTCTTAAAGTCTTCCTGGTCACTGGAAGAGGCATTAGTTGCTTTGGGCTGACCAAGGTAAAGTTGCTTTTGTCTTGCACTGGATTAGGCCAATGAGAACATCCTGGAGAAGGGCTCAAATTTAAATCCGTGGTAACTTCAGTTGTCACAACTGTAGAGGTAGCAGGAGATGGAAAAACAACTGCAGTGTTCGTTGCTGTAGTTGGCACTGCCACAGTATCTACAGTTGTTAATGTTACTTGCTGATCTTGATTTATACTAGAAGAAAGATCTCCAACAAAAGGAATCTCTGTTGTCAAAGACGCAACAAAATTGCTTTCTGAAAAAACACTGGGATCGTGTGGCCAAATACCAGTGGTTTTAAATCCGTTTACAGTGGTTGACATTGTAGCTGCTTGAGTTTTCCGGTTTCCTGAAAGATAACTCAGGGTGTCTTTTAAAAAAAAAATTCAGCCAGTCCTTACCAGCTTCAGCCTTCTCAGAATTAAATGGACTAGTCTTATTGTTTAGTACAGAAAGTTGATTTTCAATTGCTTCAAATCTTTTGTTGTAAGGCCAAAAAACCTGCTTTCCATGTCTAGTAAATAATCCACCAGCTCATCCTCTTCTTTTTGTGAAAATACTGGTAATATGGGTCCCAAAGGTACCTTTACATTCTCTATTTTATACTCGTTTTAACGAGCCTTTTTTACTTTTCATTCCAATGTGGTTTGTGGGACTGAGAAGGATTTTGCAGCCAACATATGTCCCATTTCACCCTTCAAAACAACTTCTATTGCCTTTTTCATTGCTTCCTCTGACCATTTTTCTCTTTCTGTCTTTCTTTTATAATTATAAACCATCCTAAAACAATATATAAAAAAAAATTAAAAATCAAAATCGTGTCAGGCAAGATGGGGTACATGATACCCCGTCTTGCCCGTTAATCCGTTTTAAAATAAATAACCCTAAAAAAAATATACAATTAATATTTCATAACAAAACAAGTTATTATCTGTTACTGCAGTGTACTGTTGATAAGATTTACCACGATGCCGCTTGAAATTCACCAAATACAAGTTTCATGCACTGCCAAACGTATTTATAAGAAATTTTAATGCCAACAAACGAAATCTAATTTTTGACGATAGCTAAAACAAATGACTTGCCGCCGTGTTAGTACTCGTGTGACTAAGAACTGTCATGGCGGGCAGTAGCGAAATGGCAGAGTA
Source organism: Agapetus fuscipes (assembly GCA_951799405.1). Taxonomy (NCBI): domain Eukaryota; kingdom Metazoa; phylum Arthropoda; class Insecta; order Trichoptera; family Glossosomatidae; genus Agapetus; species Agapetus fuscipes. The sequence goes on from OX637334.1 coordinate 16,147,458, forward strand.
AAGGTGATTGGTCAATTCAAATCACCTAATAGGCCTGATGCCCCGTCTTGCCCGGTGTTCCCCTATATTGAATTGCAATTTTATTTGAGTATTTTACGACTACAAGACGCTACGGACTTTAAAAGGCAACATTGTTTTTAAGCATTTTATGATCAAATTGCAAAGGCAGATTTAAAAACAAGGTGTATGTAGAACAAAAGGCGGTCATATAGGAATTTTTTTCAAGACTATTTCCTATGTTAGGTAAGTAAAATAGGCAATCAATCAGAAGCAAAATAAAAACATGTACAAAAAAATCATTTAACTTTATTCGCCTTGAACTTTCATTTTTCAACAGAATTGTCCTATTTTAAGATTTTTGAATGAAGTTGGAAATTTCAAATTTACCTCGGTGGGATGATGTCACCGGACTAGGCGACTAAGGTCCTTAGCAACCAAAATTAAATTTTGGTCAGCTATCTCCTGAGAAACCAGGTGGGGTAACGTTTTAATTTATGGTTTATTTGTGCCAACTCCATTCAACATTTTGTCCTTGTATTAAAAAAGTATTAATGTTATCAAGTAGAATAAAAATATATCATGTTTAATAATGTTTTTGGTCATCTACAAAGGATAAGATTTGAGCAGTTATTACAGAGATTAATAGGGTAATTGCAGGGGTAGGGAAAACGGTTGAAAATAATATGGTTGTGTAGAGTACATTTCAAGGATCACAATCATATATTTTTTTAGTAAAAATAAAGATATCATTGATAATTTTGAAAAATAAAATGCGAGAATTTGAATCCTGCCAAAAACGCAGCGCGACCAGAGACGTTTGACGTCAAACGTCGCTATCAAACCGACGACTTGGGCCCGTCGATACCTACTCTTCGAAGATCTGAAGATTCATCGACGTCATATCTGCCCGAATAAAAAAATGACATGTATTACCGGAAATCGAAAATACGTGAATTTTGAAGAGCTATAATTTAAAAACTAAGCCCGTTTCAAACAAGTTTCCCGCGCCCTACCGCTAGGCGCGACGAAACGAGTTTAAACGTCTCCCGCACGTTACTATAAAAAGGTGTATGACAAGTTAATTAGTTTCCCGCAAAAGATGTGTTAATAATGTTTATAATTGTTTTCACCACTTACTTCTTGTGCCAAATAAATAAATGATACTCAGTATTGTGTTTTGAATTACATTTTATTTTTGTAATATCTTCATGTTACCATTTTGTATTATAAAACAATTATTGATACAAGTATATTTTTTATAAAAAATATTTTTGTGTTTTATTCTTCTGTTTGTGATGCAAAACTTTGTTATTGGCAGAGCATATTCAAGGGCCTTAATTTCATAAACTCAATTGTCAATTGAATTAAGTCAGAGAATCACATAAACAAAGAAGTCATTTCGCTGCCTTAGTTCTTGTTTGTCGTAAACGCCATTGAGAAAATTTTACATGAGCAATGTTTGCATGTGTACTGGACCAATTTGTCTTATAAAAACAAGAAATTTATTTTTTAAATATTTAAAAGAACTCTCACTTTATCGAGTTTGACAGTTTTTCTTAGCTCAGATTGTGTAGAATTTGATTCATAAGACAACTGCATGAAAAAGTCATATTTGACAAGATTGGCGTATACGGTAAACAAGAACTGGGGGAGCGATTTGTTGACAAAATCAATCAGATGGCTTAAAATCAGGAAATAAGTAACCTGAGTATAAAATATGTGTATGTTTCCTTGATCCATAAATAGGAAAATGTACCTAAAATACAACAGCATACCAAGTGAGAGACTTAGTTTTCATACATTTATTCTATTCACACCTTTTATACTTGGCAGTAAAGACGACAATGCTATATTTCATTACTTTTTATGACTATTTAGTCTATGCCTTGCTTTCCCCAACTTACTCGCCTGTTTTTTTTTCTTATGCTTCAACAACTTCGACTTTTTCTTATTCTTTATCCTCTCCATTTTATTCTTTGCTTGAAAAGTCTTACTTTTTTGCACCTTTTTTGTTGCAGTTCTCATCATCATCTTGTTCAAATCTTTTTTACTCTGTATTCCACCAACAGGTTCTTCTTTTTCAATTTCCTCTCCTTCGTCTGAATCCTTGCTTTTTTTTGCTTTCTTGTGCTTCAATTCCATTCCCTTTATTTCATCATCTGATGACTCATCTTCATCATCATTAGATTCTTCTGCTTTCTTTTCACACGGAGCCTTGTTTGGCCCGATCCAATTGTTCCGTTCCGCGATTTCATTAGTAGACAATTCTACGACTTTAACAGTGACATCTTCAGTCTCGTAATCATTGCTAAGAAGTTCTTCTAGTTCCGGGATGTTCCTTCTTGAGACAACCATTTTTTTATACGAGTCTTTAAGCTGAAAAAAATTGGGAACATAGTTTAATTTTAGTTAATCTCATGGTGAGATCAGATTACCAACAAGGAAATTTAAGTCTTGTTAAAGTCGTTTCAAAGATTAAATATGTAAGATTAAAATTTAGTGCACACCCACAAGCAAATATGCATTAGTTTACGCTCACAAATTCTGTTTGTCTTTAGGTACTTTCAAAATAAGATTCCAACCTCAAATGAACATTAACTCGCATTGTTTTTCCTATATACAGGGTTAACACAATTTTACTGCATGAGTTGTGGTGGATAGATAGGTTGTCAGCGGCATGTTAATATATTAATGAAGGAGCTGCTACAAAATATTTGTATCAAGGAAAAAAATAATAAATATATTCACTTTGTTGACGTTTTAGTAATAGGAACTAAGGAACACATTTTTACCTCTTGCTTGATACGTTTGCGTTCTTCTTTTAATTTAGCCTCGAACTCTTCCTGAGCTTTCTTTTTTCTTTCAAGTTTTCGTTTGTGAAAACCACCCAAGAAGTCCCTGAAAAAGTGAGGTTATGAAATTTTAAAAACTTAAATTATGTCTACGTTATTTAGACAATTGAATAAATATTACTTTCGTTTCGCTTCATCAAACACGAGGTTGACTTTGACTTTGCGTTTTCTCGGTTTCTTTGGCTGGTCTGTTGGTCTATTCCTACCCATTTTGATACTTCAGTACTGTATTTTTAATTTTTGACAAGTGACAAGCATGGGCAGTGGCGTGGATTTGTAATATTTCACAGCTCCCACACAAGTTGAGTAGATAAAACGATTCAAGTGACGTATATCAAAATAAAGCATTAAAAGTTACCCTTCTGAATCATTCAATATGCATGCAAACAATTAAAAATCACAGTTTAAAATAAATATATAAATATTAATCTGATAAGTCAACGTCCGCCGATCAAATATAAAAAAAGGACATTGACATAATTTAAAAGTTATAGAGGTCGCGCCATGTAAAAAGAACGCTGGCGGCGAGCTGCGCAGACGGCGATTTAGCGGACTTTTTGGTACTTGCGCGACTGTAACCCATGCGCAAACACACCCCCTCCACTTCCCCTCAGCATTCTTTTTACATGGCGCGACTTCTACCACTCAATGATTATGCAATTTAAATTAATTATTACTTATTTTCTGCCTTACTTTACTAACTTACATTTTATTTTTGTTTGTTGGGTTGGGGAAGGAGCTTGGTATGAAACTAGTTAAATAATCAATTGGTATGAAACTGACCCCTATGCTGGACAAAATTGGTTCACTTATCAAATGCCAATACCACGCCGTTTCAGAAAAAGGCGGCAAGTGTTGCAAGTTTATATTGATGCGAGGTTTGGTTTATTTTGTAAATAAACATGCAGCATGCGGAAACGTGAACTAACACGTGCGTGCTTGTTGGAATACGAGTACTATCAGTATATTTTGCAACTTAGATTATAGACTACAGCTCTTAAATTTTTTGTTCAATACCATTTTGAAAGTTATGTCATGCCAAATTATATCATGCCAAGTCATGACATGTCATGACAAGCAGTTTTAAATTTTCTCTTAACTTGTATGGGAGCTGCAAATTTTTAATTTTTACAAACCATTAGCAATGTGAAACTCATTTTGTTCTACTATTGAAACTTTAATAAAATCCAATTTTAACACAGATAAGCATTAATAAATAGATTTATAAATTTAACATGAAATAATTGAATAAAACTCAATTTAGATATCCTATGTGGCTTTATTATTTTGAAATTGTCCATTCTGATTGGCTACAGCTGTGCTATGTTACCGTCTCATTAGCCAATCACAGCCAAATGCTCTAATAAATTCGGACTCATCGCCACTATGGCTGTCAGTATAAATTTGCACCTTCTACGATGCGTTCCCCTTTCCCTAGTACTTTGATTTTCAATTTGTTATCAAAACTAACTAAAATCACACAAAGTTGTACAATTGAAACATGGATGTACTCGCTAGCTGTGGGCTGAACACAATTGCAACCTTCTAAGGTGCGTTATTAGTTAAATTGTATGATATTTTGAATATTTTCCGTCAGCTGTCATCTCGGAAGCTGCGAAACTTAGATTTTTTCGCATTAAAATTCAGCTTATACTATTTTTAGCCCGTTGAAATCAAACAGGCATTAATAATCGTGTTATTTATTTGTACCGTGCATGGACTTTTTGGTTTATTATATTCAAATTAAGACAAACATTGTCTAGCGGCCATATGTCTAGCTGACACAGTTTGCAGTTGAACTTATTCGAAGGCATTTTATAATATGAAAGTTGATTGGAATTATTACGAAGGAGAATTGATATTTTGTAGTGAATTGATGCGATAAATTAATTTAATATTTGTAATTCAATTGAATTGATTGATGAATTCATTTCAGTAATATGTTGCTGTATATTCCTATACCTTATTTTATTTTTAAACTCTTTAATATGTTTACTCCTTTAACGCAAAAAACGCAACTAAGCTACACATATAGTATAACTTCTTGCCGCGTTATCCCCGAGGGGGTCGCATGTGGCGAGTTGAACCTATTTATTTTTACAGGTAAGGGGGCCGGCCTTACGCCAACCACTTCAGATGAAGTGGGGGTTTCCCAGCTCCCGAGAGGGCTGGTACTCATTTCTTGTGAAGGCTGAGTAAACCTTGCCGGTATTTTTATTTTGGGGTTTGAAATAAACACCGAAACGGGAAATCATTTCTGACACCCTCGCCTCGGCGGGATTCGAACCCAAGCTCACGGCATGGAATGCAAGCACTCTACCAACTGAGCTATCGACCGAAGTTCAGTGGCGTTCGGTAAGATGGTTCTGGAGGGGCCGTGCTAATTCCTCCAACCGTTCGACCATTGCTCGCAATGTTTGTTCTGCCCCGACCCCTGGTCATAAATCAAATAAACCCTCTGAAACTCCTTTCATTAAGTATTTTTATTTATTTTTTATGAGGTCCGCACGAATTGGCAGACAATATTGTGTCATCACCCGACCGGGTTGCTAGGAAAAAGGCACACTAATATTTTGTTATTGGCTGCTAAAGACGGCAGTCCAAAGACGTTTGCTCGCCAAGAAAAATGTTCCAAATTCAATAATATTCCAACCTCATTGACGTAGACAATATTGTGTCGTCACTCGGCTGGGTTTGTACGGAAAAGGAAAACAAATATTTTGTTATTAGTTGCTTAAGACGGCAGTTCCATACAAGACTGACCTTGTCTCGCCTATTGGTATATTTTATTTTGTAGATTTATTTTATTTGTTTGCTATGCATGTTGTGTATTTTTGTTCTTTGGCTTCTAGGTTGGTATGACTGTTATGAAGAATGGTTCACTTAAGCGTATGACCCCCCTGTTTAGGTATAAAGTTTACTGATGCCTGCATGTGGAGATGCATTATAAACAAATTGTAAATATTAATATGTCTTTGCGATGTAGATTATAGATACCTCAAGACCCCCTGTGAGCTTGATTGCTGCAGACAGTGCTAATTTCTCAAGGAAGACTCAGTTGCTTTAACGCTGGATGGAGCTTTTGTGACATGCCTTAAGGAGAGTTAACGCTGGATAGAGCTTTTGTGACCTGCCTTAAGGAGAGGTTACACTATGCCAGCTGCTGCCATAACAGTAGACAGCTACTGCACCTGTGCACTGGTATGGCAGTAGCTCGACTCGCTTCGCTTGGTCACATTATATGACAGTAGACAGCTTGTACGTGGTACATGGTACTTGTGGCGTGGTGGGGGGAGGCGAGTGGCGACGGAAAACAAAAAATGTTGTATTAGCTCGCGTGGCAGCTACTGACCCACTCGCATATGACAGTAACTCGTATTATGTGGTCACACGGTGCAAGTAGCTGCACAGCAGTAACTGACCAGGCCAGCTCGCACGCTAGCTCACATAGTGTAACCTAGGCATTAGGTGAAGGCAAATGAATTTTCAACAAAAACCCAGCGAAGAGCAAACTTGAAAAATAAATATAATTTATTTATGAGCTCTCAAGAATCGAACATGCTACTTTTTGAAAATAAATTAGATGTATCTATCATTCATAAAAAAATTCAAATGTTAAGTTTTTACTGTGTCTACCTTACTTATTTCACTATCATCTACTATCTATGCTTCACTCCCATACATTAGTGTAAGTAACAACATGCCTTTGTTTAAATCTTGTAATCCTTCTTTTTTTTTGGTTTTTATTACCTACATTTTTATACAGCATCACTTATTCAAAATCACATAAAGTTTTAAAAAATATCGCGTTTGATCTGCAGTATTGGCGGCTAAGGATTTTAAAATTAAAATGTTTATTTTCATTGTTACATTGAACTTTTTGAAATCTAAATCTAAGCTGCAAAGATATGTATCATTTGAGATTTATATTAAATGCATTCCCACACAGCAGACACATATAATTTCACGCTCACACATGCTGCATGTGGACCTACAATATATTAAACCCAATCTCAAATGAACATAAGCCCTGCAACTCTTGCCGACCTTCCCTGAAACAGGGGTGACATTGGCAAAGTGAATTTAACCTCATACCAACGATCAGTCAAGGAATGCAAGCAATTAAATACATTCAAATTCAAGTATTAATTGAAAATAACTTTTCATGAAACACCTTGTTGTATTTTCACAGTTTTATTGAGTAAAATTGCCTAAGCGTTATCGGACTTTATCCGTCCATCTTCACGAGGCACTGCAACACTGAATTTTGTTCACAGATTTATTATCTGTTTTTTATAGTTAAATGTCAATAATAATTTTTGTTCCTTATAAGTTGGTATGAGGCTGACCACCCATACTGTAAGAATTGGTTCACTTTTTCAATGTCATCAAAGGCAAAAACACATGTTTTATTTGCGCTAACTTACACGTGTCTGCTTGTGGGCATACATTGAACAGGTATGAGTTGTAACTGTTAGCCTGTCTTTGCAATATATCTGATTATTGTAGTCCGTGCATTCAATAATAGCGCTGTTATGCTAAATTTAATATATGAAGTTAGCAAATAATAAAAACTATTGATCATGTTTGTTTTGTATTACAGAACGTAAAGCGTGTTTGTAGATCTGAGTTGATAAGTGATAACAGTAGTGGCGTGCTGCCACGACTTTTGTTTTATGTCTTTATTAACCATGAAACATACTGGAATGTTCCATAACAACAATTTTATGTGTTTCTATACATGATTTAATCTATAATAGCAGGACCGTAGCTTAGTGGTTCATGCTTTGGGCTCGTAATCGGAAGTTAGTGGGCTTGATTCCTGGCAGAGCACATGAAATTTTAGTTCAATTTTCAAATGTTCAAAAATTTTGCCGGGTTGAAAATTTCATAAACTTTATAAATGGCTGATTACAATAGTTCATCCAGACTTACAGGAACTTTGGTGCAGTAACAAGTACTTAGGTAAAAAAAGAGATGTTAGATAAAAGCAATACTATAATCTATAATCTAAGTTACAAAGATATATTACATTAAGATTCATATAAAGTGGAATCCCACAAGCAGACGCATATAAGTCCGCACTTACACATGCCGCATGTGGACTTACAACATAAAAACTCAATCTCAAATGAACATAAGCCCTGCAACTCTTGCCAACTTTCCCTGAAACAGGGGTGATATTGGCAAAGTGAACCATTTTTTTTACAATGTGGGTGGTCAGCCTCATACCAACCTATAAGTCAAGGAATGTACGTCAAACATAAATGCAAGAGTCTTGAGATGAATTCTAATTTGTAAAATTTTAGCAAGTTATTTAAATAAAACTAACCTTAAGCTTCTTACATATATGATTGACATCTTGCTGTAACCTTCTGTCTCTTCATTTACTCATTTCATTCCGTGGCAATTGAGTTACTATTGGAAACATCTCAAACAAGCCTTCTCTTTCTTATAAAGGGTGTTTTTTTTAGAGGTATAGAACTTTGAAATGGAATAAAACATGGATGAATTTTTAAAATTGACATGAAGTTGACTTTATTCGAAAGATAATCTTTTGGCATTATAATTTTAATATGATTTCTGGCATATGACCGCCACAACTGGCTCGGACGTAATCTAATCTGGAGGTCCAATTTTCAATAACTTTTTCCAACATTTGTGGCCGTATATCGGCAATAACGCGGCGAATGTTGTCCTCCAAGTGGTCGATCGTTTCGGGCTTATCGGCGTAGACTAGCGACTTCACATATCCCCACAGAAAATAATCTAGCGGTGTTAAATCACACGATCTTGGAGGCCAATTCACGGGTCCGGAACGTGAAATTATGCGGTTACCAAATGTTTCCTTCAGTAAATCAATTGTGGCACGAGCTGTGTGACATGTTGCGCCGTCTTGTTGAAACCACAGTCTTGCACATCATGGTTGTTCAATTGAGAAACGAAAAAGTCAGTAATCATGGCTCTATAGCGGTCATCATTGACTGTAACGTTCTGGCCAGAATCTTTTTTAAAGAAGTGCGGACCAATGATTCCACCAGCCCATAAAGCACACCAAACAGTCAGTTTTTCTGGATGTAACGGTGTCTCAACATACACTTGAGGATTATCTTCACTCCAAATACGGCAGTTTTGTTTATTGACGTTGTCATTCAACCAAAAGTGAGCTTCATAGCTAAACAAAATTCTCTTATGAAAATCGGAATCAACGGCAATCTTGTTTTGGACCCATTCACCGAATCTACGCCTTGCTAGGTGATCGTGTGGCTTCAATTGTTGCACGAGTTGTCTATTCATGTTGAAATGCCAAACTAAACTAAACACAAATCACTTGACAGCTGACAAAATGGCCGCCAGTTAAAACAGTGTTGCCAACTTAAAGTTCTATACCTCTAAAAAAAACACCCTTTATATTAATCAATAAATTGGCATCTCATTAGCCATAATGCGTGTAAGTAATATAACTTAAATGTAAGTATTCTGTGCACCAAGGTGTCAATGAAGTGAACTTATCGCAAATCGGTAGGCACTAGACAACTCATTTTCAAATATTAAATAATCAATACTTATTCATAATTCATTTATTTAAGAAAAAAGTGATGATGTGTAGGATGACGTAGATTGTAGATTATTCACATTTGTTACGTGGTCCGCTTGGCAAAATTAAAACAAAAAGTTAAAAATTACTATCTGCGTTTGATAACCCTTCTCCGTTATGTATCATGAATTATTTTAATGTATATGACTATTTACTAACTTGCTGATAAAATGCCAGTGCTGCCCCATTTATCTAAATGTTATTAAACCTATTTATTTTTATGAAGTCAGAATGAAATTGTCCGGCACTATGTAAACTATCGTACGTGCAAAAGCTCGATTGTTGCAAGAGAATAGTTTTTTTTTTTTTTTTATGACGTAGATTAGTTTACAACATAAAAAAAGCATAGAACAGCATTCTTTCATTAATAGTTTAGTACGAGGCTAACCACGTATGCTGTAAAAAAATGGTTTACCTTTGCTAATTCCACCGCTGTTTCAAGGACCGAAGTTAAATTGTATGTTTATCCTTGATTCATATATTATTTTGTGACTGCACACAAAGCATGTGTAAGTGTGAACTTACAGTTGTCTAGTTGTATATGTGGGTGAAGTATAAACATTAATGTATTGATTTAAAAATGTAATTTGTCGTGTATGTACTTTGACTTATAGGTTGGTATGCGGCTGACCACCCATGCTGTAAAAATGGTTCTCTTTTGCCAATGTCACCCCGGTTTCATGGAAGGACGGCAAAAGTTGCAGGGTGTATGTCCATTTGAGATTTGGTTTTTATGTTGTAATCTCCAATGTAACATATCTTTGCAACGTAGATTTGATTACATTAGATAAGAATAGCTTTGCAATTCAGACTATAGGTTGTAGAAGGAAGTAAAGAAAACATTGATCCTGTAGGTGACCTGGTTAACAGTGAACCACCTTTTTTACTTTCTTGCTATAGCCGAAGGCTATAAAGAAAGTTATGATTTGGTGTGAAAAAAAAATTTCGAGGTTTTCACGGAAATGAGTTGTCCTGGTGCAGGACATGCCAAAAAACACTATCTTTCAAAAACGTCCGTCTGTATGTATGTATGTATGTATGTATGTATGTATGTATGTATGTATGTATGTGTGTGTGTCACTTTCCAAAGTATAAGACCTAGAGATACCAAATTTTGGCTACATCAACTTTTTTGGACATGTATTAAGTATGAATAACATGGCATTACACCAACTTGAAAATTCAAGATGTCTGCCATACAAAAAAAACATAAAATTGCACTTTTCTCAAAAACGGCTCCAAGAATTTTTCTTAAATTTTCAGAGTTGCCACTAATTAATTTAAAACTTAATAAATTAGTTATGGCAACACTCTTACTAATCTATGTCTATGGGCTGCGATATGAAAAAAACAAACGATTGTGATTTTCTCGAAAGTTAAGGGGTCAACAAAAGAATAATGATCAACAATATTATGGACAACATAAATTTCTACAAATTTACAAAAAAAATTTTTTGAAAAAATAAATATAAAGCACCGTTTACACGACCTGAAATTTTAAATCGAAAATATTACAAAAACCTATTAAAATGCAAGATATTTAAATTTATTTTAGATTTGATAGAAAGAACAAGCTTATCACTTTAATTCGTAACCATTTTTTTTTTACTTTTTTGAAAATTCAAGATGGCTTCCAAAGAGCTGAAAATTTAAAATGCGATTTTCTCAAAAACGGCTCCGACGATTTTTCTTTTTTTTTTTGTGAATCCATTAATATAATAGTGCTATCTAATAATTATAATCATTTCTTCATCATAATCTCGGTTTAGGGAGTTGCCATATAAAAGAAAAAAATATTGGAAAAATTCTCGGCAGTTAGAGGGTTAATAAAAAAGTAATGTAGTACAAATGTAAAATAATAATAATAACTTATATATTGCCATCATTATTTTTTCCAAAAAGTGAATCAAAAGTATAGCCGCCATACAAAGTGAAAATTTTCCTTACAAAATGTTATAGCAATATCCTGGGTAGTCAAAGGGTTAAAAATAGATAAACGGCTGCGATTCTTAAAATTTTATAAATACCAATAATAATTAGTCGTTACTTTTTCAAAATATAACTAAAAAGTTTACCCACCATACAAAGTACTAGTTTGCATACAGAAGGGTTCAATGACCATCTATAATAATCTAGAATATAAGTTGCAATGAAATATAAACATTCAAAACTAATATGAAATGCATGCCCACAAACAGGTACGTGTAAGTTCGCGCTTACGAATGCTGAATTTGTACTTACAAATTAAAACCAAATCCAAATGAACATAAAACCTGCAACTCTTGCCGACCTTCCTTGAAACAGGGGTGACATTGACAAAGTGAATTATTTTTTACACTTTGGGAGGACTGAGAAATGCGAGAAAATTGAGATAAGACTGAATGAAAAAAGAGTGGAGGTCGTGAAAGAATTTGATTATCTGGGAAGCGAGTTTGAGTCGAATGCGAAATTGACGAAATAATTGGAAAAGCGCGCTAGTAGAGGAAGAAGTGTAATGGAAACGATTGGAAGAATTGCAAGAAATAGGAAACTTACGAAGAATATGAGATTGGCGGTCCACAATGGCATATTGGTTGGTGGAAGTGAGGCTTAATGAATGTGAGCTGAGTAAAGTATGTAAGTACGGTTGAAATGGCTTACCTGAGAGCAATGGCTGGAAAGACACTGAGTGATAGAGTACGTAATGCTTGAGTGATGAACGAGTGTGGTATAAAAGAGAATATGAGAATGAAAGTACAAAAAAGTACGATGAGATGGTTCAGACATCTTGAAAGAAAGGATGATGAACAACTAACGAAGAAAGTGTACAAAGGAAATGTCAGAGGAAAGCGCGGAAGGGGAAGGCTGAGGAAAGAATGGTTAGACCAAATAGGTGAGATTGCGAAAGAATGGATTCTGCAGAGTGAGAATAAGAGAAGAGTATGTATGAAAAAGGTGATGACAGCAAAAAGTGGAGGCGCATCTGCGGAGGTACCGGCCACCCCTAATGAAACGGTGGCAGGATACAGTACAGTACAGTACAGAGGTCAGCTTCATACCAACCTATGAGTCGAGGATCTTTCTTGTGTAATTGGTACTTTTTCAAATAAATCAACAAAATATTTATATTCATTTAAGTATTTATATGCCTATATCCATATTGTACGAGTATGCAGGTACACACCGCGGTGGAATAAAATTGATTTATTATTGATATATTATATTTTTATTGAAACGGCATTAGCTGGTAGATGATTCTAGCTTTACATACGTCATACAGTGGGTTAATTTTTGCAAGAAAGTCGAGTACAGATTCTGTGCAATTTATTTCAGCACAACATTGTGCCTAAATAAAGAAAGACAGAAACTTAAAATTTTGTCAAGATGCTGAATGGTTATTAAATTTTATGTTTTCATAACAGTTTTTTTTATTAATTGAAAGGATTAAAATGTTATGCACTACTTTTTCAAAAATGGTATTTTAGTTCACTGTGTACCATGCCAGTACACAGTGAACCATAGTCTGTAATAAGCAGAAAATGATGGACATCAAGATTTTAAAGTAATGCGAAACATGTACAAGATATCACTTAATTTTATTAAATTATAAAAATATCAGTGAGGACGAAATATTAAAGAAATTTCATTAAAAAAACCTTTGAGCGCCCGCGCATATCAGCAGCCGAATGGGCTCCAATTTGTCGACCATTCTTTGTTCGAGGCATTCTAAATGAAGAATTATCTATTAATATCACACCATAAAACACAGTTCACAGTGAACCTACTCACTATGTTTCACAGGGAACCTGCTCACTATGGTTCACGGTGTACCACCATGTTATAATGTAATTGGATTGAAATAAAAGATCTATCATAGTATCCGAGGGAGAAATAATCCAGAAACATTAACTTGAATAAAAGTGGCTGACAGATGAATTTTAAAAACTCCGTAGTGACACAGCCATTCGCCAACAATGTCAAAGTCAGACCAGCCTGAATCTTGTATGTGCTTGATGTGGTGATTAATACAAATTTTCAGGAGCAAAACATGCATAGTTTGTGTTGTAGGTCTAGTGGTTCACTGTGTACCACTGGTTCACTGTTAACCCGGTCACCCTATGTAAACTATTGGATCGACAAATGAATATTTTATTTGGATAGGATTTTAGCACGATTTAATGATGATGATGATGGATGATTTCTTTCCTGTGGCGCCATTTAATGGTCCAGGACCATCTCAAGGGCGCCATGGCTTCTCGAGAAAAGTAGTGTCTTCAGTTCCTTTCTGAAGGTGGTGGTAGGCTGGTTCGCGCGAACACCGATGGGTAAATTGTTCCAGGCCACCGGCCCGGCCACCGCAAAGCTTCTGTCTGCAAAGTTTGATGTGTTTGCTCTATTGGGCACTATAACCTTGTTGACAGAAGTAAGGGCAGAGCGTAGTGGTCTTTTTGAAGTCCCATCGACAGAGCATAGCTCAGCGAGACATGGGGGTGCAGTGCCGTTCAGGGCCCTATGCACAGTGAGACACAACTTAAATTCCACCCTCTCTCGGACCCTCAGCCAGTGCAGTTCTCTCAGCAGTGGCGAAATATGACAGCTCTTTCCCTGTCGAAAAATTGCCCTGGCAGCAGCATTGAAAGCCATTTGCAGCCGATCAAACAATTTCTAATCTAAGTTGCTTTGTGTTAATGTGATGTTTTTATTTGTTTCAGTTGGTACTTGAATGCTGCATGTGCAAACCCCAGCTGAACAATGACTTCGAGGTAATAAAACTGGAAAATTAATCATTTAGAATCCTTTGTTCCTTCATGATTTTATGGGCTTCTAACAATGACTATGTGAATTTTATTATTTTGAACTTCTTACTCATTTCAAGTTCCCCATTTTGCAAATAAATCATTTCTCACTACAGAAGCTTAATGGTTTAATGGTCACACGTCCATCAATATGAAAAATATGGACTGTGTATGTCAGTTTCTTCCCATAGTCATTCATGTGCAATGGGACGTAACGTACCTTTACATTGAAAAACGGATAAAAAAAAATGTAAGCATCATACATCTATCAACATAAAATATATAGATGGGTCATCTGAGCTGTTTTGTGGGCCAGAAAAGAGTGCACCCTAGGACGTCCTCTTCATACAAACGAGGTCTTGTTATAATCAGTGTCCAGGCAACCAGTCATGCTTATGGCTCTTTTGGACATATAACGTGTGGCATTTTTTTGTTGTTGAACTATTATTGTGTGTTCATGGCACATTTGTTAATGTGGGAAGAAGCAGACATACACTATTTATGGTTTTTATATTGATCGGTATGTGTTATTTATTGTTCATGTTCCTTGACTTATAGGTTGGTATGAGGCTGACCACCCATACTGTAAAAAATGGTTCACTTTGCAAATGCCACCCCTATGAATCTTAAATGTTGACACATCTTTGCAACTTTGATTATGATTATAGATAGCATCATATGTTAAAAAAAGATTAATAAAATAGCAATGATTTTTGTTTGACAGTTCTCATCAGATGGTTGCCTGGAAACTGATTAGAACAGGACCTTATATTTTTAACGATGTCTCGGTCATATTCGTCCAAATTGAACGGCTGTCGCATTCTACTTATTCTTCTCGCATTGTTATAGCGTTTATTACAAAATTTCAATTTTCCCAATTTTTGAGTTATTGCTCTTTATGATTAAGCGTGCGATATATGTTTCTTAATTTTTGCTTTAAATTCATCTATGCTTTTACTTTTTTTGATTTCTTTTGTTAATTTATTGTAAATATCTAAACCTATGTGTTATACGCCCCTATCATCTTTTTTAGCTTTTGCTTTAGGTTTTCTTAAATTATCATTATTTCTAGACACCCCTATTTTGCGGCTGCTTTTTTCACCCGTTTCAGAATTTGTTTGATAGTTGTCTGAGCTGAATAATCTGTGGTCAGGTTGGACCGGCTGTTTGTCCTGCTGGAGTCGGGCTCCACTGCTGGGACGCGCCGGGCCGCCGCCCAGCAGCTGGGCGCCGTGCAGCGCCTGCGCCCCCGCGAGCTCCACCGCCTGCTGGGCCGCGTGCAGCGCTACCTGCGCGCCCCCGCCTGGGAGACCAGGGTGGCCGCGGGGCAGGCCGTGCACGCCGTCCTCAGCAACCTGCAGCCCTGGGACCCACAGCCTCTGCCCGATGCGCCTGGTGAGACTTCTGCTTTTTTTTGTGTAAAGAGGAATGCAATCCTTTGAGAATAATGTTATAAATTCTGCAGCAGTTGTCAGTTATTCGCACACGCAACTAACGCAACTAGCTACACAATGTCACCCCTGTTTCAGGGAAGGACGGCAAGAGTTGCAGGGCTTATGTTCATTTGAGATTGGGTTTTTATAATGTAGGTCCACATGCGGCATGTGTTAGCGCGAAATTATACATGTCTGCTTGTGGGAATGCATTTAATATAAATCTTAAATGATATATATCCTTGCAGCTTAGATTAGATTAGAAGGGGGCTGGCCTTACACCAACCACTTCGGTTGAAGGGGGCTTCCCAGCTCCCGAGGGCACTGGTATGGGATTTGAAATAAACACCTAAACGGGAAATCATTTCTGACACCCTCGGTGGGATTCGAACCCGGGCTCTCGGCATGAAATGCAAGCACTCTACCAACTGAGCTATCGATCGGACGTCCATCCATCCATCCATTAAGAATATCCATCAAGAACAGCAGTTGTCAGTCATGCAAAAAGTGTAATTAATTTTAAAGCTTGTTTTTATTTGTACATATCGCACGTTTAATAATAAAGAGAAATAACTCGAAAATTGGGAAAATCGAGATTTTGTAATAAAACGCAAGAACAATGCGAGAAGAATGCGTAGAATGCGACAGCCGTTCAATTTGGACGAATATGACCGAGATAAAACATCGGCCGCCTTTTTCATCCCATACAAGTTGTACTGGCTGTCTGAACTTCAAACGCGTTTTCCCAACATTCATGTTTTTTGTTCATATTATGTTAAAGCAGCGGTCGCCAAACTTTTTGACCTCACGGACCAGTTAATTCATAATTTAAATCCTGTGGACCACTAATAGGATTTTTTAAGTGTTAAATTTATTTATAAAAAAAAATTGTGATCAAAGAACACATAAAATGTACCTAGTTAATAGTTTTTATAACTTGTCACGTATTGTTATGAATTGAATCATGTTTTAATGCATCTTAAAACATAACTTAACATGATGAGTAAGTATATTCCACATTTTTCTGCGGACCAGCGAAATTTTCTTGCAGACCACTAGTGGTCCGCGGACCACCACTTTGGCAACCGCTGTGTTAAAGGACCATTAAGTACTCCATTTAATTTTTTTCCTTACTTTTGTCTGTCCAAAATCAGGTATTTACATAATCCTATTCATCAAGTTTATTGAATAAAGTATCAATTGATAATTACCCAATGAAATCTGTTGGTTCAAAGCTATTGTCATGAGGGCATGACAGAATTAAAACCGGAGCTGTTTAGTTTTAAACACCCCAGTGAAATTGCCACTGTTGGCCCATAGCGCCGATTGCATCAGTTATAGCATAAGCTGTCTTTCAAGACAAATTCAGAAATGAACTATACCTAAGGGATATAAACAAAACTCATTAAAATCTTTTACAATATTGTTAACAACTCTTGCTGCCTTTCACTTAAAAAGGGGCTGCATTGGCGAAAAAGAATCAATGACGTATGATTTCAGAAGCGATTTCTAGTTTCTAGCTGTCTTTACACCGAAATTATACCTGAATCGCATAAAAAAAGGAACATAAACTACAGTAGAGCCGCGCTAGTCCGAACCCTGCCTAATCCGTTGATCACGGTAGTCCGAACGATCTTATTTGGACGTTTTTTCCCAAACAATTGCCAAATCAAAGCAAAAGTCAATCCTAGATTTCCTTGTTCCAAAGTAATATGCAGACGGAAATATGCAGGTAAATATAAAATATTTGTTTTTTTTTCATTTGGATTACAACCGAAGATTGCTTAAATAAATAAAACACAAACAAATCCCTATTTTTTTATTTTTCACCTCCATAGAATTTGTCCCATACTACGAGGGCGGTTTGATAAGTCAGTGACTTTTTGAATAAAACAATTTTTTTTCGGCAAATAAACATTTTATTTTTCTACATAATCACCTTTTAGCTCGATACATTTAGTCCAGCATTTTTCTATTTTTTTTATTCCCTCCAAATAATAGGTTTGCTCAAGGCTCTCCAAATAGGCGTTTGTTTCAGTAATGACTTCTTCATTCGACTCAAATCTCTTACCCCCCAGCCATTTCTTTAGGTTTGGAAAAAGAAAATAGTCGCAGGGGGCTAGATCAGGAGAATATGCTGGATGGGGTAGAAGTTCGTAGCCCAATTCGTGAATTTTGGCCATTGTGACTAGACATGTGTGCACACGTGCATTGTCTTGATGGAACAGCACTTTCTTCTTCGCCAAATGTGGCCGTTTTTCCTTCAAATCAACGTCGAATCTGTTCAAAAGGTTTGAATAATATTCGCCGGTGATCGTTTTACCTTTCTTGAGATAATTGATGTGAATGACACCGCGTGCATCCCAAAAAACTGTGGCCATGACCTTGTTGGCTGACAGACACAGTTTGGCCTTCTTTGGTCCACGTTCACCCCGAGCAACCCACTGTTTTGATTGTTCCTTGGTCTCTGGCGTGTTGTGATGGATCCATGTTTCGTCCACAGTGACAAAACGGCGCAAAAACTCGTTCTGATCACGGCTAAACATCGCTAAACACTCTTTTGAAGTGGTCACACGATTGCGCTTATGGTCGAGTGTGAGCAATCGCGGCACCCATCTCGCAGAGAGTTTTTTCATATCCAAATATTCGTGTAAAATATGATGTACACATTCAGTTGAGATACTTACAGCATCAACCAACTCACGCACTTTCATTCTCCGATCGTCCAATATCATTTCGTGGATTTTATCGACGATTTCCGGCGTGATCACTTCTTTTGGACAACCTGAATGATCGGCGTCACTAGTACTGGTACGACCACAACGGAACTCCGTAAACCACTTCTTAACCATTGAAATTGATGGTGCTGAGTCCCCGTAGTATTTATCAAGTCTTTCCTTAGTTTCAGTGATGGTTTTTTTATGTAAAAAATAATGTTTAATCAAGACACGAAATTCACTTTTTTCCATTTTCGTAGAAAATCACAAGGTTGTCTGCTTTGAACGGCTGTCAAACACCAACTGAACGACGTAACTTGATCAAAATTAGAACGTTGCCCACTGATAGATTACAGTTGGCAGCACTGTTGCATTTGAAGTAACTGCGCGGGAAATTCAAAAAGTCACTGACTTATCAAACCGCCCTCGTATAATCCAAACATATCATTATTTCAAACCCTCCTGTGTTTTTAGGGGTTCGGATTAACGAGGCTCTACTGTGTATCACTCCATAGGAGTGCTGTGCATCTTCCATATAATTTCAATTTATGCGATCGAGTGGAGTTTATGCAATTTTATACTTGGTGTACTTGTAGCAGATTAAGAGTACAGATTGTTTTCAGGTGAGGTGTCATCATCATCATCATCCACTGAGTCCAGCTATGATCTGGGTCGCCTGCGCTTCGCCACATTTGACGTGGACAAAGTCCTGTCGCAGGGAGCTCACCTGATGGGCTCCGAGGGAAACGAATATGATATGGAAGATGACTCTACACCTGGCATGGGTAATTAATACTCTGTTTATTAATGAAATAACCTGTGTTGCTAATTTAATTTGAATGATACCTGGACTAAAAAGGTTACGAAGGGAATGTAACACAAGAAATTCTGGAAAAGTAACATTAAGTACAAAAATAAAGCATAGTAGGAAAATACACTGAAGGAATAGAATGGTAATCAACAAAAAATTATAGTGTAATCACAACTCCTTCCATCTTAGCATAAATTCAGAAGTTTTCTTTGCAAACAACAATTTAGCATTCTCCACTTTATCAATCTTAGCAATTTTATGGCTTGTATGTGCCCCTGATCCCCATTTCACAACTGTGATAATAATAATAATAATTCAGGATTTTTATAGGACCTTTTCATGATTCTTGGTCATCCCAAAGGCGCTTTACTTTGAATATCACATTTATTTTCTTGCCACACATGAAAAAAGTTGGAATTTTAGCTGTACTAGAAACAGCACTGCATATTGTGAATGTGTGCGATAACAGTTTATTTTATTTTATTGTGTTAGACATGAGAGAGAAACTGGCTCGTCAACGTCAGCTGCTGAACGCTCGTTTGGGTCTGGACGTTGCCTCCAAGATGGGCATGGACATCAGCGAAGTGTTCTCCAATGAGGATCTGATGGCGGGCTCTAGTGCTGCCAGCACTCTGGCAACAATGGAAGATCCTGGACTTGCTAAAGCTGCAGCCAAAGTATGTGAACTACATATCTGTAATCTATCTAATTTGCAAAGATATATTAACATTTAAAATCTTACAAAAAACTTGTGAAAACTAAAAAAAAATAGACTATGGATGTGTGAACATGAAGCATGGTAATAGGTGATGGAGAAATGAATAAAGTGTGTGTGTTTTTTTTATCACTTTGCCATAGTATTGATATTCATGCTTAGTAGTACTAGAACTTGTGTAATGGCGCTACAGCCCAATAGGGTAATTGCAGTGGTTGGTTGTACAATACGGTTGAAAATGCTATGGTTGTGTAGAGTACATTTCAAGGATCACAACTATATATTTTTTAAGTAGTAAAAATAAACGATCCGTAGCTCAATGGTAACACTGCGGACTCTGAAGGGGAAGGTTGTGGGTTCGAATTCCGGCGGAGCACAAAAAATATACCTACCAATTATATTTTCTAATTTTCTCTTCGCTGGGTTGAAAAATTCATAAACCTTTACCAATGACCGGTCACCAAAAGTCCATCCAGCCTTACAGAAACTGGGTCTTGCTCGAGTATTGGCGCGAGTATTGGCGCTCGACGACCAAGCTCGGACACCTCTGCGGCACTACAACAAGTGTCATAGACCCCTAGAGTTTCTAGAATCTAGGGAGTCTCCCACACAGGATTTCTTAAAAAATTAAAATTAAATTGACAATTCTCTAAAATAAAATGCTGAGAAATTGAGTCTCGCCAAAACACAGCACGGTCAGGTAGCCAAGCCGAGACATTGATGGATCAGCCAGGCTACCTAAGGGCTTTGGTGCATTTGTATGAAATACATAATATCTGAAGATCCGTAGATGTCATATCCGCCTAAATAAAAAAATCCTGTTTTACAAAAAATGCGTAAATTTTAAAGAGCTATAATTTAAAAACTGCCAGATACTATCATAATCTAAGCTGCAAAGATATGTTAATATTTAAGGCTCATATTAAATGCATGCCCACAGACAGGCACATGTAGGTTTGCGCCTTCACATTCTGCATGCGTGCATACAAATAAACGAAACCTCACATGAACATAAACCTTGGAACTCTTGCCGCCTTTCCCTGAAACCGGGGTGGTATTGGCAAAAGTGAACCGATTTTTACAGCACGGGCGATCAGCCTCTTACCAACCTATCAGTCAAGGAGCAGTCAGTTATGAAATAAAAATATATGTGAAACTACCCATTTCAAAGCCTTGGTCTTCTTCAACCTCTGCTTCTAACTCTGCTTGTCCTCGGTAATTAGTAATATGTCTGTAGCAGTGAATAACTGCATAAATGCTGCTCTAAAACTCTGTCGTTTGCTTTGCAGAAATGTGTCACGGAGCTGATGTCCAGCTGGGGCGGGGAAGGTGTGGAGGGCGGGGGGCTGAGTAGCCGTGAGAAGAACCGAGCCAGGCGCCTGGCTCGCCAGCAGAAGGCTGTGGAGGAGGTGCGCGAGGAGCCTGACATCAAGAAACCCAAGCTGGAGACTTACAACCAACAGCTCATAGGTAACTAGTCCACAGCAATATAATAATGATGATTTGTAGAGCGCCATTTCTTCACTGGAACGACACTTTCAGTGTCGATACGGCAAAGTTGATGCTCTAATCTACTTTTTTTTGTGCCTGCTTTAATCTGTAAACTGCTTTAATCTGTAAAAAAATATTATTATTGTAAACAGTGCTAAGCCATAACTATTGTAACTATGTGATAGACAGCTGCCATTGGAGCATTGGAGATCTTATGTTTTTGTATCATGTGTTGTCTTGTATAAATTATTTTCAGTGATCTGTTGATGTCTTTCCAAATAAATAAATAGATCTGTTTCTGCTTAGCACATGGCCCTCTTTTTCAAGGATTGTTACAATTTAGTTTTTTTTTTGTATATTGTAGGTGAGTTGGTCCCAGAGTCGGACGGCAGCTGGGGTCCCGGGGTGACCTGGTGGCCGCTAGAGTCGTGGGCTGCCAGCCTGGCCGTGGACTTGTTCAGCCCGTGGTGGGAGGCAAGGCACGGGGCCGCCACGGCTCTGCGACACCTGCTGGCCACACACGCGAGGGGTGCGGGCAAGGAGAGGGGGACCACCAGGATACAGGTACAATTAGATTAAATCTATGAAAAAAAGAGGGACCTGTGGTATATCCAGCACCAAACAAAGTGTTAAATATATTTAACACTAGCAGACTGACCGTGCTGTGCACGGTTGTCTGCTAGGCCCTTCGGGCAGAGTGAGTCTGGCTTCGCAATAATTTTTCCTCACACCTCATTCATAGTAATTAAATGGTTTAAGAAGTAATTTGAAAAAAAATTGCGGTAAAAGGGTTATTTAGTTCTTTCATGTTCTGAGATTCTTGTATGAAGCATGAGGTATGAGGCTGACCTCCCATACCTAAAAAAATGTTCACTGAACGAATGTTTCTCTGTTCCTGAAAAGTTCGGCAAAATTGCAGGGCTTATGGTCAAGAGAGGCTGAAATTTTTATTTGTAATAATTACACATGCAGCGTTTGTAACCGCAAACTCACTCATGTCTGCTTGGGGGCATCCATTCAATATGAATTATAAAATGTATGTATGCAACTTAGATTTATATTCTAAAATTAAAAACATCAAGTGCCACAATTATATGTTAGCGTGAAAAGACATTTGCCAGCTTGTGGGTGTGCATTGTATTTGAATCATCAAAACTCTTTTTGCAACTTAAGATTATAAATTAAGATAACCGTTGTTTAAGGATTTTCCAAACCCAAATTCCTTGACCTAAGGGTTAGTATGAGGCTTACCACCCATATCGCATAAATGGGTTCACTTAACTAATGTTCCCCCTGTTTCTGAATAGGTCGGCAAAAGTTGCATGGCTTATGGTCATGAGAGGCTGAAATTTTTATTTGTAGTTACACATGCAGCATTTGTAAGCGCAAACTCACTCATGTCTGCTTGGGAGCATGCATTGAATATGAATTATAAAATGTATGTATGCAACTTAGATTTATATTCTAAAATTAAAAACATCAAGTGCCACAATTATATGTTAGCGTGAAAAGACATTTGCCAGCTTGTGGGTGTGCATTCAATTTGAATCATCAAATAACTTTTTTTGAAACTTTAGATTATAAATTAAATTTAACGTTGTTGAATCAAATTCCTTGACTTAAGGGTTAGTATGAGGCTTACCGACCATATCGCATAAATGGGTTCACTTAACTAATGTTCCCCCTGTTTCTGAAAAGGTCGGCAAAAGTTGCAGAGCTTATGTGCATTAGAGGCCTTCATTTTAATTTGTAAGTTTACATGCAGCATTTCTAAGCGGGAACTCACTCGTGTCTCCATGGAAGCATGCATTGAATATGAATTATAAAATGTATCTATGCAACTTAGATTTATATTCTAATATTAAAAACATCAAGTGCCACAATTATATGTTAACGTGAAATGACATTTGCCAGCTTATGGGTGTGCATTTAATTTGAATCATCAAATAAGTTTTTTTGCAACTTTAGATTATAAATTAAGATTAACGTTGTTTAATGATTTTTCAAACTCAAATCCTTGACTTATAGGTTGGTATGCGGCTGACCACCCATACTGTGAAAAATGGTTCACTTTGCCAATTTCACCCCTGTTTCAGGGAAGGATGGCAAGAGTTGCATGGCTTATGTTCATTTGAGATTGGGTTTTTATAATGTAGGTCCACATGCGGCATGTGCCAGCGCGAAATTATACATGTCTGCTTGTGGGAATGCATTGAATATAAATCTTAAATGATATATATCCTTGCAGCTTAGATTAGATTAGAAATTCCTTGACTTATAGGTTAGTATGAGCCTAAATACCCATATTGCAAAAAATTGTTCATTTGAAAAATGTTTCCCCTGTTTTTGAAAAGGGTGGCAAAAGTTGCAGGGCTCATGTTCATTACAGGCTTAATTTGAATTTGTAAGTTCACATACAGCATTTATAAGTGCGAACCCACTCGTGTCTCCAGGGGGACATGCATTGAATATGAATCATAAAAGTTATTGTATCTGTGCAACTTAGATTATATATTCTAATATTTAAAAAAAATCAAGCGCCACAACTATAGGTTAGCGTGAAATGACATTTGCCAGTTTGTGGGCGCGCATTCAATTTGAATCATCAAATAACTTTTTTTGCAACTTTAGATTATAAATTAAATTTAACGTTGTTGAAGGATTTTTTAAACTCAAATCCTTGACGGATAGGGAAGTATGAGCTTGAATACCCAGATCGCAAAAAATGGTTCACTTGACAAATGTTTCCCCTGTTTTTGAAAAGGTTGGCAAAAGTTGCAGGGCTTATGTTCATAAGAGGCCTTAATTTCAATTTGTAAGTTCACATGCAGCATTTATAAGTGCGAACCCACTCGTGTCTCCAGGGGGGCATGCATTGAATATGAATTATAAAAGTTATTGTATCTGTGCAACTTAGATTATATATTCTTATATTTATAAAAAATCAAGCGCCACAACTATATGTTAACGTGAAATGACATTTGCCAGTTTGTGGGCGTGCATTCAATTTGAATCATCAAATAACTTTTTTTGCAACTTTAGATTATAAATTAAATTTAACGTTGTTGAAGGATTTTTTAAACTCAAATCCTTGACGGATAGGGAAGTATGAGCTTGAATACCCAGATCGCAAAAAATGGTTCACTTGACAAATGTTTCCCCTGTTTCTGAAAAGGTCAGCAAAAGTTGCAGGGCTTATGGTCATGAGAGGCTGAAATTTTTATTTGTAAATACACATGCAACATTTGTAAGCGCAAACTCACTCGTGTCTCCGTGGAGTAGTGCATTGAATATGAATTATAAATGTTAATGCGTCTATGCAACTTAGATTGTATATTATAACTAGCAGACTGACCATGCTGCGCACGGCTGTCTGCTAGGCCCTTTGGGCAGTGTAAGTCTGGCTTCGCAATAATTTTTCCTCACACCTCCTTCATAGTAATTAAATGCTTTAAGAAGTAATTTGAAAAAAAATTGCGGTAAAAGGGTTATTTAGTTCTTTCATGTTCTGAGTATCTTGTATGAAGCATGAGGTATGAGTCTGACCTCCCATAGGTACCTTAAAAAAATGTTCACTGAACGAATGTTTCTCTGTTTCTGAAAAGGCCGGCAAAAGTTGTAGGGCTTATGGTCAAGAGAGGCTGAAATTTGTATTTGTAATTACACATGCAGCGTTTGTAAGCGCAAACTCACTCATGTCTGCTTGGGGGCATGCATTCAATATGAATTATAAAATGTATGTATGCAACTTAGATTTATATTCTAAAATTAAAAACATCAAGTGCCACAATTATATGTTAGCGTGAACAAAGATTTGCCAGCCTGAGCGTGTGAATTATATTTAAATTGATTTGCATTGAATATGAATTATAAAATGTATCTATGCAACTTAGATTATTATTCTAATATTAAAAACATCAAGTGCCACAATTATATGTTAGCGTGAAAAAACATTTGCCAGCTTGTGGGTGTGCATTGTATTTGAATCATCAAATCTCTTTTGTGCAACTTTAGATTATAAATTAAGATAACCGTTGTTTAAGGATTTTTCAAACTCAAATTCCTTGACTTAAGGGTTAGTATGAGGCTCACCACCCATATCGCATAAATGGGTTCACTTAACTAATGTTCCCCCTGTTTCTGAAAAGGTCGGCAAAAGTTGCAGAGCTTATGTGCATGAGAGGCCTTAATTTTAATTTGTAAGTTCACATGCAGCATTTTTAAGCGGGAACTCACTCGTGTCTCCATGGAAGCATGCATTGAATATGAATTATAAAATGTATCTATTCAACTTAGATTTATATTCTAATAATATTAAAAACATCAAGTGCCACAATTATATGTTAGCGTGAAATGACATTTGCCAGCTTATGGGTGTGCATTTAATTTTAATCATCAAATAAGTTTTTTGGCAACTTTAGATTATTAATTAAGATTAACGTTGTTTAAGGATTTTTCAAACTCAAAACCTTGACTGATAGGTTGGTATGCGGCTGACCACCCATACTGTGAAAAATGGTTCACTTTGTTAATGTCACCCCTGTTTCAGGGAAGGATGGCAAGAGTTGCAGGGCTTATGTTTATTTGAGATTGGGTTTTATAATGTAGGTCCACATGCGGCATGTGCCAGCGCGAAATCATACATGTCTGCTTGTGGGAATGCATTGAATATAAATCTTAAATGATATATATATCCTTGCAGCTTAGATTAGATTAGAAATTCCTTGACTTATGGGTTAGTATGAGCCTGAATACCCATATCGCAAAAAATGGTTCATTTGAAAAATGTTTCCCCTGTTTTTGAAAAGGGTGGCAAAAGTTGCAGGGCTCATGTTCATTACAGGCCTTAATTTGAATTTGTAAGTTCACATACAGCATTTATAAGCGCGAATCCACTCGTGTCTCCAGGGGAGCATGCATTGAATATGAATTATAAAAGTTATTGTATCTGTGCAACTTAGATTATATATTCTAATATTTAAAAAAAATCAAGCGCCACAACTATATGTTAGCGTGAAATGACATTTGCCAGTTTGTGGGCGTGCATTCAATTTGAATCATCAAATAACTTTTTTTGCAACTTTAGATTATAAATTAAATTTAACGTTTTTGAAGGATTTTTCAAACTCAAATTCCTTTACTTATATGTTAGTGTGAGCCTGTATATCCATATCGCAAAAAATGGTTCACTTGAAAAATGTTTCCCCTGTTTTTGAAAAGGTTGGCAAAAGTTGCAGGGCTTATGTTCATTAAAGGCCTTAATTTTAATTTTTAAGTTAACATGCAGCATTTATAAGCGCGAACCCACTCATGTCTCCAGGGGGGCATGCATTGAATATGAATTATAAAAGTTATTGTATCTGTGCAACTTAGATTATATATTCTAATATTTAAAAAAAATCAAGCGCCACAACTATATGTTAGCGTGAAATGACATTTGCCAGTTTGTGGGCGTGCATTCAATTTGAATCATCAAATTTTTAAGGTTTTGTTATTTTTTATATTTAAATGTAATTTATTATTCATATTCCTTGACTTATAGGTTGGTATGAGGCTGACCACCCATACTGTAAAAAATGGTTCACTTTGCCAGTGTCACCCCTGTTTCAGGGAAGGTCGGCAAAAGTTGTGGGGCTTATGTTCATTTGAGGTTTGAATTTTATTTGTAAGTACACAATCAGCATTTGTAAGCGCGAACTACATGTGTTTGTTTGTGGGCATACATCTGAGAGCTTTGAATGAATATATCCTTGCAACTTAGATTATTATTATTATTATTAAATAACTTTTTTTGCAACTTTAGATTATAAATTAAGATTACCGTTGTTTACGGATTTTTCAAACTCAAATTCCTTGACTTAAGGGTTAGTATGAGGCTTACCACCCATATCGCATAAATGGGTTCACTTAACAAATGTGTCCCCTGTTTCTGAAAAGGTCAGCAAAAGTTGCAGGGCTTATGGTCATGAGAGGCTGAAATTTTTATTTGTAAATACACATGCAGCATTTGTAAGCGCAAACTCACTCGTGTCTCCGTGCAGGAGTGCATTGAATATGAATTATAAATGTTAATGCGTCTATGCAACTTAGATTGTATATTATAATAATACTTAAAAAAAATTAAATGCCGCAATAAGTATGGTTTCATATAAAAAGTTGACCTAATCGATCGTCATTATTTCTAAAAAATACATGTTATAACAGCTGGTTGAAGTAAAAATTTTGAAATGAATAAAAAATATAGGTAGGTAGGTACTCAACGGAATTCAACCGAAAAAGAATCGACTTGGCAATGGCAGCGATGGCAACTTTGAAGCCTATGTTGAAGTGCGGGCAATTTATTTGAAATTCGAATGTCAAAATGAGTTTTGTTTCTCGCATAGGTTTTACATAAAAAGGTGTTGTGATTGATCATGTTTATTTATTTAAAAAACAACAATTTAAAATCTACTAATGATGAGGAAGCACATCCCAAGTCCTGAACAATATTTGTTGTGAATATGACGTGCATCTGTTCAGGAGTTCTTCAGTTTGAATGCCATTAACGCACAATTATTTTGTATGGGGAGGCCGTTCATTTTTATAAAGATAAGGGATAATACTTTAAAAAAATTAAATGCCGCAATAAGTATGGTTTTATATAAAAAGTTGACCTAATCGATCGTCATTATTTCTAAAAAATACATGTTATAACTGGTTGAAGTATAATTTTGAAATAAATAAAGAATATAGGTAGGTACTCAACGGAATTCAACCGAAAAAGAATCGACTTGTATGGCAACTTTGAAGCGTATGTTGAAGTGTTGGCAATTTATTTGAAATTCGAATGTCAAAATGAGTTTTGTTTCTCGCATAGGTTTTACATAAAAAGGTGTTGTGATTGATCATGTTTATTTATTTTAAAAACAACAATTTAAAATCTATTAATGATGAGGAAGCACATCCCAAGTCCTGAACAATATTTGTTGTGAATATGACGTGCATCTGTTCAGGAGTTCTTCAGTTTGTCATCCATTAACGCACAATTATTTTGTATGGGGAGGCCGTTGCATTTTATATTATAGGGGGACTTTGTTAATTGTTTAATTTAAATCCACTAGCATTTCCATTCATATGAAACTCTTCAGGTCGAGGAAAAGGGGAAGAAACAGATTAAAACAGAAAACACGGTGAGAGGGGATGTTTGAGTGGTCCGCTGAGGACAAGATCTAATCTAATCTAATCTAAGCTGCAAAGATATATATCATTTAAGATTTACACTAAATGCATTCCCACAAGCAGATATGTATAATTTCGCGCTAACACATGCCGCATGTTGACCTACAATATAAAAACCCAATCTCAAATGAACATAAGCCTTGCAACTCTTGCCGTCCTTCCCTGAAACAGGGGTGACATTGGCAAAGTGAACCAATTTTTATATTATGGGTGGTCAGCCGCATAACAACTTATAAGTCAAGGAACATACATGACAAATTACATTTTTTAAATCAAAGAATAAAAATAACAATATATACATGCACATAAAAAACTAAATCATAAAACCAATTTCACTTTAACAAACCCTAGCCGCCAACATCACAGATCAACCGCCATTACAAGAGGATCCCTATAATCTCTATAATCTAAGTTGCAAGGATATATTCATTCAAAGCTCTCAGATGTATGCCCACAAACAAACACGTGTAGTTCGCGCTTACTAATGCTGATTGTGTACTCACAAATAAAATCCAAACCTCAAACGAACATAAGCCCTGCAACTCTTGCCGACATTCCCTGAAACAGGGGTGACATTGGCAAAGTGAACCATTTTTTACAGTATGGGTGGTCAGCCTCATACCAACCTATAAGTCAAGGAATACGAGTAATGGGGGAGTTTTACCTACCATTAAAACTCTTATTATGTTTCTATAGATGTCTGGAGTCCATATTATGAGAGAAACAATCACTTTTTCCCTTTTATGTGGTTTTTTAGTCTATTCCTGGGTCTTTGATTTGCCCTTTTTTACACTTTAGGCACTTTTCTACTCTATGGTCGCTTTTTCCCCATTTCCTGTTTCCCTATTTCCAGTTCCCCCATATACCGGTGGCCATTTGTCATAAAGCTCATAATACACCAGGTAGGGGTTACCTGGACTCCAGACATCTATAGAAACATAATAAGAGTTTTAATGGTAGGTAAAACTCCCCCATTATGTGTTCTGAGAGATGTCTGGAGTCCATATTATGAGAGATCTGTCTATTATCTCCTGGTGACCGGGGACGTCTTTATTTGATATTAACTGGTTGAAATAGGGAGGGATCTTTTGGAGCTGTATGTTTCAACATCTCTTTCTGACAGTATTTTCTGAAAGTGTTTTCTATTGGGTAGTTCTCCAGCCAATTAAGTGATGCGACCGCTGAACGTGTGCTGCCGGGAGTGGCCTCTACTCCTGCTGATTTTAGCGTGTTCTTTACCCATCCTCCTATGATTGTTCTTGTAGCTGCCTTCACTTGTCCTCGGGTGCTGATGAACAGGTTATAAATATTTTGTCCTGATCTCCTTTCGCGTGATAGTTCAATCAGCTTCCTTATCCAGAAGACTGGGTTGACGTTGTGTTCCTTGGATTCCAGAAGTGTATCTGTTTTTGATCCAACAAATGGAATTAACACAATTGATGTGCCTTCGTCTAGAATGTTTCCTTCTGTGATATTTAGCAAGGTCAGATCGTGTACTCTTCTTCCTGAGGATAACAGAAGTAAGATTGCTGTTCTACACGCAACTTCATAGAGAGAATCTGAACGAGGAGTGTTCCTGACTAGCCAGTCTTTCACTATCTGCGGATTCCATACAGGGGACTTAGGAGGGTTAATCCTTACCATTGCTATGGCTTTTAATGTATGTTTCACTAGGAAATCTGAGCTGAGATTCTTTTCCATCATTGGGTTGCAGAAGGTTACGATGGCTGACTTGTGTACCAGTATAGTCCTGTATGACAGTTTTTTGTTTATGAACAGTTGCGCTAGATACCTTGCCAATTGATTAGGAGATGATGTGTTGGGATGGGTATTTTCCGCCAGTATCCAGCGGCACCATCTTTGCCAAGCAGGTTTATATGTGTTGAGTGTGGAAGCTCTCCATCCTGACAGGAGCAGTCTTTTCTCTTCCGCGTTTTGAAAGATTGCGCATGAGTCTGTGGAGTCTCTGGATAGGTAAGTTGAACTCATGTGTGCCGTCGTGGATGCGAACAGGTCTATATCTGGTACTCCGAAATGATTGAAAATGGCCTTTGTTGCTGTTGATAAAAGATGCCACTCTGGAGGGGATCTTCCTCTTGATAGGTGATCCGCGTCTCCGTTGTATCTTCCCGGTAGGTACTGCGCTGTTAGCGAGATTTCCCATTGGCCTGCCAGAGTCAACAGATCTCGGGTAAGATTTAGGAGTGTTTTGGATCTGGTGCCCCCTTCCTTGCGGATGTAGGCGACTACTGTCTTGTTGTCTGATTGTACCAGAATTTCGGAGCCAGAAAGGTCGTGCGCTGTGCATTGCAGGGTTGTGAAAACAGCGAACAACTCTTTTCATTTGGAGTGCCGCTTCTTTTGTTTGAACGGTCCACTGTCCTGACAGCATCAAGTCGTCCAGAGTTGCTCCCCAAGCTTAGTCTGACGCATCTGTTGTCAAGAAACGTTCGCAGGTTTCCCTATGGATGGAACTTGATTCGTTCGCATTCCCTATCCCCCACTCTATTACTTGTAAGCTGTCCTCGGTCATTTGTCATGACCTTCTTGGTGACAGGTGCTTCAGTGGCCTGCTCGCTATCTGCAATTGTCTGCAGTGGAGGCGACCATGAAGCTGGCAAAGTTTAGTCTTCCTAGGAGACTTTCCGCCAGTTTTAAGGACCATTTTCGAGAAGTCAGTATTGCCCGAAGTGAGTGGCACAATGCTTCCGGCAAGAAAGACCTTCTTGGTGACAGGTGCTTCAGTGGCCTGCTCGCTATCTGCAATTGTCTGCAGTGGAGGCGACCATGAAGCTGGCAAAGTTTAGTCTTCCTAGGAGACTTTCCGCCAGTTTTAAGGACCATTTTCGAGAAGTCAGTATTGCTCGAAGTGAGTGGCACAATGCCTCTTGCTTCCGGTAAGAAAGACCTTCTTGGTGACAGGTGCTTCAGTGGCCTGCTCGCTATCTGCAATTGTCTGCAGTGGAGGCGACCATGAAGCTGGCAAAGTTTAGTCTTCCTAGGAGACTTTCCGCCAGTTTTAAGGACCATTTTTGAGAAGTCAGTATTGCTCGAAGTGAGTGGCACAATGCCTCTTGCTTCCGGTAAGAAAGGAATTTGCAATTGTTATGCGTGTCCCAAACGATTCCCAAGTACTCTAATTGTTGAGTGGGGAAGAGCACTGACTTCTGGAGATTTACATACCACCCCAGAGATTGTAGGATATCTACTGCTAGATGCGATTGCCGACGAAGATCATCCTTGGATTGGTTCGCAAGGAGGAAGTCGTCGAGATAAACGATTGTCCGGATATCTCGTCGCAGCAGTAAGTAGTTGGGCTACCCAATTTGTGAGGGTTGCAAACATTCTGGGGGCAGATGAAAGGCCAAAGATGCGATTGCCGACAAAGATCGTCCTTGGATTGGTTCGCAAGGAGGAAGTCGTCGAGATAAACGATTGTCCGGATATCTCGTCGCAGCAGTAAGTAGTTGGGCTACCCAATTTGTGAGGGTTGAAAACACTCTGGGGGCTGATGAAAGGCCAAAGATGCGATTGCCGACAAAGATCGTCCTTGGATTGGTTCGCAAGGAGGAAGTCGTCGAGATAAACGATTGTCCGGATATCTCGTCGCAGCAGTAAGTAGTTGGGCTACCCAATTTGTGAGGGTTGAAAACATTCTGGGGGCAGATGAAAGGCCAAAGATGCGATTGTCGACAAAGATCGTCCTTGGATTGGTTCGCAAGGAGGAAGTCGTCGAGATAAACGATTGTCCGGATATCTCGTCGCAGCAGAAAGTAGTTGGGCTACCCAATTTGTGAGGGTTGCAAACATTCTGGGGGCAGATGAAAGGCCAAAGGGCAGACTTGTCATCTGAAGTAATTCTCCTCGATAGACCAGTCGCAAAAATCTCCGATGTGCTATTGGGAGATGAAAGTAAGCTTACGATAGGTCTATTTTCGACAACCAATCGTTTGGCTGCAGAAACTCTGACACTTTGTAGTGGCTTATGAGTTTGAACGGAGCCGGGTCTAGGAAGAAGTTTTAACGATTTCAGGTTGAAAATCATTCTCGGGGAATCGTCCGATTTGAGTGTTAGGAACATTTTTGATAAGAAACTCTGACACTTTGTAGTGGCTTATGAGTTTGAACGGAGCCGGGTCTAGGAAGAAGTTTTAACGATTTTGGTTGAAAATCATTCTCGGGGAATCGTCCGATTTGAGTGTTAGGAACATTTTTGATAAGAAGCTGGGAGATGACTCCGCTGCCTCTATAACTCCGGATTCGGTCATTTCCTTTATTTGAGAGTCCATTTCGGGTGAAGGACTCGTCTGGTATAGCATTAAGTGGCTCCCTCTGGGAAACCAGATAATCTATCCTTGGGTCCAAGACAACCCTAAGCCATTTCTGACGCCGCGGCGGTGAACCTGATTCCGAAGTGTCATATCCGCATTTTTACATCCACACATTGAGATATATACTATAGAGTCGCAACCATCATACAATCAGGAAAAAAATGTCAAGCCGAAGTCCGTTGGAAACGTTTTAATGCAGATGCAAGGAGACAATCAGTTTTTATCCAGCTTCTGCATCGAATAACGCGCACTGTACTCTCAGGTTAAAACGAGATAGCAATAATTTTAGCAAACACATGGCAGACTTCAAACACGACAAAAAGGGCTGGATGTCATAATTCTCTGATATAAAATTCCCCTACAGTAATACTATTAAAAATGAATGTCAGATTAAAATGAAATGTAACTTTAGTCCTTTACTTTTAAAAATAATATGAGCAAGTCTTCAACCAGCAACCCGGCAGTATACAACCTTATTGTCGGTGTCAAATGTGTAACATTAATTAAAATATATTTAAGAAAAACTTATTTTTTTCAAAAATAAATTGTTTTAATAATTAATCTGTGCTAGTATGTTGTGTTTTTTTTCGTTTGTGCATGTTGTATAATTGATCAAGTTCACAAACAATGGTGCAAAATCGGGTTTTTCTCGAGTACGACTTTTGACTTACTACAGGGTGCTACGTGTTTCGAGCAACGTTACGTCTCTAGTATATATACCTCAATGCATCCACATTACCTGAATCCTGTGAGATTTCGGCGGGAGGTGGCCCTTTTTTGTTATCACAACTCATAACACTGATTTTGATGTTATCTAAAGTAAAAACTCCGTTAAAATAACGAAAAACGTTTTTCGTAAATGCGTGGCATACCCACAAAAATACATTTTATTTTTGTAGGTATGCCACGCTTATACACTTTTAAACACCACAATTTCGCCTGTTTTAGTTTTTAATTGTTCACAGGGACACAAGATGGTAAAATAACACTCTTTTTAAAATGTTTTTGCCCAGGAATATTGTCAATTCACTCAAATTTTCGAAGGTGAATTCAACTGACATGTGACCACAAGGGAAAAATGACGCTTTATGACAAATGGCCACCGGTATATGGGGGAACTGGAAATAGGGAAACAGGAAATGGGGAAAAAGCGACCATAGAGTAGAAAAGTGCCTAAAGTGTAAAAAAGGGCAAATCAAAGACCCAGGAATAGACTAAAAAACCACATAAAAGGGAAAAAGTGATTGTTTCTCTCATAATATGGACTCCAGACATCTCTCAGAACACATAATAAATAACATTTAACCCTTTGGCTGCGGCTGGCATGCATAGATGTCATGACGTAACTTGCATACAGTGCGGCTGGCATCTATGCATGTCATCGAAGTTTAAAGCTTCCCCTGACATCGGTGTTCAAATTTTTCAAACTTTTTTGTTGCTTACATTATAGGTACACTAATAAAATCTCATATTATACATATTTTGAAAATATTATTTCTCAAATATTTCGTCAGAACAGATCGATCTCTCGTCCCGCGCGTGTGTACTAATATTTATAAACAAAATCCAGGCAAGTATACTATATTCAGATAGATATAACTGTTTACGTTTTTTGTTTTTTTGTAAAATAACTAATACATTTTTCTCTTTAGTGACGAGTATTTAAGTGAGTAAAAAAATTGTTTAAAACCTAATGGATATAAAATCTAGTTATGGATTGTGCGTATAATATATTTTTTTAAGTAGTATTGTTGTGATTTACTTGTTTTTATATAAAACAACAAGTGAAAACATGTGTTGAAAGTTTGTGATTTGTGTTCCTGGATAACTAATGAATATACTTTTTCATAAATTTTGAAGTTTCATCAAGTAATTAAGGTAGGAAATCAATTTATGTGTAAAAAAAATAACCTCAAAAAAGTATTCCGTTCTGGCGGTGCGTATGTAGCAAATAAATTCCGAATCGAAACGGTTAAGTAAACAACAAAATCTTAAAAATAAATCTATACAAAAAAAGTCAAAAAATTCTTAAGCAAAAAATGTAGCAAACTAATAAACCAACATTACAAATCAGCATTGCAGATTAGCCGCCACTTCTTCCTGTCCTTGCATACTTCTTTCATTTCATTCAGAGTCATAACCTTTTTCATACAAGCTCTCCTTTTATTATGACTCTAGATATCCCATTCACTCGCTATTTCGAAAATTTGGTCCATCCATACCTTTCTCGGTCTTCCTCTTCCACGACATCCATCAATTCTTGCAGCATACACATTCAGAGATTCGAGTCTTGGCCATCTTTCACATTTGCCTGCAGCTCCTCTTGTAATCAAGGAACAAACACAAAAAATGTAATTTGTTGTGTATGTTCCTTGACTTATAGGTTGGTATGCGGCTGACCACCCATACTGTAAAAAATGGTTCACTTTGCCAATGTCACCCCTGCTTCAGGGAAGGTCGGCAAGAGTTGCAGGGCTTATGCTCATTTGAGATTGGGGTTTTTTATATTGTAGGTCCACATGCAGCATGTGTAAGCGCGAAATTATGCATGTCTGCTTGTGGGAATGCATTTAATATGAATCTCAAATGATACATATCTTTGCAGCTTAGATTTAGATTTAGATTTAGATACACTTTCTTCGTCAGTCTTTCCTCATTCATTCTCTCTAAATGTCCAAACCATCTAAGTATACTTCTTTTAATCTTTACTTTCACACTTTCTCTTACACCACATTCCTCTAACAAAATCATTCCTCACCCTATCACTCCGTCTTTTTCCAATCATACTTCTTAAGTAGTCCATTTCCACTGTATGGACTTTACTAATCTCACTTTCACTCACCTAATCTAATCTAATCTAAGTTGCAAAAGATATGTAACATAAAGGATTCACATTATGTGCATTTTCACAAGCAGACACATATCGGTTCACGCTTAAACATTCCGCATGTGGACTTGCAATATAAAAACCCGAATCTCAAATGAAGATACACCCTGCAACTCTTGCCGACTTTTCTTGAGACAGGGGGGGCATTGGCAAAGTGAACCATTTTTTACAGCATGGGTGGTCAGCCGCATACCAACCTATAAGTCAAGGAACATACACAACAAATTACATTTTTTGTGTTTGTTCCTTGATTACAAGAGGAGCTGCAGGCAAATGTGAAAGATGGCCAAGACTCGAATCTCTCTCTCCATCGGAAGGAGAACATTAAATTTTGGCTAAAATGTATTTAACACTGAAACAATGACACCCAAAGAAACTTTGGTTTTCAGAAACTTCTTTACTAATATTGAAAATAATTCCAGATGGAAGAGATGCACCAGAGCTGGCTAGAAGACATTTCTCTGCGACTAGTCTGCGTTCTTGCTTTAGACAGATTTGGAGACTTTGTTTCTGATCAGGTAAATATCACTGTTTAATCTGTATAATCTATGAACATACCCAATCTCAAATGAACATATACCCTACAACTTTTGTTGACTTTTCCTGAAATAGGGGTGACATTAGCAAAGTGAACCATTTGTCATATCTAATAAACAATACTTTTAATTTTTGTTCTTTTGATTAGATTTTGAATCACTTTGGGAGTTACACTTGGATAGCTTGATTCCGGCCAATACCTGCACTGTTGTGACGCGTTGCGCATGGCAACGAGTATAGCCTAGAATGACTAGTTGTGATTGGTAGCCTGGGGGGAAGCGAGGAAGAGAAAGACTTCCCCTTACACTGGACCATCAAGTGAAGACAGCAGCAGGTAGCTTGGTGCTTAAAGTGCTGTGTGCAGTCAAGGGAGAAGAATGATTGCTTCCACAATAGTCATGACCCTTCGAAATGAGGAATAAAACAAAAAGGAAGAATTTCAAGGCCATTGCCAATCTCCCACCATGGGTGTCGGAAATGATTTCATGTTTCTGTTTTTATTTCAAACTCAAAATCAGTTAAAACCTCCAAATCTTTAAAAACATCAAAATCATAGTATCGTCAAGATTTACTGAGCCTTCTCAAAAAATGAGAACCTTCCCCCTTGGGAGCAGGAAAACCCCCACTTCATCTACAATGGTTGGCGTAAGGCTGATTCTTTTCCTGTGAAGATGACACTGTGTTAAGAACTTTCACTATACGTGCAGCTTACTTCTGTTTATTAAATAACACTGTATAACTAACGGCTCCTATAGACCACGGCTACCAATTTAGGACAAAACTACTCAACTGTAAACCTCAGCTATGAAAGCCTGAAGGTACAATTCATCAAAGCTAGGTTTTATTTTAAAAGTTCTATCTTTATACCTGCTGATTGTTGTTTATTTCACCAGGTCGTGGCCCCCGTCAGAGAGACGTGTGCGCAATGCCTGGGGGCCGCGGCCTCCCTCATGAGCTCTGCCGCAACCTCCCAGCTGGCCGCGGTGCTGGCCCGACTGGCCGCGGCTACTGGAGACCACTGGGAGGCCAGGCATGGAGCGCTGCTGGGACTCAAGTACCTGTTGGCCGTACAACAGGTGAGAGATCTATCTATTTAGTTGGTCCTTGTACAAAAATATCCACATGCTTTGGGAGAACAAGCCTCGGAAAGCCTTCATAGGTCAGTCAGTCGTTAACTCGTAATTAGCAATTGGAAGCTAGTGAGTTTGATTCTGGGAACAGCACAAAAAATGCATTATTTAATTTTGCATCCTGCCGCCATTCCTCTAGGGGTGGCCGGTACCTCCACACAAGTGCCTCCACTTGACTCTGTCCTTGCATACTTCTTTCATCTCATCTAATTTCATCACTTTTTTAAAATGCATGCTTTTCTCTTGTTTCCACTTTGTAATTTCCATTCATTCGCAATCTCACTTATCTGATCAATCCGTTATTTCCTAGGTCTTCCCCTTCCACGCTTACCTATTACATTCCCTTTGTACACTTTTTTTGTCAGTCGGTCTTCATTCATCCTTTCAATATGTCCAAACCATCGCATCACACTTCTTTGAACTTTCACTTTCACGCTTTCTTTTACTCCGCATTCATTCAGAACCCATTCGTTTCTCACTCTATCTTTCAGTGTTTTTCCTGTCATACTTCTCAAATGAGCCATTTCTACGGTGCATACCTTATTTACTTCTCTTTCATTCACCATCCACGACTCGCTTCCATGCATCAGGGTCGGCAACAATATACAATTGTGTACCGCCATTTTCATTAAATTTAATTTAATTTTGAAAAATGCTTTTCACTAAGTTGGCTAAACCCCGTCTAACCTTGTCATAGATACTTTCTTACATTGCCATAAAGAGTCAACACCTAAATGATATGAAGATCTCTATCTGTAAATTAAGACCCTGTAATAAAATAGTAATGTAATAGATTAATCAATGTTCTGATTCCGGCTGCGTTACCTTTGTTACCTCTAGCCACTAATTATATCTCTTTTTCGAAACTCATCCTACCTTCTCATTACTCTGCGGTTTTGTCTTGTCAATTTTGTAACAGTGTCCTCTTGAAAATGACACAATTAAGTTAAAAGTACTTGAGGTGAAATAAATGCTCAAATTGTGAAAACTAAACTCTTGTTTTTTTTTTAAATTATACTTTCACATAAAAACCTGTGTTTCATTTCTTTCAACATAGGGATAAAATACTTGTATATCTCAAATCCACGGAGTTACAACACAGCTTCTCCAGGTGGTGAACTGGAAATTAGTGGTCGGAGACTGGAGGAGTTACAGAAAGATAATCCATTTTTCAAATTTATTAAATATTTTTATGGCTTTTATTCAAAAGATAATGTTGATATCATCAAAAGTTATCCATGGTCTTGGAGGCAGTCTTTGGCACGGCGCGGCTGCGGTCTATGGTAGCGTACAGCCGCAGCTCAGCCAGGACCTTTTCCTCCAGGAGTAGGGTAAACTTCATCATCCAGTTGCGCCCGGTTATCTGCGGAGGCAGGTCATCCGAGGAGACGGTCATCTGGGAGACTGTGTAGTTGCCCTGCAAAGCAAAATATGATGATACCAGTTCCAGTGATGCTTAAAGCTCGGTAAAATATGGAGCGTACTTATAAATAGAGTTTTTAATGCCAATGAAATAATGAAGAATCTCTAACTTAGGTTGATTTTATATTTTTTATGGTGAGATGGTGATTTTTATGGTGATGCTACATGACCGGTTCAGTCTTCTGGTAAAGGTTCAAACTTGTATAAAGGAAAGTGATAAGTTTGATTCCCTGCGCAGTACAAAAAAAAATACAAATATGATTTTCGTTGGGTTTTTTTTCAGCTTTAAATTTTGAGCTGTGTCCATTGATCTATCACAGTTACTGTACTGTACAGATAAGTATTAAATTAATCTCATGAATCAAACACAGTTATATGTGAAACAGGTGGCAAGAAATGGCTTCTAATCTCATTGTGTAAACGAGCCAACCAGGAAAATAACCACAGTGTTTGGCAATCGTGCGTTTGCTGTTGCGGGTCCCTCTTCGTGGAACCAGCTGCCACCGGAAGTTCGAGTTTCAAAATCCAGGGAAAACCTTAAAAAAACCCTCAAGACACACTACTTCGCCGCGATAACACAAAAAGCGCCCTTGGAGTGACAATTTTCACGAAACGGCGCTGTACCAAGTCATCATTATCATCATCATTGTGGAGCCTCGCAATCTCTGGATCAGACATTTCCAAGTCCCGGACGATCTGCGTGAAGTGGACCATGCTCTTTCGACCAGACGCGAAGCCGAATCTCTTAATGACGTCCATCTCTATCTGGACAACCATCGGGAAGATTATCTGCATCATTTTCAACATTTCATTGCCCGCTGCCTCCTTTGCGTCGTTCAGTTCTTCGCTGGGTTGAAAAAATCATCTGCCTTTATGAAAAGACCAAACACAAAGGTTCATCCAGCCTTACAGCAACTGGGCTTTGCTTGCAAAACTGGCGCTGACTAGCTATGACCAAGCATGCAGAGGGCTCTTGAGGTATAATTCACACAACATCAGCGCTCACCTAACATCTCATCCTGAAATTTATTTATGCATATATTTACATCTTGCCAATATATTCTATGGTATGGAAGGTTGGGCACTAATCCAATGCCACAAAAATAAATATCTCCCTTTGAAATTTGTGAGTATTGACAAATAAAAAATGGAGGAATAACGGGCTCCAAGTTTAAGGAGAACATCCTGATTGAAAAATTTGGTGTAGTGGTCTGGAAAAAGTACAAAATCCCTGTTTTGGGGTTCTGTATTGAAAATACAGATTTCCATGATGATCTCCAACCTATACTGAAGAGCACAAGAAAAGGAATAATCGGGAATTCAGCAAGATGTGTAGACTGTCAAACACAGCACAGGTAGGAGACAGATGCTCTGCCCTTGAAATATAAGGTGGTGGAGGAGCTGTTCCGCACGGTGCAGGACAGGGACATGTTTGCCGTGGTGATGTTGGGGGGAACTGACAGGGCACATGAAATACTAAGGCAACTGCGGACTAAGGAATGGGTGTACCTGCTGAATGGGGCAGACTTTGGGGAAGTTGCTCTTGGTGAGGAATATTTTAGCCATGTGGGGCTCTTGCAGGAAGTCACAGACATCCATGGTGACATCCACAAGGGAGGGCTGGTAGTCCGCGCCTCTCTTCTCATACCCCATGATGTGAATCTGCAATAACAAAAAAAAAAACTGTATAAGAATGTACAGTTACTAATCAATTAATAATCTGTAATCTAAGCTGCAAAGATACGTTGACAATACAAAATAAACCATACCTCACATAAAAATAAACCTTCCAACTGCTGCCACCTTTACCTGAAACAGGGGGGGCATTGGCAAAAGTGAACCAAGTTTTTACTCTTTGTGATCTTATAATTTTGGGGATCGCTATAACCGGGTTCTTCTTTATTTTTATTATTTTTAAATATTATAAAACATACTTAACCTTTATCACCCTGGTCGGGTTTTTGCTCGTGGACTGTATGTTCGGTGCTGACTTTAATTTTGAGGTGATGCGGGGTGTGGAGATGACTTGAAAGATGTAGTTAGTTAAACAATTTAATGGTCCTTTATTCCATAAAGATTACAAGGGGTTTTTACAAAGGATTACGTGAATAAAATTAGATGAACAGTTGGGACAAGTTACCAGGTCGACGATTGAGACAGAAGAGACAGAAGGAAGTTAGGTTTTAATGCGCCTGTGACATCTGTCAGAAATGCAATACCAACCCAACAGAATGTACCAAAGACAAAAAGATTACTATTCTTGGTAGGTATATTATTTTAATTAATTTGGTCATATTAAATTTGGACCATACTGGCGGGCCTCAGATTGGCAAATACCGTGTTATAACGGTGAATATTTGGCAATATTACTAGAGAGGTCATCTCCACAATGATGTATGATAGCTCGTTTACATAATGTTACATCGTGGACTGTATTTTTGAGGTTGTCATAATATACTGGTTAACAGTGATTGACTCTAATTTATAATTCTTTTTTGTTTTTCAATAACTGGTACTTGTCTGTAGAAATCAACACTTAGATCTAAGAATCATTGATTATACAAAACAATGGTAGGTGCATACAAACTTAAATAGAATTCTGACTTTGAAAATAATTTATTTGACTTATACACCTTGAAGAAGTTGAAAGTTAAGTATTAATCTTACTTGTTGTATGTATGGTAGTCAATTGTGTTAGCAACAAATGATACTTCAATTAAGTTGATATGGTGAGTTACCCTTGTAGGTAAGCATTTACATACAAATTTACATGGATTCAATAAAGTGTACTTATAATTACTCAGCCTTTTAATTAATTAAATACATAATTTAATGTGATCAGTTCTTGCATAGTAACATAAAACATAAAGTGAAGTTACAGATAACATAATAAGACAAATAATAATCAGTAAGTACATAATCATTTATCCTGCTAGGAATTACCAAATAGGTAATTTACTTAATTTTTGAATTGGTCTCTTTTTAATACCAGAGTCAGTTTTTATGGATACTACTCTCAGAATACCATCCGTACCAGGATGTAATTCTGTTACTCTTCCCAATCTCCATCTCAAGGGCGGTTGATTATCCTCCCTAAGCACAACTAAATCATTAATTTGTAGTGTAGATGTCGTTAACTGAGTCCATTTCTTGCGAGGTTGCAAAGAATTGAGATATTCATTAGTCCAACGCTTCCAGAAGGTCTGGAATAGTCGACTTAACAGTTGATACCGATTAACTGCATGGATTGGAATATGATTCAGATCTGGTTCGGGAAGAGCGACCAGTGGTCCTCCGATAAGGAAATGACCCGGAGTCAATGGTAACAAGTCATTAGGATCGTCTGATAAGGGTGTCAACGGCCTTGAATTCAGACAAGCTTCGACTTGGATTAATAAAGTAGAACATTCTTCAAAAGTGAGGGTATGATTGCCCACTAACTTTTTAATTAAATGCTTTGCGCTTTTTACAGTAGTTTCCCATAGACCACCGTGATGGGGTCCATCTAAAAGTTTGACTGGCAATCCAGGCAAGTGTTATGCTAGAATCTGTCCACAATGTGGAACTTGTTATAACCAGGTTACTGGTCTCACTAACGCGTTTAAATAATTTAGATAATAATAAAGCTGCGTTCAATTCTAACCGGGGTAAGGAGATTTGTTGCAAAGGTGCTACCTTTGACTTGGCACAAAAAAGTTGAGAGTTAACTTCGGAAGTCAACTCGTTGCGAGTAACTAAATAGATACATGCTCCGAATGCTCGTATAGAGGCATCCGCAAAGCCGTGTAGTTCTACGGAGGATTTATGATCTGTTCCACATACATGCCGTGCTAC
The DNA here is from genome assembly GCA_951799405.1 of Agapetus fuscipes. NCBI lineage: Eukaryota > Metazoa > Arthropoda > Insecta > Trichoptera > Glossosomatidae > Agapetus > Agapetus fuscipes. Next base: position 16,190,209 of record OX637334.1, read on the forward strand.
ATGTATGGAGGCTGCTAGGTTGAACTGATGCACAAAATTACACCATTCAGTTTTTGTTGGAGTAGATAACTCATCATCCCATTTACTGCTTTCTTGCCACAGCCGTTGCATAAAGAGTTTGGAAATTATAGTAATGGGAGAGAGCAACCCTAAAGGATCAAACGTTCTGGCTATCGCAGATAAAATTGATCGCTTGGTTAAATTTGCTTCGTTACATTCAATGTGTAAATTGAATATCAACGTGTCAGTACTAGGTTGCCACGTTAATCCTAAAGTTTTATAAGTGTCATGGTTTGCAAAATTTACAGATGAAACACTTTCTTGCAATTGTAGGGAACTATTGGTTGTCCACTTTCTTAATGACATACATGCACTATTAAATATTTCAGTAATTTGGGTTTTAATCAAATTGAGCTGATTAATATCGTCGTGTCCAGTTATCAAGTCGTCCATGTACATGTCTGACTCGATAACTTGACAAGCTTCAGGGTACTTGTCCCTATTTGTTTGAGCGAGTTGCATGATGCATCTCGTAGCTAGGAAGGGGGCTGAAGCGGTTCCGTATGTAACCGTGTTTAACTGATACTGGCAAAGCAAGTGAGTCACACTGTCTCTCCATAGGATTCTTTGAAGGGGTCTGTCCTGTGGCTGAATATCTATTTGTCGATACATTTTCTCCACGTCAGCTGTCATCACCCACCTGGGCGTTCTGAAACGTAACAAAATGTCAAATAGATCTTGTTGCACAGTAGGTCCTATCATTAAAATGTCATTCAACGAAAGCCCAGAGGCAGTTCTGGCGCTCCCATTGAATACTACTCTCAGTTTTGTAGTCGTGGAATGTTCTTTTATTACCGCGTGATGCGGAAAATAATAAGCAATTTGAGTGTTATGTGGGGGCACAAGACTCATGTGTCCTAAAGCTAAATATTCGGATAAAAAGTCATCATACCGCGCCTTGAGCTGAGGATTGCGGTTGAGTTTGGATTCTAGCGAGATCAGACATTTTGATGCTCGCGCTAATGAATCGCCTAATACCCCAGGGTCCGACTTCAGACCTATGCGTGTCTGGAATCTCCCCTGCGGTGATCGGGTTGTGGTTTGGACGAATAGATCTTCCATAGCCTTTTCTTCTAAAGATTGATGTTTAGTATTCTCGATGGTTTCACACTTCCAAAAAGCTTCTACCAGTCCGTGAAGACCGGTTGACGCTCCTCTGCTGGACCCAGACGTCCTTCGGGATCCTCCAGACGCCGCAGTCAGCATCGATGATACGAAGGTAGTTTGCATTGGTGCCAAACCGGTCGCCAACCATCCCAAGTGTGAGGGATAGAACCGGAGCCCTCCCCTTGACAGCGACGTCCGGCTGCAGCGCAGGATTCTCCAAAAGACGTCTGCGCCGAGCAGCATGGAGACTGCGCCAGCCTTGGCAAACTGTGGGTCTGCCAGGTCGCGCAGTGGTACGGGCGCCTCACACCTGAAACTGGTTTGGGGAAGATTTGTAGTTATGGTCTCTACAACAAGGAATGAACATTCAGTTTTAAAACCAGATAATCGAGAAGCTATTGTAGCCGTAACGGCTTCAGATGAATAACTTGTTTGTTGTTGAATACCTTCAATAGGCATTTTTAACGTAGATTTAGGAAGCTTCAATGAGTCAGCTAGTTCCCTTGTTAGGAAGTTTGCCTGCGACCCATTATCTAAAACGGCTCGTACAGCTCTTGACGACCCGTCTGAGTCATACAAGTGTACGCTTACAGTTGTTAACATAGCTTGAACATTATTGGAATTACTAAATGCTGCCAAGGCAATCTTATGGTCTATAGTATGTAACAATGTATGGTGATTGCTTTGACATTTTTTGCATTTGCTTGAGCTACGGCATTTGTATGCTTGGTGCCCAATGCGAAGACAATTGAAGCATAATCTATTACTTTTTGCGGAATCCCGCCTTTGAGAAACATTTAACTGTATGAATTGACTGCATGTGTGAATGTAATGTGGTCCTTTACAGATCGGACACTTGACACCTTCTATTGTAAGCAACGCTTTCTTGGTTGCAGGTTTGCTATTCGTTGGCTCGAGAGTGTATTGATTATACATTTCTAAATGAGATGCCTTTTTTTTTAGAAATGCCAAAAAATCATTAACCGATTTGTAGTCCTTGTGGGACTTCCAATCGCTAATGCTTGGTGGGTCTAATTGCTTCAGAAACTGGTAGATGAGTAATTCATCCCAGTTCGAAGTGTCAACCCCCAAGCTGTGCAGTGCATTTAAATTACTACTTATAGTGTTGGTGAAATTGTGAATCTCATTAAATCTTCTCACATTAAATTTAATACTGTGTATGTTATCTAGATGCGTTTTTATTAAGATCTCCTTGTTGTTTTATCTGGCTTCCAAAATACTATATGCCAGGGGGTAGTTTTTCCCTGATACTTCTAATTGCGCTAAGATTGACTGTACTTGAGGAGATAACGAATTTTTCAGATACATGAATTTCTCTATATTTGAAATGTTTGCATTATTGTCTATTAAGGCCAAAAATAAATCTCTAAATGTTACCCAGTTGTCATATTTTCCATCAAAGATCGGAATTGACAATTTAGGTAAGTTCATGGGGTTACAGAATTCATTATTAACTATATGATTAATTTTTAGGCTATTGGCCTCAGATTGCTCTAAGAACCCTTCATACTTTGCTATTAAATTCACCAGGACCTCTTCCTGGTGTAGCATTGTTCTATGTAGGTCCTCATCATTGGCCAAAGCATCTACATTATGGTTATACAATTCATTAAATTTTGTTATTATTTCTCTGATTTGACATAGTTTTGATTTTACTAGTGAGATTTCTAAATTTTCCTTTAAAATATATTGTTCATAGGTAGCTAATCTAGCTGACAATGTCCTCGTCCAATTTGACAGTCTAGTCGTCATTTTGAAACACAATATACACTAATCACAAATAAATAGATAAATAACACTGGCCTGCCTGTGTGGAGGAATCCTCGGTGATCCCGTGACTCGTACTGGGTCTGGCAGCTCGTGCGGCCCGTGCGTGGTGTCGATCTCAGCTTTGGTCAGCTGATATGGGGCGCCTGCCTGCACCAAGCAGCGCTCCTGGTTCGTCAGAAAGAGAAGCTCCTCCTGCTCGTGGATGATGATGGATGACTCTCGCACTAGGCCTGGGCCTGTGCGCAGTCGATGTGGGGCTCAGTTTGCTTCACAAACTGATGTGGGGACGCCTGCTTGTACAAAGCAGCGCTCCGCATTCGTCAGAAGGAGTGGTTCCCTCTGCCCGGCCCGCTGATGAAGGATGACTCTCGCACTAGGCCATGCGGCCCTTGCGCAGTCGATGATGGGCTCAACTGATGGCAATCAGCTGATGTGGGGGCGGCTGCTTGCACAAAGCAGCGCTCCGCATTCGTCAGAAGGAGAAGCTCCCTCTGCCCGGCCCGATGATGAAGGATGACTCTCGCACTAGGCCATGCGGCCCTTGCGCAGTCGATGTGGGGCTCAGTTTGCTTCACAAACTGATGTGGGGACGCTTGCTTGTACAAAGCAGCGCTCCGCATTCGTCAGAAGGAGTGGTTCCCTCTGCCCGGCCCGCTGATGAAGGATGACTCTCGCACTAGGCCATGCGGCCCTTGCGCAGTCGATGATGGGCTCAACTGATGGCAATCAGCTGATGTGGGGGCGGCTGCTTGCACAAAGCAGCGCTCCGCATTCGTCAGAAGGAGAAGCTCCCTCTGCCCGGCCCGATGATGAAGGATGACTCTCGCACTAGGCCATGCGGCCCTTGCGCAGTCGATGATGGGCTCAACTGATGGCAATCAGCTGATGTGGGGGCGGCTGCTTGCACAAAGCAGCGCTCCGCATTCGTCAGAAGGAGAAGCTCCCTCTGCCCGGCCCGATGATGAAGGATGACTCTCGCACTAGGCCATGCGGCCCTTGCGCAGTCGATGATGGGCTCAACTGATGGCAATCAGCTGATGTGGGGGCGGCTGCTTGCACAAAGCAGCGCTCCGCATTCGTCAGAAGGAGAAGCTCCCTCTGCCCGGCCCGATGATGAAGGATGACTCTCGCACTAGGCCATGCGGCCCTTGCGCAGTCGATGATGGGCTCAACTGATGGCAATCAGCTGATGTGGGGGCGGCTGCTTGCACAAAGCAGCGCTCCGCATTCGTCAGAAGGAGAAGCTCCCTCTGCCCGGCCCGATGATGAATGTGCGCCCGCTGTATGGGGCCACGTGCTCTCCTCTCCGTCGCGCTGCGTAAAAGTCCGCTTTTTGTGAGCACAAAAGGGTCCTCGGTGGACGCAGATGACTCCAGATGCTAGTTCACTGAATAATCCGCTGGTATGGAGCAACAAGGTCGCTCATCCTGCTCGAAGTGACCAAAAATGGTCACGATCCGGTTCGAAGGACCAAAAATGGTCGGGTTTTTGCTCGTGGACTGTATGTTCGGTGCTGACTTTAATTTTGAGGTGATGCGGGGTGTGGAGATGACTTGAAAGATGTAGTTAGTTAAACAATTTAATGGTCCTTTATTCCATAAAGATTACAAGGGGTTTTTACAAAGGATTACGTGAATAAAATTAGATGAACAGTTGGGACAAGTTACCAGGTCGACGATTGAGACAGAAGAGACAGAAGGAAGTTAGGTTTTAATGCGCCTGTGACATCTGTCAGAAATGCAATACCAACCCAACAGAATGTACCAAAGACAAAAAGATTACTATTCTTGGTAGGTATATTATTTTAATTAATTTGGTCATATTAAATTTGGACCAACCCTGAGTATCTAAAAATTCCACATGGTCCGAAGTGGGGTACCGGAGGACCCCAGCTACTTTTCATACAAAATAATCATAAGGAAGAGAGCCCGCCAGACGTGCGTTTCGGTCCGCACACGCCGTCGGAATGACGCAAATAGGTCAAACTCAACCAGTGTTTCCTAAACGGTGGAAGAGAATTTAAAATAAACATTTCTATAATAATTTTTATTTCATTTTCAATTGAATAATAGTGAAATATGCAACATAGAATTTAAAAAAAAAAAACATAAATAAAGTTAAAATCAAAAAAACATCAATACAATTTTTCAAGTTATGTACAATAGTGTTGAGAAATATCAAGCAAAGGCATCTTTTATTATCTGGGCGTAGTTTATATCTGCAACAAATTAACGAATGGTTTATTATTTATTTAAATACTAAATCTAAGATGCAAATATATATTAAAATTTACAATCCACATCTTATACACCCACAAAAGTAAACATACGTAGGATTTTCGCACATACTAATACAATTTCAAATGTGTCTGCAGTAGGAAATACCGCAAATGAACATAAGCTCTGCAACTTTGCCGCCTTTCCTTGAAGCAGGGGTGGCATTGACATAATTGAAACATTTTTTTTACAGTATGCAAACTCAGATTCATCAGTCTCAGATTCAATAATATCTTCGACTTCAGAATCATCCGAATTACACAATTCGAATTCTAAGTCACTGTCAATAACTTCGTCATCACTAAAGTCTTGCAATTTTTCTATTTCTTCATAGGTATTTTTTCTAGCCATTTTCTAGAGAGAGAAAAAAATCAAATGTTAGGCACATATCACAAAGGAAAAACAATATACCTATTCAGAAAAAAAACAACGAACTTACCTTTCTCTTCACAAAAAGTTTATTTTATATTTATAAAATATTATAAAACTTGTGGGAACCACTGGAATGACAGGAGACGACGCAACTGTTCCACTCGCTTACCCAGAAACGACGGAGTAAAGTCGTCAGCGGACAATATAGTTGACTCTCTTCCGCACAGCTGTGACGCGGTAAGCCCGCGTAAAAAAGTTAAACAAGTAGCTTATCTCTGGACTGCACACACATGGAACACACACACAATGGCGCGCCCGCACTTCCCGTCCCCCCACATGCTCCAGCACTCCCCCCGCGAGAGCATTTGTGACGTGTTTCTGACCACGTGATTACTTAGAGTACTCGAATATTTATCAAAAACAATGATTTGAAGACTACATGCTTTGAATACTTAAAAACAAAAAATACAGAAACGTTTCTTAGTAGCTTTACGAAGATTACAAAAAGTTTCAATTGAATTGCTCGATTAATTATTGAGTAATCAAATAAAACGTTTTTTTGGGGTATCTCATAAACCCCGCTTCGGCCAGGGAAGGTTAATAGATTATGTAGAATACTTACGGTGGTGTAAAGTGGTATGTCCCTAGGCAGGACTATGTTTCCATTCATCATGTTGGTAGTCCAGTTGTACTTGTCTACTCCTAGATCCCACACTATGGTGTCTCCCAGCTCAGTTCCGGAATATTCCACATTGTCTAGACTCACATCGTAAGTGCGCTGGAAATATGAGGAGAAGTGTTAACACACACTTCTGGTGGCCAGTACCTCGGCAGATGTGTCTCCACTTTGTTCTGTTGCACACATCTTTCATCCCCTTGATTTTCAACATTCTCTTTAAGCATGCTCTTCTCTTTCTTTGACATTCCAGTCATGCGTAATCTAACTTATCTGATTAAGCTATTGTTTTCTAATATAAAAATAATTTAATATTTCTGAACATATTGTCTTACTCCAGTTTTTGCAGAATACACCAAAGCAAAAATATGAACAAAAACTCCAAATACTTTTTCAACAACCTTCATCTTGTTTTTTCATTCACTTTTATCCAACTACTTTTGCATTGAAATGAAAATGAGGTTTTTATACAGAAATGTCTATGTTGTTTGTTTTTGTATTATCAAAGAATAACATTGTAAATGTCATCCTGTTAATTCTAGTGTTTATTGCAATGATTATATCTTTATCATTGTAAAAATTGCATTTATTGTAAATGTAATTTTGATAATTAAAATCTCATCACTTTTAAATGAAGGGCAGATGTTCTAGTTCCTTGTTATTATTATTTATTTATTTTAATTACAAAAAAACTAACCTCATCCATTGTTTTTTTTTTTGACATAAGAGTCAGATGTCGGTTTCAAAATAAAGTTTTTTTTTTGTCCTTGCACACATCTTTTATCTTCTTGGCGTTCATCACTCTATTCATGCACGCTCTTGTCTTTTTCTTACTCTGCAGAATCCGGTTACTTGCAATCTGGCTTACTTGTTCAATCTTTTCATTCCACGGTGGTCCCCTTCCACGCTTACCTTAAACATTACAGTTTTTAGTCAGTTGATCATTGTATGTTCTTCTAGATGCGTGCACCATATCATTGTACTCTAGCTTTTTTTCCCCAAGGAACTTACATAATCAGCAGTCTGCTTAAATTCTGAGCTAATGGGAGCTTCATATATAACAATCTGTTTGTCATTTCAGGAGATGCGTCAGCCCCTCTCATCCCTGCGGTGTGTTGTGCGCTCCCTGTGGGACCCCGTGGAGGATGTATCGGCCGCTGGGGCGCAGGCGCTGGCGGGCGTGGCTGGCGCCCTGGCCTGCCAGGCACCTCAGGCCGTCCCCCGTGCCGTGGCGCGTCTCAGGAGGCTACTGAGGGTGCAGGACGAGCTGGCTGCAGCATGTGGATGCTACATGGCGCTTCTAGCCGCCCTTATGAAGGAGAGCTCTGCTGATCAATTGTTAGGGTGAGTCCATCACCTTTGTGATGTTCCCTCTGTACACACAGTTGGACAGATTGGCAAGCCTGAAAAAGCGTCATTTAGGTGAATGTTTGCTGAAATTAACCTCTTTCAGCCACAAACTCTGCAAGTATTGATCTAATCAAAATGTACAAATGTAACTTTTATAAACTAATTATCTACGAGCACCAATGCCATCAGAGATCTTTGGAGAAGTAGCAATCACGGTAATAAGACACGAGCCATTTGATGCAATTTTGGGGTCCAGTGTTGCTTACATCCTGTTATCTAAGGAATCAAATCAAATACATTACACTTAAAATGCAACAGGTCATTGGAAACAATAATAACATTTACCGTTTTATATTCAATATATATTTTTTTTTCATTCCATGACCAATCACGAGTTTTATATTTTCTAGCATTATTAAATCTGATTTTGTTCTTTTCAGGCCCCAATACATGGCAAGTGTGATTCCCCGACTTTGGCCGTATCTATCTCATCCTACGAGTGCCGTCCGCCGTGCCACTCTCCAAACCCTCCGGACTCTCACCCAGTGCTCCAGCAGCATATTTGGCCATCGGCAAACTACCTCCGACCTTCCAAGGTCTTCCAATGACCTTCAAAATTTAAAGTCAGAAGAGAAAACTGGAACAGGCAATGAAAAAAGTCAAATGGAATCTGTAAAAGAAGAGAAATTTGAAACAAACAGTGAAGTTAGTGAAGAGAATCCAATGGAATGTATAAAAGAAGAAAAATCCATAGTAGATAATGACATACAAGCTTTCAAGAAAGAGAATTATAATACTAAACACAATTCTGCTGTAAAAGATGAAGAAAAGGCTGATTTTGTAAATAAAATGGGGACTGGCTGCATTGTCAAGTGTGACGAACAAAACAAGACTGAAACCAATTTGAAATTAGAATGCGAGAGCATAGATAATGTAGGTTTATTTAAGAGTGAAGGAGTTGGCCATCTTGGGAACGGGGAGAGCTGGACGGACTTTCTTTTGGATGGGGATGATGCAGAGGATAGAGCTGATGATATGGATTCTGAGGGTTGGAATGCTCAGCTTCTGCAAGATGCTCTCCGACATGTATTTCAAAGAATCCTGATAGAGCACATTCCCGATATACAGAATATTGTTGAAGAAGTTAGTTGTTTTAGATTATTATGGAGCTTTGGGTTGTTATTTTCAGTACAGAACTTTCTCACTGTTTTTGGGAGTCCTGTTTAAACAAAAAAACAAAAGAATTTTTTTTTAAATTGTGTTTAGCACTATGAGCGCGGATCCGCTTTCCGGCGCTTGAGGGGTTAAGTGTGAGTGAGGCCCATGGGAAGTTTTAGTTGGATTGGTCTAATCTAATCTAATCTAAGCTGCAAAGATATATATCATTTAAGATTTATATTAAATGCATTCCCACAAGCAGATATGTATAATTTCGCGCTAACACATGCCGCATGTGGACCTACAATATAAAAACCCAATCTCAAATGAACATAAGCCTTGCAACTCTTGCCGTCCTTCCCTGAAACAGGGGTGACATTGGCAAAGTGAACCAATTTGTATATTATGGGTGGTCAGCCGCATAACAACCTATAAGTCAAGGATAACGCAAGTTAGTGTGCCTACCACATATTCCTCCACCTCTTGTCACAACAAGGGCAGCTTGTAAAACAACTCGCATTCATTCCTTTTTCAAAACAATTAAAACTTAGTGTTTTCATGACTCATTCCTTTGCCAAACGATCCGTATATGGAATGGGTTTGCCAGTATCCGTGTGCCCATCACAATTTTACCCAGGTGTATTCCAAACCAATATTAATTGCACTTCCTTTCAGTGTCTTTAAACAAAGGCAACACAACACTACACAGCTAACACCCCTGCTAAAAAGGATCAGAACATTAACCATCACCTCAACAACTCCCACACCTCGTCGGTGTTATAGCCGCGGGGATCAAGACAGGTTATTTGGAACCGGGTAACGCTGGTTCGAATCCCGCGACGATAACTTCGACCCTGGTTCAACAGATGCCGTTGCATGCACACAAGCTTCTGCTTTCGCATGAAGACAACTGGCCAGGTAAAATAGGTTGGTGGATTGCATTCCTTTCCACAAATCTATTTTTTTAATAAAAAAAAAAAAAAAAAAAAAACTCTGCGGGACTCCAACCAGTGTCATTGACCTCTAGATTCTCTGATATCTAGGGAGTCTCTTGCATGCGATTCCTTGAAAAAACTCATAAAGGACTCAATTTGATACTTGTTGCAGGTGTGGAACAATTTGGTGCAGTGTTCTAGTCTTGAATACCTGTTACACGCCGCCTGCCCATTTGTCTCCACTTGGATATGCCTCAGCATGCAGCCAGCCAAAGTGCCATTTGACCAGGCACAGCTGATACACCCTAAACTCATCACAAAGGTTAGGGCTAGCAACACCAGAAGCGCTATTCTGCTAAATTCATTACACTTTGGATATCCATACAAATCGGGAGTGCGAAAGAACTCCATGGATAAAAAATCACATTACACCTTATTTTTGGACACAAATCGCCAGCTCGTCGCCTTAAGGTCGTAAGTAATTTAGCAGAATAGCGCTTCAGGTGACCATTATGAATATATTAAGATAGGTGATCATTATGAACATTTTAATTTTTAATTTTATGCCTCAAAAGAGCTTTGATTCTTTTGTTAAACCACTGTCTTATGGCCTAACATTTAAGATTTGTTTGGTACCGTGGAGCTGGAGCTTTGATAAGTTTCCCCCATGTTTTCAAACGGCTTCTTCAGTAATGTGAACTTTTCGTTTTTTGTTTTAAATAAATTTGTGAACCTTTTATTGCCTTGCCAGAATTAAGTATTACATTATTAATTAATATTATTTTTATGAGTACGATGCCAACTTTTCAACTAGCATCAGAAAGGAGCAGAACTCTGAAGAAGTTACGCAAAGTGGTAACAAAATATAAGCAAGAAGAAAGAAACTATGGACCACAATCTAAGCTAGGAAGAACATTATCAATCATCTGAATCCGGCCGTGAAAACCTAAAAACATTTATAGCCTTCAAACCTTTAACCTTTTCCATTCTGAATTTATTTGCTACATACGCACCGCCAGAACGGAATACTTTTTTGAGGTTATTTTTTTACACATAAATTGATTTCCTACCTTAATTACTTGATATAACTTCAAAATTTATGAAAAAGTATATTCATTAGTTATCCAGGAACACAAATCACAAACTTTCAACACATGTTTTCACTTGTTGTTTTATATAAAAACAAGTAAATCACAATAATATTATTCAAAAATATATATTATACGCACATTCCATAACTAGATTTTATATCCATTAGGTTTTAAACATTTTTTTTACTCACTTAATAAATACTCGTCACTAAAGAAAAAAATATATTAGTTATTTTACAAAAAACAAAAAACGTAAACACTTATACCTATCTGAATAGAGTATACTTGCCTGGATTTTGTTTATAAACATTGGTACACACGCGCGGGACGAGAGATCGAGCTGTTCTGATGAAATATTTGAGAAAGAATATTTTCAAAATATGTATAATATGAGATTATATGAGTAGTCCAATTGCAAACAGCGCTATGTTAAAAAAAGTTTTTTTTACGAAATTCAATAAAAACATCTACTAGTTAAGTTATTGAAGAAATTGTTGTTACATTATAATAATTCTACAGTGGTATTATTTAGAAATTATTTTATTATAAAAAATGAAATCTCGGTATTATATAATTCTTGTAATTTGAATATTAAAATTGAACATAGCAAGTTCTGCAAAAGTCTTTGTAACATAGACATCTTTGCAGTTGTATGGAATTAACATAGACAGTTTTGAATCAGTAAGTCGTAAAACTAAGCCTCTCTATTAGTCTTAATCTCTCTTTCAATATTGCCAAATATACGGTCAGGGGGCAAGAAAGAATGCCCAACTACCGGAAAAAAAATTGCTATTTTTTAAATTTGATTTAGAGCTTTTGTTTTACAGGCAAGATAGCGGGATTTGCACGAGGATGTTGGCGTCTTAGCGCCATTTGCAAGTGAACAGTAACATAGACAGTTTTGAAAGTGGATTGTCAAATATCATAGCGACTTTTGCAAGAGTATACCGTATTAAGCCTCAAATTATACGTAACGTAGCGAGTTTTTGAATAGTTTAATAAAATACACATAAGCGTTTTTAAAAATCCAATATAATGACATCAAAAACAAAAAAAAAAAATTTTTTAACATAGCGCTGTTTGCAATTGGACTACTCATATTAGTGTACCTATAATTTAAGCAACAAAAAACTTTAAAAAATTTGAACACCGATGTCAGGGGAAGCTTTAAACTTCGATGACATGCATAGATGCCAGCCGCACTGTATGCAAGTTACGTCATGACATCTATGCATGCCAGCCGCAGCCAAAGGGTTAATGCAGTTTATGAATGGTGGTAGAGAATGTTTGTCAGGACATTGGATATGACTTTGACAAAACATTGAAAACTCTAATAAAAATTTCATCACTTCAGCCTTGGTCTTCCAATCCTTCTCCTTCATCCTGGGTGCCCATTCATGGTGCATTTTGGGACCCACGCGTTCAATCAAGTCATACTTATATCAGGTTCTTCTCTTACCTATTAATTAAGGAAATATTTTGATTATTTTCAGGAGAGGAAGCGGAATGCCGTGTTAACCTTAGACAATGCATCCGGCCTCATCGGTGACATATCTCTGACTGGCAATGGCATCTCTGTGCAATCCCTCAAGCTGTATGTGGGAGGAAGTGAGACAACATCTGCGAGTCTGAGGGAAAGCAACCTCACTAGAGCTCGCTGTGCAGCTGCCAGAATGTTAGGTGAGACAATCATGCCATCTGTTTCTATCATATTAAGTTGAATGTGGGAGGGAATGAGACAATCTATGTGAGTCGAGGGAAAGCAATGTAACCAGAGCTTCCTGTGCTGCCAGAGTGTTAGGTGAGACAATCATGCCATCTGTTTCTATCATATTAAGTTGAATGTGGGAGGGAATGAGACAATCTATGTGAGTCGAGGGAAAGCATTGTAACCAGAGCTTCCTGTGCTGCCACCAGAGTGTTAGGTGAGACAATTATCTCTTTCTGTTTAATTAACCTTTATGTAAGAACAGAGGAGAATCCCATACAAACACATGTACCTTTGTTGTAGGCAACACACGACAAATGTATTTAACCTAGAAATGGAGCTTTAGAATCGAAATTAATAGTTCAATTTGAGTCATTATTAGAACTTCAATTGATTTCTAGTATGCTGATTTAAAGGCAAAAGAAAATATAATATATTATTGATTCTGACATGCACTTCCACTCTACTCCCCAGTACACACGCCTGCCTGAGAGTGAATAGAAGTATTTCTGTTAGTTGGGTAGAAGCATTATTATTAAGGATTTGTTTTTATGTTGTCAGGTTTGCTGTCGTGCTACATAGTCAAGCCCGCTCCAGGGATCATTTACACCCCTGAAGTGGACAGCCCAATAGATTGTTATATTAATGTAAGTCCTTCTGCTTTCTTTGCCGTCTTTTCTTCTGCAGTTGTCCATGTTCAAACCCAATTTATGTATCCTCAAGAGCTGTCTTAGGAAACTGGATTGAAGAGCCTAGAGAGTGTATTAATTTACACTTCAGGTATAAATATAAATGACCAAAATATGTGTGGTCTCTGCAAATGTCAAAATGAGACTGTCAGCAGTCAAAAAGTATCATTAGTGAAATTATGATTGTAAGACATATATGATGAATGTGAAGACAAATGAGATAACTGGCCTTTGCATCAAACCAACCCTGCAATACCATCAATAGCAGAGCTATAACACCCTCTGTTGATACATCTCCAAAGGTCATCTTATGCACCTACAATCTTCAATTTGGAGGAACAACTCCGAAGAAACATTTGACCTTCTCTCCACCATAACTGTTCGTAGAATCATTTGATATCCTTCTATTGGGAGCAGTGCCATCTATTGGATTGTGCAAGTCTGCCAGAAATACCTTTTTTATGATGGCTGAATCATTTGCATTTTTTGATGGTATTATTGGAATATCAGCCCCGACTTCTGGTTTCCAGATACTTCAAGTGTACCTGTCTTCCAAGAGTGCGGTGCAGCGGCTGATTGCGGGCCTCATCATCGCGGAGTGGGCCCAGCGGGATCCCGGCACCAGGCCCTGCCACCCCGCGCTGGCCAGCAGCCTGCATTCCTGCCTCACGCAACCAATATACTATGATGAGATAGCGGTGTCATGCACCAGGTACACAAACCCCAACCTTCTATCCTGTTGAGTAGGGGTGTTATGGATATTATATTTTTGATATGGATATGGCAATATTATTATTTCAGCCACCGATATATGATAGGATATGGAATTCTTTCAGACATCCGCCAGTTACAGATAGTTACAGATATTAGATTTTTAAGGAATTGTGAAAGTATAATATCTACAAATACAGTGGTGCCTCACACAACGAACTTAATTCGTTCCGGGAGCAAGTTTGTTATGCGAAAAGTTCGTTACGTGAAACGCGTTTTCCCATAACAATACATGTTAAAAAAAAAAATTCGTTCTGTAACATAAAATATGCTAAGATGACATAAAAAAAGATAATTTTTTTGTTATTATTTTTATTTAGATACGTCTAACAAAAACATAACTTTTTTAATTTTAAGACAGACTAAGTAGAGTCTACCGAATCTTGCACATCTTCATCCATTTTCTGCTTTTTGGCCAATGGTTTCATGAAAAACCTGTCCAAAGTCGTTTGTTTTTCTCTTTTCTCCAACATCTGCCGGAAATAACGGACAAGAGTATCGGAGTAAAGATCGTGATTTAATTCGTAATGAAGAACGATTGCCGCGATACGTGCGTAAGCTAAGCGCAGTGACTAACGACTGCCCGCGACTGCCTGCGGTGCCTGCGCGGGAGTATGCAATACATCGGCAGCGATCGTGGAAGCTCGGGCAAAGCAGTCGTGGAAGCTCGGGCGACTTCGTTGTGTGAAGCGAAGTTCGTTGTATGAATCGTGAAATGAACGAACAGGAAGTTCGTTGTGTGCAGCGTTCGCTGTGCGAGGCGTTCGTTGTGTGAGGCACCACTGTATAAGAAAATAAATTGTAGGGCTTTATTTCTAAGTTATCTTTTGGTTTTACTATCAGTCATATAAGGTTTTACTATTAGTCCAGTAACTAGTGTGGCTGCAAAGTGGCTTGTCCCGAACCACTTTACCAGTCTGTTCATTACTGGCTGCAGAAATTATTATTTCTGAATTTGAAATTATTGGGCAGTTGTTGCGGAGAACGGGATTTCTTTCTAGACTACTCACACTCATTACTTCAAGAACTTTCAATGCAATGCTCCAATTCCAAACCCCACGTTCACCAATCCTGCTAACACTTCCGTTAGATCTCACCAGTGCCAGTTTAAGGGGGGTCCGCAGTGCCCGCAGCGGACAGGGCCCCAAGGCCCGAGGGGCCCCGCGGGGCCACCGGAAGGGGCCCCGCGCGCACCCTTTTGGGTAAATTTTTTTACAGTACTTAGCTCCTCTTGAAAAAAAAATTTAAAAACATGAGAAATAATTCTTCACTATAAAAAAAATTAGGTAGGTACATAGGTTGTTCAAGACATCGGGGAACCAATGGGGGCGGCAGAGACATACAAATTCATGTTAAAAAACGACCTAGAAGTTGTTTTTCCGAGTACTGCTGCGGCTTTAAAAAAATACCTGACAATAATGGTCAGTAACGCAACGGGAGAAAGGGTGTTTTCAAAATTAAAATTGACAAAAAATGACCTCAGGAGTCAGGACTACAATTTCCCAGCACAAACTGAATCACCTGTCAGTGATGAACATAAATTACGACACCTTATATAATTAAGATTTTTCGACTATACTAGAAAAACTCGTGACTGCGAAATTACGAAAAAAAATGTTTTGAACCGGTACGTTGTGCCTAGCTACCTAATGTAGGTACCTACCTATAATAATGTACCTACCTACTTTTCTAAAAAATTGACATTAAATTGTGTTTTAAAAAATGTCATTACCTACTTATTT
This sequence comes from Agapetus fuscipes, assembly GCA_951799405.1. NCBI lineage: Eukaryota > Metazoa > Arthropoda > Insecta > Trichoptera > Glossosomatidae > Agapetus > Agapetus fuscipes. The sequence goes on from OX637334.1 coordinate 16,205,935, forward strand.
GGGGGGGGGGGGGCCCCATGAGCAGCGTTGGACCCTACCCAAAATAGCTTAAAATGCCCCTGGATCTCACTAGTGCTTATATTGGTTTTATGTATGTCTATTGTACATAAATAAAAATCATTTTATGCGCAAGTGTGGCCTAAGGTAAGTATGAGTAGGATTTCTGAATATGGGGTAAGTGAACAAGTCTTGTCGCTGGCGCCAATGGCGACGCGCTGTATCTCGAGAGCTCCGCGCTTTTTATTATTATAAATAATTTTTGCAGTCGGACTATTATTAATTCTGTGTTCTTGTGTTTTTAAAATCATTGTAATGTTTTAATTTTTAAATGAATTATGTGAATCATGTTTTATTAAATAAAATAATAGAGTGACAAGTACCAAGTGAGCAATAGTTATCCAAATTAAACTACCCACTCGAACTTAAAACAATAATAAGTGTCATTTGATTTAAAATTGAATAAAGCAAATTTAACGATTCAAATCTACTCGACAAAAGAACTCTCTGCACTTAAAGACTCAAAATATTTAATAAGTGATTCAACATTTAAAACTATCCGTGAGAATAACTTGTGCAGAGGAGTTAAAAGAAGACCAAGAGGCAGACGAGGCGGCCGCAATGACCGCAGAAACCCGGGGACAGCTGCAGACAAGGAGGGGCCCGTGGAAGCTGACAATGTCCACCGCCCGGAATCGAAGGAAGTGTCAAATGGCCTCTGCGGAGGTGTTGAAGCTGACAATTCTGTCAGGAATGGAAGTGTGTGTAAAAGGAAGTATGTGAAACAGGAAGAATGGATATTTGCAACGTGGAATGTTAGAGAATGGAATGACTGTAAAGAGAATGAAATTACTGATATTATGGAAAAGAGAAGAATACAAGTGATGTGCGTGACTGAAATAAAAATGATCGGGGATGGAGAAAAGGTATTGAAGAATGAGGAGTATTTTATTTGGAGTGGAATTAAGGATGGATATAAGAGACAAGGCGTGGGAGTAATTTTGAGCGAACGGGCTAAAATGTGTGTAAGTAATTATGAAAGAATATGTCCTAGGATTCTGTTGGTAAGAATGAGATTAGGACGTGTGAAAATTCTAATGGTAGCGTGTTATGCTCCAGTAGAATCTGATAGCAGAGAAGAAAGAGATGAATTCTGGGAGAGTGTAAATAATGTACTAAGAATGAAAGATGAGAATGAACGAATTATCTTATTAGGAGATATGAACGGATGGATTGGTATGAAACGAGATGATTGCGGAATGGTTGTGGGTCCGAGTGGTAGAGGAAGGATGAATAATAATGGACGAAAGCTTGTCAATACATGTATAGAACACAGACTTTTTGCAACAAACACCTGGTTTAAACACCAAGACTTGCATCTCTATACATGGCAAAATAGGGCAGGCAATCGAACAATTATTGATTATATATGCGTAGATGAAAGAATGAGAGGATATGTGAGAGATGCAAGAGTGTACCGTGGAGCTGAACTCAGCACAGACCACTATTTGTTATGCGCGAGAATAATGGTAGGGGATTGTAAGAAAGGAAAGAAAAAAATATTGTTAAGAATGAAAAGAATAAAAGTGGAAAATTTGAACGATGACAATGTGCAAGATGAATATCAAAGTGAGATTGCCAAAAGATTAAATATGGATGAACTACAAAAAATGAAAGATGAAGGATGTGTGGAAAAAGTGTGGCAAATGATGAAGAAAGAACTGACCGAATCTGCTAGGATGACATGCGGAGAAACAAATGTTGGTAAGAAAAAAGGTGATGCCTGGTGGAATGATGGAGTGAAAGAAGCAGTAGAGCAAAAGAAGGAAGCGTATATGAGATGGTTGAAAGATAAAGGTAATTTAAATTTGGAAATGATGTATAAAAGGGCAAAAATGAATACTAAAAAGCTTGTGTATGAAAGTAAGATGGAATTAGAGAAGAAAAATAATGAAAAGGCACAGCAGGACTTCCACACCAACAAAAAAATGTTCTGGAGTTGGGTTCGGAATAATAACGAAAGTGTGGGAGCAACAACTCGGGCATAAAGAATGCGCAGGGAGTCTTGCTGTGGGATGAAGATGATGTATGTAATAGATGGAAAGAATACTTTGAAGAAATATTAGGACAGGGTGAAAGAAATTTATATGAATGTGACCCTACAAATGAAAGTAATGAGGATATTTTGAAAGAGGAAATAAAAGCAAGCATAAAAGAGCTGAAGAATGGAAAGGCTGCAAGTATGGATGGATTGAATGCTGAGATGTTAAAGGCAGGAGGAGAATATGTGGTAGAGTGGATGTTTGAATTATGCAAGATGTGTATGAAAGACAGGGTAGTACCGATGGACTGGAGAAAGGCGGTCATTGTCCCTATTTACAAGGGTAAAGGGGACAAGAAAGACTGCCGTAACTTCAGGCCCATTAGTCTCCTTAGTATACCTGGGAAAGTCTTATGCAAAATTGTCATAAAAAAAGTGAGAATGGCCACCGATCACAGGGTCTCTGATATTCAATCTGGCTTTATGCCAGGACGAGGTTGTGTGGACCAAATCTTTACTCTCAGACAGATTGTTGAAAAACATCTGGCTGTGGGGAGGGTGGTCTACGCAGCATTCGTAGATCTTGAGAGGGCCTTTGACTCGGTGGACAGATGTATGCTGTGGAATGTTCTCAGGAAGTACGGTGTGAATGATAATCTTCTGAATGTGATACGTGCCATCTATGAAAATAGTTCGGCATGTGTAAGAGTGGATGGGAGATATAGTGACTGGTTTGATGTATATAAGGGAGTGAGGCAAGGCTGCGTGATGAGTCCATGGTTGTTTAATATAATCATGGACAGTTGCATAAAAGAAGCTGGAATATCAGAGAGCGGAGTGAAAGTGGGTGAAACAAGAGTTGGAGTACTTCTTTATGCTGATGATGCTATAGTTTTAGCTGACTCGGCGGAGGAACTCCAAACGATGTTAACCAAACTAAATGATGCATTTTGTAAGAATAGCTTGAAAGTAAATGCGAAAAAGACAAAAGTATTAGTTTTTGACAGGAATGAAGTATGTGAGGAACTTACAATTAATTTGAATGGAATAAAAGTTGAAGTAGTGAATGAGTTTGACTATTTAGGAAGTAAGTTTGAGGCGAATGGTAAGATGACGAAAGAATTAGAGAAGCGTGCCAGCAAAGGAAGATGCGTGATAGGAGCGTTTGGTAGAATAGCGAAGAATAAAAGGATACCAAAGAAAATGAAAATGGCGGTACACAATTGTATTTTGTTGCCGACCCTGATGTATGGAAGCGAGTCATGGACGTTGAATGAAAGAGAAGTAAATAAGGTATGCACCGTAGAAATGGCCCATCTGAGAAGTATGACAGGAAAAACACTGAAAGATAGAGTGAGAAACGAATGGGTTCTAAATGAATGCGGAGTAAAAGAAAGCGTGAAAGTGAAAGTTCAAAGAAGTGTGATGCGATGGTTTGGACATATTGAAAGGATGAATGAAGACCGACTGACAAAAAGAGTGTATAAAGGGAATGTAACAGGTAAGCGTGGAAGGGGAAGACCTAGGAAATAACGGATTGATCAGATAAATGAGATTGCGAATGAATGGAATCTACAGAGTGGAAACAAGAGAAGAGCATGCATGAAAAGAGTGATGAAATTAGATGAGATGAAAGAAGTATGCAAGGACAGAGTCAAGTGGAGGCACTTGTGTGGAGGTACTGGCCACCCCTAGAGGAAAGGCGGCAGGATACAAGACAAGACAAGAACATCAATCCCATATTATGGATTCATAAAACTGTGGGGACTCGAAGCATCATTTATGAATACTGTTGTCTGTATTTTTTTAAATTTGTTGAAATGGAAACCCTTACAGTGATTATAAAACGTTGCATGGACTCCCCTCGATCGCGTGAATAGAAAAATGTATAGAATATTCAACAGTATGAGTCATTTAGTTTTCATACATTTTTCTAATTAACCCCGTCAATGGGACGACATGCAATGTTGTATTCTTGGGTACTGAAGAAAATCTGTGACTGTATCTTTAAACCTTGTTCTGACAGAATTCTTCAGGATACGAGGGACTTCATCTCCATGATGCGACATTACAAGGTCACTCTCAGTGATGATGTGGACTACACCAACATCATCAGCTTAGAACAGGTAACAACATAATAATTTTACTCTTAATGCTTCTAGGACAAGCTTGCTTACATTGGGCCCACTCGGCCACTAAACTGAAGGTTAATCCTCCGCCTTTGGAAATATGATAGTACCTAGATGTCATTCTACAGTCAATAAATATCTAAAATATATCAATATTTTTTTAAATTCACTATGTAGTGTCAAAAGATTAATGAAATAAAAATATTTTTTATATTTATTTAAGTACTAAGTAAGTTAGTTTTATATGCTTAAACACATACAAATTCATTCATCTAATCTAATCTAATCTACAATTAACAGATCAACACTAAAAAATATAATCTAATCTAAGTTGCAAAGATATGTTACATTGGAGATTCACATTACATGCATTCTCACAACCAGACACGTACAAGTTCGCGCTTGCTCATGCCTCATGTGAACCTACAACATAAAAACCAAATCTAAAATGGACATACACCCTGCAACTCTTGCCGTCCTTCCCTGTAACAGGGGTGACATTGGCAAAGTGAACCATTTTTACAGCATGGGTGGTCAGCCGCATACCAACCTATAAGTCAAGGAACATACACAACAAATTACATTTTATAAATCAGTCAATAATAATATTATCAAAAATAAACAGAAAACAAATTACAATTTAACAAACCATAGCCGCCAACATTACAGATCAACCACCATTTCTTTCTGTCCTTGCATACTTCTTTCATTTCCTTCAGAGTCATAACCTTTTTCATACAGGCTCTTCTTTTATTATGACTCTGGACATTCCATTCATTCGCAATTTCGGATATTTGGTCCATTCATACCTAATCATTTATTGCTATTATCTGTATCTTTGTTTTTTTTATATGTTAGACCAGGGGTCGGTAACCTTTTGAGTTGGAAGAGCCAAAAATTACAATTTACAAATTTCAAAGTGTGTAAAGAACCCCAAATGTTTTCTTGCCAACCAATAAATAGTGTCAACAATTTGTTAATCAATTCAGAACAATTTTTGTGTTTTTCGATCAGAAGTGTTTTTTGATAAATTTGAATACGAGGCACGTCCAGAATATAAGTGTACTCAATTGATTTAGGGTTCAAAAAAAATTTAATTAAACAAAAACATACTTGGTTACACTTGTACATATGTAAGTTATTTTTTGATGTAGTCACCATCCCTCTCGATGCAAGTGGTGAGCCGCGGGATCAATTTTTTGATGCCTGCCACGAAGAAGTCTCACGCCAGCTCTTTCGCCCACTTCTCCACCTCCCCCTTCACCTCCTCCTTCGGTTGAAAACTTGTTCCCACCCATGTGCACCTTAAGGGAAGTGAAAAGATGGAAATCTGAAGGGGCCAGGTCAGGGGAATACGAGGGGTGGTTCAAAACGTCCCATCCAAAAGAGTCCAGGAGTTGCTTCGTGGCGTTGGCCGTGTGAGGTCTGGCATTGTCGTGCAGCAGGCAGACTCCCTTCGTCAGCATGCCCCTCCTTTTATTCTTAATCGCCCTTTTCAGTTTTTTTAGTGTCTCACAGTATCTTGCCGCGTTGATGGTCTCCCCGTGAGGCAGATATTCAATCAAAATTATGCCTTTATGGTCTCAAAACACGGATGCCATGATTTTTTTGGCTGAAATTGTGGTTTTGAATTTCTTGGCGGAGGGTGAAAAGGTGTGACGCCATTGTTGAGACTGCCTCTTAGTTTCAGACGTGTAGTGGGCAACCCAAGTTTCGTCTCCAGTAACAATAGAGTAGAGAAAATCATCGCCTTCAAGTTCGTAGCGTTCCAAAAACTCTTTGGAGCTCTGCACTCGATTCAACTTGTGCTGTTCTGTCAGCTGTTTTGGGACCCACCTCGCAGACAATTTCCGATATCCGAGAGTTTCTGTGATTGTTTCGTGTATCAGGGATCTGGAGATTTGCGAAAACATCGCAGAAAGTTCATCTAACGTCAATCTGCGATCGTCACGGACCGCAATCTCGATTTTTACCACAAGTTCGTCAGTCACAATTGAAGGACTTCCGCTCCTCTGATTGTCATGCACGGAAGTACGGCCATTTTTAAACTCGCTACACCACTTGTACACACTTGTACGATTCATAGCTTTATTACCGTAAACAGTTTTCAATTCATTATAAATTTCAACCGAAGCTTTTCCCTTCGCAACGAGGTAGCGAATGATGGCGCGAATTTCGCACTTGGTGGGAGATACGATCGACATTTTTCGCGAGAGATGCTACTGCGTCAAGAGTTTTCAACACACTAACCTCGGATTGGTCTCGTTTTGAAGGGGAGAGGTCAGACTACGCGGCAGTGTTGCCAACATGTCGAAAAAGTATTCCCTACAGCTGTGAGAGTACCAGTACACTTACTTTCTGGACGTGCCTCGTAGTTGTGTATGGAACTAAAGAGCCGCAACTTCACACCCTAATAGCCGCATTTCGCTCGCGAGCCGCAGTTTGCCGAGCCCTGCCTTAAACTGATGAATTAATGAATGAATTTTGGTTTAATATGACTTAAATACCCATATATGTCCTATTGATACTTTATTGATATTGTTACTTTTAAGTTTCAATGGTTTTATACATGATTTTTACCGTTTCTTTTTCAGTCACCATTATTTACTTGCTAATCATCTTCCGTTTTATCTAATAGTTTATGTTGCTTCAGGTGTTGCACATAACTGGTCCTCACGGCCAAGAGCTGATTGGTGGTCACAAGCTGAAGCCCCGGACAACCCAGACCCTGGAGGACCGCAGGAAGAGCATCTCGGCCGCGGCCCAGCAGTGCTACAGGGAACAAAACACACGCAGCATAGAGTATGTTATCTATGATCTATAATCTACAATATATTAACATTAAAGATTCACCTTTCATCCACATTTTGTGGAAACAGTTACATGTGCCCGTAAGAAGGAGTCAGGAGATCCCACAGGACACAGATGCTCATGCAAAGCTGTGAATTATTGTGAAGTATGTTGGCAAGATATATTAACATATTCAATGCATGTCGACAAGAATATTGGGCAAGTACATTCACGTTTACACGTGTCGCATGTGTATTTACAAAATAAGACTCAAACCTCATATAAACGCAAACCTTGTGATACTTTTTGACTTTCCCTGAAGCAAGGGTGGCATTGGCAAAGTTGAAACAACTTTTACAGAACAAAAGGTCAGCTTCATACCAGCCCACGAGTCAAAGAAGTGTGGAATTGTTTCTAGATCAGCTGAAGTACAAATATTTATTATTCATAACACATGTGTCGTACAACTCCAAAGTCCGCTATCTTCACACGCAACCGATTTTTAGAAATCAGGATTATAAATGTCTGTGATGAAAGAATTGAGAATTAACCATTGACAAACTAGTGGTTTTTTGTTAAAATATAGCAGACATAAGAAAAAAATTGACATGAATTAAGGATGCTTTTGCCTTGACAAAAATATCTATAATAAACTGGTATCTGTGTTACTACCCCGATTTAATCCTGTTCTATTCAAAACCAGTATCAATCACCAACAACCTATAAGTGTCTCAAAACAAAGGTAACACAACACAATGCAGCTAACACCCCTGCTACAAAGGATCAGGACATCAATCGCCACATCACCAACACCCACACCTCTGCGGCACTCCCAACAAGTGCCATAGACCTCCAGATTATCTGAATTCTAGGAAATCTGCACCATAAGATTCCTTAAAAAAAAGTATTTTTTCACTGTAAGTGGAGACAGCGGCTGTTGGAAATATACGACTCACTTATACTCAGAGGCGTGCATCCCATACATGCACATGCGTCGAATAGATAGGCAATATATGGTAAAGACAATTTAAGCTTGATATTCAGATTTAAAATTCAAAATTTAAATTCGATTGGAGCCATCTTTAGCACTTCAGTCAATATCAAATGAGTTATTTTAAAGGAATGGGAGAAAATATTTATTCTGAAATGTATTTGCCTATACCCTATGCACGTGCCTGTTTATACTATTGCTTGTTGTACCTCTAGGACTTTGGCAGCACTAGCCGGTGCCTGTGCTGAGCTGCACGCCTTGCCCGACAAGCTGAACCCCGTGATCCGGCCCCTGATGGACGCCATCAAACGGGAGGAGACCGAGGGGTTGCAGGATCTGGCGGCGCGGCGGCTGGCCCAGCTGCTCAAGCTGCTGCCGCCGGGGCCCAACAACAAGGTGCTCAACAACCTGTGCACCTTCCTGGCCGCCGATGTAGACTTCACTCCCAGGGTCGCGGAGGAGGGCACTTCCAAGCAAGACAATGGTATGAAAATCCATAATAGCCACTCTTTGTGATGTACTCGTATTATTATTTGCCTGGTCTGTTGTCTTGTGGTTAACACTATGGACTGCAAATTCAAAGGTCGTGGCCTCGATTCCCAGTACAGCACAAAAAATATCATTAATTTTCAAATATGCTCTTTGTTGGGTTGAAAAATTCATATGCGTTTACCAAAGACCGGCCTCCAAAGGTTCATCCAGCCTTACAGCAACTGTGTCTTGCTTGTGCACTTGGCGCTTTCTATAGCGACGACCAAGCTTGAAGAGGGATCTTGAGATGTAATTCACACAAAAACAGCGCTCACCAAATAAATCTTCCTAATATTAGGCATATTAGTATTATTATAGCTGGTAATATGTTCTTTCTCGTAGTAACATGTAATAGAGTTTTTTTTTTATTTTATTTAAAAATAGATTACATTATTTATTTACATTTTTTTTTTTAATTTTTTTTATACATTGTTATTAGAATCTAACCCTCAGGCAAAAGCGAATGCTTGTGTGCCTTAAACAGTTACATGTAAAGTAGTGAAAAATGAAAACCAAATCACTCACTAGAGGTGCTGTTATATCCTTGTATCTTAAATATTTTTTTACTTTCTTGCTATAGCCGAAGGCTATAAAGAAAGTTATGATTTGGTGTGAAAAAAAAAATTCGAGGTTTTCACGGAAATGAGTTGTCCTGGTGCAGAACATGCCAAATAACACTATCTTTCAAAAACGTCCGTCTGTATGTGTGTGTGTATGTATGTATGTGTGTGTGTCACTTTCCAAAGTATAAGACCTAGAGATACCAAATTTTGGCTACATCAACTTTTTTGGACATGTATTAAGTATGAATAACATGGCATTACACCAACTTGAAAATTCAAGATGGCTGCCATACAAAAAAAAACATAAAATTGCACTTTTCCCAAAAATGGCTCCAAGAATTTTTCTTAAATTTTCAGAGTTGCCACTTATTAGTTTTTTACTTTATAAATTAGTTATGGCAACACTCTTACTAATCTGTGTCTATGGGCTGCCATATGAAAAAAACAAACGATTGTGATTTTCTCGAAAGTTAAGGGGTCAACAAAAATATAATGTTCTACAATATTATGGACAACATAAATTTCTACAAATTTACAAAAATTTTTTTTGAAAAAATAAATATAAAGCACCGTTTACACGACCTGAAATTTTAAATCGAAAATATTACAAAAACCTATTAAAATTCAAGATATTTAAATTTGTTTTAGATTTGATAGAAAGAACAAGCTTATCACTTTAATTCGTAATCATTTTTTTTTTACTTTTTTGAAAATTCAAGATGGCTTCCGAAGAGCTGAAAATTTAAAATGCGATTTTCTCAAAAACGGCTCCGACGATTTTTCTTAAATTTTTTGTGAATTAATTTATATAATAGTGCTATCTAATAATTATAATCATTTCTTCATCATAATCTCGGTTTAGGGAGTTGCCATATAAAAGAAAAAAATAATGGAAAAATTCTCGGCAGTTAGAGGGTTAATAAAAAAATAGTGTAGGGCAAATGTAAAACAATAATAATAACCTATATATTGCCATCATTATTTTTTCCAAAAAGTGAATCAAAAGTATAGCCGCCATACAAAGTGAAAATTTTCCATACAAAATGTATTAGCAATTTTCTTGGTAGTCAAAGGGTTAAAAATAGAATTTTATAAATACCAATAATAATCAGTCCTTACTTTTACAAAATATACTAAAAAGCTTACCCACCATACAAAGTCCTAGTTTGCATACAGAAGGGTTCAATGACCATCTATAATAATCTGGAATATAAGTTGCAATGAAATATAAACATTCAAAACTAATATGAAATGCATGCCCACAAACAGGTACGTGTAAGTTCGCGCTTACGAATGCTGAATTTGTACTTACAAATTAAAACCATATCTCAAATGAACATAAAACCTGCAACTCTTGCCGACCTTCCTTGAAACAGGGGTGACATTAACAAAGTGAATTATTTTTTACACTTTGGGAGGACTGAGAAATGCGAGAAAATTGAGATAAGACTGAATGAAAAAAGAGTGGAGCTCGTGAAAGAATTTGATTATCTCGGAAGCAAGTTTGAGTCTAATGCGAAATTGACGAAATAATTGGAAAAGCGCGCTAGTAGAGGAAGAAGTGTAATGGAAACGATTGGAAGAATTGCAAGGAATAGGAAACTTACGAAGAATATGAGATCGGCGGTCCACAATGGCATATTGGTTGGTGGAAGTGAGGCTTAATGAATGTGAGCTGAGTAAAGTATGTAAGTACGGTTGAAATGGCTTACCTGAGAGCAATGGCTGGAAAGACACTGAGTGATGGAGTACGTAATGCTTGAGTGATGAACGAGTGTGGTATAAAAGAGAATATGAGAATGAAAGTACAAAAAAGTACGATGAGATGGTTCAGACATCTTGAAAGAATGGATGATGAACAACTAACGAATAAAGTGTACAAAGGAAATGTCAGAGGAAAGCGCGGAAGGGGAAGGCTGAGGAAAGAATGGTTAGACCAAATAGGTGAGATTGCGAAAGAATGGATCCTGCAGAGTGAGAATAAGAGAAGAGTATGTATGAAAAAGGTGATGACAGCAAAAAGTGGAGGCGCATCTGCGGAGGTACCGGCCACCCCTAATGAAATGGTGGCAGGATACAGTACAGTACAGTACAGAAATCAGCTTCATACCAACCTATGAGTCGAGGATCTTTCTTGTGTAATTGGCGCTTTTTCCAGAGAAGATCAACCTCGCAGAGGGCTCTTGAGGTGTGATTCACACAAAACGGCGCTCACCAAATAAATCATCCAAATATTTTTTATTCACTTAGGAATTTATATGGCTATTCCCATACCACGGGTATGCAGGTACACACCGCGGTGGAATAAAATTGATTTATTATCGATATATTATATTTTTATTGAAACTGCATAAGCTGGTAGACGATTATAGCTTTACATACGTCATACAGTGGGTTAATTTTTGCAAGAAAGTCGAGTGCAGATTCTGTGCAATTTATTATATTTATGCGATGGAGGGGAGTGTATGCAATGCTTTATACTGGGGGTATTTATGTATTGTTGTACAACCTCTCTTTAATGTGTATTGTCCAGACGCCACTAGCGGCATTGTGTTGCTGGGCATGCAGCAGCGGCAGGCTGAGAGGGCATCACTCAAGCGCTCACACAGCGTGGGAGGGGCGGGGGGAGCACCCAGGGGACCTGGAAGGCCGCCCAACACAGACATACCCATGGAGGAACTGTTTCCCACGGAAGACGAGGTAACTTACTTATTTATCCTCTTGAAACAGCTTGCTAACCTTCAACGCACTGTACAAGTGTTTTAGAATTGTGATCGGTAGCTTGGAGTGAAAGAGATGAAGAGGAATATATCTTATATGCTAGACCAGCATTTTTCAACCTGTGGTTCACGACCCCCTGGGGGGTCGCGGAGCCTCTGTAGAGGGGTCGCTAGAAGTCGAGAAAACTTCAGTTTTTTTATACAACATATAATTTGTGAGACTTAAATAAAAAGTTGATGAGTTAAAATTATTATATTTTATATTATACACAAGCAGACACGCATAATTTTGCGCTCACACATGCCGCATGTGGACCTACAATATAAAAACCCAATATCAAATGAACATAAGTCCTGCAACTCTTGCCGACCTTCCCTGAAACAGGGGTGACATTGACAAAGTGAACCATTATTTACAGTATGGGTGGTCAGCCTCATACCATCCTATAAGTCAAGGAAACACAACCCTCACAAGTCACAACCCTTAAAAATGAGGAACACAAGTAAGAGGAACAATTCAAAGGAAAGATTAAATTCTTAAACCGCCGCTTTCAGGCCTTTTAGGGTGGTCCCTTAATCCCTTAAAGTCCCTTTATTTTTTTGTGGTACCTTAAAGTCCCTTTTTTCTATAATTGGTCCCTAAAGTCCCTTTTTTAGCAGAAAGTCACTTTCATGTTTTATATTACATTCACAGGTAATAATTTGATTTAAAATCCCTTCATTATTGTGCCAGTTGAGTAATGTAACGCAGCAGTCGACGCTCGTTTCTTGATTTGCTTCACCTAATTTGTAAGGTACCCACTTTGCCAACTTTTTCACCTTTCCAATTTGCTTCAAGGAGATTAAAACAATTTTATCACTGATTTCGTAGCAAACAACTTTTTTGGGCGCGGTTTACGATGGATCTGCTTCCATAAAGCCTTCAATTCCTCATTATCAACTTTGGTCTCCGGCCGTCCACGAGGCTTGTTCTGCAGGCCGAAATTACCAGAACGAAAACGTTGGAACCAAAAATGCACTATGTTTTATTTTTGCGACACCGTCACTATACACATCATTAACCCTTCGAGCCGTTTCTGCAGCACTGGTGCCATGGTAGAACTTGTACTCGTAAATAATGCGATATTTCAAGTTTTTTATTTTGTAAAATGAGTGGCGCCAAGAAAAAAACAATTGAGGAACGAACAAATGAATTTCAATTTTCAAAACACCCATACTGTAAAAAATGGTTCACTTTGCCAATGTCACCCCTGTTTCAGGGAATGTTGGCAAGAGTTGCAGGGCTTATGTTCATTTGAGGTTTGGATTTTATTTGTAAGTACACAATCTGCATTTGTAAGCGCGAACTACACGTGTTTGTTTGTGGGCATACATCTGAGAGCTTTGAATGAATATATCCTTGCAACTTAGATTATAGATAGATTATAGAAAACACAAATACATGAGTAAATAGCTGTATAAATTTGAATTTGGAATTCTTAACCAAAGAGGAGATATTTGAGATCAAAGTGGCCAGTACGGCAAAAAGCCAATTTCATATATAAGGACCTTATATATCTGATGCTCCTCATTTTCATGATGTTGTAGCAACAGTTATATTATTATTGTTTTTATTTGTAACTTTTATTTTATTCTACAGGTCCAAACCTTAATTTATTATTTTACTGTTATTAACTTATTAATTGTCCTTAACTTATAGGTTGGTATAAAGTTGACCACCCATAGGTACTGTTTAATTTTGTCGGTGCCACCCCTGTTTCAGGGAAAGGCGGCAAGAGCTGCAGAGATTATGTTCATTTACAATGTTTTCCTATTGTAGACACATTTGAAACTATATGTGTGCGCGAACATCCATATGGTTACTTTTATGTGTGCATAAGATGTGGATTGTAAATGTTAATATATCTTTGCAGCTTAGATTTAGATTAGATTATGTCGTTTTTAATCAGTTTGTGAGGTCCCTTAAGTCCCTTTTTTTGGATTATAAGTCCCTTTTTCCCTTTTTCTGACACCTCAAACTGCTAAAAGGCCTGCGCTTTCAATGTGGTTTGTCTGCTATATTATCATGCGAACCCTGCAATCTGTATCCTGTATGTTCAGGTGCAATAAAAAAATATCTAAAACCCCCAAAATCCGTGATACGTCAAAATGTTCGTAAGACTCAAAGGTACATTATCTCTTTTAGTATTTCATTTATGAAGCTACAATGTGTGCAAGTCTTTCTTGATTAATCAGGAGATATGATCTCTTCAAAATGGCCTACTTCATAGATATTGATGTATAATATTGTTTACAGAATCAGAAGCAGTTGAGGGTTCAGCGCAGAGGCGCCTCGAGAGCCCTGTGCTGTCTGGCCGAGGGTTTTGGAGACCAGCTGGTTACTGGACTGCCCAAGCTCTGGGAGATCATCACACATCCATTCAATGTGGACAAGCAAGAGAAAGGTAAATTTACCATCTGTTAATGTAATCTTGTGTCTTATTATTATCTAAGTTGCAAAGGTGTATTTACATTTAACGCTTTACTCGATGCTCATCCTCAGGCAGACATATGTACGTTGGCGCTTACGCATGCTGCATGTGCACTTACTAAAAAAACCTCAAAAGAACATGGCTGCCTATCCTTGAAACCTGAGATATATACTTAAAATATGTAATTAAACAAACAAGAATATTCTGTGTCAAAGAATCTTCTGTCTTTTCTTATAAAAAATGTTGAGCTTTCTGTGCCTCTCAGCAGATGACAGTTTCATTAGTGTAACTGATTTTTGTGTTATCTTCTCTAGATATAGAATCTGTGGAGAGCTTGGATGAGCTGATATCCAACCTGCAGGTGTTGGAGTGTGTGTGCCCGTCTGTGCATGAGGAAGTGCTGCCCCTGCTGCTGCAGGCGCTGCCCAGCCTCGCGCAGCTGCTCACACACAAGTACAGAGCCGTGAGGCACATGGCCGCCCGCAGCCTGGCTGCGCTGGCCAACGTCAACGCACCCATAGTCATGGAGGTCATCGTGGACAAGGTTACTGGCTCACATCGCAATAGACTGCTTAGCTATTTTATTTTATTTTATTTTTTTTTTATTGAAATAATATAAACAAGTTTACATTTCCCAGGAGTTACATAAACTCATTTGGGATTTATTATTTTAAGTTATTAAGCAAACAAACAGCTATACATGTATTACATTTGAATAAAAACATAATTATTACATATTTTGCATAAATTTACTGTCTTACATTGCCTGATGAAAAAGATGTTTAAATTGTGGGTATGTTTAAAATCAAAAAGTCTGGTCTATAGTCTTGTGGTTAGAGTTTTGGAAACTGATAGGTAGGGGGTCCGATTGATAGCTGAGCAGAAAAAATATTTGATTTAAAATATCTTTTCTTTTTACAGCAGTTGAGCTTTGCTTGAGAAGTTGTGCGCTGACTATCTATGACCAGGTGTGATTCATACATAAACAAGGCTCACAAATAAACTTTTGCGTGATGTTTAATGAATTACAAAAAATTCTGTTTCGCCCCAGGTTGTTCCTATGTTGGGTGCTGTAGACTGTGATGCCAAGCGTCAAGGCGCAGCCGAGGCCCTGGCAGCCATTGTGGACAAACTTCAGATCAACATTGTGCCATTCATCGTCCTGTTGGTTTTACCATTGCTTGGTAAGATTTAAAAAAATGTATATTTTATTCCCACAACTCAAAGATATTTAAACTAAGCCATTGGAATATTGCAAGTAAATTAAACAAAAAAGGTCACTGGGAGGGCGGTGGGGATTGCAGAAAAGATGCGGCAGTGCTACCAAATTAAATTTACCCATAACTTTGGCTTGTTGCTCATCTCTTGCTTCCATTGTCCAGGCAGGATGAGTGACAGTGACATGAGTGTGCGGCTGATGTCAACGCATTGTTTTGCCACGCTGGTGCAGCTGATGCCCCTGGAGGGAGCAGTGAAGGAAAGTGCCGCACTGTCGCAGGAGCTGGCTGCTCGCAGGGACCAAGACAGGTGCTTCCTGGAGCAGCTATTCAATCCCAAGGCCATTGGAGACTATAAAATACCGGTGCCTGTTAAAGTGGAACTGAGAGGATATCAACAAGTAAATAATTTAATTTTAATTTAAAGGTTTCATGTTTGTTAGTGCTCTGGATGAAAGAGTGTCCCATAGACTTTGTGTACCCTAGTAAGAACCACCCACAGAATCACAACTTTAAACAATTTTAATTGGAGGGCTTCATCTATAATCTATAATAATCTATAATCTAAGTTGCAAGGATATATTCATTTAAAGCTCTCAGATGTATGCCCACAAACCAACAAGTGTAGTTCGCGCTTACAAATGCTGAATGTGTACTTACAAATAAAATCCAAACCTCAAATGAACATAAGCCCCACAACTTTTGCCGACCTTCCCTGAAACAGGGGTGACATTGGCAAAGTGAACCATTTTTTACAGTATGGGTGGTCAGCCTCATACCAACCTATAAGTCAAGGAATATACTTGCTTCATACTTGCTGCAATTGAATGAATTGAAATACCCAAGATAACCTGAGCACTTGGGGCATTCGTGCACACAATGGGATTGTGGAGTTCCTTTTTTTTTTACTTAACCTTTACCACCCTAAGTATCTAAAAATTACACATGGTCCGAAGTGGGGTACCGGAGGACCCCAGCTACTTTTCATACAAAATAATCATAAGGCAGAGAGCCCGCCAGACGTGCGTTTCGCTCCGCATACGCCGTGGGAATGACGCAAATAGGACAAACTCAACCAGTGTTTCCTAAACGGTGGAAGAGAATTTAAAATAAACATTTTTATAAAAAAACTTATTTCATTTTCAATTGTATAATAGTGAAATATGCAACATAGGAAATAAAAAAATAAAACATAAATAAAGTTAAAATCCAATAAAACATAAATACAATTTTTCAAGTTATGTACAATAGTGTTGAGAAATATCAAGCGAAGGCATCTTTTATTATCTGGGCGTAGTTTATATCTGCAACAAATTAACGAATGGTTTGTTATTTATTTAAATACTCTAAATCTAAATCTAAGATGCAATGATATATTAAAATTTACAATCCACATCTTACATCCACACCCACAAAAGTAAACATACGTAAGATTTTCGCGCATACAAATACAATTTCAAATGTGTCTACAGTAGGAAATACCGCAAATGACCGGTCCGTAGTCCAGGTGGTAACACTTCGGACTCGTAACTGGAAGGTCGTGGGTTCGAATCCCGGCGGAGCACATAAAATATACCATTTATATTTTCAAATTTGCTCTTCGCTAGGTTGAAAACTTCATAAACCTTTACCAAAGACCGGTCATCAAAAGGTCCATCCAACCTTACAACAACTGGGTCTTGCTTGAGAATTGGCGCTTTCTACATCGACGACCAAGCTCTCAGAGGGCTCTTGAGGTGTGATACACACAAAAACAGCTCTCACCAAATAAATCAGCCTAATTTTTTTTTTTTTTTTTTAAATGAACATAAGCTCTGCAACTTTGCCGCCTTTCCTTGAAGCAGGGGTGGCATTGACATAATTGAAACATTTTTTTTACAGTATGCAGACTCAGATTCATCAGACTCAGATTCAATAATATCTCCGACTTCAGAATCATCCGAATTACACAATTCGAATTCTAAGTCACTGTCAATAACTTGGTCATCACTAAAGTCTTGCAATTTTTCTATTTCTTCATAGGTATTTTTTCTAGCCATTTTCTAGAGAGAGAAAAAAGCAAATGTTTGGCACATATCACAAAGGAAAAACAATATACCTATTCAGAAAAAAAAACAACGAACTTACCTTTCTCTTCACAAAAATATATTTATTTTATGTGTAAATTATTATAGAACGTTTTGGGAACCACAGGAATGACAGGACTGTTCCACTCGCTTACCCAGAAAGACGGAGTAAAGTCGTCAGCGGATAATATAGTTGACTCTCTTCCGCACAGCTGTGACGCGGTAAGCCCGCGTAAAAAAGTGAAACAAGTAGCTTATCTCTGGACCCACCACACACACAATGGCGCGCCAGCCCTTCCCGTCCCTCACATGCTCCAGCGCTCCCCCCGCGAGGGCATAATGTGACGTGTTTCTGACCACGTGATTAGTAGAGTACGCGAATATTTATCAAAAACAATTATTTAAAGACTACATGCTTTGAATACTTAAAAACAAAAAATACAGAAATGTTTCTAAGTAGCTTTACGAAGATTACAAAAAGTTTCAATTGAATTGCTCGATTAATTATTGAGTAATCAAATAAAACGTTTTTTTGGGGTATCTCATATACCCCGCTTCGGCCAGGGAAGGTTAATAATGGTATTGTCATCTTGTCCAGGCTGGTGTGAATTGGCTTGCCTTCCTCAACAAGTACAAGCTGCACGGAGTCCTGTGTGATGACATGGGCCTGGGGAAGACCCTGCAGTCCCTCTGCATGGTAGCGGGAGACCACTACGAGCGCTCGCAGAGGTACAAGGAGACTCAGGCACCAGATGCAGCACCTTTACCATCTCTGGTCATCTGTCCTCCCACCCTGACAGGTAATGAACCTTTTTTGTTTATTTATATACTCGTAAACTGTTGAAGAAGTTGAGTTTTATCATTCTATTAACACCTGCTGGCCTCGTTCTTCTCACTTTGGCTGAAGCTTTTATCATGTTGTATTGCAGGTCACTGGGTGTATGAAGTGAAGAAGTTCCTGTCTTCTCAGATCCTGTCTCCCCTGCTGTACGCTGGGCCCCCTCCAGAGAGGGAGCGCCTGCGAGTGCGCTTGCAGCCTCACAGCCTGGTGGTGGCCTCCTATGACATTGTCCGTAAGGACATACACTTCTTCAGCTCCCTGCGCTGGAACTACTGCGTGCTGGACGAGGGGCATGTCATTAAGAATGGCAAGACCAAGGCATCGCAGGCAATCAAAATGCTGGTGGCCAACCATAGACTCATATTATCCGGCACACCCATACAGGTACATTCTTAATTCTCTCTCTCCAATAGTGCCACATATCAAATGCCAAATTAGCCACCGTAATGCTGTGCCTCTTACCCAACTTTTTGCCACTTGGAGAAACTGGGTGATGTTTCTCCCTACCCTATTCTGCCACTGCTGCTGAGGCAAATATTTTTGGTCTTTTGTAATTTTTAGTCAGTTCTTTCTTGTCCGCTCAGCAAGGAAATCATTTGAAAATGCTGACTCACAATGCTATGATCGCTATGAAACCTCAACACTATTAGTTTTAAAAATGTTTTTTTTTCTATGTACCTAGTGGCCTGCCATCTCACAAAACCCAACCATATTCCGAAACCTCTCTTTATGCTCAATCGGCCTCAAATTAGTTAGTTTACTTGATTTGATTGTATTGCAGAACAATGTGCTGGAGCTGTGGTCGCTGTTTGATTTCTTGATGCCGGGCCTGTTGGGCTCGGAGAGACAGTTTACTGCCCGTTACTCGCGCCCCATCTTGGCTGCCAGGGACTCCCGGGCCACGGCACAGCACCAGGAGGCGGGGGCGCTGGCGATGGAAGCTCTGCACCGACAGGTAAATTAAGCCTTCCAACATTCACTTTTGTTTGTGAACATGCAGAACACTAATAGAGAACTTGTGAAGTGGATGCAATCTTTATGTCTGGGCCACAAAAGTTTTTGTTGATTACATTACTTTGAATGCCATTCCTGTTTTTTTGAGGGACCTAGATTCAAATGATGTCAAGATATCTTTTAATCTCCCTCACCTCTTCACGCTATCATTGTAAAAATCCTGTACGTTATCATCATTAATTATTGATTTAAATTACAGGTTCTTCCATTTTTATTGCGGCGCGTCAAAGAGGACGTTCTCCACGAGCTGCCAGCCAAGATAGTTCAGGATTACTACTGCGAACTCAGTCCTCTGCAACGCCGGCTCTATGAGGACTTTAGCCGTGGCTTGCAAGGTTCTTCTGGGGTTCCCGAAGTCTCCGGAAAGAATCCTCACGTCTTCCAGGCCCTCAGATACCTGCAGAATGTGTGCAACCATCCTAAGCTGGTGCTGACGCCTCAGCATCCAGAGTACCGAGATGTCATGAGGGAATTGTCTTTGGTTAATTCCAGTCTCAATGATGTGCAGCATTCGGCCAAGCTGCCTGCTCTCAAGTAAATATCTCACTTTTTTCAATAATTTTGTATCTATTGTGAAGCATAGACTTCCTCTTCAATCTTTCACATATCTATTTTCTTTACATTTATTTTTCTTAGTGTCATGTGCAAACTCAGATTCTAACACTGAGCATCTTAAATTCCTTTCACAATACATTGTAAGTTATTATATTCACAGGCAACTCCTTGAGGACTGTGGGATAGGCAGCAGCACGGCAGACTCTGACCCCGTGGTATCCCCGCACAGGGCTCTCATCTTCTGCCAGCTGAAGGCCATGCTGGACACGGTGGAGAGGGACCTACTGAAGGCGCAGTTGCCGCGGGTGGCGTACCTGAGGCTGGATGGCTCCGTGCCCCCCAGCCAGAGACAGCAGCTAGTGCACAACTTCAACACTGATCCCAGCATTGATGTGCTGCTGCTGACCACGCAGGTAACTGACAGGAGCATGCATAAATTATGGAACATGAACTCGACAACCCTGGGTGGGCCTTGGCTGAATCCAGGATTCTCCTCCACTTTCACCTGTCCATCCTCTTAGCTGTCCTGCCTGCCCACCGTCCATTCATTACATTTTTGGCCTTCCTGGGCTGGAAGTCTCATCACCACGGTAATTCTTACCTACCGAATATCGTTAATATTTGTATGAAGACCTGTCAATCCAAGATGGCCCCAAGTGAACAGCTGATCAGTCTTCATGCAAATATTACCGATATTCGGTAGGTAAGAATTACCGTGGTTACCCTGGTCCCGTTTGGCCTTGTGGTGCTACGAGCATTAGGTACCCAACGGGGTTCAAGCCCTGCATGCTAATTATGTTACCAGCCCACTGCAGTTGGAACATGAATATGCTGGTGAAATCTGAACTGAAATAATATTTTTATTACATAACCTCATTTTGCTGCATTTGTGCTCTCCCGGCTTGATTACTGTAATGGGATATACAGTGGCTTGCCACTTGTACAGCTGGGCAGACTTCAATCTGTGCTTAATGCTGCGGCACGTTTGATCTGCAATTTAAAAATTACTGAGCACATCACACCCTCACTCAGGGATCAGATCCATTGGCTGAAAATAAAGGAGAGGGTGGAGTACAAGGTCTGCTTAACTGTATTTAAGTCCTCGCAGAACATTGCGCCACTGTATATCTCAGAGCTATGTGTGGGAGACACAGTAGAGGGTAGGCGGGGTACCCTGAGATCTGCATGCAATACTGCTGTGAATAGATTCAGGGTTCCCTGCAGAAGCAACATGGCCAATTATTTAGATCGTGCCTTTTGCATTGCTGGCCCTCTGCTGTGGAATGCCTTACCACACGAGCTGAGAGCTGTGGAGAGTACAAGTGCATTTAAGTCAGGATTGAAGACATGCTTGTTCAGGAGGGGCTATGGCTCTGCAGTGCCCTTGCAGTGAATTCACAAAACGGCACTAAAAATATTGTCAATTTATTATTATTATTATTGGACGGTGGCTTTGATACCTTTGCAAGTATACCAGTGTAAGAATGTTTCACACTGCCCAAGATACGAGTAGAGAGGCTTTCTCATAGATGGCCCGACAAAACACAATGAGCTTTGGTACGTTAATATCCAAGCAGCTGTGTCAATGATGTGTAAAATAATAATTAACATTCCAGGTTGGAGGTCTGGGCTTGAATCTAACTGGCGCAGATACGGTGATCTTTGTGGAGCACGACTGGAACCCCATGAAGGACCTGCAAGCCATGGACAGGGCGCATCGCATAGGACAGAAGAAGGTGGTCAATGTGTACAGGCTCATCACCAAGGGAACTCTGGAAGAGAAGATTATGGGGTAAGCTATTCAGTTGACCACTGAAGATTTGTACATTGAATGAGTTTATAGAATCAAAGGCAGCAATCTAGGATTATCTCTGACAATGCCATTTTCTGTGTTTCAATGACGGATTTGTTCCATCTCACTATACTATGCCCTCTATTTCACAAGCTTTTCATAGGTGGTCATTGTGGATACAATCTCGCAATGTTCTACCTGCCATCATTCTCAGAACATTCATTTCAGATGTTATGTGCTATGTGCCCCTAGTATAAAACATTGCGTTAACTCACGACAATTGCGTAAATAAATAAAATTAATGAAAACTAAATCACTGCAGGAGTGCTGTTATATATTCCATATATTTTTGATTGACACAATCAAGGTGAGATTTGCAATGTTTATACTTAGTAGTCCTTTGGTTCTTCTTGGGTCCGCTCTAGATTCTTCACTGTAGGTCATAACAGGTCTTACACTTGTAAGAGATAAATCATTGTGCATGGCAGCTTCTCACCTCAGTCCAGCATTGGGTGTCGGCCTTCATAAAGAATAAGAATTTAATATGATCTTTCTTCTCATATTCCAGGCTCCAAAAGTTCAAACTACAAACAGCCAACACAGTTATAAGCAGTGAGAATGCCTCTTTGGAGACCATGGCCACAGATCAACTCCTCGAGCTCTTCCAGACGGATAAATCATCATCCAAGTCAAGGCAGGAAGACACTGGACAGAGCAGCAGCATCAAAAATATCCTGGAAAGTCTTCCAGACCTGTGGGATGACCAGCAGTACGAAACGGAGTATGATCTGGCTAATTTTGTAAAAGGACTGGATGGCAACATCAAAAAATAAAGTCACCACTGAAATAAAAGGAAGTCCTTCTGCCATCTGTGTTTCAAAGAAAGTAACTGGAGCTGCAGAGCTGTTATTTAGGTTTTCTTTTGTAAAAACACATTTAGCATGTATAAGCTCAAACTTACCAAGGCTTGCTGTCCGGATTATAATGCTAGCCCTTTTACCTGTGAAAATAAATTGGTTCCACATGCGACACATTGGGGGATAATACAAGTTTTACTGCCGTATATGTGGAGCTTAGTTTCATTTTTTTTTGCTGATTGTCACATCCGAGTCATAGAACCAAAGGCAACAATTTAGAGTTTTTCTTCAAAATGAGATACTTACATGGAAACACAGAAGATGCCATTCTCTGTGTTTCCAAGTCTGTATCTCATTTTATTTAAAGTCTTACTTGCCGCCTTTGTTTCTATATGGTTCATTTGGCACCGCAGAGCCGTAACATCTGAACAAATCAATTTTAAATTGGACTCTTCATGATTTTTACCTTGTGCTGTAAAGCATTCCACTATAGAGGGCAGGGAATGTTAATAACACAATTCAAATAATTGGCGGTGTTGCATTTGCAGGAAACTGTAATCCCTATAAAAGCTTGGTAGCAACTAACTTGACAAATTCCCATATGGATTTTTTTTCTTTTTTAATTTTAGTTTTTGAAATGTGTGTACCTTTCTAGTTATTTATTTATTTTTAGTGTATGGCTTGAATACTCAGTGTTTTTATAATGTAATTTTTTAGCTAAATAAGAATTGTGTTTTTTTCTAATGATTTTTATAGAATCACAGACGGCAATCAAGGATTTTTCCCATAAATGAAGTACATATTATGTCGAAATGTTGAGAGAATGATTTCCTAGGTTTCCATATTCATTCTCATTTTTAGAAAAAAATCTAGATTGCCGTGTTGGATTCTGTACGGCTCATTTGTCACTTCATCTGTGTGAGTTTGACAATAATGGATTATCATCATCATAATTCTTGGCACAGCTATCCTGGATGAGTTCTGTACCTCACGTATAAAACTATGTTTAAATTTAACCATAGCATTTGATCTGCGTAATTAAACAGTGCTCCGAGTGAGCATTATAGATTTCATACTTTTTTTTTTATAAAATTAAGTTTAAGCATAATGTTTATATTTGGATACTGGCCTCATTCATCAACTGCTGCCAACACTGTATTTTTTAAGGCTTTAACAAATATCTGATTACCAAACAGTAACCAAGTACTAATTATTTATTGAATGTTAACTTATTAAATAAGTCTTATAGAACCAAAGGTGGCAATTGAGATTTTTTTGTAAATGAAGTATATATAAGGAAACAATGATAAAATGATTTCCTGTGTTACCATGTATTTATCACATTTAAAAAAAAATCTAGATATCTGTCTTTGGTTTTTCGTCATTTCCATTCTATTAGACTCCCAATATCAAAACTCAGTTACAAATAATTTTTGTATTTATGAAGATTGAGATGCCCAAAATATTATGTTTATTTTTCTTCTTAAATGGTTTTATTTAAAATTCTGTATGTTGTACTTTACAACCATCAATCCTCAATCAATGATTAAATAACATGAAATGAGTTTGGAATATTAAAATCTATATAAAGCTTTTTTTTATAAAGATAAGGAATATTTTCCCAGTCAAAAAGTATGCAGAATGTATTTTTGTTACTTTGTTGATTTTACATTTTTTAAAAATCAAAAATAGGAAAAAATTATTCATTATTTTATTTTTGTCTTATAAATGAAACAATATATGATTAAAATATATAAATAGTATAATAATATCATACATTTATTTCATCTATTAAACAGGAAGTAGCGACTTATATAATCAGGGCCTAGAAAATATAAAAAAAAAGATTTTCATCTTGCAAGATTTTAGGTGTTGAAAATGACCATCTGCTTACTGCCTGCAAATAAAAAAACAGTTTGCCGGATGATCTGAACATTGTTTATCCTGTAACTTCTTTCTGTATTTTTTTTTTAAGAAATCCTGTGCGGGAGACTCCCTAGATTCTAGAGACTCTAGGGGTCTATGACACTTGTTTGTAGTGCCGCAGAGGTGTACACGCTAGGTTGTTGCTACAAAGCGCCAGTACACAAGCAAGACCCAGTTGCTGTAAGGCTGAATGGACCTTTGGTGACCGGTCATTGGTAAAGGTTTATGAATTTTTCAACCCGGCGAAGAGCAAATTTGAAAATATAAATGGTATATTTTTTGTGCTCCGCCGAGATTCGAACCCACAACCTTCCCATTCAGAGTCCGCAGTGTTACCATTGAGCTACGGACCGGTAAATCTTTCTGTATGAAGACCATTGCATATGATTTTATCATAATGAGTATATTGAATCATATTGAAGCAAATATGGCAATCTAGGATTTTATGAGATCTAATCTAATCTAAGTTGCAAAATATAAGTAACATTAAAGATTCACATTATATGCATTTTCACAAAACAGACAAGAATTTCAAAAACAATGTCGGCAAGAGTTGCAGAGCTTATGTTCATTTGAGGTTTGGATTTTATTTGTAAGTACACAATCAGCATTTGTAAGCGCGAACCATGGGCGTACCCAGGAAGAGCCAGGGGGGGGCAGCTGCCCCCCCCTGGAAGAGAAAAATTGACCTAAATAATCCAAAATTGTATTGCAATTACTAAAATTACCATTATTCGATAATGTCTTGCCCCCCCCCCCCCCCCTAGAGGAAATTACGTGCCTACCTCCCCCCGCCGTCGGCGATATATTTTGGTGACGATGATCTTCAATTTTCCAAAACCTGCCCCCCCCTAGATTTGATCCTGGGTACGACCATGGCGCGAACTACACGTGTTTGTTTGTGGGCATACATCTGAGAGCTTT
Organism: Agapetus fuscipes; assembly: GCA_951799405.1. Taxonomy (NCBI): domain Eukaryota; kingdom Metazoa; phylum Arthropoda; class Insecta; order Trichoptera; family Glossosomatidae; genus Agapetus; species Agapetus fuscipes. The sequence goes on from OX637334.1 coordinate 16,231,360, forward strand.
GAATGAATATATCCTTGCAACTTAGATTATAGATTATAGACATGTTTAAGTTCGGGCTTAAACATGCCGCATGTAGTCCTACAATATAAAAACCCGAATCTCAAATGAACATACAGCCTGCAACTCCTGCCGACCTTCCCTGAAACAGGGGTGACATTGGCAAAGTGAACCATTTTCTACAGCATGGGTGGTCAGCCGCATACCAACCTATAAGCCAAGGAACATACACACCAAATTACATTTTTTAAATCAACAAATTATAACATGTATGGACATCAAAACTGATCAAAAATGTGACAAATGAGATAAAATATATCTAAAAACACAATAAATGCCATTTATGTGTTTATGTACATTTATCTCATTTTCAAACAAAACACCTAGATTGCCACCTTTTCTTCTATATGACTTGATTTTGACAGGTTTACATTGTTATTACATATTTTTTTGATACAAAAACATTATTATGAATTTAAATTACATTGTTTTAACTTTTTATTTTGTGTGCTTTTTGTTATGACAGTTTTCCAATAAAAGTTTTGTAAACATTTCTTATTTCATTTACACTCTAAATGTTAAAATATCCAAATAGACTAAGATTTTTTTTTATTTGGGACTTTTTCTCTGCGAGTTAATGTCTATCGTGCATGGGGCTGCCATACTTAGCAACTAAAAACAAAATATTTGTATGCAAGGGCGTACCCAGGATCAAGGATCAAAACTAGGGGGGGGGCAAGTTTTGAAAATTGAAGATGAAAAATTTAACACAACCTTATAATATGCTATGGGGCCGTCCTTATATTACGTCATTCGCATTAAGGGGGGGGGGGAGTCTGGTCTGCGGATGATGGCAAATGACGTACGAAGTACACCGCGTGTCGTTGGCATCTTGGACCGGTCCGTAGTCCGTAGTGGCAACACTTCGGACTCGTAAATGGAAGGTTGTGGATTCGGATCCCGGCGGAGCACAAAAATATACCATTTATATTTCGAATGTGCTCTTCGCTGAGTTGAAAAATTCATAAACCTTTACCAAAGACCGGTCACTGAAAGGTCCATCCAACCTTACAACAACTGGGTCTTGCTTGAGAATTGGCGCTTTCTACAGCGACGACCAAGCTCGCAGAGGGCTCTTGAGGTGTGATACACACAAAAACAGCGCTCACCAAATAAATCATCCTAATATTATTATTATTATTTGCCATCATCCGCAGACCAGACTCCCCCCCCCCCCCCCTTAATGCGAATGACGTAATATATGGACAGCCCCAAAGATATGTATCATTTGAGATTCATATTAAATGCATTCCCACAAGCAGACATGCATATTTTCGCGCTCACACATGCCGGGTGTGGACCTACAATGTAAAAAAACCCAATCTCAAATGAACATAAGCCCTGCAACTTTGGCCGACCTTCCCTGAAACAGGGGTGACATTGGCAAAGTGAACCATATTTTACAGTATGGGTGGTCAACCTCATACCAACCTATCAGTCAAGGAATAGGTCAGTCAAGAATATCATACAAGTCCACTGTAAAATTTATTTTTATTTGTTAAAATGATTATTTCAATAATTGTAATAAATTCCTGGACAAAATTTAATAGCCTCGATCTTATGGGCGAAACACAAGCTGTTGCTCTTGATATTTCCAAAGCTTTTGATAGAGTTTGGCACTCCAGCCTCCTTAACAAATTGTCATCATTTGGACTTCCCCTTCTCCTCATAGAATGGATTTCCAGCTTTCTAAAAGACAGATCTATCCAAACAGTCATCGATGGTAGTAAATCAGCCCTGCTACCAATCAATTCCGGTGTCCCCCAAGGATCCGTCTTGTCTCCGACACTTTTTCTTATGCACATCAATGATTTACTATCCTGTGCTCCTATCCACTGCTATGCCGATGACAGTACAATACATGACGGTTTCTCTTTTACAAAGCCCCCAAATAGTTCAGCGATATCTATTGCTCGTGAATCATTAGCTTCAAAGATCAATACAGATCTCAGGGCTGTCAGCCGTTGGGGCACTGACAACCTTGTAGAGTTCAACGTCAAAAAGACTCAAGCATGTCTGATATCCTTAAAGAGGATTCCAAACAACTATCTCCCAACTTTCGACAATGTCTCCCTCTCTAACCATGAACACTTAAATCTTCTTGGTGTTTCTCTGTCATCAGAGTTAAAATACCATGATGCTATTGAGTCTCGCACAACTTCCGCTTTCCGGCGACTCGGCATATTATACAGAGCCCGTAGGTTTTTTACTTCAGCCCAGTTATTGACTCTGTATAAATCCCAAATCCGCCCCATTATCGAGTATGGCAGCCATCTCTGGTGTGGTATGTCCAAGAAGTTGAGTGACCAACTTGATTCTGTGCAAAGGAGGGCAGTGAGGTTGATCAATGATCCTTCTCTGACATCCGATCTGCAGCCGCTCCAGCACAGAAGAAAAGTTGGAATGCTCAGTCTTTTTTATCGATATTACCACGGAGCTTGTTCTAATGAGCTCCATTCATTAATCCCTCCCCCTCGCATTTCAGAAAGGGAAACTCGTAGTACGACTCTCATTCATCCCTTTGCAGTCGATCTCAAAACTATGAGAACTTGGCGTTTTCATGACTCATTCCTTTGCCAAACTGCCCGTTTATGGAATGGTCTACCAGTATCTGTGTTCCCTTCCCAATTTAATCCGGTTTTATTCAAAACCAACATCAATCACCACTTCCTTGCAGCGCCTCACGACAGAACCAAGAACTCAAGCAACACCTCTGCGGCACCCTTCCAGGGTGACATAGACCCCCAAGACTCACAAGAATTGGGGAGCCTCCCGCACAGGATTCCTTAAAAAAAAAAAAAAAAAAAAAAATAACGATTTAGGTATTTTTTACTTCTAGGGGGGGTCAGCTGCCCTCCCTGGCTCTTCCTACATATGTACATCCATGTTTGTTTGCCTTTTCCCTAGTAGCCCAGCCGGATGACGGCACGTTTTTGTCTTTGCCAATTTACTTGTGAACCTCAATACTTCTATCTTGAACTACAGAAGTATAGTATATAAAAAAGAGGCATGAAAATTTTAGTCAATAATTAAAATATTACTCTGAAGAGTATTGCCTAGTGGGGACACAGGATGCCCAAGTAAGAAGTGGGAAGACCACACTGAGATTTCTGGATGGTGTTCTAGGGACTGCAGGAAGAAAGTGTCTTAACAACACATCCAAAGAGGAGTTCTGCAGACGATAAGCAGAAGCTCACATCCAGTGTGTCTTTCAGGCAAAATTATCCGGAGGGCAAATAAGAAATCTGGGGGGGGCGGAGTAAATAAATGAAACAAAGTTATATGTAGATTTGGACATTCCGGGGGGGCAGTAGGGCTATTCCGGGGGGGGGGGCAAAGCACCCCCGGAATAGTACCTGAAAGAAACACTGCTCACATCCAGGGGTGTATAAAGACAGACTAAAAGGAGACAAGATTATTACAGTAGGAAAGGGACTTGTAAGACAACTTCTAAGGACTGTCAATTGTTAACAAATCAGGAAAGTGTAATCCCATCAATATGTTTATAAACTAACTTGAATAAAATTAGTACCTATGTCCTATATTTAGCAAGTTGGTACAACAAATGGAATAAAGCTTTATATATAATGCCGCTAGATGTCTAACTGAAAACGATTCAAATTTGAAACGTTCCATCAGCTAGATGGCGCCACCTGTAAACAACACCATGGCGAGCCCGACGTCAAGTGCGTGATCATTTTTGTTTGTTGACAATTTGTTTTCTCGATATTTTTTTAACAGTGCGTTAATTACCCGCAGTCTCATAAGTTTATTTATAGTAATTGTATTGTGTTTTGAATGTGGATCGCAGTGTGTGTTTTGTGTGTACATGTGTTTCACAACTTGCTGGATTACTTTTTTTTTACCTCTACAGATTCAGGTGCCGACGAGGTAAGAATATCAAAAGCTTTGAAGATTCCGACAAGACACAAAAAACACACATAATATTACATGCATTTGACCGCCCACTTACCTACACAAAAATCACAATTTTTATCAATTTAATTCCTAATTAAAAAAACAAAAAATAGCAAAAATGATCATGTCCATTTTCAGCAGTTTGTAAAAGCATGTTTACGTACTGTACCTTCCTGTAAAAACTATTTCATCTTCGAGTTTTGAGGTTAGGTTTTCAAACATGACTTCTATCTTGTCATTTTGTAACTATTTTCTTATTGTTGTGTGCTTTATTTTATTAAATGAATCAAACTTTATTTAAAATGATGATTTGTTTTACAGGTTTATGTTGATTTTATTTTAGTATTTTCAGTTTTATTGTTTGTGTCAAACTTTATCGAAAACAGGGTTGTCAAACTTTTCAGTGGGTGAGATTTTTAATTTAAAGTAAAAAATCTCCTTCGTACAACTGAGTGAAAACAAAAATAAAATGATCATAATGTCTTAAGGTAGCTGTATTTAATATTGAATAAAATCATTGATTATTACATAGAAGAAAAACATTTAAGTAAGTACTAGGAATAGGTGGTTTTGTTAGGTTAGGGTTTTTTTTTGTCAAACCTGTTGATTTCAATATTAACCCCGACATGGTACGGAAAAGAGTAAGATTGGTGTTTGGATCTTATTTACTTATAACGTTCTACTCATTTTTATTAGTAATGAAAACTTTAAAAATATTTCTACACCGAAAAGTGATAAATGTTTTTTGATACTTACCTAAAGCATTTATAAATATTTATAAGCTGTCTGTCTCAACGACCTTATTTTTCTCGAATCTTCTCATCATTCCGTACATTCTCCATAATTTCCATGAAAATAACCGTTTTCTGTCGTATTCCAGGTCCCAAGCGCCACCCCTGTCCCACCCTAGCGTGTACAGGGTGTTTAGCGCTCTCCTTGCATGTTCCACATCCTGGAGATCCCCTGACTTCCTTCCGCCAAAACGATGTGGACAGCCAGCCTTCAAATCCAACCGTCTCCCTGTATCCTACATAACTCTGTCCTGTACTCCTGTCTAGGGTTAGTGATCTAGGGTGTCCCAAGTTAAAAATGTATATAAATCAGCCACTTGATAATACTCCGTAAGTAAGTACTATTTGTTCATAAACTGCCATTACTCAAAAATGTTTTAACAATGAAACGAGAGTCATATGTGGCACAATACTTTGTTTCCTAAATTGCATAGCTGCAAGAAACTTCGACTTGCATCCTAGATTTGGGCATACGACATCTTCACCGCTTGTGTTGTTTTCTTTCACTACTCCAAATTCCAACTTTTACCAAGGACCGACGGTGTAATTTTTAGTTTAAGTAAAAACAAGAATGTAGTATTCATTGTCTTCTTTGTTTAGTAAAAGTTCGTACATGGAATACTCACTAAACATAGTGCTAGTATATTATAAACTAAACTAATCTCGAAATAAAGATTCTTTGTTGAATTCGACTACACATTTATTTATTCTAAAAATTGACTTGTCGGTGTTATGGCCGCGGGGATCAGGACAGGTTATTTGGAACCGGATAACGCTGGTTCGAATCCCGCGACGATAACTTCGACCCTGGTTCATCAGATGCCGTTGCATGCACACAAGCTTCTGCTTTCGTATGAAGACAACTGGCCAGGCAAAATAGGTTGGTGGATTGCATTCCTTTCCACAAATCTATTTAAAAAAAAAAAAAAAAACTTTTTTCTAGATGCGTATTAAGTTTATGTGATGATCAAGCAGTCTAATGCAATGTGACTCCGCTGTTTCCCTAGGATGTTTGGACAAGAACTTTGACTTAGTCTCACATGTTTTAAAGTAAATTCGTGAGCTACACTGTGATCCCTAATTTATTAAAACAAAAGTTAGACTGAAGACTTGTTGTATTTTCAAATGTGTAGTAATGTCAGTGACTCAGGGACATCTGAGAAGGTATGGGGAAATAAAGCTTTTTTATAATTCTTAATATATTATGCACCTATTCAGATGCATAATCGTACATTATAGATTTAAAAATTATTGTAAAAATATATACTTAAAACGTCGTCCAACCTTTGATTGAGAAAAACAAAAAAAAAGTACTTTAAATCGTCTCAAAAGTAAAAGTGACTTTGTTGCAGTGTATTAATTGTTCCTGATATAGGTACCTACATATGAATGCTAGAGTTAAATAAGGCACTAAATGCCAAAATATTATTTTTTAACGAAGTTTGCAGTTTTGTTCATATGCCAAAGTTCAACTTCAATAAGTCCCAACAAAATATTAATTTTACTTAAGAAAAAATGGTCTAAAAATTGTTACTTGAAATGAACAGTAAATATCACGCACGGAAAACGATGGGCTATCTTTTATTAGATGGGGACGTTGTGTGAGCTGTATAAAAAAGTTCATTAAAAAAAATAAAAAATTAGCCTGATTTATTTGTTGAGCGCTGTTTTTGTGTGTATCACACCTCAAGAGCCCTCTGCGAGCTTGGTTGTCGCTGTAGAAAGCGCCAATTCTCAAGCAAGACCCAGTTGTTGTAAGGCTGGATGGACCTTTTGATGACCGGTCTTTGGTAAAGGTTTATGAATTTTTCAACCCAGCGAAGAGCAAATTTGAAAATATTAATGGTATATTTTTTGTGCTCCGCCGGGATTCGAACCCAGGACCTTCCAGTTACGAGTCCGAAGTGTTACCACCTGGACTACGGACCGGTCAATGTGTATATTTTTGTACAAAAAATGTGATAAATATTTGTCACCTTCTAATATAAGTTTTTCTCATATTGACTGACTCAGATTCTATCGGTGCTATTCTTAGACATTTTAGTCGTCCGTTGAGCCCACGCTTTGACAAACTAATGATGCATTTGTATGAAGATCTGTCAATCCAAGATGGCCGCAAGTGAAAAGCTGATTGTCTTCATACAAAATTCGGTAGCTAAGAATGACCGTGGTGATGAGACTTCCAGCCCAGGCATCATTAGTTTGTCAAAGCGTGGGCTCAACCGACGACTATAATGTCTAAGAATAGCCCCGTATGGTAATAAGTGCCGTTGTTTAAATATTTTTTTCATATGATTTTTGGACATTTGTCTTTATACTTATGAAAATGAAGGTGTTGAAAAATGTCGCAGGGACTACCAACTTACAAGTGTATGGTTTTGAGTGTTAGATATGACCATCTATGCCATCTGCATACTGCATATAGGAATGTGAGAACTGTTGAATGCCTCTCCTGAACATGTTACATTTCGTACGTAGTCGATACATTGCTTACACTAGTCGTAGTCTCCCACACTCGCTTGATGGCTCCAGAAATAGCCACGTGGAGTGCTAGTATCTAAGAACTTCATAACAAACTAAAATATCCAACGGATAACTTTATACACTCCCGAGTCTAATAACTTTAACATAAAGAGGAAATCAAGTTATATTTTGTCCTCTTCATAGTAATACTTCTAGGATATGATACACTGGTTCCAGCACTTCTTCCATTTATCGAAGCACTTCTAATACGCGATTTTTCGAATGGTGTTGAGCCTATGTGTTGAGCTCTCCCGGCGATGTGATCGGCAAAATACCACACTTACGTTGTTTTTCCATTTTTGGGACCAAGAAAAAGTAACCGGGGGCCAAGTTCGGTGAATACGGCAAGCATGATATGGGTCTTGTTTTTGGCCAGAAAATCACGAACAAGCAATGACGTGTGCGCTGGCGCATTATCGTGGCGTAATATTCATGACTGGCTTAGAATTTATTCCGAGTATTTTTCGTACTGCTTCACACAAGAGACACATACCTTCGAGGTAAATATTCTTTGTTAACCGTACCCACACAATACAAGAAGTGATCGAATTTACGTAATCCGTGAAATTTTAAAAGTCACATGTTTTTTTTTTTATGAAAAGAAAACCTCGTTGTAATGGTTTTTGTTTCTTGTAACGGCTAAATAAACTTTTCATATAAGAAGAAAACACCGGCCCAGAAAACCGTGTTTGACATTCACATCAAGCTCGTTTTCATGATTACACCTTGGACACTTGGAGCAACTTCCCACTCAGCTGATGTCTGTAGCAGCTGTAATATCAAAGGCAGCTCACGTCAAAGGAGGGAATACTTGACAAAGACAAAAGGCAGGACCCTCGGCACCAGCAGGAGAAGGCCGGACACTGCTGGCCATACCACACGAGACGCAGCTCATTAGGTAGTGACACTAACGGACACCTTCTAAATTGCACAAAATATTAACCTTTGAGGTTCACTCTTCAAACGGATTCTCCTCAAACGGGTTCTTTCTTGACCGTAAAGGGATTTTTCAAAAACCTATATCTTCTTCTTATCTTCTATATCTTACGGGTCTGGTTGATAGCTCAGTTGACATAATGCTGGCTATCAGAACCTGAGGGCTAGGGTTCGTTCCCCACTAAGGGTGTTAAAGAGAATTTCTAGTGTTTATTTCAAACCCAGAATCATAATACCGACTAGTGAGATGAGAACCTGCCCCTTTGGAAACTCTCAATTCAAGTGACTGGCGTGAGGCAACGCAACGCAACTAAGCTACACATATAGTGTAACTTCTTGTCGCGTTATCCCTGAAGGTGTCGCATGTGGCGAGTCGAACCTATTTATTTTTACAGGTAAGGGGGGCGGTCTTACGCCAACCACTTCAGTTGAGGTGGGGGTTTCCCAGCTCCTGAGAGGGCTGGTATTTTATTTCTTGTGAAGGCTGAGTAAACCTTGTCAGTATTTTATATTGGGGTTTGAAATAAACACCGAAACAGTAAATCATTTCTGACACCCTCGCCTCGATGGGATTAGAACCTGAGCTCACGGCATGGAATGCAAGCACTCTACCAACTGAGCTATCGAGCGCAAAAGTTCCACCCTCCACATGCAACCTCTTCGAGGACTACACTGAAAGAGGTAACAGTATACATGCAGCTTAGTTGCGTTGTGTGTCACCTCGTCTGTATATTGGCAGTTTTGTTTGTGTTATGATTTGTCGGGATGCCGTCAGATGTAGGTGCGGACCACGGACGGTGTGAGTGGGGCACGGAATAAAAAACAAATAAGTAAAATGAAAAAGTCGCCCGGGCTGGGCGGGAGGAACAAAGCGGCGCAACAACCGCTCAAAGGAAACAGCCAGGGCTGGCTCGTGCTGCTATAATGTTGCAATCAATATAAAAAAAAACATACTTGTATTCTATAATTGATAATCTAAGTTGCAAATATATATTAACATTTAAAATTCATATTAAATACATACACGTGTAAGTTCCCGCTTACAAATGCTGCATATGTACTCACAAATTCAAATCTCAAATTAACATACACCCTGCGACTTTTACCGAACTTTTGTGACATTAGCAAAGTGATTAGTTTTTACAGTATGGGTGGTCACCCTCATACCAACCTTTAAGTCAATGTGCATAGTGGAATTGAGTTTTGCTTGTAGGAATTACTTAAGTACACTATTGTGTCCTTTTTTTTAGTGCCACACACACATAGGGGAAAAGCAATGGTAATGCTTAGTGTCATCAGTCATGTGTGTGAAATCTTATCTAAATCTAAGCTGCAAAGATATGTATCATTTGAGATTCATATTAAATGCATTCCCAAAAGCAGACACCCATAATTTCGCGCTTACACATGCCGCATGTGGACCTACAATATAAAAAACCTAATTTCAAATGAACATAAGCCCTACAACTCTTGCCGACCTTCCCTGAAGCAGGGGTGACATTGGCAAAGTGAACCATTTTTTACAGTATGGGTGGTCAGCCATTATGGGTTATCATCATTATAAATGGTATGACTACCTGTCAAGAGGGTCTTGGCCTCCTTGATCAACCGCAGCCATCGCTGCCTGTCCAACGCCTTTATCCTGCAGTCCTATGCAGAGTCTTTCCTCTGCCCTGCGCCCCATTGTGTCCGTTATTGCAACAATCTTTTTCAGGCTTTATTCGATGGATGGGACCCAGCCAAGACAGTTTGCTGACCCTATTGATTTTCTAACATATTAATAATTGTATATACACTAAAAGAACTAAATTTATTTTAGATCTGAACATGCAGGTAATATTTGTATTTAGATATCAATGAATATTTTAATATTTAATTCTATTAAACTTAAGAGTTTAGTAAAGCAGTGAAAATAAAACAGTGTTTTATAAGAATTTTGAATAGTTCTATAAAGTTTTATAATTCAATCAATTTTAATTTTCACAGTGTTAATACGCAAACCATACAGGATATCAAGATGTTTTAATGCGTTTCTTTTGTAGTGTCTAATAGGTACGTAGCAAAAACTAAGTGTTTTTAATATTAAGATAGCAAGAAAAGAGTTTTATTTTTAGGACAAAATTGAGTGTTTTTGATAGTAGATACGATAGCAAAAACTGAGTGTTTTTGATACTAAAAACTGTGTGCTTTAATATGAAATAGCAAGAACTGAGTTTTTTTTATAGTACGATAGCAAAAACTTGAGCTTTTTTTAAACGTTTGTAGAAGTGTCAACCCTGTCTTTGTCGGAGGAGCGCTTTGTAAGTTGTCGGGACAAATAAATATATATCTTTGATGTGCGATAGCGCGGCCCAGCGCAGAGGCGCCCTCACACTCGACCGTGAAGACAACTTACAGATTTATATCGAAAACCTTTGGATAAAATAAATAAAATCAATATTTATTGTTACTTGTAAGTAAACGATTAAGTTTATGGATTTTTACACTCTACGGCCTACCGGAGCGGTCTACCTGCGCCGGCGACCGGAATACACGTACTTGGGTGTCTATAATAATAATAATCTATAATCTAAGTTGCAAGGATATATTCATTTAAAGCTCTCAGATGTATGCCCACAAACCAACAAGTGTAGTTCGCGCTTACAAATGCTGAATGTGTACTTACAAATAAAATCCAAACCTCAAATGAACATAAGCCCCACAACTTTTGCCGACCTTCCCTGAAACAGGGGTGACATTGGCAAAGTGAACCATTTTTTACAGTATGGGTGGTCAGCCTCATACCAACCTATAAGTCAAGGAAATATTTGTCACTCGAAAGAATTGATTTCCGATCTTGCACCGATCACCTGTGCAAGGTAGACCTGTCCGGTAGACAGTAGCGTGTATGGCCAGCATAAGTTAACTATGTATCTTATCTAATAAAGCGAAGATTTACCTGCTTTAGGAGACTGACACTTCAATGTGGCCGCTCCAACATCTGGGAATGCCATTCCTGCTTCTTTCTAGGAATAGATTTAGAAAGGCTCTTTAAAAGTGTCTCTCCTGCTTATCCAATCATACTTTGAAAGACATTTGAATTGGTCGAATTACTTAGCGCTACATAAATTCTGTTCGTACGTACATACGAGTCATAGCCGATGTCATCAGGAGACGAGCCTCTTCATAGGCTCAGACACACGAACTGAACTCTCCAAAAAAATGTTGTTGTAATCGAAGATTATAGGTACATTAGGAGGCCTTTAATTTTTTCCGTTTTAAATTCTATAAAAAATGTACATTGCAGCTTTCACGGCCGGTTTTTGTTTGAAGAAGTAAGAAGATCTTCTTACAGGAAGAAGTAAGAAGATCGCAGCGACTAGCCAACCGCTGATAATGCCCATCGGAACAATCGGCGAAACTGTCCTGAAATAATCAACTAGACCACGGCTACATAGCCCAAAAAAAGTGATTGTTATGTCAACTACATAATATATAAACAATGTCTAACAACCGTGATGGGCTCAGCGCAATCAAGGAATCCCTCGGCTATGTGACGTCACCTATAGTAAATTACCAAATAAATTAAGTAAAAAGTGGATTCCCGACTATCAGGTAATTTTAAAGCATTGTGAAACGCGTATACATAGTTGAAAACTTTAATGCTAAATGCACTACGTAGCGCTTTGGATTCTTTCCAAACTATCCAAATAATAATGCACTTAAGTTATGACTCTCTGTCCTGCCTCTAGCTCGTCCTACTGACCTACAGTGACCCTAGTGACTGTACATTTCCCCATAGCTTAAATGTGCCGAGTCCATTTTAATGAAAAATCATTCAAAAATATTTTTGACAGTGTGGTACCACCTTTAAGGGTGATTGAGAGGTCAGCGCGCCCAACTTTGATGACCAAAATAGCCCGTATATTGAATGGTAAGGTAGTATTTTCTTTCCAGATTAAATTAACACATAAAATTAGGTATTTTTTTTCATAAAGTACCAATTCAAAATAATTTTATTTACGGAGATACCTTAAATGGAGATTTCCACTGTTGTTATGAATAAATCCTAACTTTTTTTTATTTCAAAACATTCATTTCGATTAGTTTTATTTTTTCTAGATGAAAATTATTTTTTTAAACTTTTCATTGGTTTTTTATAATTATTTAAAAAGTACCCAAATTTTGCATACGATCGTGTAGCTAAAATTGCATTTTAATGGTATATTTTCTTTTTAGGATTTGAAGTGATATTTTTTATGTGTTTAATGTAATTCTTATTTTATTTTTCCTCTTCCAATTTATATTTAATAATGGAAAAATAATGATTTTCATACTAAACGCGATCCACCCTAGTGCGCCATTGTGTCGTTTTTTTGAACTATTCAAACAATTATATTTCCGAGAGACAAAAATCATGACAATTTTCGTTGTTCATATTTCCCCAGAAGCAAATATTTTTTTACGTTGTAACTTGGAGTTATCGTTTTATAAAAATGCATCAAAATTAAGACGGCCACACGGCGCTGTTTAAAATCGTTTTTTATTTTTGTTTTCTCCGTGTTTGAGTTTTAACGTCAAATGTTATACTCGAGGCATGTACGTATTTTTGCTTACGGAAGAATGAACGTAAAAAAATCATTTTTTATACTCAACCACAGAGTTTTATTATAATATATAGAAATTGAGACGCTCGTGAGAGGTGCTGCTTTACATCCTGATACATTATTTGTATGCGCAACGGCTCAGTTAAAACGTTGACTTTCATACTTGGAGCTTAAATTCGCCCGCCGGCTTCCAATGGTCCAAAGTGTTCCAGAAGTTACAAACATTATTTGTAAATTGTAAATTATTAAGATTTTTTTTATCAAGATCGTTTATTTCTGTAATGTAATTTGTTGTGTACATTTCTTGACTTATAGGTTGGTATGCGGCTGACCACCCATGCTGTAGAAATTGGTTCTGCGTGTAAAACGTGTCTGCTTCTGAAAATGCATGTAATGTAAAACCCCAATGTGGCATATCTTTGCAACTTAGATTAGATTAGAACGTAATTTATTACATGCATACTAGGTTGGTATGCGACTGACCACCCATACTGTAAAAAATAGTTCACTTTGCCAATGTCACCCCTGCTTCAGGGAAGGTCGGCAAGAGTTGCAGGGCTTATGTTCATTTGAGATTGGGTTTTTTTATATTGTAGGTCCACATGCGGCATGTGTAAGCGCGAAATTATGCATGTCTGCTTGTGGGAATGCCTTTAATATGAATCTCAAATGATACATATCTTTGCAGCTTAGATTTAGATTAGATTTTAGAGTAATAAATGGACATCCGTATCCATAACTGAAACTATCGGATACTCGAAACTAAAAAAAACTCTTATCCGTATCCAAAACAGATTGAAAAATGTAATGAAAATGTCGTCTGTAACATCGTTTCAATATTTTTTTTTGCATTTTTCAGTTAATACGGAGCCAGTTAATACGGAGCTTTAATAATAATCACGTATTCTTGTGTGATTGATTAAAAAACTTAATGATAGCCTAGAAATAATGCCATACAATCAATGTTCTTATTTGTAGGTATTTTATTTTCAAAATCTCTTAAAAATCTAATATCCGTGACCGAAACATTCCAAAACTAGCGGATATCCGAAATAATATCATTTAACTGTACGAAATTATGTGCTGGATAATCAAAATGATAAACAAAACAAAAAAATATTTCATGTTAAATGTTTTCTCTCTTCGGTAATATTGAATTTTGAAACGGTTGTCGACCTCTAGAACATTAACATTATGGTGAAAAAAACTATATGTGTGTGTGTGTTGGCGAACGATATTTTGTTGATGTATTAATAAAGTACTGACAACATTCTCTGTAAAGTTATGTGAAACCTTTTTTAATTTTTAAAATTTATTAAATTTTGGCTATTAAGACGAAAATTAAAGTTAAAAAGTACATATGTACTTAATCTTCAATCAGAAATAGTGCCTCTTGGAGACATTGTCTATAATGCTAACGTAACGTCGGTAATAATGTGTGAGTATAACTAGAGATGTTGTGGATATTAATTGTAATCGTAATTTAAACATTCAAGTATACGAAATAAAAATAAAAACATGTTCGGAACCGAAACCGATACAAAAGTTTCGGATAATTTCGGATAGGGGTGTAGACGGAGTCTAAATCCAACATGTTATTATACTGTAACTGTAACTCTGTCAACATTCTGCTAGGGGTTGTCAGAGCCTCTGCAGATTTGCTTCCATCTTTCCCTATCCGTGAATGCCTCTTTCAATTCATTCGTATCCATCAACGTTTTCATAGGTTTCCTTCTTTTGCATTCACTTGTACGTCGCATTCTTTCAATATTTTTTTGCAACTTAGATTAAACATTATAGACTTACGTGACTGATGATCTGTAATAATAATAATCTATAATCTAAATTGCAAGGATATATTCATTTAAAGCTCTCAAATGTATGCCCGCAAACCAGCACATGTAGTTCGCGCTTACAAATGCTAAATGTGAACTTACAAATGAAAAACCTCAAATGAATAAAAGCCCTACAACTTTAGGCGACGTTTCCTGACACAGGGGTGACATTGGCAAAGTGAATTGGCAAAGTTTTGCGCTTGATAACCACAATCTATAATCTAAGTTGAAAAGGTATGTTAACATTTAAGATTCATATAAAGCGCATTCTCACAAGCATACACGCTTGTAAGATCGCATTTACAAATGCTGCATGTGTATTTACAAATTGAAACCAAAACCGACAATCAACCAATCTATTAGTCAAGGATCTGGTATATTAACTGGTTATATACAAGGATAAATGGTATATTTTGTGTGCTCCGCTAGGATTCGAATCCACAACCTTCCATTCAGAGTCCGAAGTGTTACCACTACACTACGGACTGATAAGATATAAAAGAAGAAAAAAAATGATAAATAAAATGAAAAAAAAAATTATGGCCAAACTTGTTTTAATACACTGGTTTGCTATCACTAGGACCTACACTTTGAAAATATAAAAAAAATACGTATGTGTGAGATAGACGAAACAATACTTTTACACGCCTTTTTTAAAACGACATAACATGCTCTGGTCACACTTCCTCCGTGTGGATTAAAGATGCAAAAAAAGTTAAATAATTCTAACATAGAATAATACTTGTGTCAAATCATTTCTTTTTGCAATTTTTGATGCATAACTTACGGAATGAGCCATGCGGTCGTAAATACTCAACAATAGCGTTTAAACACAAGTTTATAAAAACTAAAACGCTCGCTAAGAGTGTCAAGATAATTTACATTATTTTTTTATGAAACGTAATGCTTGAGTAAGAAAATTAAGTTATATACTTCAGCAACGACATCTGGCCATGATCAGTCAAAGTTATTTGACATAAAATTACGATTTTAGTTTCATAAAACAATTAAAGAGGTTCTTTAGTCCCGATATTAATAATCTTCTTAAGCTCTCGTATAACCTTAAAGTCAAGATGACGATACTCGCGATGTAAAGGAAACGCCATAAGTTCAAGGTACGGGAGAAAAAAGTACCAGCCAGGCAGGCAAAGTACCAAAAACCATATCACACGACAAAGATACAAGGAAAGTCGGCACACCCACACCCGGCACAAGTATGAAACTTTGCGCTCAATCTCAACCATAGCGTTTTACCTAAAAATGTATGAAATCTAAAACTGCGTCTGTTGTGAGTAATTTTGTTTCCATTCATTGTTTCATAAACGCTAGGCTTGAGTTTAAACGCAACGTTTTGTACTTGGGGTGAAGAAAGAACCAAGTGAAGCTATCTGACTTCGATCTGTCTTCTGTCAAAGGTGCGAACTGTAAAGAGGGATTACAGCTCGTTGTGAAGGAATTATTTGAAATTAACACGGTTAGGATTTTAACACATGAGTTTTCGAGAACTTGCACAGTAAATTTAACATTTAAAAAATGCAATGAACGAGGGTTACCTGTGCATTTCAGAATAATTATTTTTCTGTTAAAACAATACGTTAAAAATAAAGTTCTAACAACACTTAAATTTAACTTTAAATTTAAATGAGATCCGCTTGTGAATCGACCACGACAAAAAAAATTGTCACCCGGCCGGATTGCTAGAGAAATAGCAAACAAATATTTTGATATTGGTTGCTAAGGACGACAGCTACATGCAAGACTGACGTTAGATCGCCGAGTAAAAATTTGCAAATTAAAAAATGTTCCGAGTTTATTATTAATCTTAATTTTAAGTTAAGTCAAATTGTTTTTACAAAATGTCTACCTTCTACTGGGACATGCGCTTGTATGGGATGTTCGCCACTGATTTTGGTTTGTTTTTATTAGATTTTCGACTCACCAAATACATGAAGGCATGTTAAGTTTGTGTAATTGGCACAGGTTCGCTACCTCGACGCTTGTAAAAGTGTTATTTTTTTTTTAAATGTGTACAATAGGTCGCGGTCGTTGCTTCCCTTTGAAGTTTTGACTTTGAGGTCGCTTGGCGGCGCAGGGAGAGATTGAGAAACACTGGCACAAAAATTACAACTCTTGCCACCACAAATATCACACCTGTAGACAAAGCAATAATAATCTTAGCTGCGAGATGAAACACGCATATACATATAAGCTGAAAATATATCCGGAAAACCAACTTTTTGCCGGTTTGTTTCTAAAAGAGTCAAGTTAAGCGAATGGTATCTATTAGTTTTCACAAGTAAAGAAGCCAACTTTACGTCAAAAAGTTAATTACAGGTAAGTGGGGGTATTTCTCCTTAGTAAACCTTGCTGTTTCTATGATTTAGTTCAGAAGAAAACCATACCTGTCACCCACGGTGGGAATTGAACCGTAGTCTTTTTGTTTTGAGCGCGAGCGCTTTTTGGACTGAGCTATCGACCGAACGTAAACAAAACAAACCACAAAATCATTTTTTCTGTGGGTAGGTACTGCGTTTTTTTCTTTGTGACTATATTAATGTAGCGTCCATCTTTTTGAGCGGTCTAAAAATTCCGGTCTTGAATCGTTCCTCCGAGTGTGAAATTGTAATAGCAGAACGAATGTGCAACGTTTTCCGTGAACTTAATAATAATAAACATAGACTATGCTGCAATACAAAATAAACGCTTCTCGTGGAATTATAATGATCCACATCTTACATGTTGTACCAAGAACAACTTTTGCTACCTGCTTAAGTTTTTGCGAGTAGATATGTATTTTTTTGTATTAAATTTACATACGGATTTTACGAACCGTGGTGGTGGAGACAGTCGAATTTCTCAACGTTTCGACTAAATAGTAAACTTGAAAAAAATATCCCACCGACGCTCCTTTTATGGCGTATTGCTGCAGCAACTATAAGAAAAATAGCGATACTAATCCAATCACTGAGCAACACAGCTCTGAAGACGTTACGCATAGATCTATTATGAAACGTGGGCAAAAGTAAAATGATAGACCACGGTCAAAATTCTCAAGAACAAAATCAAGTAATAAAAAAAAGAATTAGTGAGCATTACAAACTCCTATACTATTGTATTATGAAAGAATATGACAGATATATTACAAGTTAATGTTTTGAAGAAAGTGAAATGAGAGTGCGCGCGTGTCTGGAGTATTCTAGTGCATACTCGGGTATGTTGCCTTTAAAATAATATAGTTACAGAAAAAAATACACAGTGATTAACAGTCGAAAAGACCAGTAAATTTTCCAATTATTGATTAAATAAACAAAAGATGAAGATGATACATATGCAAATGTGTGAACGGAAGAATTCAGACAAGCTATAGTGATATCTCGATCCTTCTTCAGCGCTGGTACTAATATAAGACAGGTTTCGCGTGAGGTTAGAGATCATTCAGAAGTGAATATTCTAGAAGTGAATATATTTTAGAATACTTAAACGTACATAAGTAAAATGTACTAAAAGTTCTTAGACCATGAGTAGGGAGGATCTTTTTGTTTTTGAAAACGTGATGTTGAATAAATTCTAGAATTAATGAATATGGCGCCACATTTTGTGGCCCTTTGTAATGTTGCTTTTTTCATTTTTGACATCACAAAAAGAATCTTCATCCTTGTCTCAAGATTCATTCATTTTATATGCAAGCATGAGCTTTTGTCTCAACCACTTGAGACAAAGTCTTCAATATGAAGGTTTCTGCCTTATGAGGAAGAAAAACCTCAGTTCTGTACTTACATTCGATACTGAACTGGTAATTCTGAAAGAACTTACATTATTTAAAATATTTTAGATTGTGTTCATTCTTTTGAATATTAAATGTTTTTGGGCTCCCCTGGGAATCAAACACACCACCTTCAGAATACAAGTCTGATACGTTAAACACGTGACTACGACTCTATTCGATTCTTTATTTGGATGCAATTAAATAAAGCTTTATACCAAGTTGATATAAAGCTGACCATTATATCTATAATCTATCTATAATCTAAGTTGCAAGGATATATTCATTTAAAGCTCTCAGATGTATGCTTACAAACAAACACGTGTAGTTCGCGCTTACAAATGCTGATTGTGTACTTACAGATAAAATCCAAACTCAAATGAACATAAGCCCTGTAACTCCTGCCGACATTCCCTGAAACAGGGGTGACATTGGCAAAGTGAACCATTTTTTACAGTATGGGTGGTCAGCCTCATACCAACCTATAAGTCAAGGAATTTTATTAAATTGTATGAATTGGTTAACTTTCGCCAATGGTCCAGGTTATGGCGGCAAATGCAGGGTTTATGTACATTTGAGATTTGGGTCTTTATTTTGTAAGTTTACACACAGCATGTGTGAGCGCGTACCTTAAAATATCTGCTTGCGGTCATGCATTAAATATAATGTGAATTTTAAATATTGATATATTTTGCTTGATTTTTTGGTTCCGGGTTTTGACCGTGGTCCATAGTTTTTGCTTCTTTTCTTCTTTTTCTTCTTTCTTGATACTTCTTGAAGACTTCCAGCTGAAGTTTCATATTTAGCTTGAGATTTTGCTAGTAAGATTAATTATTAATATTCTCTTCAGTGGTGCTACCGCTCAATTCGAGCCTTGGCCTTCTTCAACCTCTGTCCCCAAAGCCGCCTGTCCTCCGACGACTCTGTCCAGTTCGCAACTTGTAAAAGCTGAGCCGCATATTTAGATTGTAAATGTAAAAAATAAACGCGTTTGACAGTTTTCCAAATAAACTTCGTCTTTCCCGTCACAGCTGACCACTCCGCCAATTTATTTATTTACCATTTGAAGTGGAAACCGACAAATGACAGAGCCCACTGTCAGTTTAGTCTGCCGGCTTTTATTGAGTCCTCCAGCCCTGTAATCAAAGACTGCCCTCTTCTGTAAACAGCTTTCGTGCAAAATTGCCTCGACCTGTAATTTCCTGGAAATAAAATGTCTTGCGCATCAAGCTGTGTTTATTATTTTTATTTCCTTACATAGTCCGGTCGATAACTGAAAGGTTGATGAAAAAATACACTAAGTACCATAGTGGTGAAACTGAGAAATGTGTGATTATTAGACCACCTAGAGATGCAGATAGTATGTTTGCGAAACCGGTTATCAGAAGTTAGTGAGTTCGATTCCCGGCGGACTACAAAAAATATATACTTTCAAGTATGGTGTTCGTAAGGTTGAAAAGTTCACTTGCCTTTACCAAAGACCGGTCAGCAAAGGTTCGTTCAACCTTACAGCAATTAAGTCTTTCCTGAGATTTGGCCCTTCTTATTGCTCGCAGAGGGCTCTTGAGGTGAGATTCACACAAAAACAGCGCGCGCCAAATAAATCATCATATATTTATTATTATTACTTGGCTCTGCGCAGTGCACGCACCTTCGATAAACTCCGTCACACCTTTGCCAGGAAGTATTGACTTCGTGAAAGATAGCATCACAGAGACATGGCTTTAAAAATGAAAAAAAAAACTTGAAGTACAGCCTTAAATAAACGAAACGGCTCGTGATGTCCCGATCCGGCGAGGACTTCCTGCTCGCAGTGAATGACAACATCATGTAATTAGGATGGCGTGAGGTTGACCACCTGATTTGCAAATTAGTATTACGTTTTAGATTTGCACACCGTCTGTACGTAATATTTGGAATAAACACCGGAACAGTAACAAAACATTTTGACATCCATGAGGGGATTGAACGCTAGTCCTTGGGCATTGAACGCAAGCGTTCTATCAACTGACCTATAGACTCCCATAATGAGAAGAGATGCACTTCTTTCTATAGGATGTCGCAACACTTATACCATAAAATTAAAATGGTAGGCACGTTTTTTGTATTTTAAATCATTAGATTTTAGTTAGACTTTGTCTCCGTCCTTTGACACCACGTGAATTGAATAATCCCTTGACAGCGAGCGCTTAGTGCTTGCCGCTTAGTGTAAGCGAGCTTTGGCCGTACCTACCAGTAACCAGGTTTTGTGTCTTTTGAGTTCAAACAGCGATTTTATTAGCTGTCGCGATGAACTGTCAAAGGGAAATAATAGACAAATGTGTGTGATGTCAACATTGACAAGGACGCATTATGCACTTTGAGTTGTTGTTTCAGGAAACTAGAGCTGTAAAACATGAAAAAGGTGTTAAGGATACATATAGATCACTGAAAATCTATCGCAATCCCTCTAGAGGTTTCCAGAGCCAGGGTCAAAGCTGCCATCAATAGGACATGGCATGACTCGAACTTGCGCTTTTATCAGTGTTGTCTTTTCTGATGTATTATCGTAATTAGTTATTATGATAATTAATTAATATCCTGGTAGGTATATAGATAGAAGTATCCAGTCATTACTACGTTTTCTTACAAGTAACATGTACCCGTAGTAGCTAAAACTCGAATATGAATAAAATAAATATAGAAAAACCCGCAGTTATTACTGCCGACCAACATTCCTTTCCTAACAAATACCACACTTATTTGATTGTCGCCACCTTGTCTACTTGACCATAACGCCGGCTATATTTTTAGTGTCCATGTTGGGTAACAACACCCAAGTCTGTGACTTGTGGTTGAATCATATTGATGAAGTGAGGAACATTGTGAGAGTGCATTGGTGAGCATTGCTCCATACAGGAGGACATCAAAGCTACGCTTGTCTGCGTGGTGGGGAGATCGCTTTGTACAATGAGACAGGGACGACGAACTTCATTTCATCTATTTGATACAGAAAAAAATATAAGTATGTATGTTTAAGGCGTGTTATAAAGCTAAATCTGCCGTTTTTGTTTCTTACACTTTATGGTCTTAGCAAAATAGTTACAGTAATGAAAAAAATCAAGCATTTTTATTAATTTTTTATCTTAATTATAAAGCTTGAACAAAATATATAACTTAAAAATTGCCCCCACAATTTTTTTAAAAAAAAAACGCGTTTTTTTCCATTTTTAGCTTTTTTTTCGTGTGTGCTGTATTTTGGAATTTTTTTTTTGCTTTTTAATTACAGAACTATACATTGTTTAGGTTCCGTACTTAATTTTTTTTTATAATGTCAATAGTTTTTGAGTAAATATGGAAAAACTGTGTTTTTGTATTTAATTAAAATTTAATTCATTTAGTAATTTCAGTTTTTCCATATTTACTCAAAAACTATTAACATTATAAAATAAATTGCACAGACACATCTGTACTCGACTTTCTTGCAAAAATTAACCCACTGTATGACGTTTGTAAAGCTAGAATCATTTACCAGCTTATGCCGTTTCAATTAAAATATAATAAATCAATAATACTCGTAAATCAATTTTATTCCACCGCGGTGTGTACCTGCATACTCGCACAATATGGATATAGCCATATAAATACTAAAATGAATATAAATATTTGGTTGATTTATTTGTTAAGCGCCGTTTTGTGTGAATCACACCTCAAGAGCCCTCTGCGAGGTTGGTCTTCTATGGAAAAAGCGCCAATTACACAAGAAAGATCCTTGACTTATAGGTTGGTATAAAGCTGACGACCCATAGTGTAAAAAATAATTCACTTTGTCAATGTCACCCCTGTTTTAAGGAAGGTCGGCAAGAGTTGCAGGTTTTATGTTCATTTGAGATTTGGTTTTAATTTGTAAGTACACATTCAGCGTTTTTAAGCGCGAATTTTCACGTGTCTGTTTGTGGGCATGCATTTGATATGAGTTTTTAATTTTAATATATCTTTGCAACTTAGATTTTAGAATCTAGATTCTAGATTATTATAGATGGTCATTGAACCCTTTTGTATGCAAACTAGGACTTTGTATGGTGGGTAAACTTTTTAGTTATATTTTGAAAAAGTAACGACGGAATATTATTGGTATTAATAAAATTTTAAGGATCGCAGCCTTTTTTCTTCTTTTAACCCTTTGATTACCAAGAAAATTGCTAACACATTTTGTATGGAAAATTTACACTTTGTATGGCGGCTATACTTTTAATTCACTTTTTGGAAAAAACAATGATGGCAATATATAGGTTATTATTATTGTTTTACATTTGCCCTACACTATTTTTTTATTAACCCTCTAACTGCCGAGAATTTTTCAATATATTTTTTCTTTTGTATCGCAACTCCCTAAACCGAGATCACGATGAAGCAATGATTATAATCGTTATATAGCACTATTTTATAAACGGATTCACAGAAAATTTAAGAAAAATCGTTGGAGCCGTTTTTGAGAAAATCGCATTTAAAAATTTCAGCTCCTCGGAAGCCATCTTGAATTTTCAAAAAAGTAAAAAATCTTTGATTACGAATTAAAGTAATAAACTTGTTCTTTCTATCAAATTTAAATATCTTGCATTTTAATGGGTTAGAAATTTATGTTGTCTATAATATTGTAGAACATTATATTTTTATTGATCCCTTAACTTTCGAGAAAATCACAATTGTTTGTTTTTTTCATATGACAACCCATAGACACAGATTAGTAAGAGTGTTGCCATAACTAATTTATTAAGGTAAAAACTAATTAGTGGCAATTCTGAAAATTTAAGAAAAATTCTTGGAGCCGTTTTTGAGAAAAGTGCAATTGTATGTTTTTTTTGTATGGCAGCCATCTTGAATTTTCAAGATGGTGTAATGCCATGTTATTCATACTTAATACATGTCCAAAAAAGTTGATGTAGCCAAAATTTGGTATCTCTAGGTCTTATACTTTGGAAAGTGACACACATACACACAAACAGACGGACGTTTTTGAAAGATAGTATTTTTTGGCATGTCCTGCACCAGGACAACTCATTTCCGTGAAAACCTCGAAAAAAAAAAATTCACACCAAATCAAAACTTTCTTTATAGCCTTCAGCCATAGCAAGAAAGTAAATTTTTTAAGTACGGAACCTAAACAATGTATAGTTCTGTAATTAAAAAGCAAAAAAAAATCTAAAATACAGCACACACGAAAAAAAAGCTAAAAATGTAAAAAAACGCGTTTTTTTAATATTTTTTTGTGGGGGCAGTTTTTAAGTTATATATTTTGTTCAAGTTTTATAATTAAGATAAAAAATTAATAAACATGCTTGATTTTTTTCATTACTGTAACTATTTTGCTAAGACCATAAAGTGTAAGAAACAAAAACGGCAGATTTAGCTTTATTACACGCCTTAAGTGAAAGACGTCTTTTCTGTAATCGATGAATAATTATTAGGATGATTTACATATTTGGTGAACGCTGTTGTTGTGTGAATCACTACCTAAGAGTTATCTGCAAGTTTGGTCGCTGCTTTAGAAAGTGACAATTCTCAAGAGAACCCTTGCTCTTTTTTGGGCTCTGCCAAAAAATCAAACGACAACTTTTCGATTACGAGTTTAAAGCGTTGACCACGGTCTAGTGTCAGTGGTAGAGACCATTTAATTTAAGAAGATTTAAAAAAAACGGACGTAAACTGATAATTTTTATTCATTCCATAATCAAATACAACGATTTTTTTTTGAGAATTAAGGTTTACCAGTTAATGATGGTGTAGATAAACCTAAACAAATAAGGCTCTCATTAGGATCAAGATTAGACCTTTAATTTAAAAATATTGGTACAGCGCTTACGATCCGGAGTCTGGCAGCAAAATATATTAATTAATTATTCCAGACATTGCACTCCCCTGATATCGGCGCCTCCTCGGCTGCAGTCGCTAAAAGCCAATCCTAGTTTTATTGATACACAATGTGACTTGCTGTAGTAGTACCGTAGGCCGTGTGACGTCACAGCGCCGAGCTCAAAGACAATATCAGACCTACAAAGGAAACGCGACCGCGAGGAGGGCAACACAGACTCGCAGGGGAGGGGAATTATTGTCGTGGCAATATTGCCAAGACACATGTTTTATGAATTTTACTTTTTTCATGTTTTTTTTTTTTTCAAAAAATGTTTGGTAAAATTGAAATAGAATGTTTGACATATTTATAAATAAACGAATATTACAGTTTTCGCACATTTTATGAACCGTTGTAGGAGAACTAACATAATTATTTTCTCGGCTTTTGGTTGGCATCGTAGTCAATGTTTTCATGAGGCACCTTTACTGCACGACGATTGAGGATGAAAATTTAATATTTTTATAATAGTGAAAGGCTCATAGGGGTGTTGGGGCAGGTTTCATACAAACATGACGTTCACCAAATAATAGATGCGTCTACTGTCACATTGCATTTTTTAATTATTAAATAGTATTCAAGGACAAAAATTATAGATAAAAAGAAGACATCTAGACTACATTCTAAACTCAATAGGTATTAAAAAAAAACATAAATATAGATATACATAGATGACAGCTACAGGACTTGACTCCAGGGCCTGCAAACTAACTAAATCAATGGGTTTTATTTTGTTTTTCTTCAACAGAATACTTCTTCAATTTTAGCACTTCAGCTAACATCATATTAAACTATTAAAAGTGACATTTTACGAGATGGCGACGTTATTCCCGATTGTATGCACGTTCAGTTTGATCCGTGTCGATCCCTGGGTATACTCTTATATTATATATAACTGTATTTCTTGTTGGATAAATAAATGTATTTTATTCTCAAAATCTTCAGACGATTAAAAATTCACATGACGACAATCATAACACAACCTTATAAAAGCTATTTTTATAATATTACCTTTTTGACAGACAGCCTTCAAGGACAATCATAATAATCATTGACAATAATGATAACCTCAAACAAAAAAATCAATTTAATAGGTATTTACCATAAATATTTCTTTACCTTTATTGTGTTTTGAAATGATTTAAACTCGCTCAAAACATAAGGAAAAATATGAGCGTATGACAATATCTGAATCTGCCCAATTTGACTTCTGCCGAAACGATACGCGACATGTTGCCGGATTTTTGATACATCCGCCACCCCGGGACCGGCACAAAGGTCTCCCAGTCCTCCCCAGCATCTTTGTTTGATCCTTGCCGCCGCTTTGACAATTATTAAAATGCCCCCTCCCCCCACCGCCCCGTGCGGTGGTTGGGCGTGCGGTCCCTTTGATCTGTGACTTTAGGTCTCCCCCCCACCCACTCCTGTCCCCCCACACCTCTGTCCCTCCTCCCCCCTCCCACTCAGTGCCTGCAGACAGCGATTGATGTTGTGAAGTGCTGCCAACGAGATTATATCTTCACGAGATGAAATAAAAATAACTTATCAAGTAAGAAGAATGCGAAGAAACAAAATTATATTTATGTTCGCTTAAAAAATAGATATTTAAATTTAATAAAAAATATTTTGTAGCTTTTTGATTTATTGACTGATATCAGGCTTAATTATTCTCAATACTCGTACTTTAATAATAATTAGTTCGCTTGAAATAATCGCACCTCTGATTCAGGAAAAGTCAGTCAAGTGCACCCCGCATTTAGACATATTAATTATAAACGGTATGGACCATTTTAAAAATGTAATTTGTCATGTATGTCCCTTGACTTATAGGTTGGTATGCAGCTGACCACCCATACTGTGAAAAAATGGTTCACTTTGCCAATGTCACCCCTGTCTCAGGGAAGGACGGTAAGAGTTGCAGGGCTTATGTTCATTTGAGATGGGTTCTTATAATGTAGGTCCACATGCGGCATGTGTTAGCGCGAAATTATACATGTCTGCTTGTGGGAATGCATTTAATAAAAATCTTAAATGGTATATATCCTTACAGCTTAGATTAGATTAGATTAGATTAGATCGCTTAATAATGGAGATCGAAAATAAATTAAACAGCGTATGCGACATGCGATTTCTTCGGGGGAAACGCGGCAAAGAATTACACTACATGTGTATCTTAGTAGAGTAGCGTATGGTTGCGTAGAAGAGTACGAATGGCGTATATCGGTGCGTTCGATTAATATTTCCTTTTATATGAATACTTATTTGCTTGAATATGTAGTCGTATAGGTAGGTATGTGTTGTAATATGCAGACAACAGACAATAAATTGATTAACGTAAATATTATACACTGTAGGCAATGCCCACTTCGTATTTTATTTGTTATTTATGTATAGATAATTTCAACAAATAATTGAAATTAAAAACTAGCTCAGCTTAACATAAACGTAAGCTTCTATCTAAGCTGATTCTCAATCAGATGGAAGATGTCAGCCGAATGTATTGTGACGTTTTTGGTTTCTCACCGTCAGCCCTGTAAATATTTGAATAAACAAATTTATCAAGGAACACGAATAAAAATATATGAAAAATGAAAGAAATAATTAAATTCCATTGATTTTATCATGTTGGCCGCACTCCCCTGAGGGCCCTCGATTCTTTTTAAGGTGCACTCTCCACTCGGCGCTAGGTGACAGTCTTTACAGTATCGAGCACCACTTATCTGTAAAGGGACACCACCCTGAGTATAACGCTCTACGCTAGCGTTTCACCAAAAATCTATATAAGCTAAAGCACTCTCTGGAAGCGCTGTTTTATTTCACATACATTTTTTGTAGAGTCGAAACGTAAAGTTGTATACTTGAGGCTTAAGTGCCTCAATGCGTACCGCAGGGGAACCCCTACCCTATGACGTCATAGAGCATATACTGACAGTTTACATGCATGATTTGACCCCCTTTTCCAATGCCTTTTCACTCACTCTCACCCACGTGTTTTAAACTATTGAAATCTGACACTTTGAAAACTCACCACTTTTTTGTATTTTGAATGTGAATTTATTTCTCAGATTTTATTCGATCTGGTTCAGAAATAAGTATCACTTTGTAGCTTTAATTTCTTCTTACCCTTGCATAACGCTTTCAATTTTAAATTAATTAAAAATAATTGGATTTTCGAAATTTAAAAAGGGTAAGTAGGTACTAAAGATGGAAAGGAAAAATGCAGTTCATTCCAAAATGCAAGGCGGAGATCGGCGCGTTGTGTGAGCTCCATAAACAAGTTACTCTGTTGGTTTCTGTACAATAATTTGATAAATCGTCCCTTCAGTGCTTGTCTCCATCAGAGGTAATTTCACATTAGCAATGTTTGTATTTGTACTGGACCAATGTGTCTTATTAAAAATTGAAAACGTATTTAAAAAATATTTAACAAACTCTCACATTATCGTGTTTTACTTTTTTTCTTGGCTCAGATTGTGTAGAATGTAATTCAAACAAGCAATAGGGGGAAGAAATGTTAATTGTAACCTTCTAATATAGCTACGATTTCCTCTTTATCTCAGTTAGACCACTAAGGTAGTAAGTGCATTTTTTCAATCAACTATTCAATTACATGAATCCCCGAGTGAGAAGTTTTATTAAAGTTCATTTTCTGCATTTGTATGTAATATTTTTATTTTGAATTGTTGTGCGGGGTCCCGTCTGGCAGATTCGCGACTTTTTACTTACATAACTAAGTTACAGCAACTCTACGAGTAGTTGGGATAATGCCCCGGAAATGTATTTCATTATTTTGAAATGTTTCAACTTTCATAAAAGCAGATGTTGAAAACCATTCTCAAGTCTTAAAAAAATATTTTCGCCAGAATGGACTCGGCACATTCAAAGTATCTCTCGGGCATGTGACGTAAACAAAAATGAGTTTCCGAAAATCAGCAATTTTCATTTATTTTACAAATTTAAAAAATGTAATTTGTCATGTATGTTCCTTGACTTATAGGTTGTTATGCGGCTGACCACCCATACTGTAAAAAATTGGTTCACTTTGCCAATGTCACCCCTGTTTCAGGGAAGGACGGCAAGAGTTGCAAGGCTTATGTTCATTTGAGATTGGGTTTTTATATTGTAGGTCCACATGCGGCATGTGTTAGCGCGAAATTATACATATCTGCTTGTGGGAATGCATTTAATATAAATCTTAAATGATATATATCTTTGCAGCTTAGATTAGATTAGATTACAACATGGACGGTTATATTATTAGAGTTGTCCTAAATGCAGTACCTACGTAGCGCTTCAGTGTACTTTTAATATGCCGAATTGCGGTTGATTGTTACTGAGTTTATGGTTAAAATAGTCTCATTTTCTCCCCCATTTTAAAAGGGCCGAGTTCATTATCTACGTTGCAACAATAAATATTAATTGAATATTTATATTTAATGCACTCAGAAAATCAAAATCAGAAATTCACCAGCCTCACCGCACCCTTCAGTAAGATCGGAGCGCTGATGAAGCTGCTCATCACAACTATGGGTGAAACGTTCAAAAACAAAATGCTAGCAAAGATACGTTTCAGAGAACTAGAATACGTGTCGTAATCTAACAATGACGGCGATGTAAAGTTTTTCTGAAAAAAATATATGAAAAAATAGAGAATGTCATTTTTTGGGAGCTTTTAATCAAAGAACCAAAGGCGGCGCTCTGGATTTTTTTGATCAAAAATTACATAAAAATATGGAAACACAGCTATTTCCCCATTACGTCCATATATTTATCTCTTTGCGTTTAAAAAATCTAGATTTTCGCCTTTGATTTTGTACGGTTCAAAAACTAGTCGCATAAAATGTTGCTTCTTTCTGAAGCCATCCAAGTCAAAAGTTTTGATCGAGAACTTTTGACATCCAAGTTATGAAATTTAATGTCGCTGATGGTATTTTTGCGACGGGATTAACTCGTCCGTCCTCCTCCTGCCTCCCTGGCCCTGCCACCTACCTCAAGGAACCTTGCCTATCTACGTCTTTCCTGCTATCTCAACTTTCAGTTGAATCCAACACACCTTGGTCTGCCTTTACTTCTGCCTCCTATACGCCTGCCCTCCGACGTCCTTCAGTTCGCAATCTTCAGGTAAAGCTAAGCTGTTTCAACCCTTTCGTGTACTGATGCACGTTTTTACTACGGAATCATTTGTGCAGTTTATAATTAAATTTGGTGCACTGTCATTTTCTGGCTATTTAGGTACATGCAGTGCAAGAAGGCAAGTATTTACATTCCTGAAGGAAGAATTCGGTAAATATTTTCAATTAGAAATTAATGTAAGTTTGAGAATGGTTCTACCCAAGACATGAGTGTCATTATTTTTCCGGGTCTTGATCCTTTGTTTTTTTTTCTTCTTTTTTGTTACCGTTACAAGAGCCTTAAATAGACGGTAGTAATGCAGATTCGATCATCAAGTAGCAGAGCTTCGAATAAGTTACTCTTGGATCGTTAAAAAACGTAAGCAAGTAAGAAGGGGGAAAGCAACTTCAAGCATCTGAAGCCGTGAAAACCTAAAAAAATCATAATGCTCATTAGATTTTTTTTTCGGTTGTCAAACGACACACTTCTATTATTACGGTTCGGGAAAGGATTACAGATCTTACCAACCAATAAAACAAGATGTGTGCCTTTTCCCTAGCAACCCGGCCGTGTGACTTCGGAGTTTTTTTGGGTATGGAATTTATTCCGAGTCCATTGCCAGTATTGTATCATTGTTTTAGAATATATTGTATTTTTTACACTTTATAACCCACCTCAGCCTCTACAGAAAGCTCGCCTCTGATACATTCCACGTAGATATTTGAAAATATAGATACGGCGCGGCGTAAGGTAGGTACACATTTTAAAATTTCACAATACCCGCCTCCATTCAAATTGGATTCTCCGCCTCCTGAATAATTCTACGTCTGCAGAAGAAGAAGAAGAAGAAGACGTACCACATGGAAGAGGAAGGAGTACTCCTGACTGTACATGGCGGGATGTACGGGATCCAGATCTGCACCCCAACTGTAAGTTGAAACTGAACTATGGCGTTGACCAAAAATTGTAAGGCAGTTAAAGAAGCGTCTCTAGGCAGCGCATTGGTTTCCATACATTTTTGGTGAAATGCTGTCGTTGAGTTTCAATGAAAATTTGATACTTGAGGTACAGGAGACAATCTCAATTGTGATTCGGTTACTGCAATGGTGGATGCGGAATGGCAAGGAGGATGATTCCAGGGCTGGAAATGTGGACACTCGTGAAAATATTGCAACTAAAAGAAAATACTTTTTTTCGGATTTTCAACCGTTTCTTCACAATAATGCTAAATAATTTTAATTATCTTAAAATAAATCAGGAAAAATATTACGTCAATTTAGTTGTGATTGCTTACGAATCTGTTCTTCAACGTTCATAGTTCCTTGACTTATAGGTTGGTATTCGGCTGACCACCCATGCTGTAAAAATGGTTCACTTTGCCAATGTCACCCCTATTTCAGGGAAGGACGGCAAGAGTTGCAGGGTGTATGTTGTAGGTTCACATGAAGCATGTGCAAGCGCGAACTTGTACGTGTCTGGTTGTGAGAATGCATGTAATGTGAATCTCCAATGTAACATATCTTTGCAACTTAGATTAGATTAGACCGTTCCAGCGCTTTCATCCGCACAACATCAAATATTACATTATAATTAGGGGGCATACAGGCGTACAGGCTTACTGAGCTATTATATTTGTCATCGAATGCCAATGTTCAAATCATTGAAATGTTGCAAAATACAAATCTTATTCTTTTCACGGGAAAGCTGAAACTCCTCCCACATTCCCCGCCCTGTCCCTTGCAGTTCCTTCATCTCTGTGTGTTTATTTTCTGCATAAATATTTTTTCCCGCGCTTTCTAGATTTGGGTAATATTGTTGCCAGCCCGCGACTCTCACCACCGTCTGGGGCAGAAGCAGCAACGACTTCTAGCTATAGTTACGAGTATAACTAGAACTCACATCAACCAGTGCAGCGTAGTCTATGCTTTATAAAATCAGGGACTGTCATTCTGAAAACAAGTGTATTATTTACTTTAATTTGTTATTATGATTTAACGGCTGCCAACTCTTTATGTAACTGGAACAGCTATTACTCACTTGACACGTTCTGCCCGGTTTGATTATATATTTTTTTCTACCCGGCGCGGCGCCGGGTTGGAAGTCAGTACTGCATGGAGATGTATGAAGGCTTAATCCACCGACGATCCGGGCAGAATGCATTGTGTCTGTAAAGGACCTAAATATTTCCAGCCGCCATAGCACCGACGACTCTTTTCTTCTAAATGCCGGGGAATATCGTCATTTCAAATGGAACCTTACCCAGGCATTGAACTGAAACGTTCTACCCACTGACCTATCAAACGGAAATCACTTCAAAACTTTAAGGGGAAAAATCATGAGTATTTGGTACTCTCAAACTGTGAAAAATTGTTCACTTTACCCTGTTTCCAAGAAGATTGGTAATTAGTTGTAAGGCTTGTGTTAGTTTGAGATTAAGGTTTCTGTTTTGTAAGTACTCAAGCATAATCTCTAAGCGCGAACTTACACGTATCTGCTTGTGGGCGAGCATTGAACATGAATGTTTAATGTTAATATATCTTTGCAACATAGATACATACTTATTACATGTGTCACCCCTGTTTCTCCACAATGGCAGCAGTGCCATATTTTTGCGCGGGTCTTCGGCACACCGCCATTATTCTGCATTTATTTATTTTACGTTTGAAGTCGTCAGCCTCACCCCACCGCGAGCAACTCCATTGTAAACTAAATATTGTATTCCTTTTCAATTACTACACACAGCGCACTGCACTTCCCCAAGTATAAAACTTCTCTTTTAACCATAACGTTTTACCAACAAATGTATAGAAACAAAAACGCTCTCTAGAGATGTTGTTTTAGTTTTCCTTGCATTTTTTGTAAACGCTACAGATGAGAGTAACGAAGTTTCTTCACGAGGGAAATGCATTTGTAGGACTTGACTTTGCGACTGTATTCCCAGAGCAAATAAAAAGTCTGCTTTCAGTTGAGCTCTGTTTGCCTTATCCATTTATACCTGAAGAATATGAGGACCACATGACTTGCCTGCCCCAGCAGTCTCGGCATCTCACCAATTATATTGGTAGATGATGATTTCTTTCCTGTGGCGCCATTTAATGGTCCAGGACCATCTCAAGGGCGCCATAATTAGATAGCAAGCTATAAAACATGGCGGTGCGTGGTCAGCTGATCGGGCTGCCGAATGTTATCCATGAGATAAGAGTTGAGTATAATTAATGGGTAAAAGAGAAATGCAAGCTGAAAGAGGATGTAAAAGGGTTTGGATATGTAGCAAGGATGGATGATGAATAATTCTCGAAAGTTTTCATTACTGAGAAAATATGAAAGGAAAAAAGGAAAAGGAAGACTGAGAAAGATTAAGTTTGGTCAGATTGAAGAAACTGTGAAATAACTGGATGTACGGTGTGAATGCGTTTCTTCACAAAAAGTTTATTATGAGTCTGGCCCCCAATCCTGTAAAAACTTGGTCCAATTTTGTAAATGCCATCCTGGTTTTAGGGAAAGGCGGCAGGAGTTGCAAAGTTTATGCTCACATGAGGTTTGGTTTATTATGTATATACACATGCAGCATGTGTAAGCGCGAACTTACATCTGCATGTTTGTGGACATGCATTAAATATGAACCTTATAGAATGTAAAAGAATGAAGTTCATGAAAAAGGTAGTGGGTATAAATAAATTGAAAGAGGTTTGCAATGAAAGGAATAAAATGAGGCAAATTTGCGGACGTCTGGTCACCTCTAGCGTAACAGCGACAGAGTCACAATTACAGTTATAGGTAGATTCGACGACTTGTTTGTCAAGAGTTGATTCAATAGAAGTAAATATTGTATTTTAGAAAAAAAATAAGAGAAAGAAGTCTTGGGATATTGAGTTAAGAAGGAACTTGCTTACAGAGTACCCAAGTAGAAAACTTTGGTTCTACCATGAAATACATAGAAAGTAAAACAGCGTCTCTAGCTTGCGTTTTAGTTTTCGTACGTTTGTGGTAAAACGTTGTGGTTGTGTGTATACGTCAAGTCTTATACTTGGGGTACAGAAAATCATATCAGGAAGCAAAGATGTATAAGAGGAAAAAGGAAAAAATGAATTGAAGCAATAGAATAGAATACACCAGGAAAATAAAGTGAGTCAATATTTGTTGGATTCCCACAATTGTGGATTTTTCAAATTTAGCAACGTAGACTTTTTGGCAATCAGCTAATTGGATCTTAAGGTTAAACGACATGCCATAGATTTGGACAAGATGTGAAGAGGTAAATAAATAATTGCCATACATTTGAATGGCTTATGTGAATAAGACAGTAGACACACAATTTCAAACGAAGTATGCGATATGGTTCTAAGTACATTATTTGCCAAGGCAACTTAATTGATTACTTTCCAATCAGTATTTTATCCTGTGAAGATGGTTTGTACACTGCGAGTAGGTCCTCACCTTTAGTTGAGACAAAAAGTTGTAACGTCACACGGCGTGTAACATCACAAGTTATGATTATGCCACAATCAGACAATAAAGACTTTACTTTACTTTTACTTTCTTCGCCTCATAAGCATTAAAGGCTCAGGGCCTTCCGTAACACAATCCTTCAGGAC
Source organism: Agapetus fuscipes (assembly GCA_951799405.1). NCBI lineage: Eukaryota > Metazoa > Arthropoda > Insecta > Trichoptera > Glossosomatidae > Agapetus > Agapetus fuscipes. The sequence continues at coordinate 16,265,366 of OX637334.1, forward strand.
TCTCTGTCTTGTGCTGCTTCGCGTCTTTCCTTTCTACCCCCCGTTTCGACAGACGACACACACTAAAAATGTTTCTTACTTTTTTATGGCCTTTGTAAAGAAGTGACATTAATGTAAAAAATCACACGTGTTTATTAATTTTTTTTATCTAAATTTTAAAGTTAAAATATTTTATAAAACTTAAAAAATGACGCTACAAAAAAATATTTTAAAAAACACGTTTTTGTTCACATTTTTTTCTTATAATTTTGTTGTTTAATATTTTGGGCATATTTTTTTTCTTCATAATTATAGAATGATACAATGTCTAGAGAGTGTTTGAAAAATATTTTAGGTAATGTGAACAGTTTTCGAAATAATATGAAAAAACTGAAACTTGATAATTAATTTAATGTGCGCGGCAGTACTTTTCAGCGTGAATTATCGCCGAACCCACAATAAGAAGGGAAAGACGCCACCGCATCCTGGGACGGCCGAGTGGTCTAAAACCTGAGGGGGCACCATCCAAGACAGTTCTGATGATCTTGGAGTCCTCTGTACGTGCTACATGTCCGGCCCAATGAAGACAGTCTGTAAAAATGGCATTTGTTTGCATTTTTCGATTTCTCATTGTTACAATAAAATATTTTTTTTTTAAGAAAATATTGTATCTCAAATGAATTATTGTTATTTTCCGTCTTCATAATAGAGCTATGATTATTTTGTACACGGAGCAGATAGAAAAAGAGAACAAAAGGCTCGTGATATGCAGGGAGCAGCACAATAAGAAGCGCTCTCCTCCACCTGCTGCTATCTCTCTCTTTCTCCTGCTGTCCCTCTCTGTGCTCCAATAACAAAGAAATCAATTTTCCACTTCTGAAAGGAAGACTCATTGGATTTGTATTGCTTCTTATTGGGAGGGGATGCGCAACCACCGGCACACTGACAGTTTTTGCTTTTAAGTAGTAAATGGCTAAAATAGAATGTCTATGATATTGGATTGTATGATACTGGACTCGTTGTAGTAAAAAAAAAAATTGTACAGTGGACTGCATATGACTTTATAGCACAAAATACGGTCATGTTTAGGTCATAGCCAATTTTCATAACAAAACATTTAGTTGTGTGTAAGTAATGAAGCTAATCTTTTTAAGCAATCGTCTTTTTGCAGTATTATCATTGATCCCGTTTGTATCAAAACTAACACTTTGTTTGGTGGGTACCTATACTTTTCATTGATATTTTGGAAAGTTATGATTGATTATTATATGGGTACAACTTACTAGATTTTAAGACTCGTAGCCTAGTATTTTATATTAGGCGTTTTAGTACCAAGAATATTACAATTATTTTTCTATTAAAATTTGTCACTTTGTATGGTGGCTACACCTTATAATATTTATTTGAAATAAGTAATGAATAATGTATGTAGGTATATTATATAAGAGCTTTTCAATTGTAGAACATTATTTTTTAGTTAACCCGTTCTCTGCCGGGAAAATTTAAAATATTGTTTTCTCTTGTATGGCAACCCCCAAAACAAAGAGTATCAGGAGGCAATGCTTATTTTTGTTACATAGCGATTGATTGAGCGAATTGTTTTGTAGGTTTATTTATGGGTATTAGACGTTTTGCTACCAAAAATATTACCTACAATAATTTTTTGTATGAAAATTTGTCACTTTGTATGGTGGCTATACTTTATAATATTTTTTTGAAAAAAGTAATGATTCATGTATGTAGGTATATATAAAAGCTTTTCAATTGTAGAACATTATTTTGTAGTTAACCCTTTCTCTGCCGAGAAATTTTAAATTATTTTTTTCTCTTGCATGGCAACCCCCAAAACAAAAAAAAGAATGAGGCAATGGTTATTATTGTTACATAGCAGTATTATAATGACGATTATGCAGAAAAAATAAAGAAAATCATAGGAGCCGTTTTTGAGAAAATCTCATTTGAAACTTTCAGCTGTTCGGAAGCCATCTTGAATTTTCTAAAATTTGAGAAATGTTTCCCTATGAATTATAGTGATACAAAAGTTTTTTCTGATAATGTTAAGAAACATTAAAGTTTTTTGCGTTCTGATAGGTTTTTGTAGCTTTTTAATTTCAATTTTTGATATCATGTAAACGGCACTTTATGTTTTTATTTTCAAAAAATTTATTTAATTTTTATATGGAATTTAATGTTACGTATAATATTGTAAAACATATCTTTTTTGTCAACGCTTTCACTTCTGAGAAAATAACTATTGTTTATTTTTTTCATATGGCAACTCATAGACGCAGATTAGCAAAAATGTTGCCATAACTAAATTTGGTAAAAATGTATCAAGCAACTACTTTACTGAATATTTAAAAAAATCGTTCGAGTCGTTTTTGAGAAAATCGCATTTGAAGTTTTCTCCTCTTTGGAAGCCATCTTGAATTCTCAGAATAGTGAAAAACAAATTATAGTGCAAAGAAGTTTATAAATTTTTCTTTCTTGTGAACCTAAAAAAAGTTTTACAAAATTGCGTTTTTATGGGTCTTTTTAATATTTTCGATGAAAATTTTGAGATCGTGTAAACGGTACTTTAAATCTTTTTTTTTTTAAAGTGTTGTTCAGTTTTTTGTAGAAATTTATATTGCGCGTAATATTGTAGAACATTTTTTTTTGTCAACCCAGCCATTTCCGAGATAATCACAATCGTTTTTTTCTTTCATATGGCAACCCATAGACGCAGGTTGGCAAGAGTGTTGACATACCTAATTTTCTTAGAAAACACTTAAGCAACGACCACACTGAAAACGCAACTAAGCTACACATATAGTGTAACTTCTTGCCGCGTTATCCCCGAAGGGGTCGCATGTGGCGAGTTGAACCTATTTATTTTTACAGGTAAGGGGGCCGGCCTTACGCCAACCACTTCAGTTGAAGTGGGAATTTCCCAGCTCCCGAGGGGGCTGGTACTCATTTCTTGTAAAGGCTGAGTAAACCTCGCCGGCATTTATATTATGGGGTTTGAAATACACACCGAAATTGGAAATCATTTCTGACACCCTCCTCGGTGGGATTCGAACCCGAGCTCACGGGGTAGAATGCAAGCACTCTACCAACTGAGCTATCGACCGGACATTTTAAAGAAAATCGTTAGAGCCGTTTTTGAGAAAAGTGCAATTTTATGTTTTTTTTGTATGGCAGCCATCTTGAATTTTCAGGGTGGCGCCATGCCGGTTGGCTCATCAAAATCTGTGGTTATCAATTCTCTAAATCCAAAAATTGGTGTCTCTATGATCAGTAGTTTCGGCTGGGACATACACTCATACGGACGGACGGACGGACAGGTTCGACAAATTAGGTTTTTTTGCATGTCCTGGTGCAGGACAACTCATTTCCGTTGAAACCTTTTTTTTTTCGGACGAATACAATACTTTATAACAGTCCTTCGGACTGCTACATTTTGACTATTTACGTGATCGAGGGAAGTTTACAAAATTTTTAAAGTTTTATAGGAAAAAAGGGGACAGAAAAGTGTGGTGTGATCAAATTTTTTAAATTGTGAAAAAATGGGATATAAAGAGCGAATTTTAAAGAAGGATATGAATCGAAAGGGTTATGGATATGAATGAGTTGAAAGAGGTTTGCAAGGATAGGAAGAAGAAAGGAAAATTGCAGAGGCTCTCGCTGCCCCTAGCGGAATAGTGACATTGTGTATTGGTATTTGATGATCATAAAATATATAATACTAACGAGTATATCAAGGGCATATACGAGTATATGAATGAATAAGCTGTGAATGGACTTGATTTAAACTTCTATTGAGGTTTTGATTTAACAAGTTTCAAAACTGTATCTGAGTGTGAACTTTAGAATAACTGATTCAATTGAATTTTCGTTAATTGAAAAGGTTGTCATCGGCTGTTCAAGTGCACTGAGAGTGGCTTTATCTATGAAAAGCCTTATCGTAATAAATCTCTGGTCGGCATTTGTGTATAACTCATACATATATAGTCTCACTTATGTGCTACACATGTATTGCACATAATATACCTGTGTAGGAGTGTTGCCATGCCGGGGAGGTCATATGAGCCATCTCTACTTCACAAAAGATCTCTAATACGTAAAGGAAGATTTAATAAAGAGATTACTAGCCAGTAAGAAGAACTAGAAAGGGGTGGCAATATTAGAAAATAAACCGTAAATAAATCTCGAAAAGGAATGTAATTCATTCATCAACTTTTTCGGCATAGTTCGTAAACTGGTATTATTTATTGATGAGTCCGGTCGATAGCTCAATTGGTAGAGTGCTTGCATTCCATGCCATGAGCTCAGGTTCGAATCCCGCCGAGGTGTCAGAAGTGATTTCCCGTTTCGGTGTTTATTTAATACCCCAATATAAAATACTGACAAGGTTTACTCAGCCTTCACAAGAAATAAAATACCAGCCCTCTCGGGAGCTGGGAACCCCCAACTTCAATTAAAGGGGTTGGCGGAAGGCCGGCCCCCTTACCTGTAAAAATAAATAGGTTAAACTTGCCACATGCGACCCCTTCGGGGATAACGCGGCGAGAAGTTACACTATATGTGTAGCTTAGTTGCGTTTTATGATAACCCAATCACATCTGTTTATACCGGACCGCATCCTAGTGGGGCACGTATTCGAAGGGTTGTTGGCTTGATTGCCGGCGTAGCAAAATATTTTTTTTCATTTAATTTTTAAAAAAAATCTTCGTTGGGCTAAAAAATTCATTGCCTTTTCCAAAGACCGGTCACAAAAAAACCACCCAGCTTTTTTGCAGTCCTGTCTTATAATTGGCGCTTTTACAGCGACGACCAAGCTCGCAAAGAGCGCTTGAAGTGTAATTACTTGCGTACTTATCTATAAGCTCAGAGTCAAAGCGTTTGTTCAACTGATCACGCAGGGATCGCACCGGTTGTATTTTATTTCAAACATACGCAAGAAATACTTGACTGTGCGGCCATAGCACCGACTTGCATTATGATTTCCGATGAAATGAATTATTTTACTCATTTCTAACATGTTCTTTATCTTTTTTTCAGATTTTCCAGAACTGCCTACTTTTGCAACTACAAGACTGAACTTTTCGTTTCGTTATTAAGGTAAGTTTGAATTATTTTTGTTCACTTTTTTTCATAATACTGTTTTAAACAAACCTTTAGGAGATCTACTCGCGCGGATTCACGTCATCTGTCATTCATTTGACAGGAGCTGTCACTTTTCGAGGGTTTTTCGCTTGTCCGCTCGCACCCAGTGAAGTCTCCGTACATCCCTCTTCCTCCCACCACCGACTAACCGCTCTCCTTTGAAGTGAGCTACAAACGCAATGATTCACTTAGATTTTCACATCGGTGTTGTCAACGTCACTGAAAATATTTCCCTAAATTGTAGCACTTTCCGAATGGACACTAATGTTATAGGTGTTACGAAAAATGCAAACTAATATTTTGATATTGGTTTCTAAGGACCACAATCACAGTGACCTGTGACGGTTGGAGGCCGAGAGTAAAAAAAAATGGACTCAATTCCATTGTTACCTGTAAAATTTCAGGTATTTTTACATTGAGATTTTCACTATCCCAAAGAGATAAGGCCCCATTTTTTGAGAAGGCCGAGTAAACTGCTGATATAAAGACAGACAATATATTTCAGTCTTTTAAAACTATGCTGTTATTTTGAAAGTTTTTTATTCGAAAATGAGATAAACATATGGAAACACAAAAAAAATACATTTTCTATGTTTGCATATAAGAATTTTTTTCATTGTGGAAAAAAAACTATATTTTCTCATTTGACATTTGATATTCCTTGACTTATAGGTTGGTATGAAGGTGACCACCCATACTGTAAAAAATGGTTCACTTTGCCAATGCCCTGTGTCAGGGAAGGTCGGCAAAAGTTGTAGTTTTAGTTTTAGGACACCACAGATCACAATAGAAAAGAGGCATTTATCTATGTTTGACACCTATGGTTTTTAACTTCCCCTTTCATTGTAGCTATCGGATGGATTTGAATTGTATATAATATCATTGAAATTTCTCTTATTTAATAAATAAACTTGATTTAATTTTATATCTAGTTTCCGGGATTTTCCACTCGTCCTTAACAACACCATTTCCTCTCTATATTTGTGGCATTTCCTCAGTACAGCGGCATCAGCCCGACCTAACGGACGTCCCGCAAATCCTCGCCCCTCTTTCTTATCGCATGAAACATCGAGTGGCATCTGAAACATCAAAAGAAAAGTTTATCATGAAAGAAACCTTTGAACCACCAGGCTTTCATTACCTCCCGTTAAAATAAAAATATTTTCACGTATATTTTAATCCTGTTATTTTTTCCTGAAAAAGCATTTATACAAAAAATCTTAAGTTGTTTTATTTTGTGAAAAAACATTAGGAAGTTTAATATAATTGAGTACATGTGAAGTAAGTCAGTGTTTTGTAATATTTTACTGCTTTAAAAAGCTGTCCGTATATTTTAGTAAATTCAATTAAATCTAATTGAATTTTATTCGAGTGGTTATTACTTTTTAGTGACATAAATTGATGTGAAATTTTAAAGTAAGAAAATACTTTATTTTAATCGCGATGATCCTGCATTATGACTTCCAGTACTTCGCAAACTATCGGGAGATGGAAATGTAAGACAACTTTTTTATAAAGATTGATTTCTGCTATATTTTATAGAACCAAAAATTCTAATGAAACACTGTTTTATTTTCAGTCGATATTCATTTAAATTTAATTTAATATATACGAACGTTTTCGATCTCTCGGTCATCTTCAGGTCTTTTAATGATATAAGTTAGATATTTTTGTTATAGAGTAAAAAACAGATTTCACTATTCGTGGGGAAAAGAACAACTACTTTTTCGTCTTTGCTTAGGAGTTACGACGCAAAACGCAACTAAGCTACACATATAGTGTAACTTCTTGCCGCGTTATCTCCGAAGGGGTCGCATATTTTTACAGGTAAGGGGGCCGGCCTTACGCCAACCACTTCAGTTGAAGTGGAGGTTTCCCAGCTCCCGAGCGTGCTGGTACTCATTTCTTGTGAAGGCTGAGTAAACCTTGCCGGTATTTTTGATAATTGATTTTGATAATTGCCGGTTTGAAATAAACACCGAAACGGGAAATCATTTCTGACACCCTCGGTGGGATTCGAACCCGAGCTTTCGGCATGGAATGCAAGCACTCTACCATCTGAGCTATCGACCGACGCCTTCAGGAAACTCGTGCCTAAGACGCACAAACCGAGATGAGGTTGTCGCCCATGATCGAAGATGACTCTTCGATTAGGACCCCAACAAAAAGTTGAAAAACCCGTTCTTTTCTACTGCACGGATGATAAAATCCAATTTTGTAATTCTGTACAAAACTTTTTTTGTTCTTATCTTAGAGTCTGTATTGTTTTGAGAAGGTTTAATAAATATTTAATATATCCTTATTTTCATGCTAATCCAATCTCTTTTAAGTTGCAAAGATATGATTCACATTATATGCATTCTCACTAGCAGTCACGTATAATTTCGCGCTTGCACATGCCGCATGTGAACCTACAACATAAAAACCCAAATCTCAAATGAACATACACCCTGCAACTCTTGCCGACCTCAGACATAGACAAAGGAAACCATTTTCTAGAGCATGGGTGGTCAGCCGCATACCAACCTATAATGTATTTAATACAAATCTAAAATGATAGTCCATCTTTGCTAATTGCATTGTAGATTATAGATGAAGAGATTAAGGTGAACGGCTAATTGAAGATAGTTATTAATTTATCTGTTTTTAGAAACACATCTGTTTCTCAGAAAATTTTCAGACTAAATTTAAACCTTTTTAAAAGATGGATTTTAGTTTTTTTGTTCTAGCACAAACTGATGTTACGACCGTTTTGGTTTTCCAAACAGTACATGTTTTCCTATACAGTGAAATTATTTTCAGGACTGAACAAGTTTTTCAGGCCACTACCTGTTTTTCAGGAATCTTTTTTAGTATTTAAGGCAGATTTATTAGGATAGTACCTGTTTTTCAGGGCATTTCCTGTTTTTCAGGAGAGTACACGATTTTCAGGGCATTTCCTGCTTCACCGTAAAATTGCGGTGCCATTCGATATTTTCAATTAACTTGCCAATTCAAAAAAGAACAGAAGCAGTCCGACCAAAAACAATCGCATGTCGGGAATCGGATCCTGATTGAAATGTCACTATCACTGACTATATCGGGACACGAAAACATATTGGGTTCGGTAGATACCGGAGCTACTAGATTACCAGTCGACGTGCATTTCTTCTCCTTCTTTTCGTGTTACTTCTATCGAAGATCGGCGATCATATTCAATTTTAAATATTCGCCATTTCAAATTTCTGCCCATTTAGACTTTTCTTGACACGAAAAAACCCAGCAAAGCTGCTGAAGGATTATGCCCATTTTATTTTGAATACCTTTATTTTTACATTTAAGGGCCTTATGCCAACCACTTCATTTTAAGTGAGGGTTTCCCAAGTCTCGTCGGGGCTAGTTCTCATTTATTGTGAAGGCTGAGTATGCGTTGCTGGTATTTTATATTGGGGTTAAAATATACTCCTGAACGGGAAATTTGAAGTGGGAAAAATATGTTTTTTGAAATTCTTGATTCAAGGGGTTTCCCATTGCCTTCCTGACCCTTTATTGCATTTATATACCTTTTACTTGTTAATAAATATTTGGACAAATTTTAAAATCAATTTATAATCCGGTATTACGAACATTTATATAGGTACTCGTCAAGTCATCACTATTTTTTGTTTATTGAATTTATATTTAAACAACGTGTGTTTCTGTTCCTACCGTTGCCTACTTGTGGCGATAAAGAAATGAGGTACGCAGTGTGTAAGGTGAGAATGCGACAGTCACAGGTATCGGTGTCTCGGGGTGCGGTGACGTCACAGAGTCAAAGAAAAATCACACAGAACTAATAAGGAATAAGGGAGGACAATCGCGCGGGTAGGAAGTGGGGAAGGGTGGAGAGGGGAGGCATTTAGACAACAGGGCTGGCTATATTAACTTGCATCAAATAGAGTTTTGAATATTATTTAATTTTGAATTTTCGGTGTTATTAGAAAATTAAACTTATTTGATACATTATGATGATGATGATGAATATTTATTTTTCAAGAGCGATTTTATCTTTGCTTAAATTGTTTGTTCACGTTTGCATATTGAACTTTGTAAGTAATGAATGTTGAATAAAGTTTATTTGGAGCTTAAGTTACTGAGCTTTTAGCATTCGATTAAATCAAAATATTTTTCGGAATGGCAAACGTTTTAGCTAAGATCCGAAAATTACCGTGGTTTTGAAATTTTGTGTATTTTACTTTATGTTATTTTATTACTATACAAGTGATAATTATACAAACAAATTAAACGTGTTTATTGATTAATTATTTATCTAACTAAAAAAAACGTCGCCACAAAAAATATTTCAGGGAAGTTATTTTATCACATTTTTAATATCTTAGGGTGTTATTCACACACATCAAACCCGTGAATGAGCTACGGATCAAACGTGTTGTGAATAACGCTGTTAGATTACAATTATTTATGAAATAAACCTGTAGTCCAGCGTGCCAAGCGGGGATCGTACAGTTTTATTTCAAACAATCGAATACACTGAATCTTCCTTGGCCCTTGTACCAGCCCTTAAGTGTTTGCACCCTCACCTCTGCCCTGCGCCCCTCCGCCCCCTACACAGACTACTGACTGACTTTGCCGGCAAAAGCTGCCGCCTTTCCTTTGACAGACACTGACTGGAGTGGGATGGGGTGGGGCAAGTGGGGGAGGCACTTACCAGTGTTGCAATATCAAACACACAATCAAATAAAACATACAGGGATGTGGCAGCACTCGCTTTATAACTACGGACTTGATAAACAACTGTAAATGACTCTTTCTACGTTTTACAGTAATACTCAATTTATTTAATTTACAATGGATTGTTATTTGAATTTAGATTTTTTTCTCGGCGGACAAACGTCGCACTTGTATGGGACTACCGTCCTTAGCAACCAATAACAACATATCTGTTTACCTTTCTCCTAGACAAACGACCGTGACTACACTTTTTTTTGACAATTCATGTGAGGACGTCATTTAAAATAAAAAAATATTAATTTTATTTAGTTATTAAAACTCTGTTTTATTTTCACTCTTTATTATTTTTTTTATTTTTGGATAATTTTTATCACCTGATGATGATTACTGTGTAGTCGAAAACGTTTGTGTCCAAAAATAATAAAGAGTGAAAATAAAACCGAGTTGTAATAACTAAATAAAATATTAATTTTCACAGTGTTAATGCACTAATCATCCAAAATATAAAAAATATTAAGTTTATTCTTTCGTTAAGCTCAGCATCTCGTGAGTGTATGATAAAATCAATGTGAAGATATGTGCTAAATCTCAAACAGTTAATCTATGACCACCGCACAACGAGAATGTGGGCTGAGAACGTTTTTTACGACACCAACTGAAAATCAAGAATAATTGTAAATTCATTTTCATTGTGATTGGTAATTCAAAGGTCCGTTCAATCGGATGGTAGAATACTTGCGTTCCATGCCAGAGGGCTGGGGCTCGATCCCCACCAAGGGCATCACGAACAATTTCCCATATCGGTGTGTATTCTAAATCCAAAATAATATTAGCGGCATGGTTTATTGAGGTTTGTTTGTGGCAGATTTTGTGCTTACTCAACCTTCATAAGAAATGAGCATCAGCCCTCTCGGGAGATTGCAAGTCCCCACTTTCAGTGAAGTAAGGTCGGCCCCTTAGGCTGTTAAAATAAACTGGTTCTTGATAAACTCACACTTCGTGTGCTGCTTAGTTGCGTTTGCGTTCTCGTCATGAGAAAGTTAAATGGTGAAATATATTTCAGAGTGACGTGTGGAACCTCTCCTGCGTGTCTTTCATCTTTTACTGTTCCATCTTGCTCCGCGCTAAGTCCCCGCTTGCCCCGCTCACTTTGAGGCATCATATTTATATGAAAGTTGCGTAACTCAATTTCGCCGAGGTTAAAGTGCGCCCTAGTATGCGACAAAGAAACCTCATCATCGTCATCACTGGCACAACAACCCTGGGCGAGTCTTTGCCTCTGTCCAATGTCGTCCTCCTCCAGTCCCACATCCTATTGTAATTCTGCCACTACTCCATCCTCCTGGGCCTTCCCATTGCCGTGCGTGCGTCCATCTGCGTTCGTCAGTGACAGTGGTAAAATTCATCGATTTTTTTATCGAAATACTCCAAATTGTAGCTTTCCTTTTTTCAAAAGAAAACAGAAGACTTGAAAGGAAAATAATGCAAGATATTTTCATCGCAAAAAATAAACAAACTTAAACAGTTACTTGGCGAATAGGTCGGTTAAGGTTGACCACCTATGCTGTTAAAACTTGCTTCACTTTGCCGATGACACCCCTGCTTCAGGAGTTGCAGGGCTTATGTTTATTTGAGTTTTTGGTTTGAATGTTAAAGCTAATATGCGGCATGCATAAGCGCGACCTTATATGTGTCTGCTTGTGGGCATGAATTTAATATGAATTCTAAATGTAATATATCTTCCAACTTAGATTAGATTAGATAATCGAAGGAAATGATAAATTACACTTTTTGACAAAGGTAAGGTTTTAATTACTTCAAATGGACGAGTACATTATAATGACTATTTTGTTAGTTATTTCATGGTCGTAGAAAAACTATTGTGTGCCACTGCACGTAAGTAGCCTTTGTAACACTCGTGCTGTCTATTGTGCCATGATCATTACTAGGCAGTGGCATAAATAACTATTTCCGCTCCGATGGCCCATTCGCTGAATATGATAACTGTCATACTTTCATTAATTATCGTCATTTTAAACCGAAGTCATTGTGGCAGAACTGCCAACATGTAGATATAACCTGCCAAAAGTTAGGACTGTAAGGCGGCAATGGCTATGCTCAATGAGATCTCCACTGATGATATCTTCCACCTGAGTGAGAATCAGCTTGGATAAAGGCTTACGTTTCCTAATGTGATCCAGTTTTTTTTCTTAGAAATTGTTTTTAAGAATATTAGACGAATTAGGCATTGCTTATTGCATATATTTCGTTCTAAAAATAAATAGTCTTTCAACATTTAAGCAAAATACTGTAGTAAATAAACAAGAAGTGTATTTTTGTTTTCATTAAATACAACAGGTAATTTTCAAATTGATTTATTTGAAGACATTAATTATGAATCATGTATTTTCGCTGGTGGAAGAATAATTGCATTAGAGACCTGATGAATGTATTTGAATAGAAAGCTTTTAACACAACAAACAGCTTGTGATGAGGCAAACCTTTCCTTAGAGATCCTTTTATTACGGAACTGATTCAATTATCGGGGTCCATTTGTTCAACAGGTAAGTAAGTAATTGAATGGTTGTTTTAAATAGGGACTAAGTACCAAAATATTCAATTTAATACTTAGTTTGATTCTATAGGAAAACAAATACGGCACTAAGTTCCTAAATAAATATTTTTACATCTCAAAAACTGATTTAAACATTGCTATCGAGATCTTAAAAGTGTAGGTATCCACCGCTACCATATGCATTCTCAGTGGATCAATTTATTGTACGATAAATTGCCATAATTACTCGTTTAATTTGAACTGATGTTTTCTTCACACAGGAGTGTATGTTATCCTTTAGCGTTATTCCTCACCCCAAGTATGGAATAAGTCGCTTAAACCCAACCATAGTGTTTTACCAAAAGTGTATGGAAAACTATAACAGCATTTCTTGTGAGTGTTTTAGATTCCCTGCGTTTTTGGAAAAACGCTACGGTGAAGTCTAAACGTGAAACATACTGTAATACTTGGGTATTACAGTATGTTTGTACCTTCAGAGTAAAACTTTACACGTAACTTGCTAGTTTGTACCTAGAAACTTTCCTGCCGAACAGCAATATGTCAGACAGGGTGACGAGGCGTTTCATCAAATTCACTTCATATTTACGGCTACTTAAAAATGTAAGCGACGTTTTGTAAACCTTACATTTTATGTTCTTTTAATGACAGTGTTATAATCATGAAAAATACAAGACAATGTTAACTGATTATCAATAAAATAATAATAAAATGTTCTACATGCATGGTTATTTTTCGTAAATCCATTTTTGTAAGAAATGTGTCAAAAATAATTTCGCGTTTTGATGTTTATTTCAAACCCATAATCAAATTACCAGGAGGATTTACTAAGAGTGAACAAGAAATGAAAACCGGCCCCCTTGGGAGCTGGGAAACCTCCCTTTCAAGTAAAGTATTGGTGTAATTATCAAATTTTGCATTATTAAGCCAGTAAAACCTGAAAAAAATTTAAAGGAGCGGTCATTGTCAAATAAATTTGTTGGATGACAGTGTCAAGTACCGGTTAAACTCTGGCCGAGTGTCATCAAATTTTACCCCGCCTCCGCCATTTTAAATGTGTCGAGTCCATCATAAGTTTTATTTTCTTGTTGCGTTAGCTGGTTGTTTTACCGTAGATTAAGTGTCACCCCATGTTAACTGGCATTACCGAAGTTGTGATATCTTTGACGTAAACTTGACTCTGTGAGGGGGGGGTGGTGTAGGGTGAAGGGGAGGAGAGGGGGAGGGAGCCCCCTTTACTCATCTCAACACAACTTTACAAAAACACTCCGAGGTAATTACGAGACATTCAATTATGTATACTGACACACAGCTCGTGGATGTGATATGTTAGAGTCGACTATGTCGGGGCGAACATCCCAAACAAATGTGTGGGCATTTCATAAATGCAAATACTATTGACTAAAAGCCCCGAAAGACTGAAAAATGGGACATACAAAGGAAATGTTAAAGGAAAATGAGGAAAGAGAAGACCGAGAAAATTATGGCCCGAGCAGAATGAGGAAATTGTGAATACACATGTATGAATACGTACATGACGTACAGTCGATGTAAAAGAAGGAAATGTATGAAAAAGGTGATGGAAATAATGAATTGTAAGAGGTGTGCGAGGAGAGAGAGAAATGTGGGCAACTCTGCAGAGGCTCTGGTCACCCCTAGCGGAATGGATACAGACTGACAGTTGCAGAATCTTACAAATAAAAGCAAATTAAATTTTCAACTCACTGAAGAACCTTGAAATCGCACCCACAACCTTTTGATTACGGATCTTGACCACTACGTTTTTAAACAATTAATGTAATATTTTACATATACACTCAAAGTAAATTACTTGCTTTTATTTTTCAAACCAAAAAAATAAACTCCTTTATGTACCGTTTGTCTTGTTCAAAAGGAGCCAAAATCTCCGATCTGAAAAGAACTTAAAGCGCCCGTATATATTAGTTTGTGAAAAGTTTTACAGAACAAATGAAACGCGCGCTCACAAATGTGAAATCTATTACAATCCCTTGTAGAGTGAATCTCATGCCACATGTATACCATCACCCTGGGTGACACTCTTGCTTGTATAAAACTCGGGAGCAATTGTGTGGAGGCATTGATCAACATTAAAGATGTAGATAGAGCATCTGAGCCGCTCTGTGTGCAAAAAAAGGGTACGCCTTAGGGCGTCATCTTCATACAAACGAGGCTTTGTTTCATCAGTTTACAGTCATGCTTATGTCTCTTTTTGGCGTGTGATGTTATTATCTTAATATCTTATTTTTTCATTGTTTACATATTATTATTTTTCATGGTGCGTTTGTTACTATGGAAAAAAACAGACGTACATATTGATCGATGTGTGGAGCTGAAATATGGGTGAATGCCAAAAATAAATGTGTAGATCAATTATTGTATACTTAAAATTTAAACCATTTGATTGAATCGCTGTCATTTTAAGATCTTATTTTTTGCATTATTTGTTTGTATTAAACATAATTAACATACAACATTTGGGTTTACTTTGGTTCTCATAAGAGCCCTTAATTTTCTATTCTAACGATCAAGTTTTATATATGCGACAGCATCGATGGGTGCGATGCGAGGTAGGAATGTTTCGATTGGGTGGGGACGTAAGGTTCCGCATTCAAAAACGGCACGCATGCATGTGGAATGAAGAACGATGGTTTGTTGAAAGGAATCAAAGTGGACAGTAGTTGATAGAGAGGGGAAAGAATACATGTATAGATGACTACTTTTAAAGGTATGACAGGACATCAAAGGAACCGACTGATACATAGAGGGACATGAAAGAGATCTAAAAGAACTGGTAGTATATTGAAATGATATATACATTTAAGGAACAATCTTATACAATTAGATTTTTTTCAAACAAATACGTGAAGAGGCGTCCAAATCACCTACCTACTGTTACCTGGCCAAAAACAGGTATTGACACAATCAATTAATAGTTCTAGGGTTTGTGTATTGATATTGTGAAGATTCATTTTCAATTAATAATGTAAAAATAAAAAATAGTTTTTCTTCACGAGTTGATTTTGTTTCCTGGAGCGCTTTCGATGTTATCACATCATTATCAAGAGTACAGCGAAGAGGACAACGATAATGATGTGATAACATCGAAAGCGCTCGAGGAAATAAAATTAACTCGTGAAGATTATTTTTTACATTATTAATTAATTATTATTAGTTTATCAATGTTTATTAAATTGATTCTCCATTAATACTGAATATCATTTGTCAACTCACCAGTCTAAGCTGTTGCATTAGGTCTTTTTCCAACCACTATCAATTTATTTTATTTTTGATTTGTTAATGAAAGAAAAGTTTTTCTGGCTTGAGGCTAGGGACATTAATATTTTTTATACCTTTTATTTTTTATAGGCCACGTTGTTTTACTTTTGCAATTCAAAAAAACAATAAAAAAAAGTCCATTACTAGAAGTATGCACATGATAAGTTACAAGTATTCCGATTTTTTGTCGGTGGTATTACGTAACAGGTTGTCACAGTCTATATCTATAATAATATAGCAGTGACCGCGAAAATGTAACTTATCGTGTCATTTTCTTACTTTAGTTTATTGCCTAGAACCAAAACAAACAAAGTAAAGCAAAATAACAAAACAACATGTCACGACCCCTTTTATTTTGTCAGTTGTGTCTTCAGTTTTTAATGTAGCAAAATACATATTTTTAAATATATATACTTTTCTGTATAAAAATCTGGTGGGATGACTTATTTGGCGTTAGAATGAGTATAGTAGATACATTATAATATCAGTTAGAGCCAGCACAGACAACTGTTTGATGTTAAATCACTAATATTCGACAAAACATCAAAGGGACCGACAAAGACAAGCACTAGAGATGGACTGTATTACGCGTAACGCCACCTTTCAGTATCCGATACAGTAACTTAATAAAATAAAACACTTATTGAACGTATTAATTGAACCACCTGACGATGCAAACGGATGTTTGCGAAACCGGTTGTGGTATAAAAATATATATACAACACGTAATCGAAAACAAAGCTGTTTTTCTTTTATCCTTGATGATGAACGATTACAAAGATAATGCCTCTACAATCAATAAAATTAAAACACTTCACGTCAAAAAAAGGACGTGAATGAATTAATGATAGTCATTTATGTATTTTAGTAGTATTTTTTGTGTTGTTTTTTGAGTTTCCCTATGTTTTTAATTTTGAAATTTAACCAAGCAATACACACGTCTCATTTTTTATTTATGCCACCTTAAACTAAGAATATATAATTACAGAATTATTAAAAAAAAACTTAGGTTACGTAGCAGACCGAAAAATCTAGATAATTTTGGGGTACCTACTTTTTCGAAGGAAGTTATGTCTTCATCATCTTATTCCTCAGCCTTTTTCAATCCACTACTGGGCGTAGGCCTCCTCCAATTCTCGCCGTGTGAGTTGGCAATAAGTCACCACGTTTGCCAGACGGATAGGTGACTGTTTGTTGGTCCGCGGGGACTGCTTTATTTCATCCCTACTCTCCAGGCAAGCCTGGCGAGCAGTTCCCTATCCGTCACTTAAGGCTAGTTCGGACAAGGCGACTATTTTAGTCGAGTAGCGAGTAATTTAGTGGTGGGCGGGGGCGCTACTCGCCCGTGAAGCGTTCGCATTACGGTCCAGTACAGTACACAAGTGTGAAGTTTGCAAGATGAAGAGGCTGCAACACGAGCATGAATGGCGGCAAATTGAAATTGGCTGCAGTTTGAAAATATTAATTGAGTATTTAAATCATTTTATTAGAAAGCTTTTTCTATAATAGCGGCAAATTTAAATTGGCTGTGGTTTGGTAAAATTAACTGATTTATATTTTCAAACTGCAGCCAATTTAAATTTGCCGCCATTAATGCATTTCCGTTTCCCCGCCAAGAGTGAGCGGCCAATGGCGCGGCCACTAAATGAACTCGACTCGGACTCGGGCTTGTCCGTGGTCGTTCGGACTCGGACTTGTCCGTGGCTACTCGGCCACACTCGGCCACAGACGGTGGTGGGGGGAGCTACTTGCCCGAAAAAATAGAGTGAAATGGATCGACTCGACTTAACCATTGACTAAACTACTCGACTCATTTTTTGTGGTTCGCACACGTTTAGCCACTAAATTACTCGCTACTCGACTAAAATAGTCGCCTTGTGCGAACTATCCTTTAGCCGTGTTGTCTACAGTTGCGCAAGCCCATCCATATACCCGTTCCGTTTGTACACTTCCATCCGGGGAAGCGTATCACAGAACGCTCATGCAAAGTGGTCGGACTTCTTGTGAATCTTGTGGCAGGCGCTGCGTTTATTTTGATGTTGCGGGATGTGGAGATGACTTGAAACATGTAGTTTAATTAAACAATTTAATGGTCCTTTATTCCATAAAGATTACAAGGAGTTTTTACAAAGGATTACGTGAATAAAATTAGATGAACAGGTTGAGACAAGTTACCAGTGCGACGTTCTAAGAGAAAAGAGAAAGAAGGAAGTTGGTTTTTTACATGCCTGAGGCGTCTGTCAGAAATGTAATACCAACCCAACAAAATGTACCAAAGACAAAAAGATTACTATTCTTGGTAGGTATATTATTTTAATTAATTTGGTCATATTAAATTTGGACCACAAAGCTATAACTTTATTTAGCGGCGGAAGGCCTTCCCGATGGTTATGACCCGACCCAGCGTGTTTTCTAGAGGTTACAGGTTTTTCTGATAGCAGGAAGGCATCATAAATGGCACGGCAACCGGTGCTGACCGCCTTGATCAACCGCAGCCCCCGCTGCCTGTCCAACGCCTTCCTCCTATACTCCTACCTCACAGCAGTCTGCCACCTTAATCTGGGTCTTCCCAATGTCCTACGTCCTTTTGAGTCCGTCATCACAACCATCTTTTCCAGGCTTCGATGGACCATTCCCGGGATGCAATCCAGCCAATACAGAAGAAAGGTATACCTGAACCTAATATAAAACCTTTAGGCTGGTTTTAGTGTCGCGCTGACAACACGCTGACCGTCAGCGCTGACAGCCAAATATATGAACTTGTCGCGCTGACAGCTACGCGCCATTCTAAAACGCTTCCTACAAGTTCATATATTTTGAACGGTCAGCGCGTTGTCAGCGCGACACTAAAACCAGCCTTAAATTATTATATGCAGTTTTATTATAATCGTATCTAAAAAATATTTTCGCCCATTTCTGTTTACAGTGTAGCTTTATGACTGAGTAAAAACTCGCACTTTTAGTATCAGTTACCGTCGAGTGTTGCCAACCCATCCGCTCTCCGCACAGCGTCTCTTAACTTCAAATTGGTTTCCACAGCGAGCAGAATAAAGCAAATTAAACGCTGGGGATTCCCCTTTGAAGCAGAGCAACCTGCAGAGTGGTCCTGGTCCTAGAAGCCATAGCCCACAAATGTAGCAAAGCCGTGACATCTGTGAAGACTCAGCGCAACAATTCTATCAATGCCACTGCGGGAAAACTTTATTTCCATGTGAACTTGTTATTCAGTACACATAATGGACTCGACATAAAAAAATTGTGACGTCACAGCTGGGCTACTAAAAAAAAGGCAAACAAATATATTGTTATTGGTTGCTAAAGAATATAGTCACATAGACGTGTGGTATTTGCCCGTCGAGAAAACTAAACTGAATTGATTTCACAGGAGATTTCTTCTATTTTTTATTATTTACGAAAGGAAGCTTCATATTTTAAGTAGGTACATTTCAGATTTTGTTTACATACGCAGCAATCAATAAGGTCTGCAGTCTCCCATTTCAAAACTAATAAAAGTTCAGACATGGCGGGGTGGATAGGGGAAAGGCTGATTGATAATCTGTTATCGGATGCTAAAGAGCGTAGTCACATGGACGTGTGACATTTTCCCGCGAAGAAAATTAAAATTTCAACTATCCGTGCGAAACATTCGGACTCTCTTGCGTTTTTCGTTTTATTTTGACAACGCGCGGTATTTGTTAACGTAATCTTAAACATTTCTCTGTGTATACCTGCTTGGAAAGTGAACATCAAATATCTGTATAAGGTCTCTGTAACTTAGGTTACCTATAGAAGAAATTTAAAAATAATAATGATGGTTATGTTGTTCCAGACCTGTTGCAAAAGAAATAATGTCTAATGGAGTCAGTTGGAAAACTGAAACAATTAAGTGTTATATTATAATTGCTGGTTTGCCTTTGATGTGACACCTGATGCTTTCTCTTTCTCCCATTGTGATACACCGAAGTGTGAGTGTGAGAGAGATGGCGGACCACAGTGTGGGGAACCGGGGTTAATGGGGATTGAAAATAATTAAATGGAATGAAAAAACAGGGCGGCATTCTGAAAAGAAATGTATAAATTACTGCGACGTTTTAGGGTTCTTCAATTTTCAAAAATAAGTATGCTCTTGTATTGTTATTTTATTTCAGATGGAGCACAATATTTCTTCCACTTACTATATACTTGTCGATCATTTATCAATGACAACTGTCAATCCCTTTACTATTATCAAAACTCGCCTTATATACTTACGGTAAAGAACAGTCTAGACCAGATCTGTGGTCTAGACTCTAGACTCTAAAGGCAAAGAAGTACATATATCTCTAACTCGTGAGACTTTCCTTCAGAATGCACGAGAATGAACTTCTTTCAGTGTTTTATTATGTGACTTGTACGCGATGAACGTGACATACGTGACGAACGTGACATAAATGACGGACGTGACATACGGGACGAACGCGGATGCACGTGACATACGGGATGAACATGCCATACGTGACATACGCTACGAACGTGACATAAGTGCCATAATTTACATACGTGACCACCATGTCATACGTTATATACGTGATGAACGTGACGTAAGTACGTGACAATAGAACCAAAGGCATCAATCTATGATTTTTTGAAAATGAGAATTATACATGGAATACTGCAAATCATTTTCTCGTTGTGTAAAAAATCCTAGGTGTCTGGCTCTGATTCTATGCGACTCATTTTAACTGAACGAAACATTTAGTATACTGTGACATGTTTAGTGATTTCCCTTCCCGTGAGGCTCGTTTTGCTGCTGTGGAGTAGTCGTCTTTTACAGCGGCGCTCCGTTTGATATTACATTAGCAAAATGAGTGACGATGGAAGCTATTAGCCCCGACTGCCCGGGGTGGGATACAAGACATCCCTACAACGATTTCAAA
Organism: Agapetus fuscipes; assembly: GCA_951799405.1. NCBI lineage: Eukaryota > Metazoa > Arthropoda > Insecta > Trichoptera > Glossosomatidae > Agapetus > Agapetus fuscipes. The sequence continues at coordinate 16,285,991 of OX637334.1, forward strand.
AAGAATGTGTACAAAAACTTATTTTCTTTCTTTAGCACAGTTAAAAATTGGGATTTGTTATGTCACTTGACGGACTAGACCAGGCCTGGCCAACCCGCGGCCCGCGGGCCGCATGCGGCCCGCGACGCCTTTACGTGCGGCCCGCGGTCATGTGTGATGATTTTTTTAAATTATGTATTTGTATATATTTTTATTTTAGAACTTTATTGCCGTTAAATTTGTACAATTTTGAAATCAAAACTACCCCAGAACTTTCCTAGTAAAAACACTATTATTTTGACTGGACTAGAGATATTTTTCAGCGATTTGAGTTGCAGCGGCAACACATTTAAGCGTTAATACGTAATATGGGGGTGCAATTTTGAAAAAAAAATTCCTGCAAAAACATTGTCGTGGACGGGGGGGGGGGGGGGGGGTAGCAACAGGTTTGTGTGGCCCTTGGGGAAATTTTAGGCCATCAATGCGGCCCGGGGTGCAATTTGGGTTGGCCAGGCCTGGACTAGACGCAAGACTGAGAGATGCAATATCTTCAATACAATGTGTAGACAGTTTAAAAACATTCACGTGCGCCGTACCTACTGCATTTAAAATTACCGCCAGCTGCATGCGTTTAACAATGTTGTAAACTAGAAAAATCCCTTGTTTTTTAAAAATGCTTTTTTTCTTTACTGAGAGTGACGATTTTTGTTCCTTGACCCAAAGGTTCAGCGAAGCTGACCCCCATGCTGTTAAATCTTGGTTCGCTTTTGCCAATGTCACCCCGCTTTTAGGGAAAGGCGGCAATAGTTGCAAGATTTATGTGAGTTTTTTTTGTACGTACGCATGCAGCATGATTAAGTGTGAACACACCCGTTTTTGCCTGTGGGCGTGCATTAAATATACGACTTAAATGTCATTTCGTCTTCGCAATTAAGATAATAGATTATGGACGTCAAAGAGCCAAGGGATTTATTTGGAAAATGATTTCTACTTGTTTGAATGTTTTCTTTCAAACTTAATCTCAGACTTTACATTAAACGAGAACCTGCTCCTTTGTGATCGCGAAAATAATTTTCTGTATAAAAATAAACATAGGTACTATAAGTGACACAACAAGCTAGCCACACTTTCTTTTGAAAATTCAGATTACTGACAAACTGCGATTTGTAGTAAAAACTTCTTGAGGTCCTTCTTCTTCTTCTTCCTTAGCCATCCCTCCACTGCTGGATATAGGCCTCTTCCATGTTTCTCCACTCCTTTCTATCCTGTGCCCTCTGAATCCATTTCCGCCCCGCGATTGGAACAATGTCATCTGACCATCTTTTTTGTGGTCTGCCGACGCTTCTTTTATCTTCCCATGGTCGCCACTTGAGGATTTTCGTTGCCCATCGGTTGTCATCTCGTCTTGCCATATGGCCTGCCCATTGCCATTTTAGTTTTGCAATACGATCCATGATGTCTGTGACTTTTGTTAGGTGTCTGATGTCTTCGTTTCTTTTTCTATCTTTAAGACTTATTCCCAACATCCGTCTTTCCATGGATCGTTGTGAGCACTTGAGGTCCTGGGTATGATAAAATGTCGTGATTCAGGTCTGTACTGTCTTCCTTTTTTATTTCAGGAACAAAATGAAAACGTTGGATTTTCATTTGCCTTTACCAATTCTTTCAATATTTTGATTAAGCCGCCATATTAAATTGTGCAATTTTTTTTGCAGTGCTTCCACCACGCAAATTATTATCCCCGCTTCCAAAGTGTTGTAACTTTTTCCCCACATCTGTTAGCCTACCCGATGTGTCTACATTTCCAGCGCCAAGATGTCTTCTTTGATGTTACAGCCAGCCTTGCTTTTTTCACCGTAGCATACATTTCAATTGAAATAAGCTCCTCAAAACTCACCTTTCGTCTTTTGATACAAGCTACATATTAAATATACAAGTTAAAAACCTGTACATGTTATAATACATTTCCGCGTGTTTCTTTTTATCTTTTCTCTTTTTCATTTCGACTTATTAAATGCCAAAGCGTTGTATCGTATTATTAGAATGTTGTTATGTACTTTTATATCCTTGTTTGTACCTCAATTCCTTACATCTATTTTTTCAAAAATACTTTTATTTTTTTACTTCCGTACTTGTAACACTACAACCTGCACCGAATACAATATGCGGACTTACGGGGCTATTCTTAGACATTTTTGATTTTAGTCGCCGGTTGAGCCCACGCTTTGACAAACTAATGATGCATTTATATGAATACCTGTCAATCTAAGTGAACAGCTGATTTGTCTTCATACAAATATTACAAAATTCGGTAGGTAAGAATGTCCGTGCTGATGAAACTTCCAGCTCAGGCACCATTAGTTTGTCAAAGCGTGGGCTCAACCGACGACCAAAATGTTTAAGAATAGCCCCGTTAGGGTCTTTCTCTATCAATTTTATCAATACAGTTTATTATTTTTAGAACACTTAAAATGTAATCATCTATGTCCTGAGAGACCAGTAACAAAATATTAATTAGCTTACGCCCGTTTGACGTCGCAACTTTTATTCTTGTGCAAGACCAAGTTGCTATAAGGCTGGATGGACCTTTGGTGACCGGAAAAATAAGACATAGTTTTCGACCCGCAAATGAGCATAGTTAAAAATGTTGTTTTTTTGCTCCGTTGGGAATCCAACCATCTACATTTCGATTACGAGTCCGAAGCACTGGACTACAAAAGGGATAAAAATATTTATATTTTGTAGAACTGAAAATGAAAGAAAAAGCGTTACAAAATGCTAATAAAAGTCATTTTTCTTGCATATATGTTAGGACTGTTGGCATGTGAAGCCACACTTTTATTTCTCATGTTGTGCGTTGAGCAATATCTCACATGTAAACGGAATGTACAGAGAAAGTACAACCTGAAACCTCATTGCCGCACACTACTCAGTCAGGTTCATCTTAGAGATATCTTATGTTATGAGATCTAGATTATCTACGATGCTGTACAAGATTGCTGTTATACATAACCTTAGCAGATTCAAGTGCAGATGAGGTTTGATCTTCCCTTATTTTAATGTATAAAATACAAGCAGATCCTATCTATCTGTGAAATGAATGACGGTTTTTTTTTTTTTTTAAATAATATTTTATTTTAAAATAATCGAAAGAGATGAAAAATACTGTATGTTTGCTCCCTTAAAAGTCAAAAAGTCTTCAATGGATTGACTGTATATTATTTTGCATCCGTGGTTATTTAACATAATCATGGACAATTGTATGAAAGAAGCTGAAATTTCTCATTATGGTGTGAAAGTGGGTGAGACGAAAGTAGGAGTTCTTCTCTATGCTGACGATGCCGTAGTGTTGGCTGATACAGCGGAGGAGCTCCAGATGATACTCACCAAAATGAATGATGCTTTTAGTAAGAACGGTTTAAAAGTGAATGCCAGTAAGACGAAAGTATTAGTGTTTGACAGGACTGAGGAATGCGAGGAAATTAAGATAAGACTGAATGAAACAAGAGTGGAGGTCGTGAAAGAATTTGATTATCTGGGAAGCAAGTTTGAGTCGAATGGGAAATTGACGAAAGAATTGGAAAAGCGCGCTAGTAGAGGAAGAAGTGTAATGGGAACGATTGGAAGAATTGCAAGAAATAGGAAACTTACGAAGAATATGAGATTGGCGGTCCACAATGGCATATTGGTTCCGACATTGATGTATGGAAGTGAGGCGTGGACAGTTAATGAATGTGAACTGAGTAAAGTATGTACGGTTGAAATGGCTTACCTGAGAGCAATGGCTGGAAAGACACTAAATGATAGAGTACGTAATGATTGGGTGATGAACGAGTGTGGTATAAAAGAGAATATGAGAATGAAAGTACAAAAAAGTACGATGAGATGGTTCGGACATCTCGAAAGAATGGATGATGAACGACTAACGAAGAAAGTGTACAAAGGAAATGTCAGAGGAAAGCGCGGAAGGGGAAGGCCGAGGAAAGAATGGATAGACCAAATAGGTGAGATTGCGAAAGAATGGAACCTGCAGAGTGAGAATAAGAGAAGAGTATGTATGAAAAAGGTGATGAATATTGAGGAAATGAAAGTGGTTTGTAAGGACAGAAAAAAGTGAAGGCGCATCTGCGGAGGTACCGGCCACCCCTAGTGGAACGGCGGCAGGATACAGTACAGCGGAAGATTTAAAGCGGAAGTAGATTGTCATTATACACCTAAATTTTATTCCATAGATTTAACAAAATCAGAAAATTATTTGCTCGTAATTTTTCATAGTACTGAATGACAGTTCTATACTATAATCTAAGTTGCAAGGATATATTCATTTAAAGCTCTCAGATGTATGCCCACAAACAAACAAGTGTAGTTCGCGCTTACAAATGCTGAATGTGTACTTACAAATAAAATCCAAACCTCAAATGAACATAAGCCCTACAACTTTTGCCGACCTTCCCTGACACAGGGGTGACATTGGCAAAGTGAACCATTTTTTACAGTATGGGTGGTCAGCCTCATACCAACCTATAAGTCAAGGAATACGAATAATAAAAAACATTTAAGTATAAAAAAGAACAAAATCTTAAAAAGAAATCCATACAAAAAAAGTCAATAATTTCCTATACAAAAAATGTAGCAAATTAATAAACCAACATTACAAATCAACATTGCAGATTAGCCGCTACTTTTTCCTGTCATTGCATACTTCTTTCATTTCATCCAGAGTCATAACCTTTTTCATACACGTCCTCCTTTTATACATTGCAGTAATTTTATTAATTTCAGCCAAAAGTAGGTAATAAACATTATTTTCCTTATAATGACTCGGCTCAACTTCCACAGATAACAAAATTTTGACGTCACGCGGTCGGGTTACTACGTAAATGGTAAATAAATATTTTGTTGTTGGTTACTGGAATGGTTACTTCTAGGAAGTAGTTGGTATTTGTTGTTTTTTTTCGATAGTTTCTTTACTGGTATTCATGCGTCGAAGGACTTCCTTGTGTTTGGTCCGTGCATCACAGTACCCATTATTAATCTGTACCAAAATATAAACTTAACGTTTAAACTCAACCACAGCGTTTTACTAAAATTGTACGTGAGCTGAAACTCTTACTACTTAGATGTGGTGGCTTAGTTTTATACATGGGGTACCGTTGACATCTCAGTATGGGGTTCCAAGTCATTGTTTCATATAAAACAATACACAATTGCTGCGCCCTCTGTTGTCCAACTTAAATACCTGTCAGTCACAGGATATCGTCATGCTTTACACATTCTTTCTTGTTGTGCTCGTAAGAGTGGATCCCAATCACATAATATACGACTTATATTGGGTTAAATGTCAGGGTTAAAGAATATGCCTACCAAATATTTTTAAAATACCCATTCCAAAAGCATTCTCCTCTAATTTTTATCCAATATGTACTTAGAATCAATTGAAAGCGGCCAAAAGGGTATGCATGTATGGGTGTGAAAATGGGAGAAAATAACTAAATAATTAAAAAAAAAAAAAATTAAAACATAACTAGCTGACCCGACAGATCAATTAAAATTTGTGAAATTATTGTAAGGGGCTGTCCATATATTACGTCATTCACATTCAGGGGGGGGGAGTCTGGTCTGCGGATGATGGCAAATGATGTACGAGTACCAAAAGTGACGTCGTTCTTGTAAATACCAATTTCTACAAAATATACGAAATATTATGTAAGTAATATAACATTATTAATTATTAAGCTCATCCATTATTACAGCAAGAGGGGGAGGGGGGGTCATTAGATAATGACTTTAGGATGATTGTAAGGGGGGGGGGTCAAAAATCAGCCAAAATCGATGACGTAATTTATGGACGGCCCCTAAGAAAATAGTGAATTATTAGAAGAAAACAATAAAATTGGCTGAACCAAAAACCAGAGTTTAACCCACTTTTAAGTATAAAAAAATCGGCATTCAATGTGTTTAAAAATTGAAACCATTTGATAAATAAGAGAGAAAGAGCTTTTCATTAATTAAATAAAAAGTCAATAACAGAAGTGCACTGTGAGACGGTAATCCCTATCTAGGTATAATGATCGCTGCGCCTACACTAGCTTCGCGGAGGGAAGGACAAATACTGAAACAGGAATCATGTTTGGCACTAGGTGGAATCAAACTCTTGTTCTCTGGCTTTGAATGCAAGAGTTCTGTCAACTACTCGTAGTTTTACCCCAAAAAGTTCATTAACAACTTACCAACTGTCCACGTCTGAACATAAAATCTGTTTTTGGCTCAAATCCCTGACATAAAGGCTTTCATTTCATTTGGCATTCTGATCGATATATTTATCTCATTCACAAAAAAATACTACATAGTTTGCGCTTTTAGTTCTATACGAGTAAACTATGGAAATAAAACAATATTTTCTTCAATCACTACCTTTTCAGAAACCAAGAATATTATTCGTTGAATGACCTTATTCTATCTAGATTTAAGATATATTGTTTTTTTTGCCGTATTTTTAACGCATGTATCTTCATAAATAAAAGAAGAACAAAGAGCAAACATTTCCTCTTGATGTCTTTTTTATGATATCGTGTTGTTTTAAGTGGTTTGAAGTAAAAATTCAAAGAGGGAGATTTCAAAGGAAAATGGAATACCATTAGAGTGGATATACCTAATGTATTGTTGTGTGCCTGTTCAAAGGCTAATAAATGCGATTTAAAAGTCTTTATAAGACATGCATGAAATAAATAAACCCATCAAAAATGTATAAAAATTAAAATAAAATAGAAAACGAAGTACTTCGACAAGGTATTTTTCTATTTATGAGTCTGAATTTATTTATTTTTAGGTTTACTTTCATACTTTTCTCGAAAAAGGAGTGGCATTGGCAATAATGCACCTTTAAAATACCTGTGATATGTCAAAAAAATTAAGGGGGAGAGTCTAATCGCATTTTCAATCAAATTAATTACGTATCTACTTATTTACGGAAATAACGTAAAACAAGACTTTATTTTTTGCCCTTCCCGTCCGCAAGAAAATAAAAAGGAAATATGTACCTATAATACAAAAAAGGTGATGAATTAATTGAGTTACCTATGTATGCAAGAATAGGAAGAAGTGGAGGCAATCCTGTAAAGGTTCTGGCCACTCCTAACGAAAACGTGACGGAGTTTTTAATTTCTACAGCTGTAGAAATTATTAATCAATTAAAAAAATGTAGTTTTAGAATTGTGAGTTACAATTATAGTATCAGAGCCGTTTGGCGTGCTAAATCGCACGCACAAATATTTGGGCGATATGAGGTCTTATTATAATCAATTTCCAGGAAACCGTCAACGAGGACTATGAAACAAAAATCGCTTTTGTTTGTCTTTTTTTTTACGTATGACACAGTTATCATGTGTCTCCTTTTTCATTGTACTAATATTTTTTTCGTTCCGTGAGTGACACAAGGAAAAACTCACATACGCCATCTAAATTATCTTTCATTATATAGTTACAGTTTTCTTTCTTTTAACAAACTCATATGTGTATACGTCATCATTAGTGGGGACTGGAGATGCATCATTATCTGGCCATTCCAACACCTAGTGCGCTGCAAGGTGACGGCAGTTGTTGTGGCCCCCTCGGGCTCGTAATAAGGGCCCTCGGAGCCCTAAATGAGGTCTACACAAAGGGCGCAGTCCCTGCAGACTATCTTAGACATCAAAGGGCGAATGACTAACAGATGAGGTGGAGATTTCAGATGGTAAAATGTGGATGCACAATTTCTACGAAACATTTTTTGCGCATCTTCTTGCCAAGTTGCATTCTATGATATGAGTCACAAAGATATCATTAAAGGCTCATATTTAATACACGCTCACAGGCAGATACCTGTAATTTCGCGCTTTCATAATATGTGTACTTAGAAAATAAACCAAACCTAACATGAACATAAACCTGGCAACTTTGCCACCTTTCCCTGAAACCGGGGTGGCAACAAACTTCAATTGTAGTAAGTTTTATAAAGAATGCAAGTTGAAAGAGGATGTGAAAGTTAAAGTACAAAAGAATGTGATGTGATGGTTTGGGCATGTGGAAAGAATGAATGATGATAGTCTGACAAAGTATAAATACAGAGGAAGTGTTAAAGGAAAAAGAAGTAACGGACGACCGAGAAAAGTAAAGAGTTATCAGATTGAGGAGATTGTGAAAGAATGGGATATACGAGTACCTACAAAGCGAGCATAAAAGAAGAAAATGCATGAAAAAGGTGGTGGATATGAATGAATTGAAAGAGGTATGTAAAGATAGGAAGAAATGTAGGTAGCTCTGCAGAGTCTCTGGCCACCCCTAGCAAAATGGCGACAGTTACAGTTTATTATGTTAACACTTTTTATTATAAATAAGTTATGTTTGTTTGTTTGTTTACTTCCAGGGTGGGTCCGAGGCTATCTCCTCCGCCATTTCCTCCGTTCTCCCCGTCTCCAGCCCAGGCTGTCTTCACCAACAAGCTGCTACGATGACGCGAAATCAACACACAACTAGATGAGGTAAGTGCCCTGCTGGGGATTCTAATTCATTTTATTTTGATTTCATGTTGGACGCCATCTTGGATATCGCGCTACCTGTCAGATTTAGATTGTCATAGCCATGAGTATTTTTTTAACCAACGGAATGAAAATAAGGAATAAGGGATATGAAATAATTTAAAAATGTATTGAAAAATATAACTAGCTGACCCGACAGATCAATTCAACTTTTTGTGAAACACAAGCTGTGCTTACTTTGGGGAGTATTTATTGTAATTAGATTTTTTAATTGTAATATTTTGTACATATTGATAAAAACAATAAAGACCTTATGAGAAGGTATGATTATTGTAAGAGAATAGTGAATTTTTAGAAGAAAACAATAAAAACAAAATAAACAGTGTTTTGCTTGAAAAAAATTTCATCCAAAAATTATAAATTGAAACAAAATGAATTTTCACAGTGTTAATACACAAACAATACAAAATATAATGAAAACAATAAAATTGGATTTTTACTAATATGAATTTTCCTGTTTCAGAGAAGGACGGCAAGAGTTGCAAGGCTTATGTTCATTTGAGATTGGGTTTTTATATTGTAGGTCCACATGCGGCATGTGTTAGCGCGAAATTATACATATCTGCTTGTGGGAATGCATTTAATATAAATCTTAAATGATATATATCTTTGCAGCTTAGATTAGATTAGAAAATCATCCGAGGTATATTATATACCATACCTTTGTATACAAACACCAATAGATGCCACTGAATCGATTCGGGCTTTCTCGTGTGATTCATTTACCAAATAAAAGCTTTTCAATTTTATTAGGTACAATTTTTTACACTTCTTTGGGATCTGAACCAATTAATTTACTATAGCAAGTCCGTATCGATAACCACTAGACCACAACCGTTTATGAGGTCTATAATCTGATGATCCATAGCCATGTGGACTAGGGCGTCCCCACGTCTCTGGCAGTCACAAACATCATTATCTGAGCGGAACGGCGCGCAATGCGGTGGTCACCCGCAACAATCAGTGTCCGACAAAGAGGTCCTTATCCAGCAAATGCACAGCATTGGTAGCTATTCATAGAGAGTGCATAGTGCTGTCTGCTGTTGTAGATTATGCGTGGCAAATAGGGAATGGATGGCATATTCAGAATCAAACAAAAGGAGAGAGTGCATGAAAAAGAGTATGACTCTGAATGAAATGAAAGAAGTATGGAAAGACCAAAAGAAATGGCGGTTGATTTGTAATGTTGGCGGCTAGGGCATTTAATTTTAAGTTAATCTTTAATTTTAATTTTATTTCTAATTTTAAATTTGATTTCTTATTTTTATTATTATTTTTACTTATTTTTTGTACGTACCTACATCATTTATATTTTTTGTGCTCCTTGACTGATAGGTTGGTATGAGACTTAACTCCCTTAGGAGCAGGGAATCCGTCACTTCAATTGTTAGGCTGTCTATTTTACCTTTGAAAAAAAACTCACCACATATAGCTCCATTGGGGGCAAAGTGGCAAGAAGTAGCTCTATATATGCAGTTTAGTTGCATTTTGCATACATACTAACTTAGTATAGAATTTTATTAATGTGTCAAAAGGGTAAACAAATCATAATACGAGTAAGCTATTGTTAGAAAGGGTCCAGGTACCGGGCGGGTAGGTGCCTGTGTAACTTAGGTCTTTTTGGTCTTGGGAACTAGAAAGTAAGGAGGGAGTTAACAGCCTTGAATGAGGAGGGGTGGAGAGGAAGGGTGAGGGGAAACGCCAACTCAGCTGGAGCGAGGGCGATTCCCAAACTGTCACTCGCCTTACCTGTGAAAATAAATATGTAAGAAGAAAAACATTAATCGCAAATTCCGATTTTTTTTTTCTGAAACGGGAATGGCATTCTAGCATCTTTTTCAGGTTGCTGCTGTTCAGCTATGTAGGTATTTCGATGAGCAATCTTACTGGAGAACTTACTTTGTCCTCAACGTTTCGTTGTATCATACGTTCGTTCCCAACTTTCTAGGAAGCTTTCCACCGTATGCGTTGAGCAAATATTATGCAACTGCAACTTCTTACCACGTTGTCTCCGAAGAGATCGCATGTGGCGTATACACGTTATACAACCTGTTTAATTTTACAGGGTCCGGCCTTACGCCAACCACTTCACTGAAAGTGGGGGTGCTCCCAACTTCCTACTCCAAAGGGGGATGATTCTCATTTCTTGTGACGGCTGACTAAACCATGTTGGTATTTATTTTAGGTTTGAAATGAATACCGAAATGGGAAATCATTTCTGACACCATTGGTGGGGATCGCACCCTAGCCCTCAGCCTGGAATGCAAGCATTCCCCAACTGAGCTATCGACTGGACTTGTTATATACACACCTATATTATTTGTCTAATGTTAGCGTTGTAGGGGGATCTAATGATAGTAAATTTCTGCAAAAATGTTGAGTACAATGCGAGGTTATCTCTGGCGCAGAAGCGATGAGCATTCTCACAGAAATAATAAGAGTGGAGAGTTTGAGAACTTAGGGTCGCATTTTTGGTCCACAAAGGGTTGCCAGAGAAATATTGGGCAACTAGAAAGTGCTTACATAAGTGAAACAATTCTTTGTTAAGTGACGCTGAGGAGACGGCGTGAGGCTGAGTGCCACTGCTGCCTTTGAAGTAGAAGAGTGCCAACCCTGAGCGCTTGATATGACCAAGAAAACGTTATCGACGTCATTTCACATTATTAACCTTCTTATAAAAAAAAAGTATTATTTGATTACATCGATCAACATTTAACTGGACGATCTAAGTAGTGACTTACGCTGCAGTCTCGTAATCAGAAGGTAGTGGGTTCAATTCTCGGCGCAGCACAAAATAACATTTTTCAAATATTTTCTTCACTGAATTGAGAATTTCATATACCTTCATCAAAAACTGGCCACCAAGGCACTATCCAGCCTTACACCAACTATTTTTGCTTACATATTTGTGTTTGAGAATAGAATCGTGGCACAGGATTTTTTCGAATGTAAGATAAATACCTACATGAAAAATAGAAAATAACTTTTTGTGTGTTTTAATATTGTTTTCTCATTTACGAAAAATATCATAGATTACCGTCTTTAGATCTCATCGATTCAATTGCAAAATTCTACCGAAATCGGTTAACATTGAATTCCTTAGATTATAAAGAAAAACAATGTATGCGAGTACGGTGCGGTCTAGAAGAGTGGTTGGTAATTAGTTTAATATTAAGGGTTTAAACCTCATGTGGGCGCGGGGAGAGGGGAGTGGGGGGTAATTAGGGAGGAGCGGAGCCCTACCGCGATTTCATTAAAAAAATCTCAACTCAGGGTGCCCATACAAAACTATACATTTTTATATATAATCATAATCATACCTGAAGATGACCTACTACTTGTTTTGAATTCATTCAAAAAAATTTATAAATTAAACTATACATTTTTACTTTATAGCAGTCCGAAGGACTGTTATAAAGTATTGTATTCGTCCGAAAAAAAAAAATGAGGTTTCAACGGAAATGAGTTGTCCTGCACCAGGACATGCAAAAAAACCTAATTTGTCGAACCTGTCCGTCCGTCCGTCCGTCCGTCCGTCCGTATGAGTGTATGTCCCAGCCGAAACTACTGATCACAGAGACACCAATTTTTGGATTTAGAGAATTGACAACCACAGATTTTGATGGGCGGACCGGCATGGCACTAACCTGAAAATTCTGCCAGAAAGATGGCTGCCATACAAAAAAAACATAAAGTTGCATTTTTCTCATAAACGGCTCTAACGATTTTCTTTAAAATTTCAGTGTGGTCGTTGCTTAAATTTTCGCGAAGAAAATTTGTTATGGCAACACTCTTACCAACCTGCGTCTATGAGTTGCCATATGAAAGAAAAAAACGATTCTGATTATCTCGGAAATGGCTCGGTCGACAAAAAAAAATGTTCTACAATATTACGCGCAATATTAATTTCTACAAAAATTTAAAGAATACTTTAAAAATTTTTTACTTAAAGTACCGTTTACACGATCTCAAAATTTTCATCGAAAATATTAAAAAGACCCATAAAAACGCAATTTTGTAAAACCTTTTTTAGGTTCACAAGAAAGAAAAATTTATTAACTTCTTTGCACTATTTTTTCACTATTTTGAGAATTCAAGATGGCTTCCAAAGAGGAGAAAACTTCAAATGCGATTTTCTCAAAATCGGCTCGAACGATTTTTTTTTAATTTTCAGTAAAGTAGTTGCTTGATACATTCTTACCAAATTTAGGTATGGCAACATTTTTGCTAATCTGCGTCTATGAGTTGCCATATGAAAAAAAACAGCAATTGTGATTTTCTCAGAAGTGAAAGCGTTGACAAAAAAGATATGTTCTACAATATTATATGTAACATCAAATTCTATATTAAAATTAAATAAAAATTTTGAAAATAAAAACACAAAGTGCCGTTTACATGATATCAAAAATTGAAATTAAAAGGCTACAAAAACCCATCAGAACACAAAAAACTTTTATGTTTCTTAACTTTATCAGAAAAAACTTTTGTATTGGTCACTCACTTTGGATATACACTATAATTCATCATGAAACATTTTTCAAATTTTAGAAAATTCAAGATGGCTTCCGAACAGCTGAAAGTTTCAAATGAGATTTTCTCAAAAACGGCTCCTACGATTTTCTTTATTTTTTCTGCATAATCGTCATTATAATACTGCTACGTAACAACAATAACCATTGCCTCATAATTTACTTTGTTTTGGGGGTTGCCATACAAGAGAAAAAAATAATTTAAAATTTCTCGGCAGAGAAAGGGTTAACTAAAAAATAATGTTCTACAATTGAAAAGCTTTTATATATACCTACATACTTGAATCATTACTTTTTTCAAAAAAATATTATAAAGTATAGCCACCATACAAAGTAACAAATTTTCATACAAAAAATTATTGTAATATTTTTGGTAGCAAAACGTCTAATACCCATAAATAAACCTACATAACAATTCGCTCAATCAATTGCTATATAACAACAATAAGCTTTGCCTCTTAATACTCTTTGTTTTGGGGGTTGCTATACAAGAGAAAACAATATTTTAAGTTTTCCCGGCAGAGAACGGGTTAACTAAAAAATAATGTTCTACAATTGAAAAGCTCTTATATATACCTACATACATTAATCATTACTTTTTTCAAATAAATATTATAAGGTGTAGCCACCATACAAAGTGACAAATTTTAATACAAAAATAATTGTAATATTCTTGGTACTAAAACGCCTAATATAAAATACTAGGCTACGAGTCTTAAAATCTAGTAAGTAGTAAGTTGTACCCATATAAAAATCAATCATAACTTTCCAAAATATCAATGAAAAGTATAGGTACCCACCAAACAAAGTGTTAGTTTTGATACAAACGGGATCAATGATAATACTGCAAAAAGACGATTGCTTAAAAAGATTAGCTTCATTACTTACACACAACTAAATGTTTTGTTATGAAAATTGGCTATGACCTAAACATGACCGTATTTTGTGCTATAAAGTCATGTGCAGTCCACTGTACAATTTATTTATTTTGATTTCTCTTTAAAATCTTAATTGTCGAAATATTGTACCTTATAAATTTCGGGCGCGTTTTCAATGGATTATTGTATTTATTTATTTGACTTTTTACAGTCTTATAGTTTGTGTGCGTTCTCGATTCACTGGTTTTGATATTTTATCATCCAATACCAAACATTAACAAAAAATCATCAAATTTTATGTCACATAATTTTTGTAATAAATAAATTTAATAATAAAAACGCTTTAAAAGAATGAAATGATTCAGTATGCCGCCTATGTAACAGGTATTGTGTATCTAATTTGGCCTTCATAGACTGTTCGGCCCTGCAACATCCCACGGGTACTATTTAGAAAGCACACCGGGCGGTAATTTTTAAGCGAGCGAAAATATTTTTTCTATACATTTAAAAAATCGAATCACTCGCTCGAGAGTCTGTGTCGCTCCAATGTTTTTCCTTTTTCAAACTGTGTACGCACGCAAACAAAAAAATATTCGTAATCTATTTATCGCATTGTTATCTATCGTTCCCGCGCTTGAATTCGCATCCTTAGCTTTTCTTCAGGATATCGATTAGGCTGTCTTAGTCCTGTGTGTTTTAATTTCGAATGAAATTACATAGTTAATATTTAATACGTGGTCACCCCATATTGTGTGCATGTTCCCACATACACATGCTTACATTTTAACACACATTATACATTTCATTCCCTAGCATACATGTGAAGCTAGTTTGTTACCGCTTGCCCCCGTGTCGGCTCGTCCCTTTGATGTTTTAATTTCGACTGCACTTTTGGCCGTGATCGTACACCCTACGTTTTTTTATATACGCTGACCCTTAATTAATTTCATTGTTGCGTTTTATTTATATTTGAACGATCATAGTCTAGTGGTTAGAACCTTGAACTACTGACAAAAAACATCAGGTTTGATGTCCGAGAGAGTTGGAAAATGTTCTCAGTTTGACGACTGAGGCGTTGAGAGCAAAACAGGCTCTTAATACCATAAGGGTCAAACTGAGAGGAAGTAATATGTATACGAGCAGGCCTTTAAAAAGGCCGTTTATAATTTTTATTTGCGTAAGATTCATTTCAGGTAAAACAAAAAATAAAAAGAGACTTGTTCGATCACGTCTTGTCGATATTAGCGAATGCTCTCTTGTTTACGCAAAACCCGCCATAGATACAGACTCTGAAGAAGGGTCGACAGCTCACTAGTGTCTGGATTCTTCCATACACATCACACAAATACTCACACTCATCTCAACGGCTTTAATGATTATCTGTCAACATATCAACTACTAATACAACTGTCACAGTCGTTTATAAAACAGTATGTTTACTTTAAATATGAATTCGTTTGATTACGATAGAGTCAATGATCAATTCGTTATTCTAAATTCATCCAAAATCAAAATAATCATTTTAATTGTAGGCTTACTTGAATATAGATTGATATTAGTGACACAGGGTGTTCTTAAAGTGTATACAGAGCAACAATGTCGCTGGATGAGTTCTGGAACACCCTGTAATGACAGTGCTGGCAGCTAATAACAGCCTTTCTCGGGTAAATACCAACAATTTGCTGTAATACCGGCCAAACATGCAATTACTGAAAGTCAGCCATCATTCTGGAGCCGCGAGGAAAATGCTTGAGAAACGAATGCTTCATTATACAACTATTCGGATTGTAAACTTTTTGTACGTAAAATGAATGATATCAAAGTTTATACGTCTTGAGATAAATTCAGGAGTAAGATTCGATGACAACTGAAGTTAAAAATAAATTGAACTTACGAGTCAAGATCCAATATTGAAAATTATTTGCATCATATGGTACGCTTAAATCAATTTATTATTTTTACTAGAGAGATATTTATTTTTACAAGACAAGAAGGCATACGCCAACCCCTTTACTCGAAGTGAGGTTTTCTGGTTTCGTACTTTTTCTTGTGAAAGCTCAGAACCTGTACCTTGTTGACATCGAAATTATTTGCGACACCCTTAGATTTGAACCTTAAACTCTAGCTTAGAAAGCAGACACTACCGTCTAAGCCATCAAATTTGCTTCTTTATTTTTTTCACTGTAGGCAGGCCCGGATTAAGGGCGGTTCGAGCGGTGCAGCCGAACCAGGGCCCCCGCGTGCCGAGGGCCCACAAGATGTTTTATAAAAATATTCTTAAATAACTTATACTCGTTATTGTGGTAGGCGGGGATGAAGGGGTGGGAGTAGGGGAGAAGGGAGTTGGGGTATCTCATGACTTTCCCCGCACCAGTACCCCCAGTGGTCTTAATCCAGGCCTGACTGTAGATACAGGAAAACATTTTTATATGAGAAGAGGACTTTTCGGTCTTACGATTTTGAAAAAAATATACTTGGGAAAATCGTAGAAAAAGCTCACTTTTTTAGTCGCGTTTTGTTGCAAAATGACAAAATCTCTGTTTTCCCTTGTCTTCGCTGGGATGAAAAATTCGTATGCCCTTATCAAAGACCGGTCACCAAATTTCCTGGGTCTTGCTTCGAAATTGGTGCTTTCTTTTTGCGTCGATCAAGCTCGCAGAGGGTTCTTGAGGGGTGATTCACACAAAAAAGCACTCATTGAATAAATCATCCTATTATTATTATTATTATTACTAGATTACCTCACCGCAGATTTACCAGCTGCGAAAGATAAAGCTTAAAATAAATAAAAACAACTTCCACATTTGCACACTTCAACAGAAGTATTCGTATTTCTACAAATATTTTTTAGAATGTCCTGATATCTATAGGTTTTCTGTCCCCTGGCCCCCTCTCGTTTTCCAGTCGACTGGGTTGTCCCTTCGGGGAATCGAACCCCGCACCGCCGGACACAATCAGACGCAACTCACTTATCCGTGCCCGGAACAAACTAGTTATCCGGCTGCCGTACCCTAAGTATAAAACTCTCCGTGTAAACTCAGCCATAGAATTAAAAAATATGCTCGTGGAGTAAAAGAGCTTTTTTAGTTTCCACACACTTTTTGGTTAACGCCATGGTTGAGTTAACGGCAAAGCTTTATCATCCGGGCTGCAAACATGCAGGTAAGGGTGATGGAAGTTTTTAGAAAGTATTGGAACTTCTTTTTGGACTGATTCATAGAATTTTAAAGTAGAACTATAATATAGGGAAACGCTTCAGTTTGTAAAATTTATTTGTTCGGGTGTTAAAAATGCATAGTGGTATATTTCTCAGTTTTACTTACCTTTTGAAAATAACTCTTAAATTTAATTTGTTAGTTGTTATGTAGATGATCACCCATACTGTAAATAAACGCTTTTCAGAATCTCACCTCTTCTTAAAAAATAAGTTAAACCTACGAAAAGCTAGCTCAGGGTTCCAGAGCTTATGTTCATTTGCGGTTCAGATAGTCTGATGAAAACATGTATAGCATGTGTAAGTACAATAAACTGTTTATCTGAAGCTTAGATTAAAAAAATACATAAAACAATTTTGGATGTTTATTGTTTCTTAATTGAAATTTAGTTAAATATTTACCATTACTGAACGTTTATACTATAAAAAATGTACAAGTACTTAGTAAAAAATATGTTTTTGAAATTTTTATTAGCGTGCATGAAGAGAAAGTGATGAATGTCGAGGAGATGAAATAAGTGTGCAAGGACAGAGCAAAGTGGAGACACATCTGCGAAGTAATGGCCACCCCTATTTGAATGCCTGGACGCGTTTTTTTATTATACCTCCTATTGAATTGTTAGAGAACAAGCCGTTTTTTACAAGTCAGCCAATTGGCATGTATTCACACCTGAATGTTTCCAATCCTTTCTTTCGACTGACTGAACAACACTCGGCATATTCGTCTGAGATGGGACTCGAACTAACAGTCTTCCGGTCACGAGTCGGTCCCTAGCCATGTAACATCACGTCCCTAATCCGATCAGCTTCCGTTTATCCATCGGCGCTCTGAGCGTGAAGTAGGTTTGGGTTCGAATCTGAGGGAAGTAGGTACTTTTTCTTATTTCGGTGGTAACGGTGAACATCTTTTACTTTTAACATTGCTATTCAGATTTTTGTTTGAATTTTAACTTGTACTTGTATCCAGCCGCCATTCCGCTGGGGTTGGCCAGTTAACATATTATGTGTCTCCACTTCGTTCAGTCCTAACATACTTCTTTCATCTCCTCGACATTCATCAATCACTCTCTTCATGAATGCTCTTCTGTTTTTTTCACTCTACAGATTCCAATCATTTTTAATCTCGCTAATTTGAACAATCCATTTTTTCCTTGGTCTTCCTCTTCCTAGCTTACCTTTGACTTTCCCTTCATCGTCCATTCTTTCTTGATTTTTATCTGACTTTATCATTCAGAGTCATACTACTGAACATACTTTACTTTGCTTATTTTCGTTCACCGTCCATGTCTCAGTTCCATACATTACTTTGGATGATCTTTAGACTCCTTTATAGAGTGTTTTTTTGTCTCATTGATTGATCCTATGACATATACCATCCTGACCATTGGATCGTCCGTCTTCAGAGACGATTTTTCGCCTCAAGGACAAGACGGTGCCCTGAACAGTTTTTACGGATTAGTTGTTTATACCGACAGCTGTTTGTGTATGAGGAGATTTGGAGGGAAATATGGAATTTGTGTGTGTTATAGGATAGGAAAGAGGAATTGTGTCCCCCGATTAGAAGTGGGATATTCTTAAACGTACTCGGATATTTTTTCCAACCAATCAAGAAGTATTTTTGAAAACGAGATTCCTTGAATTATAGGTTGGTATGAGGCTGACCAACCAAACTGTAAAAAATGGTTCACTTTGCCAATGTCACCCCTGTTTTAGGGAAGGTTGGCAAAAGTTGCAGGGTGTATGTTCATTTGAGGTTTGGTTTTAATTTGTAATACACATTCAGTATTTGTAAGCGCAAACTTACACGTGTCTGTTTGTAGGCATGTAGGTATTTGATATAAGTTTTAAATGTGAATATATATTTACAATTTAGATTATATATGTTTTTTCCCCTTTAAAAAACAAAACACTCTGCCTTCCGATAACAAGTCGTAAGCTTTAACTACTTCACTAAAACTGGCCTTACATATCTCTTTTGAAAAAGTCGAATGCCAAGATAAATACACAACTGTTTTTTATTCATTAAACTCTTTCTTTTCTTAATACAATATGAAGCCTTCTGACGTTACGGAGACTTTTTCAAAATTGAAATAAAGAAGTGAAAACTTATAAACAAACAACTTGATAAAATGGTTTTTGCTTTTAAAATATTTTTTGTGCGAAAATGAAGTATTGTGAAGGTAATGAAGAAATAAAAACCTCTAGCATTGTATGGGATTCCTTTAATTTAAACTTTTGTAATTACGTATGGAACGAAAGTTGAAAGCATTTTTAAGCCTTCCAGTAGAAATACTTTATTTTCAAGTTACAATGGACAGTTTTGTAACTTTGCCTCTAAACTCAACTTTTCGTTTTTACGTAAAGAGAACAAAGATAAAGGGTTATATGAAAGCTGCTAGCATACGACATAATTGAAGGAAAATGAATATTACCCATTTTAAGTGAAACTCAACTCCCTCGTCTGTCTCAATCAAAAGATAGGCTTGCAGCTATGCCCACCAATCTTTATCGACTTCCTTTTCCTCCTTATCATGGCATTTTTTTTGAGATTTGTTTATCCATATCAACATAATATCTAGATCAATATATCACTTAGTTCACTTACGAATTAATACGTAGTATTATAGTATACTTATCTATGCTTACGAACATCTATCTATATTATGTTTGAAGAACCCTTTAAAATTAGGCAGGTAGGTATGTAAAAAGTAAGTGTACACAATAAGTGAAAATTATTTAGGCATAGAATAATTGCTTACTCCAAATTCAAATTCACCAATAAAAAACGTCGGATCAAAACAGTATTGCCAGCATTAATTTTTTTTTGAGTAAATTATGCAGGTAGGTATGTATAAATTTTCAAAATTTAGCCATAGAATAAAAAATCGTTCCAAATTCAAACCTACCAATAGAAAACGTCCGGAATGAAGGTCATTATTACCAGCATTAAAAATAATTATTAATAAAAATTGTGGTGAGGTGTGCATTTTATGGACGTACAAATGACAATCATATAGCTCTAAAAAAATAATCGTGCCAAATTCAAATAACGTACTAATAGGGTATCTCGGGAATCAAGGAATCAATTCCTTGACTTATAGGTATTTCTTGACTTATAGGTTGGTATGAGGCTGACCACCCATACTGTAAAAATGGTTCACTTTGCCAATGTCACCCCTGTGTCAGGGAAGGTCGGCAAAAGTTGTGGGGCTTATGTTCATTTGAGGTATGGATTTTATTTGTAAGTACTTACACATTCAGCGTTTGTAAGCGCGAACTACACGTGTTTGTTTGTGGGCATGCATTTGAGAACTTTAAATGAAAATATCCTTGCAACTTAGATTATAGATTATTATAGATTATAGAAGGTCAATTTTACCAAAATTTAAAATATTGTGCTAGAAAATAAGGCAGAGAGGTACGTATAAATTTAGTGCGCACAATAACTGGCAATCTTTTAGCCATTAATCATTCCATATTCAAATCCACCAATAGAAAACGTCGGGAATCCAGGTCATTATGGCCAGCATTAAAAATATTTAAAGAGTAAAAAAGGCAGGTAAGTATGTACGTACGAGTATAAAAAATATATTTTTTTAGAAGGTAGGTATACATTTATGGAGATAAAAGTGACCATCAGGCAGCCAGTAACATTTATTTTTACAGGTACGGGGGCACTCGATAACTTCTTTTAACCCTTTTTCAGAAAGTGAAATACTTTACAGTAAAATAGCAACCATCGGGTAAAATTCAATGTTTTTTCGCCTCCATCGCGTTTTTTCCAATGTTGCCCACCTGCTGTCTTGGAAATTCTCTGATAGGGTTCTTATTAAATCTGCATACAAATAAATAAAACTTCTCTTTTTACCAATCTTGAAATACGTTTCTCAAACTAAGGGTTGCTTAAAAAAATATATTTATTAATATACATTTTATTATAAGATCATGCATAATTTTATCGCGTTCTTTTTTGTTGCTCTTTTATTGTTAAACTAAATCTTTAATATTTGACAGAGCTATCTGCCATCTGAACGGATGGCCTGAGTTCGAATTCGAACGATATAATCTTTACTTTAAGTTGCACAGACATAGTAACATTTAAAATTCATATTAAATGCATGCCCACAGACACGATTGTCAAAGTGAACCATTTTTTACAGTATGGGTAGTCAGCCTCATCCTAACCTATAAGTCAAGGTATCAACAAAGTAAGTAACGCTTATAAATATCCTGAATAATTATTTGTAACTTGCCTGCCTGTTTAGAACTTCAGTTTTAAAATAATAATTCTTGAATTATTCTTGCTTTTCACGAAATATTGAAAAAATATTTTTCTGGATCTTCCCATTGTCTTGCGTCTTTCAAGGTCTGTCAACATAATTATCCTCTCAAAGCACTGATGGCCCATTCCCTGTATGTGTGCCAGCCGACTGGATCTTTACAGGGCGCTGCAGCCCAATCCGAGACTTGGCCTTCTATAGCTCCTTCCCTGCCTCAAACTTCACCTGTCCTCCAACGCCGTTCTCTAGTTCGCAGCATGTAGAAGCTGACCACATCCCTCCTCACTTCATCCTTCCATCTCAGTCTGGCCTTCCCATTCTTCTTTGTCCCCCCGGAGGGCCGGCCATCATTCTTTAAACTTGTAAATTCACTTCACATCACTTAAAGACATTCCTAGGGTCTTGAGCGTAAAAAAACTTTGCAAAGCGTTATAGTATTTTCATGGTGGCTGGCTCTTCCAGCTTCCTCCAGCTACTGAATAAGAAATGTCACCAGCAAGGAGGACCGCGGATTTCAGAATTGCATTATCTACGCTCCGGAGCTGCAAATGGAAAAATCCACCGACCCTGAATACCGAGTATACAACTTTACGTTTGAACTCAACCGCAGCATTTTACCAAAAATATATGGAAACTTAAACACTCACTAAAGGCGGTTCTTAAGTTACGATGTACTTTTAGTAAAAAGCTATTAAGTTTTATACTTTGGGTACCGAACGAATCCATTATGCTAAACGACGGCGACGATCACTTTATTTTTCAGAATACTTTTTTCTAAAATTGTATTCGGGAAATTCGATAAATGCTTTGGAATAAAGTGAATGTTTTTTATTTGTTACACGAAGCATGTTTTTCTGTCTGCAAATGAAGAGGATATGAATGAAGAGAAGACATGCATGGAGATGATTACAATTCTGAATGATATGTATAATGTATGCAATGATTTGTAAATTTATATTTTTTATGGTTTGTGTATTAACACTGTGACAATTCATATTGATTGATTTTTTATATATTTAGAAACAAAATTCTATTTAAACATTGTTTCTGTTCACATATATAATATATAATATGTATATATAGAATTTTGTACAAATAAGTAATTGCTGTTATTTTCTATAAAAACATTTTAAAAATATGGAAATACGACTCGAGATTAACATTTACTGAAGTATTTCTGTTTTATAGAGCTTGTGTTATAAATATTTCTTAGCGTTGGATGCTGTGTCAACCACACTATAATCCAAAGAAATCTATGAAGCATTGTTTCTTTTTTGGAATTTAAGGGAAGCTATACGATTTGAATATGAATTAAATTATTGATAATACCTTCGAAGCGAGTAAATTGGTTTATGATTTATAGTTTTATTTTAAAAGACTTATGTTTTATTTTTACGTTATTAATTGTAATTAATCTTTACAATGTCAATACATAAACCCTTAAGCTTTTATTGATTGTTCAATTTTATTTTGCTCTCACTTTTGATAGTATAGAAATGTGAAGAACATGAAATCCAATACTTCCTGTGGATATGAGAAGATATTGAATTAGGGAATCTTGAGATATGGACATCTTGAATATTTTCCTGAAATTTGAGATTCCTCCGATATTGAATGCATTTGACCGCAAATTCTGGAATCTCCATTTTGGTCTGCCGGACACATCATCCACAATACTGCACACGCTTCACATACATTTATACGTGGACAACTCCTACACCTCAATACACAATTCTATTATTTGTTTGGCAAGATTTTGAAATTTCCTCACACCTTTTTGTTGTTGTTTATTTCTATTTAAGCTGCACATGTAGAATGCATCTTATACAGCTGTATAAGAAAGTAACCCGGAAATAAAATTGACGTGTGGAACCTGTTTATTTTCATAGGGGAGAGACCAGTGTAACGTCAATTTATTATTAATACATTAGGTGAATTGTGGTTTCTCATTTCCCAGTTGACAGGTCTGGCTGACATTTGTGACTCATACTGTGCTTCAATGCCGTAGGTAAGCTAGTTTCGGGTCCCTTGTATTTTATAACAATGAATTCCTTATAGAATTGTTACAATTAACGGTTGCACTGTACACTTTTCATATTCTTTCCCCTCCGCCCCATCGTGTTTTCTGTTCGGCAATTATTTTCAACAGTGCTCCACCGCTGTGGAGTGTCGTGCCGGGTAAATAAATAAATAAATGATGTATTTTAAGCTTGCGCTACCCTCCAACGCGCCTGCCTGCCGTTGTGTATGGGTTTTTATTCTACCCTCAAGTGTTGAAGGGTGATGTCGATAAAGCATTGAAGTATGCAATCGAAATATATCGAATGCGATTCTCAAAATGTTTTTTTAATACTTATTTTTTTTTAATTAATGAGGTCGTAACATTAAAAAGGGCGCGAAATTAAGCTTCTTCATTCGACGGGATTCCTCCTGATCGGATTCCGATCTGAACGTCATAGGCGCTAGTTCCTTATCCATATAAAGGTTTTTATCTGTCAAATCTTTTGAAAATTAATCTTAAACACACTCATGGCATGTTGCAAACACGTCGTTGTAATGCATAATAGGATAAGAAACCTACTAAATTGATTGAATCTGCAAAATAATTAAAAAAGTGTACAATTTTGCTTGGGTTAAATAAAAACAAAATGATTTTAATGATTATTCAAATGACCGATTTCAGTTTGACGTATATCTGAGTCACTTCACGAAAAAAATTCACAGCCATAAATATTTTCGACAATTAAGTAATATTGGTATTGATGTAATAAATAATTGGTATTGATGAATTTCCTTGACTTACAGGGTGGTATGAAGCTGACCACCCATACTGTACAAAACGGTTCACTTTTGCTAATGTCATCCCTGTTTCAGGAGAGGTCGGCAAAAATTGAAGGGTTTATGTTCATTTGAGGTTTGGATTTTAATTTGTTAGTATCATGCAGCATTTGTAAGCGCAAATTTACACGTTAATGTTTGTGGGCATACATTTATATAATTTTTAAATGTCAATATATCTTTGTGCGGTGTTATGGCCGAGGGGTTAGAGACGCGTGTTCGACTAGCGTATTTGGAACCGTATAACGTTGGTTAGAATCTTGCATCTGGCCCACTTGACTATAACTTCGACCCTGGTTCAACAGATGCCATTGCATGCACACAAGCATCTGCTTTCGCATGAAGACAACTGGCCTGGCAAATAGGTTTGTGGATTGCATTCCTTTCCACAGATCTGAGGTGATTTTTAGCTGAGAAATATATTTTTATGTTTTAAAACAATGATCTGCACTCAGCTTGTCTGCATACTTAGCTGATTTTTTTAGTGTAAATATTTACTTATACATTTTGAGAACTCCTGGCACAATCTGTTTCGATATAAAAATCATATTCGGATACTGTAAAGTTTTAACTAAGCCAATTTAGTTTCATCTGTCAAACGGAATTTCAAATTAATTCTTTCCTTCCCTTGACGTTCTATTCCACAATTTCCGTTTTTGAATTCAAATTTTGGAACGACAATTTATTTTTGAATTTTCAAATAACTGGGTTCCAATTGCTTCCATATTTGAAATTCAAATAAAAGTGTTTATTCATTGTTTTTCGGTCATAATGACTTTGTATTATAAAATGAAGCAGTTTCGTTGATTGTTATAAACTAAGGGTGTGGTATTTCAACAATAGCTTAGCAACTTCAAAACTTATGAGAACATTGCAGGTAAAACGCAAACGCAACTAAACGCAACTAAGCCACACATATAGTGTAACTTCTTGCCGCGTTATCCCCGAAGGGATCGCATGTGGCGAGTTGAACCTATTTATTTTTACAGGTAAGGGGGCCGGCCTTACGCCAACCACTTCAGTTGAAGTGGAGGTTTCCCAGCTGCCGAGAGTGCTGGTACTCATTTCTTGTGAAGGCTGAGTAAGCCTTGCCGGTATTTTATTTTGGGGTTTGAAATAAACACCGAAACGGGAAATCATTTCTGACAGGTAGTTTTTTAAAATTCAGATAAAGTAAAATGTTCTGACCTCATTACTGCTTTCATGTTTAAAATTATAGTCTAAAGTGTTGCTATTTAAAATCTTTTTTCCAAAAAAATATAATATTTACCTACCCACCGTCCTTGACCCGACATTATTTCTTGTCGTTGTTTCGCTAAGGGCCACACTAGACATACAAAAACTTGCCTACAGGCTGATTAAAAATTATATTAATTTTATTGTGAAAGTGAAAATAAAGCCTGACTTTGTACTTTAAAAGAAAAATAAGAATATATATATATTTTTTTCTAAATAGATTTGTGGAAAGGAATGCAATCTACCAATCTATTTTACCTGGCCAGTTGTCTTCATGCGAAAGCAGAAGCTTGTGTGCATGCAACGGCATCTGATGAACCAGGGTCGAAGTTATCGTTGCGGAATTCGAACCAGTGTTATCCGGTTCCAAATAACCTGTCTTGATCCCCGCGGCTATAACACCGACTGTGTTTCTCACCCTCGACGTGCATGTCGGTAGACTCTCATTCAAAGCTATACTTTTTTAAAGGGGTAGAAAGTCTAGTCGTGAAGTTAAAAATTTAAAGCATATCAATTTAGAACCTCCAGACCAGAAAAATGCCATTACTTGTTTAATAACGTATGGTAAAAGCTACCCATTCGAGACAAATCGGGTCTATGGTAACAAAAAAGGTGCCGCAGAAGTTCTCATTGCAGAAGTTGTAAAGTAACTTCATAGTAACCTTGTTTTTGCTGGGAAATTCTTGTCTAGGGCATCCCGCCAAATGAAAAAAAACTCTTCGGACATCAAAGGCCGCGGTGCAGGAGCTTTCTCCTAGTTACAGGGCTCCAAGAGCTATGTAAACCACACCTTGTAATTGGACCATAGGGCGATATAAGTGAATAAAAAGTGGAAGTTTTGTTTCATTGTGCCCACAATGAGTGAAATATAACTAAGATTAATTGTGTCAAAATATAAAATAGTATTATGTTAAATAAAATGCAAGCGCTTGAGTTGAGTACTTCATTTCTGTCCTGTTGATCATATTATTTTATTGAAGTCATCATGTTGACCTTCTTACCTGCAAAAATATGTAGATTGGTTGGTTATACACGTCGATTAAAAAACTCTGCTAAAATCAGTAAAACGCAACCGGGAATACGTTTTTTATGTAACATTGACATCGCCATGATTGGAATGTAGATCGTAATATTATAGTATACTTATCTATGTGTAGATCTGTCAAATTTTAAATTATAATATTGTTTCCAGATTGGCACTAACTGCGAAAAAGGGATGGGAATAACAAAAGTATGGAATAATAATCGAAATGCAATTCGAAAATAACAATTTACTCGACAAATATTCTATGAGTCAGTTTCGATAAAAGGCAAACGTATACTCACCTATGTTGTTATTGGCAGATAAAAATGTGACGTTTGACCGCAGAAAAAAAAACTGAATTGAAATATGTGCCGAGTCCATTTTTTCGTAGCTGCGAAACTTGTTGAAAAATTTCATCAATCTACTCTCTGTTTACGCGTGTAATTAATAAACATATAATGATACCCTAAAGTTCTTCATGGACATGAAAGTAAGGGATACTTAGTTAAAGGAGGTATGTCGGTATTTTACGTGAAAGGATGATTTTTTCCTGTCTAGACACACGTCCAGTTTCCACTTGATCCGTGAATAGGGATAAACAATGTGTGGATTACAGTTTTAGGAAAGTTTTGCATAAATTTTCTTGCAAGGACGAGCCGGCGGCCGGCCGTTTGAAAGGGCCGCCAGCAGGTAATTGCGATGAATGAGGCCTTTGGCCTTTGAATGTTTTGAGCCTTTTAACTCCCCGCTCCGGCGCTGCATTTCTCTAATGATGTTTTGCTTTGATCCGCGCCGCCATCGCGCACTTTCCACACTAGCGATAAAGTGAATAGCCATGCACGGCACGCCACACGCCATGCACCATACACCATCAACTACAAGCCGTAGACCACGTGCACTTACACGTGATTTTCAAAATGCGGCCCGCGTAATGGTTTTGGCGGGCAAACGCCGAATTTCTGTTCATTTGCACTTAAATGTACTTTGTGCGCTTTTTGCATTATTAGGTCCTGGGTAATCGTTTACATTCATATATTAACGGCATACAAAACACTTGAATGTAAATACATAATATGTGTCTTTTGTGTGTATTTTTATTCAAACAAACGGAGTCAGAATAAAAAAAACTTGAAGTGAAATGTCACGTCGTGCCTGTAGTTTCCTTACCAATTATCTGAATCAATTTTGCTCATGTTTTTTTCAGTGCCCTAGCCACCAAGATCTGTGACGTCAACCCGTTGACTGAAAATTTAAATTTGCCGGCGCCATCGTACATTAATTTCTTAAAACCCAACTTATTTGGTAGATTTATGGTAGATTACACTGGTCGACAATTTTTTTTTTTTTTTCTGTCCCTAAAGCATAGATAATTTTTTTATATGTATTTACTATCCTTAAACACAAAATGAAACAAAAAAAATTTTTTACAGGTCAGGTTTTTTTATTATTTAACAAAGTGTTTTTACACAATTCTGTCATAATATGACGGGTACTTACTTAACAAAATTTCAAATTTAATTCAATTTATTTTTTTTTGCTCCTGATTTGCGCTTGTGGGTATCTTGAGAGTCTCTCTGCAGGGTCCAGCAATAGTCAGCCAGCATAGATGGGCTCCACTTTCCTTGGTATCGCTTCTCCATAGCCGCAATGTCCTGGTGAAATCGTTTGCGTGCTCGTCACTGACATCTCCCATATTTTTGGGAAAAAATTCAAGTGAGAGTGAAGAAATGTATTTTTAGTGACATGTTACATCCCATATTTTTATAGGCCATTAGCATTTCAGATACAATGCTGATATAGTCTTCACTTTTATGATTTCCAAGAAAGTTCTCGACAACATTCTTGAAGGCCGACCAAGCGGCTAGCTCAACTGGTCTCAACACTGTTTTAAAATTCAGATCAGTCAAGATCTCCCTTATTTTTGGTCCCACGAATATTCCTTCTTTAATTTTTGCATCGCTGATCTTAGGAAACTTTTGCTTTAAATAAGTCATGCCATTTCCATCTTTAGACCAGCCTTTTTTACAAACATTTCTGATTGCAGTTTTGATAAATTCAGGTCACGTACCAGATCATTTAGGTCATTTTGGTTCAACAAGTGAGGCTTTGCAGAAGTAGACACCTCCACAGAGAATTCAGAATCCGACTTTTCAGTATCCTCCTCTGATGGATTCGTTTCTAATTGAAAATTTTCTGGAGGTCTCGGTATGGGCAATGATTCGTCGTGTGGAACAGGCCTTATAGCCGATTCGACGTTGTTTGGGTATGTGATGTGCTTCTTTTTTTCTTTGTACATCCTAAATTGTTTGTTATGCAGAAGTAACAATCCGTTATGTGATCTTTTGGCTCTCTCCAAATTATCGGAATCGCAAACAACATCATAGCCTTACGTGAGCCTTGTAGCCACCCCCTGAGAGTTTTTGTACATCGTACACAACTCACGTGTGGAGCCCATGACTTGTCCAGGATAGCTATTCCCAATTCTCACAAAAATCTCGAGTCCCCGAAATCAAGATTCACAAAAAATGGCCGCCTCGTATTCTGCAATGCAAGTGTTTCTGTCTAATACGATTCTATCAAAACGATTTGGCAACGTTGTTTTTGATCATGCTGTCTTACTCTAAATCATATATTTTTATTCGCTCTCGCAAAAGTCAGCTGGGAATTTACAACAATATTATTATTTACGTATTTTGGACAATGTTATAATTTTCTGATATTATCGTGTTAAATAACGTTGCATTGGAATTGCAATAAAAGTACTTATAATGCTTTCATCGATCAAGTATTTCACCTTATAAACACGAATTCTAAATTAAAAATATGATACTGAAGTACTTCTTAATATTATGATATGTTATTTTACGGAGGAATAACATTTCGCTTTTTAAAAAATAAATACTTCTCAAAATCTTCGCAACATAACCTCCGTAACATAGATCTTCATACATTTTGAGCGCTCGAGATGCAACTCACCGGCAAAATGGCTCATGATTCTTCTCTAATGACAAGAATCGAGGTGAGACCTTGTGGAATACCGTTTATGGCTTTTTTGACATATTTTCGTAAATTCTAGAAGATTATTGTCTATGGGTCAAATGGGAATAGACATCACCAACTTTGCACTCAAAGTAGAGTTCATATGCTCGTTTCTCCTAAACAGTCATGGTTTTCTTTTGAGAAATTGGTGTAAACTCACCGCACGTATAACAAATTGTCCGCACTATTTTTGCACTTTTGAGGCATTTTTACATTGTTTTCTACCACAATTTGCATAAACAAACAAAAAAACATGCGCTCATATAAAGACAGGCTAAGAAAGTAACAGCAATAGCTGCCAAAATGATAGTCGAGCCTAGTGTAGCCATATTATTAAAAAAATCAATGATAACACACGAAAAAATATGAATTTATACATACTTTAGTAAAACATAAATTCCATAAAAACCTGACGTGATAGAACAAAACTAATTACATATCTGAAATCAGCGTAAAATTTCCTATAAGATTTGGCTACTTTTGTTAAAGGGACAAAAAATGTGTTGACCAGTGTTATTATCGCAGCAAAATCCTACTTCCTAAAGAAAGAAATGAAAATAATCACCAGCAACAGGATGAATGCGTAGTCCCAAAATTTATGTTCTAAGGTGAAACATGCTTTATTAGTAGGTACTTATATGCAGCTTTTCTTTTCAACAAAGAAAGAAAAGCTCACGTTTGTGCATTTGTGTACAATCCCCACGTAAGGCTCTTTCATTAGACGAATAGAAAAGGTTTTTTGTGTTGCCCCGAGGAAAATGAATGTTTAAATAGTTTTCTGGGCTCTCAGACAACTGTTCCTGAGATCTTTTCCTCTAATCCGGGATATTTTATCGTTGAAGAACGGGAGGAAGAAAGGAAAAAAGAAAATGGCGCCACGGTAAACAGCGCTTAGTGACGAACAACTAAAACCACTCTGATGGATTCATCAAATATTTACTAGGGTGGTAACCCTGACAGCTGCCAGGAAATCAGGGCCGCCACGTAAAAAATCAAGAAATTCATTTTACATTTACCTCTTTTTAGGTTTCAAACCCTGCTTCATTTTGTTTTAATTTTGTTTTTCACTTATACATCACAGTATATTTATCGTGAAATGTTGTGTTCCATTTTATAAGGCACTATTTTTTTTATTGCATTTTATAAGTAAAATATAAATCCATAATTAATATAAGTACGGTTTATAATTTTTGCTTGCTCCGAAAATGATTCAAATCATCGTTTATCTTCCAGGTCACTCTAGTACCAGATCATTTTTCGAATAACGAATATCCAATGGTATTGGGTAATGGCAAAATATCAAAATAAAAACATATTTGATTCTCGGCGGTCAAATATCACAGATCTATGTGACTGCGGTCATTAGCAACCAGCAACTAAATAGTAGTTATCCTTATCTATCAACTTGTCGTGTGACGTTTCAACTTTATATCAATGAATGTACGGATTTCGTTCTTATCCAACCCATCATCAATTTTATGAACTATTCCCTTGACTTATAGGTTGGTATGAGGCTGACCACCCATCCTGTAATAAATGGTTCACTTTGCCAATGTCACCCCTGTTTCAGGGAAGGTCGGCAAAAGTTGTGGGGCTTATGTTCATTTGAGGTTTGAATTTTATTTGTAAGTACACAATCAGCATTTGTAAGCGCGAACTACACGTGTTTGTTTGTGGGCATACATCTGAGAGCTTTGAATGAATATATCCTTGCAACTTAGATTATAGATTATTATAGATTCCCAAAAATTCTCATGAAAGCACAGAAGTATAATATATGAGTAGGTATTACACTTTATATTAAAAGTATATATTTAGTTGTTGCTCCAGCTCTGTGTGGCTGTCCTAGGGGACAGTTCGGAAACCTCTCGTCTGGTACAGTTCCCGCCGCCTCCTGCGCCCCTTGAGACAATGCAGGATTGAGAGATTAGTTACCTACAATACTAGCCAGAACAATGATATATGTACTTAAATACTGACACTCCCTCTCTGTTTCAAATCCATTGTTCAGCGTTTGTTTTTTTTTTGCATAAAATATTAACATTTTCGTTATAAATTTTTGTGTAACCAATCCACAAGGGTAGACATTTTATCGGTCGGTAAGGTTTTATGTATGTTATGAGCAAATCAAGTTGGTATTAATTGGACCAATTTGAATTTAGATTTTTTCATACGGGTTTCATGCTATTCGATTATGAACGTGTTTATTATGAGAAGGTAGGAAGGTATGTAGGTGTGTAGGATATACATACTTTTTTTTAAGTATATTTTTGTGTAGGGAATTGTACTTTTTTTAAGTATATTTTTGTGTAGGTAGTTTTATTTTCACAAATTTAGAAATTATAAAACGTTTAACGTGTTTATTTGTTGTGGTAAAAATATACTTTTATATTTTTATTTATTTATATAACACATTTTTAGTACATTTTTTAAAACTGATTTCTATTAAGTACATAATAAGTTAAAAGTTCTAATGGCTGTACCTCACCAAAAAGAGGCAAAGTCCTTGTGTGTGGTGAAGGATTTACAATCAATTTAATCAAAAAGTAAGAACAAATTTATTTCAGTTATTTTATATAGTTAAGTTATAAACTTAAAATGTGTACTTTTCAGGTGTAAAGAGATTTGATATGTAAAGAAATCAAATAAAATAAAATAAAACTGAATAATAAACAAAAGTATAATACAGGCAAGTATGTAGGTACTTAAATATAATAAAATAAACATACATACATTATGATTTTTAAGACAAGAATATAATATCATCACCTAATTTCTAATATAATAATTGCTGGATGTGAAATTGAGTCACAGGCAATAATATCAAGTGGTATACTTATTGTATTATTTTTCCTTTTCAAAAAGGACGCAGTTTTCAGTATTTTGAAACGTTCTAAAATTATTAAAGTTATTATTCGATTTTACGGATAATAATTATTTTGTCGTCTCTGTTAGTCATTTTAGTTATTTTGATGGTGATAATTTTTTTACCAATAACGCTGTTTTCACTTTTGTTATGGTTATATTCGTAAAATATATTTGTTTGCATAGAACGAGGATTAGGTACCTAAACATGGCGCGAACTGTCAAAAATTTGAAAATGTTTGAAACACCGCATGTAGGTACTATGGCTGACGTCCGCATGTGGTTCCTACATGGAGGAAGTATTCAAGAAGTTCTTATATATATCGATGGGTTACTTACGGGGTATTGGTTTCAAAGGACGGCCGTCCCATACGGGACTGATGTTTGTCTCGCCGAAAAAAAGTTCCGAATTCAAGAAGGTTTCCATTTCAACACGGGCTAGCCTTTGCGTAATGGTCATTACGCAACGAGCTGTAGAAATATATATGGCGTTGTGATACCGGTAGACGTTTCGTATTAAATGAATTACCAAATGTGAGTACAAAAAGTATTGCATACAAATTGTAGGTACATCACTAATCAGTGTTGTTCTCAAAAAAAATCTAGTAAAATATTATATTTTTTAGTTGATCTGTTAACACAGTGAAAGTCCATTCTTTTTTAAATATTTATAAAATTGAAATGGTAAAACATGGTTTTAATTCACTTTATTTTAAAACCATGTTTTACCATTTAATTTTTTTAAATATTTAGTAAAATATTGTTTCTTTATTAGAGGTAGGTTAGACTTTATTTACTGTTGTACAATCTATAATCTATAATCTAAGTTGCAAGGATATATTCATTCAAAGCTCTCAGATGTATGCCCACAAACAAACACGTGTAGTTCGCGCTTACAAATGCTGATTGTGTACTTACAAATAAAATCCAAACCTCAAATGAACATAAGCCCTGCAACTCTTGCCGACATTCCCTGAAACAGGGGTGACATTGGCAAAGTGAACCATTTTTTACAGTATGGGTGGTCAGCCTCATACCAACCTATAAGTCAAGGAATACGAGTAATAAATAACATTTATGTCTTATGCAAAAAATGTAGCAAGCCAATAAACCAACATTAAAAATCAGCATTGCAGATTAGCCGCCACTTCTTCCTGTCCTTGCATACTTCTTTCATTTCATCCAGAGTCATAACTTTTTTCATACAAGCTCTCCTTTTATTATGACTCTGGATATCCCATTCACTCGCTATTTCGAAAATTTGGTCCATCCATACCTTTCTCGGTCTTCCTCTTCCACGACATCCATCAATTCTTGCAGCATATACTTTCTTCGTCATTCTTTCCTTATTCATTCTCTCCAAATGTCCAAACCATCTAAGTATACTTCTTTTAATCTTTACTTTCACACTTTCTCTTACACCGCATTCCTCTCTAACAAAATCATTCATCACCCTATCACTCCGTCTTTTTCCAATCATACTTCTTAAGTAATCCATTTCTACCGTATGGACTTTACTAATCTCACTTTCACTCACCGTCCAGGCTTCACTTCCATACATCAGAGTGGGCACTAGTATACCACCGTGCACCGCCAGTCGAACATTTTTTGAAAGATTCTGGTTTTTGGCGATGCTAGCGGTAGCACCCAGTACGCACCTGCCTTTCATTATTCTTCTTTCAAATTCACCGGTCATTCTTCCATCTTTTTCAAACTTACTTCCCAGGTATACAAACTCATTTACGACATCAACATTCATTCCATTAATTTTAAATTCATAATTCATATTTTCATCATCTCTTTCAAAAATCAATACTTTCGTCTTACTTGCATTCAACTTCCAATGGTTACCTAACAAAGCTTCATTCAATCTAGAGAGCATTGTTTGCAATTCTACTGCAGAATCAGATACAAGAACTGCATCATCTGCATACAGTAGAACACTCACTTTGCTCTCTCCTATCATCAATCCACAATCATTAAGTCTAGCATCCCTGACACACTTGTCCATAACTATGTTAAATAGCCATGGACTCATCACACATCCTTGCCTCACACCCTTATACACTTCAAACCACTCACTATACTCACCATCAATACGGACACATGCCTTACTATTTTCATAGTTTGCATGCACCGCACCTAGGAGAGCCCCATTCACTCCGTATGCTTTCAAAACATCCAATAACATACCTCTGTCCACTGAGTCAAAAGCCTTTTCCAGATCTACAAAGGCCGTGAACAGCTTCCGCCTCACCGACAATTGTTTTTCAACAAGTTGTCGTAGAGTAAAAATCTGATCAACACAGCCTCTACCGGCCATAAAGCTGGACTGTATATCGGAAATCCTTTCATTAGTAGTCAGAATCACATTTTTTATAATCACCTTACAGAAGACTTTTCCTGGTATACTGAGTAGACTGATTGGTCTGAAGTTCTGACAGTCTTTTTTGTCCCCTTTACCTTTGTAAATGGGAACAATGACTGCCTTCCTCCAATCCATCGGTACTACTCCTGCATTCACACAAAGCTTACATAATTCGTACATCCAATCTATCACACATTCACCTCCTGCTTTCAACATTTCACCATTTATACCATCAAACCCAGCAGACTTCCCATTCTTCAGACGTGAAATAGACACTTTCATTTCTTCTTTCAAAATATTCAATTCATTCTCTTCATCTATCTGTTCATAAATTCTTCTTTCACCCTGACCAAAAATTTCTTGAAAATAGTTCTTCCATCTCTTGCATACTTCTTCATTCTCCCATACCATCTCACCGGCACCACTTTTGACTCCTGGAGTGGTCAATGCAGAAGATTTATTTCTATCCGCTTTATTTATTTGATTTGTTTATTACAATCCTGAACAAAAACACGCTTTTGACATTGCCAATCAATTTTTCAAAGTTTAAAAAACATTTAAATTTGCCGCTTACGCTTTGACAGATATTCAATAAGGTTGCAGTGCTGCCATCTTTGCATATCAAATTTAAATAAGGCTCTAGCTGATCCCTGTAGCACCGATAATGAAAAAGAAAGAGTGGTTTTGTTTACCGTCAGGAGGCGCTCGCGTCGTAGCTGTCAATTTTGTATCGGCGACGGACGCGCATCGACGCGTAAAACTTCAACATCATATTTCTATTTTCAGATGGACATTTCCTTTACATTCGGTACTTACATTGTTTTTATTATTATTTGGCATTATTTTAATTCCAATCTTTACGTTTCATCACCTTCAATTTGTGTTAAAAACTCTCATCCTAAGCCACCATGTCAATGTCACTTCGCACACTTTACAAATTTGTTGATTTGTTTTATGTTTGCTTGATTTTCGTTGAAATTTTCCCACAGCATCCTTCCAAAACATCACTTTATCTATAAATACACTTAAAACACACTTTTTATTTGTTATTTGCATATTTTATCGCACTTAAAAAAACTCACCCCAAGTTTTGAACCGCACTGTTTTTTATGCTTGCATTTCATAAATTCTGACACAAAAACTTGATGGTTTTTACCAGATTCCCTTCTACACCCCCTAAACCTTACTGAGAGTAATGAATCGTAAAGAATAAATGGTTATTTAAAAACTAAAAAGCACTAAATCACTTGTACTAACCTTGTCAACCTCACAGCTATTTTTTCATTGAAATAAACATATTTGTCACTAACACTGCTTGTTATTTACTAATCCCACTTGCCCATAAGCACTAACCACTTATGAATAAGAATAACCAATACACTAACTGTAGAAAGAAGTAGATTTTAAAGGTTCAAACTTAGCTTATTGTACCTTGAAGTGAACGAAAAATCTGACGCAATTCTCATAAGTTAGTCCTTTTCAAGCCCCTAAGCTAATATTGAAACACTAGGGCGCAAGTTCCATGTCTTTAGGGCTCTTTTCTATGGTGCTTTGTCATGTTCATTGGAGTTCCTATATTGGCTGTGAGCTTCTTCTGTGTAATGTTGATGGAACTGTTTTTCAGTTCATCAACATTATCACGTGAAGAAGTCCATCGTAGACATGTGTGAAACGTACAGAAGCTCCAGCTCTGATGGAACTGGGAACCCAACTACCCTCGAGTATTAATCATCAGCCATGAAATCCTAAAGCGACAATTGAAGTTCTAAATCAGCTACAGAATAAACTTGTTAATACCAAAATGTTATTCAAAAACACTACTATAACACAAGTCAGCATGCAATCGTTGATAGCCTGGAAACCAACATTAACTTGTATTTAATTTTCTTGACCTATGGTCCACTCCATACTTTAGTTGGTAGAACACTTGCGTTCAATGACAGTGGGCTAGATTTCAATCCCACCAAGGGTGAAAAAAAAAACCCTTTTAGGTGTTTTTTTCAAACGCAGAAATCATAAAACCGGCCAGGTTTACTCAGCTTTTACGAGAAATGTGGACCAACCACTTTTGGTTGGGTTAGTCCGGACCCCTTAACTGTGAAAATAAATAGGTTCTACTTGCCACATGCGATCTCTTTGGGGACAACGTGTTAGTAAGTTTGATATGTCTGATTATTTGCTTTCTAGCTCCTTGACTGATAGGTTGGTATGCGGCTGACCACCCATACTGTAAAAAATGGTTCACTTTGCCAATGTCACCCCTGCTTCAGGGAAGGTCGGCAAGAGTTGCAGGGCTTATGTTCATTTGAGATTGGGGTTTTTATATTGTAGGTCCACATGCAGCATGTGTAAGCGCGAAATTATGCATGTCTGCTTGTGGGAATGCATTTAATATGAATCTCAAATGATACATATCTTTGCAGCTTAGATTTAGATTTAGATAGGTTGATATGAGCCTGACTACTCACATTGTAAAAAAAATACCATTATTGCTAATGCTACCCCTATTGTGGAAAAAGGCAACAGGAATTGCTTATCAAATGACATGATAGAGTTTTCCGTATTAAGTAATAAGGAAAACAATATTTTAAAATATATTTCTATGCGAACATATGAATAGCTCTACACTCCTATACTACTCTATGGCATATCATTGTTAGTTTATTGATCGTTCATGCTTTCCCTTATATATCATCCCCCGTCATATTGTTCCATTCATCCGTACCTCAAGTATAAAGCTTTCCATCTAAACTAAAGAGCACTCTCAGGGCATGCTGTTTTAGTTTCCACACATTTTTTGTCAAAACATTATGTTTGTGTGTTAACGTAAGGTCATTATATGCTTGGGTTGCAGTTCTTCTTAAAATGAGAACACAATTTATAACATTAAAAAGATCCTTTTATTGTTTTGAAAATTTAAAACTGAAAAAAAAAAAGTTCATTGAGACCATTGAGGAAAATAACATAAATAGATGGCGTGTGTTGTTTCTTCCCATAGTCATGTATGTGTCGTGTAACACAAGTAGGTAGGCAATGAAATGACCGATGCAAGATAGCAGTGTCATGTGTTAGCAAAAAGACTGAAAATAACAATTTTTGTTTGACAGTTCTCATATACCTTTCCTCACTAATGCTGGCCACACACGCTACGGTCTAATGGGGAGTTTTATGTGCACAGGCGACTTAAGTGCAAGCTCATACGCACAGATACACTGTATAGCAGGGGTGGCCAACTTGATTAGATCCACGATCTACTGCTTACTGACGAAACTCTGTGCGATCTACCAATTACATGCTTCTTGAAACCATAAATGAAACAGCATAGCTCAGTACACAATTATGTAGTATTTTTTATTTTATTATGAGGGAAAACATAAAACTGAAAATTATTCTTAGAAACTATTTATTTATGTTAGTGTGAGTGACACTCCTTCGAGTCTGCTCGAGCCCCACACATTTTTTTTGCCTTGCCGCGATCGACTAGACTAATAGTCATGATCGACCGGTTGGCCACCCCTACTGTATAGTGTCATTCGAAAGTATTTATTTTTGTTCTTGCTCCGGTCGCCTGCGCAGGTAAAACTTTCCAGTAACCGTAGCCTTACGCACAGTCTTTTTGGCACGCCTATTGGCTCTGATGCTCAATCTATTGTTTTATTTTGATCGAAGGTCGTAACATTAATACCATATTTTTCTGTTTCAATCCTAGAATTAGTTTGCAGCCATGTTCATCCATATTTTTTGCCATTTCTCTCAATGCTAAACAAGTTTCGAGCTCCTCATAGGAGTATCAGCCCATATCTGCTAATATGTCCTGTAGAATTCTCGGTGTGGTCGTCCTCAGGCGTTTGCCGCCACAATTATGGTATATGGGAGCCCTTCCTGGTGTTGATATCATATTTAATAGAAAATAAAGGCAGTATTTAATATGAAATGTAACAGGACTTTCTCTGGAATCCACTTTAAATGGTGTTATAACAGCGAAAGCGTTCGAGGAAATAAACCAACTCATGAAGATAAACATTGTTCAAGTCAGCTTCTTCAGGAGATTTTCTTGCTGAGCAGACAGAAAGGTCATCTGAGAAAGGATGATATCATATTTATTAAAAAAAAGAAGTAAGTAGGTGTGCGAAATTGGTGCTATGATGATTGAAAAAACTAAAATTTAACAGTTAAGTAAATAATTATTTTAAAAAAGTAATGCAAACATAAGTTACGAAATTACGTAGGTGTATATTTAAGTTGTGTCTAAACCAAAGGTTACAATCAAGGCATTTTGTTTTGAAAATGAGATAAATATCTAACAGGGTTATTCACAACCGTAATAATTCAGTCCATTACATTCTCTTTGTTTCCCTGTACTTATTTATCTTATTTGTGAAAAAAACTCTAGATTGCCACCGTTGGTTCCGTAGGACTCACTTTTTTTATAGAAAATATTGATCTTTTACGATTAATGATTATGAACAAAGCATTAAAAAATATCAGGTTGTTTTAGAAACAGTGTATAGGCTTAAATTCAATAAAATAAGAGACTAAAATATAAGCAAGTGTTGAACTGCCAAACCACCATCTAGGTTTTATTCCTGTTATTGAATTTTTACTTTTGAGTACCATAAACTATTAGGTCCGCACGTGATTTGACATAGACAATATTGTGACGTCACTCCCCTGGGTTGCTAGCGAAAAGGCAAACTGATATTTTGCTATTGGTTGCTAAGGACTGCCGTGCCATACCAGACTGACGTTTGCTCGCCGAGAAAAAACTTCCAAATTCAAAAATGTTCAGAGTCCATTTAGAGCTAAGGTCTTCAACCCGCGGGCCTCATGTGGCCCGCCAGCTAATTTCTTGCGGCCCGCGGCCACCAGAGGCTAAAAAAATAAAATATCGCGCCCCGTGATATGCGATATATATATATCTACGAGTGATATACGACTCGCCATTTGCAATGCCACTCTTTCACACATATGATTGCGTCTCGCTCGCTCGCCGCAGGAGTGAGTCCGCCCACGACGGCGCCACTTCCGATACATGCTTCTCGCCCTTTCCAGACCTCTCACGTGCTTTCTCGAAACATCGAGAAAGCGCGCGTATAAATATTTAAGGCGGAACGCGTCGTCTCACGAGTCAGTACCTTGCAGCTATACTCTGTGTCTTGCAGTCAGTTGCAGCCGATACAAAGTTAGTGTGTTTTGACGTGTTTAAGGCGGAAAACCTGTGGTGTGCAGTTACGCAAGTTTAGTTATATCGTGGACATTTTTGACATTAAAAATGGCTTCTACGTCGGGTAAAAAACGAAAAGCTAGTGAAGAAAACCGCATGTTTCAAGAAAAGTGGACTGAGTTGTACTTGTTCGTCAGTGTTAATCAAAAACCTGTCTGTTTGGTATGTCATGAATCACTCACAGCCATGAAAGAATACAACTTAAAAAGACATTACGATACAAAACATGCAACAAAGTTTGAGACAGTCAAAGGACAGTTACGGCAAGATAAAATGAGAGCTCTGAAGAGTCAGCTTCAACGACAGCAAGATAGTTTTCAAAAGCAGAACATTGAAAATGAAGCAAACATGAAGGTGAGCTACATTATTTCCGAAAAAATAGCTTTGAAATCAAAACCGTTTACTGATGGCGAATTTATCAAAGAATGTATGGAGGCCGCCGCTGAAGTATTGTGCCCTTCTCAAAAACAACTTTTTTCTAAAGTTAGTTTATCTGGTGTTACTGTCGCCAGAAGAATTGAAGAGTTAGCGATAGACATAGAAAATTCATTAAACGAACGAGCGTCGAAGTTTGTATACTATTCTGTTGCGCTCGACGAAAGCACAGATATAACCGATACTGCTCAATTAGCTATATTTATTCGGGGCATTGATAATAACTTTGTCATCACCGAAGAGATGGCTGCTCTTTTTCCGATGAAAGGAACTACAAAAGGATGTGATATTTATGAGTGCTTGATGACAGTACTAAGACGATATAATTTAGAATTGACAAACCTTTCTGCAGTTGTAACAGACGGTGCACCATCCATGGTAGGAAAAAATGAAGGGCTCGTGGGTTTGATTAAAAAACAGAACAAAGATCTTTCTTTGATGCATTACCATTGTATCATTCATCAACAAAATCTTTGTGCTAAATCCACAAATATTGATGAGGTGATGAAAGTGGTCGTAAAGACAGTGAACTTCATTAAATCCCGTGGCCTCAACCACAGAGAATTCCAAAATTGTTTACGCGAAATTAATGCGGAATATGGTGATGTCACATATTTTTCCGATGTTCGTTGGCTGAGCAGAGGCAAAATGCTTAAACGCGTTTTTGAACTCAAGACAGAAATCGCCTCATTCATGGAAACCAAAGGAAAACCAGTTCCACAATTTAGGGACCCTGACTGGCTATGCGACTTTGCATTTCTCACAGACATCACGCAGCACCTCAATGACTTGAACACCAAACTACAAGGAAAAGAAAATCTCATCAACAACCTGCTGGACACTGTGAAGGCATTTGAGTTTAAACTGGATTTATGGAAAAACCAGTTGTTGAAAAAAGAGTATACGCACTTTCCTAAACTGAAGAGCTGCGAATGTACAGATGTGGATAAATACGTTGAAGCAGTAGATTTACTCAAAAAAGAGTTTCAATCGAGGTTTTCTGACTTCAGAGAGAGTGAAAAATACATCAGTCTCTTTGCCCGACCATTCGGTGTATCCGTTGAAGACATGCCGGAAAAATTTCAGATGGAGCTTATAGATTTGCAGTGTAATTCGGAATTGAAAGACAAGTTCGACGTGGGTGTTTTTGATTTCTATGCAAAATATGTCGATCACAACTCGTTTCCTGAAATCCGAAAAAATGCCATGAAAATGATTTCATTGTTTGGGAGCACATATGTGTGTGAGCAGCTGTTTTCTCGTATGAAGTATGTGAAATCGACAACAAGGTCGAGAATTACAGATGCACATCTGGAAGGTAGTCTGCGGGTTGCAACCACAAAAATGAAAACAAATATTGACAAACTTGTAAAAAATAAACAATGTCAAAAATCCCATTGATTGACTTTAATTAACTAATAAAGATTGACTTTATTCAACCAATAAAGATTATTAAAATTTGAAATTATGTACATATGTCTTTTATTTTATTGATAAGGTGGTAAAGTGTCGTGAAAAGTTGTGGCCCTTCGGACGATGTGTTATCGATGTTTGGCCCTTGCACTAAAAAAGGTTGAAGACCCCTGATTTAGAGTATCATAAGCAATAATCAACTAAAAAATATTCTACACCTACCATAAAAAATATATTCAGAAAAGTGTACTTTTTTAAAAGTGTTTTGATTGCTGGTATAAAAGTTAGAGCCCGTTCCCACTTGTCGGGTGTCGGATCCATATACTAATCGGAGGTTCCAGTGGCAGAACATTATATATGGAGCTATTCACACTTGTCGGAAACCGATTTTGTCCAAAAATGTTCTGCCACTGGAACCTCCGATTAATACACGGTCCGACACCCGACAAGTGGGAACGGGCTCTAAAGAGGTTTATTTAATTCATTTCCCTTGAAATGGACCATTGTGTAATATATTATTATTACCTTTAGTATTTTTTTTAACAAAATATATTTACAATAGGGCATCGCCTACTTATGAAGTTTTACTCATAAATATATTTCATATTAGGATTTGTAATATGATCCTTTTTCATATGCCGATAAAAGCACCCATATTTTTTTACAGAACACCTAAATCTGTGCAATATATGAATCACGTAAAACCAAAGGCCGCATCTAGGATTTTTTTAAATGTGATTTATATATGAAATCACACAGATGGCATTCTCTTTGTTTACATATATTTATCTCCTTTTTTAATGTTCTAGGTTCTAGCCTTTGATTCTGTGTGCATGAGTCATCCAAAATTAAATATGATATTTTGACTATGGTGAAATGAATATTTACATCATTAATACTGGATCTAAAACTGATGAATTATTGAAATCTTTGTTTAAAAAGGCAGGTTTACTAAATTTTACTTACAATATATATGTTTTTCTTTTTCAAAATATGAAATAGTAAAAAAGATCTCAGAATACAAAAATTGATACAATCATATCAAATTTAATTCTTAGCTTTCTTTTTTCTCATAATCCGCATACTTCATTTTCCTTTAAATGTTTTTTTTCTTCAAAAATATTTATCTTGTAAATTTTTAGTTCCGTGTATTGCATTGTATACGTAACACAAAAACCCAATTATAAAAATTTGGTCTGCATAATTTCTAGATCTGTTTCATATCCCGCTGTGTTATATTATCGTTGTATATTGATCTTTGTATTCTCCTCCCTCGGGCTTACGGGTTTTACCCCCATGAGCGTCCCGGTAACCCGACGTGATCCTCACTCGCTTTTCCGTCTCTGAATCTGACAGTCTTCTCAAACCCCGACGCTACAGAAAACCTTTTTCACACATCTCGTACAAAAAAAAACACAAAAAAGCACAAATCAAAAATGGTACGTCCTCCATACATTTTATTCATTTAATATTAAATTATTGAATTAAAATTATTATTTTTGATTGAATGCATTTTGAAGTCTTAACAAATTATCTATGATGTGATTTGATTTGATTTGACAGGGGATTGCATTTATAAAAAATGCACGCTTCATTAATTTTGCTACCTGAAATTTGTACCTTTATTCTTATGTACCCTAAAAGCAAACAATGCTCTTTGAAAATATTATCCTAACATCCTAATACCCTTACAATAAAAAACCTATTCATATTTTTAATAACCATAAACATTTATATTTCTTTTATTCATTGGTTAAGAATGGTGGTTTTGTTCACATTGCATTCACTTCTGTGTACTTTTCTCCGGGTTGGATCGATATGGCCTGACGCTGCGTCATACTTGGGATGTTTTGGACGCTGAGGTTATTGATTTTTTAGCCTGCATTTTTTTTTATAATACTTCAATGTAATTGGGTATATCATATTTCAATAACTTTTTAAAAGGATCTTTTTTATTCTGATGCATCATATAATATTTTGTACTTGAGATGTTATTAAAATTTTCTCTTAGAAATACGTTGTGTAGAATAAAATGTACGGAAGTAAATGAGTAATACAAGATTCGTTTGTACAGTAAGCTGCATAAGTTACATTGTAAGGTTTTTGCAGTTTAATTCATTGAAATAATCACTTTATAAATATTTTTCATCGAGTTATGTGGAACTAAAGACAGCAATCTAGTTTTTTTATATGAGCTAAATATATGGAAGCATAGTGAGTGACAGTCTCTGCCTTTCTATAACATTTGTCTCATTTTTGGCAAAAATAATAGATAGCCATCTTTGATTCTATACACCTCAATTGTCAAATATTTTCTACCTTGTTATAAAAAAATGGATTATATTTTGTATTGTTTGTGTATTAACACTGTGAAAATTCATACTGTTATAGTTTAAAATTTTTGAGGAATTCAAAAACACTGTTTATTTTCACATGAATATATTTAAAAAGATTACAATCTTTAGAGTAAGTTACTAACGTTTTCGACCCAGAAGGTCATCATCAAAAAATGGATGTTCAAAAATGTAAGACAGGCTAAGAAAAAATGGGAGTAAATGTAAAAGAAAGCAATGTATGAAGAGAGTGATCAATATTACTGACTTGTAAAAGGTATTCAAGGATAGGAATTGGAAGAAGTGATGTCACCTCTAGTGATATGTAAACAAAGTTACAGTC
The DNA here is from genome assembly GCA_951799405.1 of Agapetus fuscipes. Lineage (NCBI taxonomy): Eukaryota > Metazoa > Arthropoda > Insecta > Trichoptera > Glossosomatidae > Agapetus > Agapetus fuscipes. The sequence goes on from OX637334.1 coordinate 16,330,565, forward strand.
TATTTATATAATTTTATTGCTCGTTTAAAAAACACTCGGATCACTGTAGGCTACAATATTATGGATATTTTTCTTTAAATGAAAGCTTTCATAAAAAGATAGCAGCAGTATTGACTAAAATATAAAATAGTTTATTATCGATACACACTTAACGATACAATTTGCCGCTTGGATAAGCTGTGCCATCTTTTGGATATAACTAGCTTACTCACTTAGTTAGTCATTCTTGATCACTGCTGAATCTAGGCCTCTCCCATATCTCCCCAGGCATTTCTATCCTTTTGTATGTCTGGTGACACTCTGATCCAAATCTTTCCTTGGTCTCCTATTCTTCCTGCCTTCTGAAATCATCATCATTGGACAATCCTGTGTGGGTCTTTGCCTCCTCATGGAGTTGCCTCCACCTTTCCCTCTCCATCGCCTTTCATCGCCAATTGGTCAGGCCCAGACCTCATAAATCCTTTTCCAACCTATCACTCCATCTCATCTTTTGCCTCCCGACAATTCTTCTGTCACTAGGTTTTTTGGATTAGATCCTTTTACACGTTGACGCACCATTCATTGCATCCTGTCTTCTGTAGCTGTACTACAGCTTGGCGCATGGAGCTGCTGTATCTGGGGATGAGTATTGATGTGGTATGTTGTTTGTTGCAGTGTCTATCTCGCCATGCTGTCGGTTTGTGGGAGGAGGGCCTCTGCGCCATGAGCCACACCCCTGCTGGTCTCCCGCAAGGTAACTTAACATTTAATAGTGAAAAAAGTAAATCTTGGTCATAGGGTTGTGTCGCACTCGCAGATCCAGGCTCTCCATCCACTTCTGCAAGGTTTTTTTGTAATTTTAGTCTTAAGATTTTGCAGCTTTAGCTATATTGAAATTTTTGATTAAAAAGTATAAATGTTTTTTTTTGTTTTAAGTCCATGTTCATGTTCATTTGAACACAGTTTGTTTCTTTTGAAACTTGTTAGTAACAAAACATTTTTAGAAAACCCTGTTAGTAACAAAACATTTCCGTGGTTCTTAGTCAAAAAAGTTAGGAATCACTGCTATAGGGGAATAAGAGAAGGCCAAATAAAATGAAAGTATCTTAAATTCACCCACATTCTAAGCCCATCCCTGTATATTTGAAGAGCTAGCTGCTATTTGTCGTTGTTGTGGTTTCAGGCTGGGAAAACAAGCTTGCTGACAGGTCTTCCCTGCCGCCAGTCCCAGGAGAGGAGCGACAGAGGCATCAGTTCTACGTGAAGGAACATGCTGACACTCACAGGTCAGGAATACACTCTAAATCTCAAGATCAGCCAAAAAGGTTCACCCAGCCCATGCAAAAAGGCAAAACGCAACTACGCAACTAAGCTACACATATAGTGTAACTTCTTGCCTGCGTTATCCCCGAAAGGGTCACGTGTGGCGATTCGGCACCTATTTATTTTTAACCACTTTCAGTTGAAGTGGGGGTTTCCCAACTCCCAGGGGAGCTGGTTCTCATTTCTTGTGAAGGCTGAGTAAACCTTGAGATCGAACCCTTGCTCTCTGCATGGAATGCAAGCATTCTACCAATTGAGATATCGACCTTTTTACGAGCTTGGTCGTCGTCGCTACAAAGCACCAATTCTCAAGCAAGACCCAGTTGCTGTAAGGCTAGATGGACCTTTGGTGACCGGTCATTGGTAAAGGTTTATGAATTTTTCAACCCAGAGAAGAGCAAATTTGAAAATTTAAATGGGATATTTTTTGTGCTCCGCCGGGATTCAAACCCACAACCTTCCATTCAGAGTCCAAAGTGTTACCACTGAACTACGGACCGGTCAAAATCTCAAACACATGTCAAAATATATAACATGGTCTTTGTCTTCGATAAACAAATTGTATTCCTTGATTTATAGGTTGGTTGACATTGTAAGGTTGACCACCCTAACTAAAAAAAATGGTTCACTTTGCCAATGTCACCCCTGAGTCAGGAAAGGTTAGCTAAAGTTGCAGGGCTTATGCTCATTTAAGATTTGTTTTTATGTCGTTAGTTCACATGCAGCATGTGTAAGCACAGACTCATATGTGTGCCTATAATACACATTTAATATGAATCTTAAATGTGAATATATCTTTGCAACTTAGATTAGAGAGTATAGACTGAAATCTAAACTTGATTCTCATTTTTTTTATTCCAGGCATCATGTGGGGGGCAAATCTGACGCCAAGTCGCTGTCCCGCTGTTCCTCTGCTGGGGGGTGCTCCAGCAGCAGTGGGGGCGCCGGCACAGGAACAGCATCAGGGGGCAGTGACCCTCCCCGCCTGCCTCCCCGTTCACCCCCGGCCCATCTGCGCTGGGCGAGGGACCTGCACCACCTGCTGCAGGTAACAATGCAGGGACAATGTGAAACTGTTCTCATTGGATTGCACAGAGATGTTTGGCAGGAAAAGCTTTAAATATAACAATAAATAGGCATAAGGAAACGCAAGCTGAAAGAGGATATGAAATTCAAAGTGTAAACAAATGTAATGACGTGATTTGGACATGTGAAAAGAATGAATGTTAAAACACTTGAGTAGATAAAATGCAGAAGAGTCATTGGAAAGAAGGAAATGTATGAAAAATGTGATTGAATTGAAAAACGAATGCAAAAATAGGAAGAAGTGGAGGTGACTCTGCAGAGGTCCTGGCCACCCCAATGACGACAGAAAAAGACAATTACAAAATGTTACATTACAATGACAAAATTACAATGACAAAACAAATACAAAAATGTCTCTGTGATTCATATTTAGTGATTTTCAGGCTGTCATGACAGTAATCTCTCAATTTTTTAACCCTTTTTGTTAGTCAAGGTATCATTTGTAATGTATTACTTGATGGCATTTTTGATGATGTTCCAGGATGCGGAGGGAGTCAGGCTGTTTCAGCGCTTCCTGCGGGAGGGTGGTCCGCCCCACACGGACCGCCTGGACTTCTACTTTGCGTGTCGCGGCCTCAAGCAGGAGAAGGACCCGCAGAGGGTCAAGTCCATGGTCACTGCCATCTACAGGTAACTTCTGGAGCATAAGTACTCTATGTTTTATCGAACAAACAAGCTGAATTGCCAAAAACAGATCGTAGTCAAAATGACCTAGCTTAACTGTGTGTGGCTGAGCTCCAGAGATCCCTAGTGTCTCTTGTGGTACTTAAACGTCACCAAGTATATTTTGCCGAAATCTAAATCCATATGTGACGTTTAAGTACCACAATATCATAAGGCCTTATGCTGAGATGGGCTGGGCATGTACAGAGAAAGCCGGACTCACACATCCCTAAAGATACCGGAAAGGGCTGAAGGAGAAAAATGGAAGACCAGGACTACGGTAGAAAAACGGAGTGAGTCTTTTGTAGATGCATGTCAGCTTCTCTACGTGACAAGTTCGAAGTTGGCCATTGATGACAGGAGGAGCTAGAGGCTAAAATTAGTTTAGGCCAAGGCTTGATATGGGCTGTTAGTGCCATTGAAAGAAGATGATGCTGCGTAAAGTCTGAGATGATAAATTAAGATGCCCGCCAGAAGCAAATTAGTACTCAGTCAGAAGACAAGTGATGCTTTCCTCAGGTTTGCCAATCCGACCAACAATGGCAGTGGGTCAAGTTGCATTTACACCTACAGTTTAAGATATGGCCTGTTAAGGGAAAAAGTTTTTTGATAAAAAAAAATGCAACTAAGCTACACACACAGCACAAGCATAAACACCGAAACCGGAAATCATTTCTGACACCCTAGGTGGGATTCGAACCCGGGCTCATGGCATGAAATGCAAGCTCTCTTCCTACTGTGCTATTGTTTATTAGGATGATTTATTTGGTGAGCGCTGTTTTTTGTGTGAATCACACCTCAAGAGCCCTCTCCGAACTTGGTCGTCGCTGTAGAAAGCGCTAATTCTCAATCAAGACCCAGTTGCTGTAAGGCTGGATGGACCTTTAGCGACCGGTCTTTGGTAAGGGTATAAGAATTTTGCACCCAAACAGCATATTTGAAAATATTACTGTTAAATTATGAAATGATAAAAATATTGTGTATTTCAGATTTCTCCGCAAATCTCAGCTAACGATCCCCGAGGAGCTGAAGCGCCGCATCAAGCAGGGCATGCGGGGGGAGGAGGCGCTGGACGCCGGGATCTTTGACTCTATGCAGGCCGAGGTGGAGAGAGTCATCAAGGAGACCACCTACATCAACTTCCTCAAGAGCGATCTGTACATACAGCACGCGCAGGCGCACAACTCTTCCTCCAGCTCCACGGCTTCCAGCAGTAAAGAAGTAAGTGGGGATGTTGGACTCCATGCAAGCCCAAATCAATTTAAAACAAGAGGGGCACGGAATGAAGAAGAAGGGCGAAGTGGAGGGAGTTATCACGAAAGGGCAAACATTACATATTGAAATTTGGATAGGACAACGTCTGTCGGGCCAGCTAGTGTTTTTGCAGATCCTTATTGTTTCTCACAAATTTCAGTTGTTCACAAAATAATATTTGACAAATCGTTAACTGGAGAATCTCACTTTTTATCAGGTATGCTGGCCTGTGTCGGCCGGTGCCCTGGCAACACTTCATGAGGGGGAGGAGTTGTCCCTGCAGTCGCCTGGGCCCTCCCTCTGTCCCCCGTGTCCTCCCCCCGCCCACCGGCTCACCCGGGACCTGCTGATGGCCACACAGAGCCGACGTCTGCAGACGGAAACCTTCTCAGGGTGCGTGCAACTCAGATTAATCATAAACCTACCCCTAACACATAAAACATCCTCTTTGAAAAACTCAATGGACACGGAATATTTGAAATTTCAGGCTTAACTCCTCAAGTGCCGGAATGCTGATCCACGCTCATTGTACTAAATGCGATTTTTTTAATTTTTCTTTAGTTTTTAAACAGCCATAAGATCGAAAATCGCATGAAATACTGCTATTGGGTAGAACCATCCACCAATAAATTCAAAGCATTCATTTTTTTTTGTAGGTATTTAAAATATAATATTTAAGTTGACCTTGAAAACGGATTGTTGAAAAATCCGAATTCCACAATTTGTTGACATAAGAACACTAACACACTCAAAAAAATCTTGGTAAAAAAAAAGGGTCGCTTACTACTATTTTTTGTAATGTATTTGGATTTCGTGCCTACGCATACTAATGAGGTATTTCTATTTTTAGAATCTCAATCTTTTTTCTGTAATCTAAATTATGATGGAGCCTATAATATTAATTTCACAAAAGTTTTTTTTTTGGTAGGCTCTAAAAAAGCTTTATTTCACTGTATTTTGAGAAAAAAAAAACCCACAGGAGATATGTTTTGTATCTTTGAAGATATTTAATATAAAAACCAAGAGTTGGGTGGCTGGATTAGGCAGAAAATCACTGGCACTTAAGAGGTTAAGACGACAGTACATACTGCATTTAGCATTTCCCCCAAGTGTATGGGCCCACAGTGCTGTGAACTAGAAAAAATCCCTGATTTTTGGGAATCCATTTTTCATTTACCATGGGTAATGTCACATAGCCCAGGGATATTTAGAATGTTCGGAGTCCATTGATGTAAGAGCACTGGTATTTACCAGTGATGAATTACCCAATGACACCGGTTGACTCAGGACCAAAGATTTCGCCAAGGTGTCTGATTGGATTTGAATCTGCACTGTTTTTATTTCAAATGCGTGTCCGCTTGACCAAAGCGCCAACACGGAATTAGCACACAAATAGAAAAACTGTTAAAAGGCATGCTCTGTATTATATTGTAAAATAGCTTTAGTTTTTAATCCCATTTTTTAATTCCCATTTATTTTATCCTGCATTTTTGTATTATGTTACAACACACATTTTGTCAAAAAAAAAAACATTTCAATTTTCGAAGTTGGAAAATCAATGTCCCTTGTTTTTCAAAAGTGATTAGCTATATTTGGTTGATGCCTCAGTTGGTAGAATGGAAAAACAGACTTTCATTTAAAACCAGAGGGCTAAGGTTCAAATTCCACCAAGGGAGTCATACATGATTTCCCGTTTCAGTGTTTTCTTTAAATCCAAGCACTAGCAAAGTTTACTCAGCCTTCACAAGATATGCAAACCTACTCTTTTGGGAACAGAGAAACATCCACTTCAAAAGAAGTGTTTGGCGTAGGGCTGGCTTCCATATCTGTGAAAACAGTAGGTGTCACTCGCTATATCCAACTCCTTCGGGAATAACAAGAAGTTGTACTAAATGTGCATCTTGGTTGCATTGTATTCCATTTCTAATCATAGTTTATTTGACATTCAAAGGATTAATTAAATTTTTGACAAAATGTGAATTATTTCATGCAATTTGAATTCCCTTTGTTTATTTTGTTTTTTTTTTCTCTCCCTCTTTCCCATGTTTGGTTGCCTGCTGCCGTCTCCCTCCAACGCCACCATACACACAAAAACAAAATGCCAATCCACAACTTCATTCAACATCATAAAACATGCAAAATAAATAAATTTCATCATTATTGCTTCAAATAATTTGCTAAATAACTTGATTTTTACCTGATTGAAATGCTTTTATTTTATTATTATGAATACTATACACAATAAAAAAACAACTTAAATTTCAACCCATTAAAAACTAATTTAAATGATATTACTTGTTTATCTCATTGATGACTTATAAATCTCATAAAAAATGTAAAATACATTAATTTAATACAAAACATCTCAATCTCACCTCAATTGAACACAAAAATCACTTGTTTTGACTCCACGTACATGGACACAAAATATCATAATTGAATGCAAAACTAACTCATTTTGATTCAAATCATCTAAACAACTGCAAATTAAACAAACCCAAATTTATATCAAACCTGGCAAATTCAACACAAAATCACTCATTTATTTCAAATCATCTAAAAAATTACAACAACTTCACATAAACAAATTGTAACTTCACTAAACATCAACTGGATATATAACAACACTTTACACTGGCTTGCTGTGTTGCCCGCTGGCTGTGTTGTATGTGGCATGCTGTTTGTGTGGAGCAGTGGCCCCCATCGGAAGAACTATTCGGTGTACTCGCACGCGCACCTCTCCTATGCCAGCTACTGCCCGGCGTCCAACCAGGACTCGGAGGCGCAGTCCATGAGTAGCGGCAGGACCGACTCCATGTCAGGGAGCAGCGTGTAAGTAATGCATTCCAACATGTCTGATAAAAGCAAGAGAATTCTGTACGGATGCTGCTATAAAAAGGAGAACTATGCATTCTGAGCTGTTCCGATCTTCCCAAATAGGCTTTTTGAAACAATCAGGACTTGGGACTTGCATAGTTCATGAGCAGGAGGGCGGACTCCATATTTAGCAGCAGTGTTTAAGTGTATGAAAACCATGCATTCCGACCTGTGTCTGATCATGACCAATTCCATGTTGGGAGCAGCATATAAGTATATTGAGAGCTATGCATTCCAATCTGTCTCCAATACATGAGTACATGAATGACCCCATATTGGGTAGCATTGGCTCAGCTTGCTTGTGGAGATGTCTCTAGGCATCTTTGTCTTGCTAGATGACCAGCATTTGTCTGCATGAGGTTGTAGTCGTTACCCATTTCATGTTTGATATTTTGTTCCTTCCAGGTTATGCCTACACAAGCCACTAGGTCGCTAGCACTGACATGATTGTAAGTTGATTGTTTGTCTGTTTCAGAGATGGCATGAGTCACTGTCGAGGACACAACATGAGGAGAGAGTACCGCAGCAACCAGAGAGCCATCATAGAGAGTGCCAACATCAATAGAGATCCTCACGTTCATGAAAACATGGTAAACAACATTTCAGATTCAAAACTTCTTGAAAAAAATAAACATGTTCAATTTTAGGAATATTCATCCTTTTGTCAGACAAAAATATTAGTTTTTGACAGGAATGAAGTATGTGAGGAACTTACAGTTAATTTGAATGGGAAAAAAGTTGAAGTAGTGAATGAGTTTGACTATTTAGGAAGCAAGTTTGAGGCGAATGGTAAGATGACGAAGGAATTAGAGAAGCGTGCCAGCAAAGGAAGATGTGTGATAGGAGCGTTTGGTAGAATAGCGAAGAATAAAAGGATACCAAAGAAAATGAAAATGGCGGTACACAATTGTATTTTGTTGCCGACCCTGATGTATGGAAGCGAGTCATGGACGGTGAATGAAAGAGAAGTAAATAAGGTATGCACCGTAGAAATGGCTCATTTAAGAAGTATGACAGGAAAAACACTGAAAGATAGAGTGAGAAACGAATGGGTTCTGAATGAATGCGGAGTAAAAGAAAGCGTGAAAGTGAAAGTTCAAAGAAGTGTGATGCGATGGTTTGGACATATTGAAAGGATGAATGAAGACCGACTGACAAAAAGAGTGTATAAAGGGAATGTAATAGGTAAGCGTGGAAGGGGAAGACCTAGAAAAGAATGGATTGATCAGATAAGTGAGATTGCGAATGAATGGAAATTACAGAGTGGAAACAAGAGAAAAGCATGCATTTTAAAAAAGTGATGAAATTAGATGAGATGAAAGAAGTATGCAGGGACAGAGTCAAGTGGAGGCACTTATGTGGAGGTACTGGCCACCCCTAGAGGAATGGCGGCAGGATACAAGACAAGACAAGACAAGTCAGACTACTTACATCCTTTTTTTTAAATAGAGAAGAACAGAGGTCACAACAAATATTTCTAACCTCCAAATGCGCTGTCGTTGTCAAATAATTTGTATGCCAGCGCCAGTTTTGTTACGATTTGGAACTAACCCCTAACCTTGCTGACTGACATCACATTTACCTACCATATTGAAAGGATGAATGAAGACCGACTGACAAAAAGAGTGTATAAAGGGAATGTAATAGGTAAGCGTGGAAGGGGAAGACCTAGAAAAGAATGGATTGATCAGATAAGTGAGATTGCGAATGAATGGAATTTACAGAGTGGAAACAAGAGAAGAGCATGCATGAAAAGAGTGATGAAATTAGATGAGATGAAAGAAGTATGCAGGGACAGAGTCAAGTGGAGGCACTTATGTGGAGGTACTGGCCACCCCTAGAGGAATGGCGGCAGGATACAAGACAAGTCAGACTACTTACATCCTTTTTTTTAAATAGAGAAGAACAGAGGTCACAACAAATATTTCTAACCTCCAAATGCGCTGTCGTTGTCAAATAATTTGTATGCCAGCGCCAGTTTTGTTACGATTTGGAACTAACCCCTAACCTTGCTGACTGACATCACATTTACCTACCAATTTAAATGTGCCGAGTGCATTTAGTTAAAATATAGTTGTGTTATTTGTTGTAGATATTTCCCCGCACCCTGCGCCTCCAGAAAGGCCAAGGCGTGGTGATGAAGCCTGAAGAGTTTGCTCCGCTGCTGATTGAGAAACTGAAGAAGGTCAAGCAGGACATGGACAATGATGAGAAGGTCAAACGCAACTTCATGGAGGTCAGTGTACTGCTTATTTCACTATATTTATTTCCAACTTGCAAGGAACCATGAATCACAAAGATCGTGTGATGCAGCTGACGACCAAGTGCTACCAGCTGCTGGAATAAGTAGTTAGAGTGTGTAAACAATTCACTGGGCGCAGAGACATGGTAGATGCGTGTAGCTGTGCTGTCTACTTAGATAATACAGTATTAACCCCCAACCTTCAGGTTTTTTTCTGAGAAATAGGCAAAAAATAATCAGGAATCGAAACCACAATGTACGAACTCCTGACTTTTGAAGAGTAGTATGAAAAATTACAAAATGCCAAACAAACAACCGAACGCGTAGCCTGCCCTTGAGGAACTAACTTGTCTAGACTTGTAATGACGTGACTTTAGAACTCAGGCGGATGCCAGGCGGTTTGTAGTTTTCAAATATATTATTTTTTCTCAAGCGCATACGCGATACGGGATGTAGCAGAATGGTACACTCAAAGTTTGTGTATGGCGTACGTTCATATGCAAAGGGCGGTTAAGATTTTCTTTAATGCACGCTTACTTATTTTTTAATGCACGCTTACTTAGTTACTACCTATGTAAATGCAAAACAAGACCCAAACCGCAAATGAACATAAAAACTGCAACTCAATGCTGATAACTACAACGGATAAGTCAAGGAAGTGATGTTGTATATTCCAGAATGACGATGTGCCTGGTCAGGCCATCCCCCCCAACATGGTGGCTGCTGCCATCAGGGAGAAGCTGCAGCTGGAGGACGACAACGATCAGGATATCCTAGGTAATAGGTTCACTATTATATACAATGGCCGCTCCTTCTATGATCTAATCTTTAATCTAAGTTGCAAAGATATATTGACATTTAAGGCTCATATTTAATGCAGGTGCATGTAAGTTCGCGATTACACATGCTGCATGTGTGCATACAAAATAAACCAAACCTCACATGAACATAAACTTTGCAACTCTTGCCGCCTTTCCCTGAAACCAGGGGGGCATTGGCAAAGTGACCCAAGCTCTTACAGCATGGGGAGTCAGCGTCATACCAGTCAAGGAACAACCGTGCAGTTGTTTGAAATGCTATTATGTAGGATTTGAAATAAACACTGGAACGGTGTTGATTGAACCCTAGTCCTGAGTGCCAAGTAAGTAGTTATAGTACAAAAATGCAAAGAAAAAAGAAACCATATAAAATGATGAAAAATGTTGACCTATAGGTCCTATCAATAGAAATACTTTTATGCTTTAATGATATAATACTATTAATGCTTTTAAAAATGGACTGACCAAATTTTGCTAGTACCTACTTTCATTTTGTACTACATACATCCTATGACATTCTCTGGATTTTAATTTATTTTGATATTATTTAACCTTAAAGCTTGCTTGATTCACAGTGAATGATTTTCCTCCTAACTGTTGGTATTTTGTCTCCAGATCAGCATGTGTCACGTGTGTGGTCTGACCTGACTCCCGCGCGCTCCCCGGGTGTGCGCCCCGCCCCCCGTCCGCAGCCCCCCTCCCCCCCACCACGCAGGGCCCCGCCTCCCCCCTCCACGCTGTCTGCGCAGTCTCAGGACTCTGGCAATGTGAGAGACTTCGGAGAGGCGACGAGCTCGGGAAGGAGCGCCGATATGTCGAGGCAAACGCTTGCTAGAAGGTATTATATCGTTAAGAAACAAAATTTTCTTCATTAAAAACTTTTAGCTCATCTTTATACTTAACACACTAATGTCAAAAGTAAGCATGGAAGGGAAAACCGAGGAATGAATGGATTGAGATGAAATAAGTGTGACATATCTGCTGAGGTATTGGCTAGCATCTAGCAGGATCTCCAAGTAATCTTGATTGGCTCTTTGGCGTCCTTACCCCCGTATTCACGATCAAAACTGATTTAAGTGCCTAACTCAAGCGCTACACTAACTCAAGGGTCGACATTCTGGAGCGTTTTGTTTCACAAAGAACAGATAAGCATTACTTGGTCTAGTGCCCAACCCCCAGGAGACGTACGGGTTTGTCATTGGCTCTCGAAAAAACCCAGCTCTGTAATTGGTCAGTACCTTCCGACCGATATTCGGCGTACTTCACTCTTATCATTGCCGCTTCTTTCAAATTTCAATGTCATATCAGCTGTGCATAAAACTTGACAACAAATAAGTACGTATAACGCACTTACTAATTTAGTAAACCGTAAGTACGAATTTGTTTGTTTACAATTTCTATTAGTTTTTAAAAATACATTTATGTAATATCCAATGTAAAGTGTTTTGATCGATTTCAGCGCCAAAAAGATGTTGTTTTCTCCAGCGGAAAAGGAGCTGCTGGTGGCTCTGATTAAAGAAAAACCTGTTATAGAAGATAAAATAACAGATCGAAGAAATTGTTGGCTTTGCAACCCTCAATGAGCAACGGCAAAACTGTATACAGAACGACGCATTTTTTCAATCAAAAACGTCTTCTAAATTCTTCCTCTTCGTAATACGTAAAAGGGTCTTTACAGTCTCTGATATATTTTCTTGGGACACTATTTTTGAACAAAACAATGTTATTATTCTCGTTGAAGTCAACTTCATCGTAAGAATTCATTATTTTATGTAAATAATTCACAACCAAACAAAAAATGTGCTGATGCAATGCGGCGGAATATTTTGACAGTTCATCTGTCATTGCAGTATGGTCCTAGACCATACCGGAGAACAAACCCAATTCTGATGGTCAAGCAATGTAAATAAACTCGTCAAAACAATGTTAATACACTCGTAAAAATCATGTTCATAGTAAGAATTCATTTTTTCATGTAAATTCGCAATCAAACAAAAAATGTGATAACAATGAAATATGACGGAATATTTTGACAGCGCTTAAGCGTTGGTTAATAAAGGTGATTTGCTTATTTCAAATATGCTAAAATTAGGAAATGATTATAAATAACATTTTATTTGAAATTATTTTTCCTTGGATTTTGTGGGCAATTCTCATATTTCACTGTAACTGTAACTCTGTCGCCATTCCGCTAGGGGTGGCCAGAGCCTCTGCAGAGTTGCCTCCATTTTCATCCACAGCTCTCGCATATCAGATTGGAATATCAGGCTAACTTCACGCGTGCTGTCAACTGACATTTGACAATTAAATCTATGCTTAAATCTTTGTAAATTGAGCGTTATAATGATTGAAAATCACTTGTAAATAATTATGTTTACAATTTATCACAAATGAAGATGAAATTATGAAAAAATAACGCAATTTCTTTATGCAAATTTACTGTTGTCAAAAGCATAATTATTATCTGCATGATGTACTTACTGACGCGCATATTATGCCGTTCAGAATGCCAATTTTCGTAAGATCGTAATTCCTATTCTACGTCATAATTTTCTATAATAATGTCACGTGGGTCACAAATAAACATAAGGAATGAGTTTGCGAATACATTTATTTAGGTCATTAAAGAAAATAAGTCATATATTTGTAATAATCTACTGACAATTTCTGACCTTCGCTGTACGGCGGGGTAAATCGGCCGCGTTATGTTCTGACAGTTCCGAGAGATTCCTCACCTTTTAAAGGAGATATCCTTCAGCCAAATTTACAACGAGAATCACAATTCACCTTTCATTCGGCAACAAATCGTTATCAGTCGCCTTCGGCCTCGCCTTAGAGATCCCGAATTGCCCTTCTGATGTGCCTTGGATACATCAGGAACTAAAAATACTGTTTCTCGGTCTAATCTAACAATGAAATAATAAAGGGATACGGACTGAAAGTTGATGTCTCTAAAAAACTATGATTACTGTTACGCAACTTCTAAAACTTTCAAAATTCTATTTACAATAGTTCTAAAAGAATATACTTGTATTTCAGATCGCTGAGTCGAAAAACTCTGACAGACCTGACTGACAGTGGAGTGTCAGTCGTGAGTGACAGTCTGCCTGTTCATCCCATCACTCAGCCGCACAACTCCAGGATACACATGTGGGTGCAGGAGAGTGCCAGCAACACAGACAGGTAAATAACACCAGCACTCATCACAACTAACACACAGGGAGTGACAGTCTGCCTGTTCATCCCATCACTCAGCCGCACAACTCCAGGATACAGGAATGGAGGCGTTCAGGGTTCTGGAAAGAGTAGGGTCTCATTTCTTGTAAATTCTCAAAACGTCTCATACCTGGGTTAGAAGAACGCACTTATAAAAAAGGCATATGTCTCACCTTTGGATTTGAATACAATTAGTGATGTGTCCAAAAGGTTTAACTCAGTGCTTGTTTCATCAAACATTAATGCTTGGAATCCTATAGTGGTGACACAAAAACATTTCATTATTAATCATTTAATTGTTAGAACCCCTTTGCAATGGAGACATTTTGACGACTCCATAATTAAAATATTTGGATGTTTATGTAAGTTTTTTTCAGTTATGTTCATTTGATTTATATTGTACACTTTTTGAGGTTATGTTTGTGTGTTTCAGGCATGGTCGTCGTTCCTTCAGTCCTGGCGAGCGTCCAGGCCAGCCAGTAGCCACCGACCCACAGATGCCCCCCCTGCCCTCTCCACATACTCCAACACAGCTGGACGAGGCGAGGAGGCGCCTCATGCTGGGGCAGAGCAGTACTGGAGCCCCTGCGCCCCCTCCCCTCCTACCAAGACACAACAAACGGTAACAACTCACCCTTAAATCATTCCCTCTACAGATAAGGTGGGTCTTCAGGTATTTTCAAAGTCGAAGCTCCCTAAGACAAGCAGAAATCATATCCCGTACATTTAAAGCAGCCACGTGTTTGTTTGTGGGCATACATCTGAGAGCTTTGAATGAATATATCCTTGCAACTTAGATTATAGATTATAGATAGATAGATAGATATAGACTTGTCATGCTTTAAAACAGTGTGAAGTTTCCTTGTATGGATATCCGGGCAGCTTGTTGTGATCCAATGAGGTTGGTTGGAAATGGAGCTGCAATTCCTGTCGCCAAATTAAAGAGAGAGTCAGGGTTGCCATGACTGTATCAGATGTAGTGTGAAAACCTCTGGCTTTGTAAAAACATGTGAATCAAAAATTGGTACTTTAAACGGGCGATAAAGAAAAAGAAGAGAAAAAAAATTAGACATGTATGAAATGAGGGGCACCTGAAGTTCTTCAGGCCCTCTCTTTTTTCTACTGCCTGAACTATCCACCAGAGTTTTCTTATAATGGTGCATATTATATGTTACAGTTGGTCAGGAGTTCCGGGAGTGTCTGGCAAGCCTGCAGTCTGCACGGCTCCACCCTGGCAGCAGCAGCAACAGCAGCAACAAGCTGACTCCGCCTGCACCGTGGTGGTGTTTACGTTCCTGGAGGAGAAGGTGCCTTATAGAACCAAGATCCCTGCAGCGCCTGTCACCCTCAAGCAGTTCAAGGAGTGCCTCCCCAAGAAGGGAAACTACCGGTAACTATAATTAATGATCTTTGACTTTTGTCCCAGCAGTGGCGAGCAATCAATTTTTCCACGAAGTATGTTAATTATAAATTTGAGTAGGGCAATATCTCGTCTCAACTCTAATGAATAGAATCCGAGATGACCTTGAAGAAACTTTGTGGGGTATAAAAAGGGATAATACCCAAAGTTGCTTTTATAGAGGTGCCTTAAAAATGCTTTTGGCACCTGTTCTAAAATCAGAATATAATAGGACTCATGAGGACTCCATAGGACGCTATTCGTCTCAAGGATACTGCGCACCAGGGCCGCGTATAGTGTTTTGGTGGCAGCACAGGAAAGGGCAGTGGAGTTTCTGATAACAAAGCCCAGTCTTTGGTACGCCATATCATTCATAGCCGACTTCAAGTGCTTGATATTGCAGATGTCAATAAAGAATGGATGAAGAACGCGGCTTCTCGAAAGAATAAATGGCTGACAAAAGAGTGTACAAAAGAAATATCAAAGATAAGCTTGGAAGGGGAAGACAAAGGAAAACATGGATTGATCAAATAGTTTTCGGGTTATAGATTTATATTTTTTTTATTAAAATATTTACGCTTTGCTCTTTTTTTTCTCGTTCAGATATTTCTTCAAGACGGAGTGCGAGGAGCTTGAGAACAGCGTTATCCAAGAGGAAATCTTCAACGATGGAGATAACCTGCCATTATGGGAAGGGAAGATCATGGCTAAAGTGAAGAATATAGAGTGACAAGACTCCGTGCAAGACAAAGAGTGTTTACAATTGTCACAAGACGCTTTGGAGCTATCAGAAGCATCGTCCTAAGTCAAAAGATACCATAACATATGCTGATTTATTTGGTGAACATTGCTAATGTATGAATCACACCTCAAAGGTCTTCTTCAAGCTTGGCCGTTATTAATGAAAATGGCTCACAAGTAAGCGTAGTTGCTGTAAAACTGGATAAGTCTTTTCTGACCAGTCTTTGATAAAGGCAGAGGACTTATTTGATGCCGAAAAGAGCATATTCCAATAAATGATAGGTTTTTTTGATGTGCTTTGGAGTTGAATTGCCATTATGAGTCTGAAGCTTTAACTACTAAACTATGTATTGACCAATTAACAGAAGCACCGTGCTGAGTCAAAAGTTATGATTATTACTCATACAATGACAAATTTAGATTTTTTGATGAGCGCTGCTTTTGAGTGAAGCACCTCAAAGGCCCTCTGTAAGCTTGAGCATCAACTTAACCAAGACGTAGTTGCTAAAAGACTTGTTAGACCTGTCTTGATATGAGTGGTAAAGAAACAAAGGGGGCAATCTAGGATTATTTTAAAGTGAGTTAAACATTTGAAAACACAGAGAATGCTATTTTTTGTATTTCCACTTATTCATCGCATTTTCAAAAACAATCTTAGATTTCCACCTTTAGTTCTGTAGGACACATACAAGGGTACGGTTTTGTAACAACTCAAAAACTGAGCAATTTTAATACTTTGCCGGTTTTTAAATGATTTTGTCCCAGAGGGGTTCAAGATTTTTTGAACAATATTTTATTAAATCCCTGAAAAATTTCAGCTTTTAAAAAAGTATGTTTTTCAATTGTAACTGTTATTGCATTTAGACGGGTCAAATTTTACAACAAAAAACTTATTTTTAGGTTTTTTTTTAAATTTTTACCTTTTGAGCAGTTAATTGTTGAAAGACGATGAATTTGTATGTAAAGATTTGTCAATTTGTAAGTTATTATTTAAAAATTACAAAATGTAAGCATTGTACTTGCTAAAATACTATGTTTTAATTTGAGCCTAAGTGACAATATTGTTGCAACTTAGATAAGGATTTTATTTATATGGAAAACCATGAATGTCATTAATTGGAATCACAAAAATCTTTCAATGAATTCCTTAACTCTAAAATTCTACTTTTCGTGAAAATAATAACTTTGTAAATATTTTAGTTATTAAATGAGCGCCAACTTGCCAATGCTGTCTGCTATGTAATTTTTAAATGGATTCAGCCATCAACCAATATAAAATATATAGATGGAGCATGACAGCCGTTTGGCGTGCCAAATACCCTAATACGTCAGCGAGGATTTGTTATAATCAGTTTCCAGGCAGCCACCGATGAGAACTGTCAAAAATATAGTCGCTGTTATAATTTGTATCTATTTTTCATTGTATACTTATTTATTACGTTCCATGGCATGCTTTACTCTGAGAAAAAAACTAATTACCCCATCTATAACTTTTATACTGATTGATAGATTCGACACAACGTCTATATAGATAAGAAAAAATGTGGCATCACTAGGTCCGCTTCATGAAGAGAAAGCTAACAATTTTTTTGTTATTGGTGCGAACCTGTCACATAGACCTGCTACCTTTGCCTGTCGTGGAACTTTGTGCTGAGTACATTGTCACACGATTTGGACATGGTAAAAATCTTAACTTATCAGTGTAAAATAATGATTTATTTGATTCAGCTTAAAATGAACTTGTCGCATAGTAGATGTTTAATAAAATTGTAAATATATGAATGTAGCGACAACAGTTTTGTTGGGATTTTTTTGAAACAAAATTGATAACTTAAAAGTATGTTTGTTTAAAAGAAATTGCCCAGAAACCATTGTTCATTTAGTTATACATTAAGTTATGTCTCGGCCAGACATTTCTGCGGGCTTTCGACTTGAAAGAAAAATTTTTGGCGATTAAAATTTTTTTTTTTTTTTTTCACTTGTTTGTCGTAGAGCAATTTTCTTACCTGTGAAAATAAATATGGTTGCAAACACCAATGCTACCAGTTTGGTGATAAAGCAATATGAAGTTGCGTACTGTGCCGCTTACTTTTAATCTTGGCCACCCCTCTAGCCTACTGGTTCTCGTTTTGTCTTGCCCTTTTTTCTTCTTAAACTTCAAAGTAAGACCTTTTGCCACTTTTAAAAATGTATAGTTTGTATCAGCGTCCATTTGCTGTGGGCCCTTTTGACACATGCAGGACGGGTTTGCTGTGGGCCCTTTTGACACACATGCAGGACGGGTTTGCTGCGGGCCCTTTTGACACACATGCAGGACGGGTTTGCTGTGGGCCCTTTTGACACACATGCAGGACGGGTTTGCTGTGGGCCCTTTTGACACACATGCAGGACGGGTTTGCTGTGGGCCCTTTTGACACACATGCAGGACGGGTTTGAGCATATTGTGCAGTCTAAGGGCCGATCTTATAAACATCTGTTAGTTAAATGTCAAATCTAATAAACCAAAATTTGGCAAAGATTTCGTTTTTCTGTTTTATAACAATCCGTTTGTAAATTTTCGGTTTTACTTTACCGACAGAGCTAACCAACAGCCGATGCAGCGGTTAAGCGCAGATACCTGTCGGTTTGTTAAGGTTTGAGGTTAGGTCAGCTGGTAAAATTTGACATTTCTTAACGGGCGGTAAAATAATTTTATAATACGGTCATCAGTACCTATAGCTTACCGGTCAACACGTTCGCGGACACACAAAATGTGAAGTAGGCTAGAAAAAACACACTTATTTCATCATTTCAAATTGGGTTTTCATTATAATTTTTTTTTTTTTTGACATCCGGGGACGCAACGGCTATTGCTGTGTTCTTTGAATTTCTGTAGGGACGCACGAATGCTACATGTATGCAAGTTCTAACAGAAATAGTCGTTTCGTCCCTAGTAATAACATTTTATTACGACGGCTATTACTGTTTCGTCCAGTCCTAGACAAGCTCATAGAGCGGCTATAACCGTTTAGCCCGCGAACGTGTTAATGACCATCCGTTAGTAAAATGAGGGTTTACTTACGGATGTTTTGTCCAACGTTTATAAGACAGCCCTAAAGAAAGGATATGATCTCCTTAACTGTAGATTGTAAATAATATTTGTTTTTTTTAAATAACATGCATTTTTTGTCTATTGATTGGTCAATCAATTGTTTTTCCAAGTTAACAATTAATTGGTTTGTTTATTAGTTGTTTAGTAAAGGCACGTCTACAATCCGTCCTCAAATCTCGGCCAAGCTAAAAAGCTTAATAACCTGCTATTACAAATGCACAGTCTTAACTGTAGTCTTATACTTCTGGTTACTAAAATAAGAGGAAATGGTAGCTATGCAGACATAAAAAAAACTTTTATGTTCGTTAGAACAATGTCTGGCCGTGGAAATTTTAGAAAAATAAATTGGGTGCGAAAAAATGTGCCTTGTGAGGAAGAGTCACACTCTAAATGACATTATGTAAAATATTAGCAAATAAGGAATGTCTATAATAATATAACAAAAACAGCTGATTGATAATAATAGAACTATTATTATTCTCCATGTAAGTATTCTCGTCTTATTTAAAAAGTTTATTAATACAAAATATATATATAATTATATTTTTGCATTTTAAAGTAATACTTAGTTTATGTTAAATGAAAGAAATAACCGAAGATTCTCTTCTTGTTAAAAAAATGTTAGGCTAGTTTTGAAGAAACAAATGTAACAATACAGTTGACCCTCGGTAATCGGGATCTCTCTGTTATCTTGCGAGTTTAAATATGTTACAGCTCCTTTTAAAATACATTACAGTTACCTTTTTCCCTTGTTGATGGCATAACAACTAAAATGTCTCCCTGTCCTTGCATAGATGTGGTAGTGTCTGCTGTCCCCAGCCGTCAGCCACAGACTTCCAGTTCACCACCTGGAGCAGCTGTGCTGCATCCCTAAACACCTCAGCCTGGGCCGACACACCCACAGCTTTATCATCCACTTATAAATGTCTCATACACACATGTATCTGGTATCCGCATATGCGTAAATCTCAATTTAAGTAATATTATGTGCTGAGATTATATTGTTTCACAATTTTTCACGTATCGTGCTGCATCCCAAATTCCTCTTTGACCTCCCATATGCTACCCCTCCTGTCTCCTGTAGGGGGGTTGGAGCCTGAGACTCCTAAGGGGGGGCCTGAGCATCCCCACCAGTCGACAACATCACCTTACACAATATTTGTTAGATTACCGTGGGTAGACTACTAGGCAGCTTTTTATTTCAGTACTTGTGATTTTCTTTTTGTAGAAATAAATTAGTAACGAAATTGAACTGGGGTGAAGTATCTTTAGGACAGGTATTGTAAACAATCCACAGTTAAAGGACCTTACGCCTCTTCCTAACATCTTTATTGTTTATTCCATCAGTGATTTGGATCGGCAGTGGCCTTTAAAAAATATTTCATGTGCACTTAATTGTGAACTGTCTACTAAAGGTTCTGTTTTTGTAGGTTGTCTGTCAGCTGTCAGTTAGGGCCAGTGACGGTGATAACACTGGTAGATTGTGATCTTTGATGGCCCACTTACAGTCATACACACAAATTCCTTTGATGTGTTGAAAAAAAACAATGAATGACAGATTGCACCACTCAATAAAAAGAAGCAGTAAAAGTTTTGTCACTTTTAAATTATGGATTTTTCAAAATCTGATGTTTTTTTAATGCTATTTATATACCCGTCCTAAGTATGCTTTCTTGTTAGGTACTTATATAAATTTATAGGAATTATAATACTATATAATTGAAAAATGTTTTTTTGTAACTTGACTGAAAATAACTTACCTAAGGAAAAAAGAAAAACAGCTTTGTGTTCGATTACTCACGTAATCGAACACAAAGCTGTTTTTCTTTTATCCTTAATGATGAACGATTACAAAGTTAATGCCTCTACAATCAATAAAATAACTTACCTACTTCAAATTGTCACAAAATGATTATCATGTCTTTGATATATTTCATTATTTTAATGTAAACCATACTTTACTTTGAGTACTTACTATTTATTTAAAGGGAGAGCTGAATTCAAATTAAAAATTATGTCTGATCTGGTTGTCATGCTCATGCATAAAAACATAATTTAAACAAACTGCTGGCTGTAACTAGATAACAAATCACCATTATTATTTCGAGAGAATTCTGTTAGAACTCCCTTTAAGTATAATACGGTATTTTTCTAAGGTATTATATTTTCTTTAAATTGCCATCAATTTATCTTTTTTTTTTTATTACTTTAAGCAGAAGTACTGATTTTTTCATTTTTGTGCCATATAAATATATTTTTTTCTTTTCAAAATACAGTGATACACGGATAATATTAAAAGTGTTTGTTTCTTTTGAGCGAAGGCGCTGTTGTGATATTCATGGCTTCTAACTGATAAAAATCTTCACGGGTACCAAAAAGGATCATTGAGGGACATCCAGGTTGGAAAAGAAGAGTTGGCAGACCTAGGTTGAGATGAGGAAGGATGCAAGCCAACTACTATAGTTGGCAAACTGAAAAGCCGCAGCGGTAGACAGGAGAGTCAGTGGCGAAGGCTAATGGAGGCCAAGGGGAGATATGAGCTGTAGGGCCATCGAAGAAGAAGTCAAAAGTGACATTTTACAAGATCATGTCAGTAGTTTTAATTTTGACCACATTCATGAATATCCATGTACGTCTGCAGCAAGCCATTATGATAAACAATCCTATCTTGGAATTCATTTAAATTACACTTTGAAAAAAACTTTTTGAATTTGGTGTGGCACAAATAGAATTCAAGGCCTAGGATTGTCTTTGGGATTTTTCTTTTTTTAATGCATTAACCTCGGTATTCACCAATCGTAACACTTACCCAAGGCCTCATCAGTGCTGAGATCGTTTTTTTTATATTTATTTATGTGTATTGTACGAAAATAAAAACAATACTGAGTGCTAGTGAGGTCTTAGGGAATAGTTAGTAGGATTAGTGAGTACGGGAGTTACAAAAATTAATTTATGTTTTCTTTCAAGGATAATATTCAATATAAGTTTCACGTTTATACAAATGACTTAAATTATTTTAATATTATTAATATGATTGTACAAATTAATGTTATATTCCTTTATCTCACATATTTACTTTTATAAGAGTTGGAGGAATCTGAGACAAACGGAAAATAATTGAAAAATTTGTTATAATTTGTAAAAAAGAAATTTCTATGAAATTATTCAAAATTGTTGATTTCAAGCATTTAATTATTTTTGTTGATGAAATATTGACTTATATGGACATTTCCCCCAAATTTCATTTGATTTGCCAATGGACTAGACACATTTAAAATGGGTGGGAAAATGCGACTTGACTTGACTTGGATAAAGACAGGACAGTCAGTCATAACTTCAATACAATATTATGTAGGTAGATTGAAAAGACACTTACTTCATTAGGATAACTGTCACCGGTGTATATTTTACAATGCTGTGAAAAAACCCTGATGATTGGGAATCCATTTTTATTTACTACAGTAAATACCCAAACCTATGGGTATTTTGAATGTACCATTTAGGATTTATTTAAAAATTGTATATTTATTCCATTTTAGAAAAAATCCTAGATTGCTAATTGCATTTTGTTCTATACGACTCATTTATGTGACACCACTTCACTGGTATCCCCAAGTATAAAACTTTAAATAAAAACTCATCTCACAGCATTTTACAATGTGTCTTAACTTTATACATTTTTGGTAATTTATGTTTGTGTTTTAACATATATTTCTTTATAATGAACATACAGTTTCCTTGCGTTTAAAGTCCATCTATATTTTATTTGTTTGTCTGGCTGTATGTTTACAGATACAAATCACATGTGAAGTAAATAGTGTCAACATAAAGGTTAGTATTTTTGTTTGCCGCCTTTTTTTGAGGTTATGTAATTTCCCACTCTTATGAAGTACGATGTGTGAATAGTGCAGGCCACAAATGATGTCACTACAACTAAAATATTGTACATTTTACAGCTTATTTTATGAACTGTACTAATATCAACAAAATAAACTAGTATTTTTTACAAAGATGCATCTTTTACTTTCTTTGCTTGTGGTGGCTGTTGTCGGCACAAATGCCAAAGACAAAAAATTGTGGAATCAACAAGCTGCGTTGCTGAGGAGAAAGCCGACATTTTGTTATTGGTTGCTTAGGACCCTTGCATAGAACTGTAATGTCTGCCTGGCAAGGAAGTTTGAGTCATAGAAACCAAAAGATAAATTTTGGATTATTTTCAAATGTGAGATAAACTATACACTTAGTAATCTGGAGAATGTCATCTGCTTCCATATATTCCTCATTTTAACATGGTGTCTTCCATAGTGGAGTGTGTGGGACTGAAGAAAGAAATATTAAAGACGACGTTGGGAATGGTTGATGAAGGAAGTCAGGACTCACCAGGGTTGTCATGAAAAGGATAATAGTTCTCTTCACATGAGTCGTCTAGAACCAAAGGCTGCAATCTAGGTTTTTTCCAAAATGAGGGGTATGAAGATACAGGATGTGTCATTTTCTGTGCTTTCATGTATTTATCTCATATTTAGGGAAAATTCTAGATTGCCAACTTTGGTTCTATAAGACTCATTAAAATTTTAAAAAGTAAAAAATTGTAGATATGTATTAAAAACTGTATTTATTCACTAATTAACTAATAATATTTATGTAAATGCATACATAACAACAAAAGCATTGGAACTAGCTATTTTCCAATAGAAACATGTCTATGGCAAACCATGCTTTGCAAATATTTGTTGTGATTTGGTTCATTTTTTTAAACTACGCGGTGCAAGAGACATGTTGCACGCTTAATAATAAAGAGAAATAACTCGAAAATTGGGAAAATCGAGATTTTGTTATAAAACGCAAGAACAATGCGAGAAGAATAGGTAAAATGCGACAGCCGTTCAATTTGGACGAATATGACCGAGATAAAACATTGGCCGCCTTTTTCATCCCATACAAGTTGTACTGGGTGTCTGAACTTTAAACGTGATTTCCCAACATTCTTGTTTTTTGAGTTATTGCTCTTTATTATTAAACGTGCGATGTACTCAGGATTTTTCAAAAAATGATCAATTCAATATGCATTTCTTTACATTAATTCTGAAAAAAAATATACACTCTGGGAAATAAAAGTTACCTGATAAGTATTCCCCATATCTGACCATGTTCATTTCATAAATTAGTTTCAGATGAAACCAATACACCCAAGTATAAAACTTTATGTTATAACTCAACCATAGCTTTTTACCAAAAATGTGTGGTACCTAAAAAACACATAATATAGCAGCGTTGATTTCTTTTCTATACATCTTTGGCTACAAACTTTGCTTGAGTTAAACCGTTGTGTTCTATACTTGGGGTACAGAAATACATGCAATGTGATATTATGCAATAAAACAGCAGATGTAATTGTGAGTGTATTTGCACCAAGAACACATTGCTTTGCCTTTTTTTACTGGTTAATCCATCAGCAGAGTCCCGCAGACAAAAATGCTTTTACTCCATAATCCTAAATAGGTACAAGACCTCCTCATGTCTTATTCGATGACAATCTCTGCCCCGGCCTTGGACAGCGCTTCCTTGAGCTTCTCCGCCTCTTCCTTGGTGATGTCGGCCTTCACTACGGCAGGTAAGCTCTCTACAAACTTCTTGGCCTGCACCAGATTGTATCCCTCCATGATGGATTTGATCTCCTTTATAATGGCCACCTTCTGCTTATCATCAAACTTCATCATTTTAACCTGGAAATTAGATAAAGTGAAATGAGTCAAGGTTGTTTAGATGAGACAGTTGGTAAGTGATAAGTTGGCTTTTAAAAGTCACTTGACAGCAAAATCGGAAGGTAGGGTGAGATACCAGACAGCCAGCGTATAACAGGCTGACCACCCAAAAGATGGAAGATCAGCAGGTCTTCTGCATCAAAAGAGTAGAGTCCCAAATAAAAATATAAATAGATCTACAATAAGAAGAATAAAACTAAGGAAAATAGCACTTATAAGAATTGTACATGCAGTTTTGTTTCCATAAAAAAGTATTTAACTCCGTTTCTCAACAACGACGCTAAAGCCCAAATCTTTCCTTTGTCTCCCATACGCTGCGCATCCAACTGCAACCATCATTCAACTTTCCGCCTAAAGAAGCCATGAGGCATCAATCTCTTCAATGCCTCGGCATCAATTTCCATCCAATTGGGTTTACATTCAGAAGTTATTTTCTAACTATTGCTCAAAGGCCACACTTTCAGATGTGAGAACAAATATGAGGGATAATCTTACTGTAAACTGCGTCTGGACCGCAGCAGGCGCCGCCACAGCCTCATCTTCAGCCGGCTGAGCTTGCTGGGCAAAGGCAAAGCCTCCCGCTGGCATGGCGGGCTGGTCGGGGAGGTTGAGCCGGGTCTTCAGGAGCTGACTCAGCTCACTGACCTCTAGCAGGTTCAGCTGGGTGATGTCGCTGGCTATCTTCTCCAACTTGGGAGAGTACACTTTGTCAGCGCTGTCTGGGGGAGGGATGGTGAGGGGCTCAGACGGGCTGACTAAGCCGGCGGCGACAGATTGACGGTAAATGGCACTGAAACCAAAATATAATAAGATGGGCTCAAAAAATTATGCAGAGCTTAATTTATGAGGCTCTAATTGAATAAGAAAATGGCTCAGACACGCGGAAAAAAAATATGATAAAGAATGTTGGCCCTATGGCCGATTATGGTGGTGGCAATTCGTATGGCATATGTTTTTTTTTTAAGAAATCCTGTGCGGGAGCCTGGGGAGACTCCATAGATTTCAGAGATTCTAGTGGTCTATGACACTTATTGTAGTGCCGCAGAGGTGTTTACGAGCTTGGTCGTCGCTACAACGCGCCAATACTCAAGTAAGACCCAGTTGCTGTAAGGCTGGATGGACTTTTAGTGACCTGTCCTTGGTAAAGGTTTATGAATTTTTCAACGCAGGGAAGAGCATATCCCCCTATAATATAAAATGCAACGGCCTCCCCATACAAAATAGTTGTGCGTTAATGGCATTCAAACTGAAGAACTCCTGAACAGATGCACGTCATATTCACAACAAATATTGTTCAGGACTTGGGATGTGCTTCCTCATCATTAGTAGATTTTAAATTGTTGTTTTTTTAATAAATAAACATGATCAATCACAACACCTTTTTATGTAAAACCTATGCGAGAAACAAAACTCATTTTGACATTCGAATTTCAAATAAATTGCCAGCACTTCAACATAGGCTTCAAAGTTGCCATCGTTGCCATTGCCAAGTCGATTCTTTTTCGGTTGAATTCCGTTGAGTACCTACCTATATTCTTTATTTATTTCAAAATTATACTTCAACCAGTTATAACATGTATTTTTTAGAAATAATGACGATCGATTAGGTCAACTTTTTATATGAAACCGTACTTATTGCGGCATTTAATTTTTTTAAAGTATTATTACAATATACAATCTAAGTTGCATAGACGCATTAACATTTATAATTCATATTCAATGCACTCCTCTTCGGAGACACGAGTGAGTTTGCGCTTACAAATCCTGCATGTGTATTTACAAATAAAAATTTCAGCCTCTCATGACCATAATAAGCCCTGCAACTTTTGCTGACCTTTTCAGAAACAGGGGACACATTTGTTAAGTGACCCCATTTATGCGATATGGGTGGTAAGCCTCATACTAACCCTTAAGTCAAGGAATTTGAGTTTGAAAAATCCTTAAACAACGGTAAACTTAATTTATAATCTAAAGTTGCAAAAAAAGTTATTTGATGATTCAAATTGAATGCACGCCCACAAACTGGCAAATGTCATTTCACGCTAACATATAGTTGTGGCGCTTGATTTTTTTTAAATATTAGAATATATAATCTAAGTTGCACAGATACAATAACTTTTATAATTCATATTCAATGCATGCCCCCCTGGAGACACGAGTGGGTACGCGCTTATTAATGCTGCATGTGAACTTACAAATTAAAATTAAGGCCTCTAATGAACATAAGCCCTGCAACTTTGGCCAACCTTTTCAAAAACAGGGGGAACATTTGTCAAGTGAACCATTTTTTTCGATATGGGTATTCAAGCTCATACTTACCTATCCGTCAAGGATTTGAGTTTGAAAAATCCTTCAACAACGTTAAATTTAAATTCATAATCTAAAGTTGCAAAAAAAGTTATTTGATGATTCAAATTGAATGCACGCCCACAAACTGGCAAATGTCATTTCACGCTAACATATAGTTGCGGCGCTTGATTTTTTTTAAATATTAGAATATATAATCTAAGTTGCACAGACACAATAACTTTTATAATTCATATTCAATGCATGCCCCCCTGGAGACACGAGTGGGTTCGCGCTTATTAATGCTGCATGTGAACTTACAAATTAAAATTAAGGCCTCTAATGAACATAAGCCCTGCAACTTTTGCCAACCTTTTCAAAAACAGGGGAAACATTTGTCAAGTGAACCATTTTTTGCGATATGGATATACAGGCTCACACTAATATATAAGTCAAGGAATTTGAGTTTGAAAAATCCTTCAACAACGTTAAATTTAATTTATAATCTAAAGTTGCAAAAAAAGTTATTTGATGATTCAAATTGAATGCACGCCTACAAACTGGCAAATGTCATTTCACGCTAACATTTAATTGTGGCACTTGATGTTTTTAATTTTAGAATATAAATCTAAGTTGCATACATACATTTTATAATTCATATTCAATGCATGCCCCCAAGCAGACATGAGTGACTTTGCGCTTACAAATGCTGCATGTTTAATTACAAATAAAAATTTCAGCCTCTCTTGACCATAAGCCCTGCAATTTTGCCGACCTTTTCAGGAACAGAGAAACATTCGTTCAGTGAACATTTTTTTAGGTATGGGAGGTCAGCCTCATACCTCATGCTTCATACAAGATACTCAGAACATGAAAGAACTAAATAACCCTTTTACCGCAATTTTTTTCTTCAAATTACTTCTTAAAGCATTTAATAACTATGAAGGAGGTGTGAGGAAAAATTATTGCGAAGCCAGACTTACACTGCCCGAAGGGCCTAGCAGACAACCGTACGCAGTACGGTCAGTCTGCTAGTATAATTATATAAATGGTATATTTTGTGCTCTGCCGGGATTCAAATCCACAACCTTCCATTTACGAGTCCGAAGTGTTGCCACTGGACTACGGACCGATCCAAGAAATGCCAACGACACGCGGTATTCCCAAGCGGTCACCCATCCAAGTACTATCTGCGCCCAATGTTGCTTAACTTTGGTGATCGGACGAGAACTGATGCTTTCAACATGGTATTACACATTGAATACTCAATAATTTATTAAATAAATTACATAACATATTAATAACATGTATAAATGCCTGCTAAAAATGTGAATTGCATTCTTGTTGACAAATTTACAACATGGCTGGCAGCTGATTTAAGAACGAATGGGTAAAAATACAAATGCAGTCTGAAATGAGCTATGACAGTCATGTTGAAAGAATGGATAAGTGTTGTTGAAAAAATGGACCAAGTTTAAATGCCTACTTACTTAGTTACAGAAGAAATGTGAAAGATAAGACAGAAAAATCTGACTTGATCAGATCGGTGAAATTCTCAAAAAAATAGGATATTTTTTCTCCGTTCATGTAAAAGAAGGAAAAGTACAAAAAGGTGATGGGTAGGATCTATTTAAAGATGTATGTAAATTTAATCTATGAAGAAGCGAAGGCAGCACTTCTGAAGTTCTAACCGCCTATAGAGAAATGGTGATAGAGTGACAGTTACACCTTCGTTT
The DNA here is from genome assembly GCA_951799405.1 of Agapetus fuscipes. NCBI lineage: Eukaryota > Metazoa > Arthropoda > Insecta > Trichoptera > Glossosomatidae > Agapetus > Agapetus fuscipes. The sequence continues at coordinate 16,359,041 of OX637334.1, forward strand.
TTACACCATTTCTAAGATTATAAAAAATTAACAACACGGATTGAACAAGGGTTGCATATAAGTATAGAAAGCAAAGATTTTAATTATCATCCATAATTTTGTCACATATATAATGCATTATCCAATACTTTACCATTTGGAAAAGCTCCTGAGGTGAGAAATGTTTCTCCAAGTTAAGGTTTTGATTGCATTCATTTTGAATTTAAGTGTATATTTTTTACACTAATGAAAATCGTGAAAACCTTTCCAGCGCAGCTTTCCAGGATAACCCACAGAGGTATGCCACAGAGTAAGGATAACCTCAAATTTTTCTGTCACTCGGCGCCGCCAATGTTGAGAAACTAAAAATACATAAACAGCGCCATCTGTGGTTGTTATGGAGCATTTGTATTTTACCTACCATAAGAATTTTATTATGGCGGGATTTTAAAATATTATGAACAAACAGCTATTTACATGCAACATGCTCAGAAAAGTTTCAATTATTCCTGCTTATAAGCATCGATATATAGAACCTCCATGCTAATAACCATGAAACGCAGCTAATTTGTAGGTAAAATAAATTTTTGTTGTCCAATACCGTAGATCAGCGACCTTTTGTATTTTTTACTTGTTACTATATTTTACATAGGGGCCGTCCATAAATTACGTCATCGATTTTGGCCGATTTTTGACCCCCCCCCCCCCCCCCCCCTTACAATCATCCTATAGTCATTATCTAATGACCCCCCCCCCTTCCGTCTCTTGCTGTAATAATGGATGAGCTTAATAATTCATAATGTTATATTACTTACATAATATTTTGTATATTTTGTAGAGATTACATGAACGACGTCACTTTTGGTATAGACCGGGGACAATTGAAACATTTTCGAATCTTGATTTTATTGCTCCGAGGCTATGTTATTTTTTTTATGTGTGAATCAATTTATTGATAGTACAACTAATTGAGCTTATAGTAGTATTTTTTTTATTGGCTTATGATTGTTTATTTAGGAGTTATGGGATAAAAACTAAAAGTAATCGAGATGTTTCAACTGTCCCCGCGCCAGGGACAGTTGAAACACATACAGGGGACAATTGAAACAACACCCAGAATAATGAAATTATCAGTTTATTTATTACAAAAGTAGTTAGTCTGACATACAATTGTGGCATGAATAGTTAACATCTTGGTGAGTGCACTCTTCGTGGGACCAATGACGACATTCAATGCACTGCACCCAACCTTCTCCAGGTCGACTCGCACTGAATGGTTGAAAGCAAACTAAACAGAAACAATCTACTTCCTCGTCGTCGCTATCTTCATAGCTTTTCTTTGCGTATCATCAATGTTGTAGATGTCCTTTGCTTCAAACTTGTACCGGTCCATTACCTTAGCCAGGTTGTCATAAAAAATATTTACATTCGTGGTATTGAAACTTGTGGCCCTCGAAAGACTAGTGTCTTGAGCAACACGGATCGAGACTTCGGAGTTACACTTCATAAAGCCGGAAAACTAATCCTCTCCTGCCATTTCTTCTCTTTCCACGTGTCAGGCATATTTAAGGAATATTTTTGAGCCAATTCAAAAGCTCATTTACGTAATTCTTTGGGAGATAATCCGTAAAAAATATTGGCTCTTTTAATGAAATACTCGACCATAGATTTCTCTTGGTCTTCATTAAATACTCGCCTCACACAATTATAACCCATAGTGACAGGAACAGACGATTCATCGTCCATTGCTTTTTTTTTGTCTTCATAAATCTACTTAGCGATACGTGGCTTAGCTCAATTTTTTTGCAGCGAATCTTATAGACTTTCCGTTGTCTACAACTTCTTTCCACGCTTCTTCGAATGGCGAAATTGGGTTTTTACCTCTCTCTGTTCTTCTTACTCTTACCCGAGGCATCCTAAAACCAAATAGTAAAGTGAAACAAGTTATAATACATTTACACTCTAAAAAATTCGCACCGGGGACGGTTGAAACATGTTTCAAATGTCCCCGAGCCGTTTGTTTCAATTGTCCCCGAGCCAGATTTTAGTAAAAACACATTTATAATTTCGTAACCTCTTATGATAGCTACAATTTAGACAGTTTTAACTTTAAAAAACTTACAAAAGAACGAAATAAATATAGCCAAAGCTCAGTACTTACGTTATTTTTTTCTCCTTCACTCCTTGAATTTTGATGAAAAATATTACTTTGACGGTCACAATCTCGTTATTGTAACACCCACACGTCTACTTGCTGCAGCGGTCAGCGCGGTTCTGGCGAGAGAGAGGGGGATCTCAAGGCATCTCATTTTTTGTAATCATACGCAGAATGGATGTACTATTCTATTTATTATGGCGATGTTTCAACTGTCCCCTTGTTTCAATTGTCCCCGGTCTACCCTACTCGTACATCATTTGCCATCATCCGCAGACCAGACTCCCCCCCCCCTTAATGCGAATAACGTAATATATATGGACATCCCCTTAGAGGTAAAGATTTTATTTTTATTTATTCAGGGATAACCTTATTCACTTTTAAGTTGAGGTAGGTAGATGATGGCTAAAAATATGGAAATTAAATTCATATGAATGAATAATCGATTACACGGCAAAGATAATAATTGATTATTAATTATTTTTTATATTTTCCTACTTCCTGTGAAATATTTTTAGAAATGTCAGTTGTGGTTCATTAAAGACATGGTAAGTACGTTTTTTTATTGTCTTATCAACGGCGCCATTCATAATTAAAAAAATATTTATTACACACCTTAATAAGGAAAAAATAGTAGTGATAATGTAAGCATACCTAGTATATTAATTTTGCACTCACATAGTAATTCATAACATGTTAATATTGGTTAGATTAAGATTAAAAAAATATTTTCCTGTCGGTACCTACCTACTTATACGGTTTCTCCATAAATATTTTCTTTGCAAATAAGGAAAGTTTGTAAAAGAAGTAAAAACTGCTCATAGGCTTCATAGGCCCAATAGAGTTGGAAAATTCTGATTTACCCAGCGGCACTACGTCACAACTTGTCTGTGAACATGAACCACGAAAATATTGTACATGACAATTAACAGCTGACGACAGATTCACAGGAGACTTTGGTTCTTGGCGACCAAACAACAATTTACCATATTAACATTACGCTACATTTTTTCGCGAACTAAGCTGCACATATAATGCAACACCTTACGACGTTGCCCTCGAAAGGTTTGTATACGTGGCGAGTATAAACTATTTTGTTTACAGGTTAACGGGCCAGCCTTACGTCAACTACAAAATTTGATGTAGGGGTTTCCTGTTCCCTAGGAGCAGGTTCTCCTTTCTTGTGACAGCTGAGTTAACCTACGGGTTCTATAATTTTAGGGTTTGAAATAAATACTGGGCAGGAAATAAGTAATTTCTAAAACACATGGATTAAGTATATTTGTAGTTTTAAAGAATGAAAAAAACGGATTTTATTGGCCGTGCAAAAGAGAAGAACGATTTTCTCTACGTTTCGTCGGAGTCATATCCAATGTCATCAGGAGACGTGTGTCCTCTACAAGGAGGAACCACGAACCACGAACGTAGAACGTAGTCCTTTGCACGGTCAATAAAATCCGTTTTTTTCATTCTTTAAAATGTCTAACGACCGTAATCATAATTTAAAATATATTTGTAGTGTTTGCCTTTAAGCGCAAGCGTTCTACCAACTAAGCTATCAACCAGACTAATAATGTAAATTGTAAACAATCTAAGGCAGTGGTTCCCAAACTTTTAATTTCGCGTACCACTCACGAAATTATAAATCAGTAGCGTACCACTGCAGTTTAATGAAAAAAAATCATTCAAAATGGTAAAGTAATAAAAACTGCAACAACTCTTTATGACAACATTATGTTTATTTATTAATTATAGAAAAAAAAATAGAATACTCTTAGAGCCCGTTCCCACTCGTCGGGTGTCGGATCCGTATATTGATCGGATGTTCTAGTTGCAGGGCATTTCAGACAAAATCGGTTTCCGACAAGTGTGAATAGCTTCATATATAATGTTCTGCCACTGGAACCTCCGATCAATATACGGATCCGACACCCGACAAATGGGAACGGACTCTAAGAGCGAAAAATGGTGCTGCATGTTCGAGACAAGAGAGGAAATATTCTGCTCAGTTGTACCTAATTTTAAGAGCAAATTAGGGTCTTTGTTAAGATGATTACGGTATTTGTTTTTTATTATCAACATAGAAAATCCGCTCTCACAGAGATACATGGTGGTTCACTCACTGTAAGTTCATTTTTAGTTACAAAATTTTCAGTTAAAAAACGTGTTATCTTGGCTGCTTGCGTACCACCTTAAGAAGCGTCGCGTACCACTGGTGGTACGCGTACCATAGTTTGGGAATCACTGATCTAAGGAATCGTCCGAGGGATCAATTTCCGGGGACCATAAAAATAGTATTTATTTTTCAAGAATGGTCTTCGCTGATTAGGTTGATAAGCTCATTTCATAAAAATCGGTCACTAATTCAACGAGTCAGGCGACCAGGCGAACCTGGCGATGACCAAACTCGTAGAGGGCTCTTGAGGCGTGATTCACACAAAAACAGCGCTCATCTAATAAATCAGTCGAATGTTTATTTTTATATCCTAATAAAGAAGTATGAAAAGTATAACAAATATTCCAACGTAATAATGTATATGTAGGTAGTAGGTATCCTCTCATAATTATCTCATATCCCTAATTCCAACAAGCGATAGGTAGAGATAAAGTCTAATCAAGCTCTAATTTAACAAAAAAACAAGGCAAATTCACTTGTAGAGAGTTTTTCAACTAGTTAGTGGATTGTCTCTGAATACCACTCACTAAGATTATGATTATTTTGGTTTGGGTTCAGACATCGCGGCATTTCCGGAGTAGAGAGGTCCGCCGGTATTTGTTCATGACTCACAGTCCACACAACACACTCATCCTCTCGTTCCCCTTTTCACAAGACCCGGGAGTTTTTATTTCTTTAGAGCCATTTTAAATGTTAAGTTGCATTTGTTTAGGAACTGCTTTATCCCCGAAATCATGGAGGAAATTTTAATGTTTGAGGAAGAACGAGAGAAGAAAATCTTGTTAAAATTAGTAAAATGTAACATTCCAGTAGGTAAATTACGAGTATTCAACTTCTCACCATGTTTTCCTCGAAGTGGTTAATATGCAGGCCCACATTAAGGGCGATTAGAGCGATGCGACCGAACCAGGGCTAGGGGGCCCCCACGCCTACCCACGCCTACCCACGCCTACCCACGCCTACCCACGCCTACCCACGCCTACCCACGCCTACCCACGCCTAGGGGGCCCCCAAAGGGCCAAAATAACTTGTATTTTTTTCAGTGCCCAGGTCTTTGCGGGCGTTTACGACCAAGGGGCCTCTGATTACAAACTTTATAGAAATTAGTGATTTAAATGTATTACAACAAAAATATATTTGGGTGACGTGTCCAAAGGGCCACACAAAGGCTAAAAAAAAACATTTCAAGATGTTTTTTCCAAGGTTTTCCCCACCCCAGGGCCCCCAGAGGGTTTAATCCGGGCCTAGTAAATCCCACTTGCCGCATCAGACCCCTCACGGCTAATGTGGTAAGAAATGACACTATAAATGCAGCTTAGTTGTGACTTGTATTCATGCATTTTTAGCCGTGGTTCACTAGTTTGATACTATGCAGTAAGCCGCGATGCCATTGATACATGATTATCAAGATGATAATTTAGAAATCTGATTTGAATACTTAATAAATTTCAGAAAAAGTCAATCTTTGGTATTCACACGACCTGGGGTCACATTGTCTTCATAATTCGTTGTTTACAAACTCAGCTACGTCGTGCGTTTCCAAGAATTGACTAAAAATATAATTAGCATTAAATGCCACACCTATGTCGCCTTGAAACATCAAAACAAATGATTATTGCTAAAAATAACGCAATACGATTTCCATTGAAGGAATCGTTTTGTACTTTACAGACGGTCATTCATGGCTGTCATTTTACCATGGAGCTACACCATAAGAACACAAATGCAAAATGAAAAACAAAGGATACCTTCTTATTCCGGCTCACAAGCCTTCAAAGCTCCCACCACGATCCTCCAGGAATCTCTGTATTGTGCCGCTGACCTCCATGGTCCGCTTACTTCCAGGACTTCCGCATCGGCCTCGACATTGTCTCTCCAGTCTCCACCGTACCCTGGGGCATCCGGGTAGTTATACGATCTTTTGACATATGCATAAATTATATTTAAAATTCTAGGCTAATTACTAGGGATGAGCCGATATTCGTTTTACATTCGGTTTAACCGAATTTCGGCAGCTTGAACCGAACTTCAGAATTCGGCCGAAATTCGGTTTAAATGCCAAACATTTGGTGTAAAAAAAAGTAAAACAAAGTACGTACTTGCACAATTTTGACTGTTATACATAATCGGATGTCATAGGATCTGTTATAACCAGAAAATCAAAATTAGGCCTTTGTATACTCACTGTCATTTATTTTAGTAGGAACAAGTTAACATTAACTTACAATTTTATATTAATAATTAGAAACAAAAATGAAATAAATTTAAGATTCTTTTAAGAAATAACAGTAACTAGAAACTATAATGCGTAACTTTTTTACCGAACCGAAGTTCGTATTCGGTTCAAACCACATTTCACCCATCTCTACTAATTACACTTTTAATTACAGAAAAAAAACTACGTACTATAATACTGTTGTAGTATGTTTTGTTTAATTTTTTTGGCTAACGTAGCTACAGGCAAAAATGACACACTAATGTGGTCGTGTGTAGCATGCATTACATTGTGTTATAAATAGAGCTAGTATGCAAATTACAAATAAAAATTAATACATATTAGCCACGTGTCTAAATTGCTTTTTATTATACTGACGAAATTCGCAGGAAATCTTTTTGATTTATTTTATTTTTGTTTACTCAATTTCGTGAGCGTCATTTTTTTGTGGATCAAATCTCGTGATCCCTCTGCGACCCGGTCGTCGCTAGAAAGAGGTAACTCAAGGAAGTCCCAGACTGCGAACCCGGTCGTCGCTAGAGAGAGGTAACTCAAGAAAGTCCCAGACTGCGAAACCGGTCGTCGCTAGAGAGAGGTAACTCAAGGAAGTCCCAGACTGCGAACCCGGTCGTCGCTAGAGAGAGATAACTCAAGGAAGTCCCAGACTGCGAACCCGGTCGTCGCTAGAGAGAGGTAACTCAAGAAAGTCCCAGACTGCGAACCCGGTCGTCGCTAGAGAGAGATAACTCAAGAAAGTCCCCAGACTGCGAACCCGGTCGTCGCTAGAGAGAGGTAACTCAAGAAAGTCCCAGACTGCGAACCCGGTCGTCGCTAGAGAGAGATAACTCAAGAAAGTCCCCAGACTGCGAACCCGGTCGTCGCTAGAGAGAGGTAACTCAAGAAAGTCCCAGACTGCGAACCCGGTCGTCGCTAGAGAGAGATAACTCAAGGAAGTCCCAGACTGCGAACCCGGTCGTCGCTAGAGAGAGATAACTCAAGAAAGTCCCCAGACTGCGAACCCGGTCGTCGCTAGAGAGAGGTAACTCAAGAAAGTCCCAGACTGCGAACCCGGTCGTCGCTAGAGAGAGATAACTCAAGAAAGTCCCCAGACTGCGAACCCGGTCGTCGCTAGAGAGAGGTAACTCAAGAAAGTCCCAGACTGCGAACCCGGTCGTCGCTAGAGAGAGATAACTCAAGAAAGTCCCCAGACTGCGAACCCGGTCGTCGCTAGAGAGAGGTAACTCAAGAAAGTCCCAGACTGCGAACCCGGTCGTCGCTAGAGAGAGATAACTCAAGGAAGTCCCAGACTTCGAACCCGGTCGTCGCTAGAGAGAGATAACTCAAGAAAGTCCCCAGACTGCGAACCCGGTCGTCGCTAGAGAGAGGTAACTCAAGAAAGTCCCAGACTGCGAACCCGGTCGTCGCTAGAGAGAGATAACTCAAGAAAGTCCCCAGACTGCGAACCCGGTCGTCGCTAGAGAGAGGTAACTCAAGAAAGTCCCAGACTGCGAACCCGGTCGTCGCTAGAGAGAGATAACTCAAGAAAGTCCCCAGACTGCGAACCCGGTCGTCGCTAGAGAGAGGTAACTCAAGAAAGTCCCAGACTGCGAACCCGGTCGTCGCTAGAGAGAGGTAACTCAAGGAAGTCCCACACTGCGAACCCGGTCGTCGCTAGAGAGAGGTAACTCAAGAAAGTCCCAGACTGAGAAGCCGGGAGAACATTTCTGACCGATCTTCAAATAGGCATATGAATAATCAATCTAAGTAAGTACTTAAAAAACGCAAAGATGTTGCACATATATTGTAACTTATTACCGCATTGTCTCCGAAGACGTTGCATGTGGCGTGTGAAACCTAACCTTTTTATTTTCAGAGGTAAAGGGGCCAGCATTACGCTAACCCCTCCACTTGAATTTAGGATTTCCCCGCTCCCGACTGAGCTGGTTTGCATTTATTGAGGTTTAAAATAAACACAGAAACGGGAAATATTTTTTGTCACCCTTGGTAGGGAATGGAACCTAAGTACTAAAATACATTTTTTTTTAAATTAAAATTAAAACTAAACAAATTGTTTTAGGTTACGGGGCGAGTAAAATTTAATAATGTACGACCGGTTTCGGAAACAATGTTTCCATCGTCAGGTACAAAATATTACTGACTAAATAAAATATAAATTAGTGCATCATTCTTTTAAGGGCTGGGACTAGTGGAGGGTGGGAGGGGTGAGGAAGGGAACAGAGCGCTGGGATCGCCATTGTTTCCGAAACCGGTCGTACATTACTAAATTTTACTCGCCCCGTAACCTAACACAATTTGTTTTTATTTTTAATTTTAATTTTTTTTAAATGAAAGGTTACAAAGTGAATGCCTCATCAATTAATACATTTTTTAAATTCAAATATTTGTACCTCTGATACGAACCATGCAACAACTATAATAAATTAGCTGATATATTTTAGTGAGGTGTATGAATCACACCTCAAGAGCCCTCTACCTGCTTTTCCATCGCTAGTGAGCGACAATTTCTCAAACAAGATCCAGTTGCTGTGAGCCTTTGTGAAGCCAGATGAGGTTTTTTAATCAAGCGAAATCTCCGTTGGAAATCAAACTAGTGACTTAAGATTGCTAGTCTGTAGCAATAACCACTAGACTAAGGACGGACATAAAATTAGTAGGTAGGTTTATGAATATTTACTTTGTCTACGACTGTTTCTGAGTAGCAGCGTCAAAATAAAAAAATAGGGGAAAATAGTCGTGTTAACATGTACCTAATAATTTTGTGGTCTAACATGATATGCTACTTTTTCAGTTTGAAAATGTCTTAAGTGGCATTAGTAACAAATGCCGGGGTAACTTTTTGAAGTTGAAATGAAGAACTAGCTCCTCCCACTGTAACATGCGCGTAACATTTTTTCATGGAAGTTTGGGCCGCAATTTTCATAGCATCCTTCGCATTTATTTATTATTTATTTAAGCAATAGAGATGAGATTATAACATTACCATTTCGGTGATTTCTACTTAACCATCATTTAACCGACAAGGTTTACTCAGCCTTCACAATAAATGGAATAAGTAACACACTTCTTTAATGAAATTAGTAACAAATCGAAAAAAAAAAACAGTCGGTGTTATAGCCGCGGGGATCAAGACAGGTTATTTGGAACCGGATAACGCTGGTTCGAATCCCGCGACGATAACTTCGACCCTGGTTCAACAGATGCCGTTGCATGCACACAAGCTTCTGCTTTCGCATGAAGACAACTGGCCAGGTAAAATAGGTTGGTGGATTGCATTCCTTTCCACAAACCTATTTAAAAAAAAAAAAAAAAATTGTATCTCTATCGCTTTGTAAAACTCATTAATTTACCTGTACGATGCCCGTAATTCAGACTCGTAATCGAAAGGTAATGGGTTCGATTCTCAACGGACCTAATAAAAATAATTGAAAAATTCATTGAACGGTCGCAAAAGATACAATAAAAAAATGGTTAGATTTTGCTAATTTATTATTGATTTATTATTTTGTTTTTATGTTATACGTGTTTGCCTGTAGGAAATGTTAATTGTTAATTTGTCTACGGAGCTTACATTTTAGATACATGTATCCTACTATTTATTATTATATAATAGTTATAGACCCTTTTGTACGGGTGATTGACCTGTGTTTTTTGTTGATTAAAAGGTCTTTGGTTTTCGTCGAATCCCCTCTAGATATTTTTGTGGTTACGCCCCTGTCTTAGTCTCTGATTGGTGGATTATATTTTTGAAATTTTCCTCATCGGCTTCCGAGAATCGAATAATTGCAATGGCCGACTACAGACTCCATTTTAAATAATTATAATAAAAAATACACATGACGATTTTATATCAAGGTATGCATGCCAAAATATACCTAGCTACAAACTAAAATTTCCTCTGTTTTATCTTTAAGCTGTTATCTAAGTTGCAATAATATTTGTAATCCAGACTTACCAATGACATTCTCTTTATACCTGAAGCTCTGCTGGGTCCATCTTCGCGGTACCTCCTGCTCCTCAACCAGCTGGATGTAGGTAAAGCTTTCCGATGTTCAGTTCTTGATGTCAGGGGCAGAAGGCGGGAAGTCAATAAGAGAAGCGACGACATGGTCCAGAAAAGAAACAGAGTGACGTCCTTTCCACACAGTCGGGATCCGGTCGCGAAATGTATGGGATCAAAAAACAAACCACGCCAAACTTTGTGAAAGGTAAAATACCTTCATCCCCAGCAGTACGCGACGTGCAATGCGGCACCGAACAGTGTAAGAAGTCGCTTCATTTCATAAAAATATAGCGGAGGCTAGCTACGAGTCGGAAGTCGGAGCAATGGTGGTTTTGATGGAAAATGTAAAGGAGAAGAGGGAGACTGTCCCGTATCAATATCTGTCAAATTTGAAATATTCGAATTTTACATTTGGCAGTGCACTTTGTGGCCATCATGATGCATGAATGTCGGTTGTCATTAATTGTATGAAGATTCACATATACAAGTAAGTATTTGAGCAGACAGTTTCTTGATGGTCGAGACCTTTTTTTAAATCTAATATAGATAATATAGAAAAAATGGTTCACTTTGCCAATGTCACCCCTGTTTCAGGGAATGTCGGCAAGAGTTGCAGGGCTTATGTTCATTTGAGGTTTGGATTTTATTTGTAAGTACACAATCAGCATTTGTAAGCGCGAACTACACGTGTTTGTTTGTGGGCATACATCTGAGAGCTTTGAATGAATATATCCTTGCAACTTAGATTATAGATATATTATAGATAGATAGATAGATAAATATCTACATTTTGGAGAGCAGCTATGGATTTTGGGATGTTAAAACAATCGCACCTCTTAGAGATCTCTGAAAAGCCATGAAGGTCTTCAGTGTACCTTAATTGGGGAGATGATCGAGGGGATAAACCACCGAGGACGACCACGCAGAGAAACCCTACTGCATATCTTTACTTAGCTTCGCCGTGGATAGGGAGGAATGGGGAAGAAGTAGAGTGAACATTGTTGCAAAACAATCCTAGGATTGCAACAAAGGAAGAAAGTGAAATCTTCCCGGAAGATCACACTAAAAAGCGAAAAGACAGGTGAGAGCCAACATCACAGGAGACTCGGAACTCGGAACAGACTAGCTGGACTAAACTAGGAAAGGATAGAGCTGACATAATGACTCATGTTCCCCGTCTGACGATATCTTCTCCTCCACTTTCACATTTGAGAACAAATACGGTCACTTTATTATTTCTTAGAGAATTTTCTAAGGGTATAAAAATGCCTCTTTGCTGTGCACGAGCCTGAACAAAGACTTGAAGACTAGGCAGCAATTTCTTTAAAAAAAAATCAGTTGCATCTAGATTTATAAACAAATAAGTATCAGCCTTTGTGTACCCATGCAAATAAAGATGTTAGTTCACGCTTACACATGCTGCATAGTGCATACATACATAGGGTAGACCGAGGCGAATCGGATCACAGGGCGAATCGGATCAAGATAAGAAATCTGTTCATAATTCAAATATCGCATTCACATGTAACCCACTCAACGGGCGTTTTGCGTCTCTCCTTTCACCCTTTACCTCCCGACATAGGCAGTTTTTCGATCGCGCTAGTAAATTAGCGTCGACGCGTCTCGTCAGCGACCCGGTCGTTTGCGTGTCTCGCAATTTTGGCGCTCATCTAAGGTACGCACTTACGATCTCTTTGTGTAATATTACGGATTTGTGGTAAAACTCCACTACATTGGTTTATATTGTAAAGCAAGGTGTCTATATTAGAGAACCGATTCGCTTTTAAGTATAATCTTATAGGGTAACGTCTAAAACATTTATTTCAAATGTCTTGATTATGGGGCTAATCGGATCATATCGACAGGGGCGAATCGGATCACACTTTTTAACTGATGTATTACATGTTTGAAGGTATTGATTCATATTTATTTCATTGTAGTTGGTTTGCACATACAAAAGGAAGACTGATGCCGGAGAATGGTCTCAAGAAAAAATTAAAGAGGCTGTAAAATAAATCCAGAACAAAAAGTTGACCTTACGTAAGGCTGCTGAGACAGTGCAATGCCTGCGAAGAATGGTGCCACGAAAAATGTGCTGATATCTAATCTAATCTAATCGAATCTAAGCTGCAAAGATATATATCATTTAAGATTTATATTAAATGCATTCCTACAAGCAGACATGTATAATTTCGCGCTAACACATGCCGCATGTGGACCTACAATATAAAAACCCAATCTCAAATGAACATAAGCTCTGCAACTCTTGCCGTCCTTCCCTGAAACAGGGGGGACATTGGCAAAGTGAACCATTTTTTACAGTATGGGTGGTCAGCCGCATACCAACCTATAAGTCAAGGAACAATGGGGGGGGGAAAAGGACCATAGATATATACTCGTATATAGATATATATGTGTACTATGTGCTGATAATTAAAATTGATCTAAAACGCAACTAAGCTGCACATATAGTGTAACTTCTTGCCGCGTTATCGCCGAAGGGATCGAATGTGGCGAGTTGAACCTATTTATTTTTACAGGTAAGGGGGCCGGCCTTATGTCAACCACTTGAGTTGAAGTGGGGGTTTTCCAGCTCCCGAGAGGGCTGGTAGTCATTTCTTGTGAATGCTGAGTAAGCTTTGCTGGTATTTTATTTTGGGGTTTGAAATAAACACCGAAACGGGAAATCATTTCTGACACCCTCGGCGGGATTCGAACCCGAGCTCACGGCATGAAATGCAAGCAATTTCCCAACTGAGCTATCGACCGGACAATCCATAGTGATCTCTTTATTATTTTTTTACTAATTCCAAAACTATAGTGTTAAGAAACATAAAATTTTGTTACATGTTGTGTACGATCCGATTCACCCCGAAAATTGGGGCGAATCGGATATTTTTCTTGTTTTAGTTTTTAACAGCTAATTAAGAGAATATATGTATGATTTAAGTTTTCACATGTTTATTTCATAGCTGAATGTTACTTCTTACGTTTTTATCAATAAAAACAGCATTATATAACACTTTAGTATGATTTGCTCAACCTCAAAAAAAAAGTGATCCGATTCGCCTCGGTCTACCCTACTTCCAAAATAAAACTTGGAAAACCTGATGGCCGCCTTCTCTGGCAACAGGGGTGGCATAGACGATACTATGTTTCAAACAAAAATAAACTGTGCATTGGACTAAATTATTTTTAGCAATAAGAGGAAAACCAAAAGAAAAGGGAAAAATATTTTATTTTTTAAAGTGATTACTTACACAAATATTTATTTTACAAATCTGCACTTCGCTATAGCAAGTTATTTCTTCACATTCCTTATTTATGGCTAATGAAGTTTTCATTGCGGTTTTGGTTTTGTATCGTCATCTGAGGACACACGGAAATGTATTATGTTTATTTATAATTTTAATGATGCCCTTTTCCCTTTACTTACACTTTCTTTACTTTACACTTTTTTCCACCCCACAGGCTTACAATAGGTATTTATTTTTATTGAAAATATTTTGTCATTGTTTAAACCTTCATCTTTAAAAGGACTTTTTTGGACCAGACACCTTCTGCACCGTGACAAAAATATCTTCGAATGTAACGAACCGGCGTTATTTTATTACAAACATATACTAGTCAAATTACCACCGAGTTGTCCGCTCGACAAGTTGCAAATCGATATGATTTTTTCCCAGACCTCCGTTGCATTATTAAAATAACGGTATTAAATCTTCAATAATCCCATTTTAAGAACTTTGCATTTGGTAAACTTTGCTTATTTAATGGCGACATTATTTTACAGAATCCATTTATTCTGTGACAATGCGAAACTCTTTTATGTTAAAAAATAATAAAAATGAAATGTATATTTTTATTGATAAATCAAGTAAACTTTATTATGAATATGGTATTCTTTACAATACAGCGGTTTCACAACAAAATGGGATATTACACATATTGTATAGAAGTAAAAACGGATTTTTACGAACCGTAATCTATTCCTTGACTTATAGATTGGTATGAGGCTGACCACCCATACTGTAAAAAATGGATCCCACGGTATTTTATATTTTTTGTGTAGGTACAACACTTCTTTCCTCTTACACACCCTAACTCTTAAGAGAGTAAAAGATACACCCTCATAAATCATAATTATAAATTTTGTAGATTTCTAAATATCTGTTATTGGTTTGGTTGTTTTATATCTGTATTTTTGGTAAGTTCGGTGCAAAGCCAAACCGAATGCAATGTCACCGCGTTTCAGGGAAGGTTGGCAAGGCTTATGTTCATTCGCTTGAATTCCATGCCGAGAGCTCGGGTTCGAATTCCACCGGGTTTATTTCAAACCTAAATAAAATACCGGCAAGGCTTACTCAGTCTTCACAAGAAATGATAAAAAGCCTCCTCGGAAGCTAGAAAGCCACTACAACTGAAGTGGTTTGTGTAAGGCCGACTTGCAAAAATCAATAGGCTCCACTCGCCATATACGATCCTTTCGGCAAGAAGTTAAGCTATATGTGTATCTAAGTAGCGGTATAGCCATAAGATGTAACTGATGATATCATAATTCCAAAGTAAAGAGAAATAAAAAATACCTACGTTCCAAAAACATATTTTTCAATATTATCAGATGCGTAAATATACCAAACTTGTAAGTATATTGTATTGTCTTTCTTTCCTATTTCTCTAATCAGTGGCCTTCAAAGAAACAATAACCACGTCAAATGGACCAACCATCATATTTTCCAAAAAAATAAATAAAACCGGTTCCTGATTAATATTAATGATAAAGACCGGCAGACTTTACACAGCCATCGCAATAAATAAGATGGGCCCAGAATTTTCTTTCTTCCAGGGATAGTTCTGATGCTTCTCCGAGTGAAGAGCTGTTTTGCAAGCATGTGCGAGGACAGGTTTTTAAAAATTAAATAACTCAAAATGGTTTTGGATAAGCCGATTCTGATTTTCGCATTCAGATTTTTGAACTACGTGACTAAAATAGCGTTCGCTGATTTTTTGAATAAGTATGTGGGTTGATTAGTAAAGTTGTATACACATATACAAATGCCAAAATACTAAATACATCTATCTGGTCAAGCAAGATTTTGAGCCGCCACAAACATTATTATATATATTGGTTGGTATATAAATTATTGTTGAAAATCAGTGTCGTAGCCATGGATGTAATATAGTACTACGTTGTACGTATTAGTTGGTCGTAGATGAGCATGTACAGGCGCAGTGCAGCTGCTGGGACCATTGACTTATGATATCTGTGGACTAGAAGTTATTTTAACGAAAATATACATCATATATGACATTGAGAGTATAGTTGAGAAATGGGGCCTCATTACACATGCATATGCAGATGACTGGCAAATTTACTCTCAGTGTCAGCCACATATGGCACAAACTCTCAGTAACAGGGTGGCAGCTTGCATTGCGGAGATTGGTGAATGGATGACAAGCAATGGCCTAATCCTTAACATGGGTAAGACAGAAGTGATGTGGGCGGCTACAACCAGGCGTGATCATCTTTTGACAACTCGAGTACCACTCTCCATTGGGGGAGAGCTGATTCAGCCCTCCGACTCAGTCAGACTTCTAGGAGTCACACTGGATCGGAACCTCACAATGGGAGAGCAATTGAACTCGACTGTATCTTCCTCATTTTTTGAACTTCGCCAGATAAAGGCGATCAGGAGATGTTTACCGTCGGGAGCAGTCAAGACCCTGGTGAATGCCTTTGTGATGTCACGAGTTGACTATTGCTCAACGCTGTACATAGGTCAGCCGAAAAAGCAGTTCAACCGTCTTCAGTCTGTGCTGAATTCAGCGGCAAGACTCATATTCGGGATGTCTAAATTTACTCGCATTACTCCATTGTTAGGGAAACTGCATTGGCTTCGTTTTCCGGAGAGGGTGGTCTACCGTGTTTGTCTGATGGTGTATAAGGCTGTAAATGGTACAGCTCCTTCATATTTGGCTGACATGTTTACACCCGTTGAGAGGGATTTGAGGCGCCAAACGCTCAGATCTGCAGGGGATGGCGTGGTGGACTTGGTTCAGCCACACCGTCAGACACGCACTAATTTTGGGGACCGTGCTTTCCGGTTTGCGGGACCAATGGAGTGGAACAGACTGCCACCTAATGTGAGGAAGGCAAAGACTGTTGGTGTCTTTAAAGGAGCACTAAAGACACATCTTTACAAGAAATCTTATCCGTGATTTGAGAGGGCCCTTGAGGTGTGACACACACAAAAACGGCGCTCTTTAATTATGTGTACATTAAAATAAATTATCCTTATATATATATATATATATATCGACGGTTAAAAGGAAGTTAAAAAGGAGGTTAAAAGGAACTACTTAAAAATTTCCGCTCTTTCATGCGCTAACTCCCATAGCTCTACGATGCTTTTTGTTGTTGTTTATGCCCAAGATAACAACTGCGTTTTCAAAGTATGTTTTTGGTGTAATCGACAAGATTTTGGCATTTTTTTTGTGGCGCTTGTGACATAAAAAAAAGTAAAACATTGTAAAACCACATTAATAGGAATGCCAATAAATGTCATTATTTTTTAAATTTTAGATCTGTTCTAATTTTAAGGATTTGATAACAAATAAAAAGTTATGTCATTTTTCTGCAATCTCAAACTTTCAACTGCTCTCCTGAACAATTTAGTCTTTGTCGCTTATGCCCTATTGCCTTTTAACCGTCGATATATATGTTTTATCTTACTTACGAAAATGGTCCTTAGTAAGAAAGAGAACAAAGAACTTCACAATTGCATTTCCATGTGTACAAAAAAACTCGGGCGAATGTAAAAATGTTTCTAGAAAGGTGGCAGCATTTCCGCGGGTGTACTATGTCCGAACTAGTCCGAACATGGTACGTATGCGTTATAAAATCTTGTGATCGATAAAAATGACGAATTTTAAAGGAAAAAGGCATTATTTTAAGACATTATGTCATGTGCTATTATTGAGTGTCAAAACTAAAAATGGAGAGAGCAAGAAAACATAGAATTTAACACGTAAAAACATGTTTTGTATGACTGCACCATTGCAACGTTTGACAGGACTGAGACAAATGTGGACTATAGTATGTATCAATGCAGAAAGTTGGTTTTTGCTCCTCTATGTAGTAATAACTCAATGGCTGGGACCACATTTTGTCACTTCAATGCTTGTTTGGTTTATCTACCATTTGTTTCTAATAAGTCCTTTAAATGAAAGTGACTTAAGAACCATCGATATATAAAAGAACCACATTCACATAATCTGAGCAAAGAAAAAAACATAAAACATGTCAATGTGAGACTTGTTTTAATATTTTCAAAATCAATTTCCAGCATTCATAAGACACATTGCTACAGTATACATAAAAACGTGGTTCATGTGAAATTACGTCTGTTGGAGATAAGCCAAACAAGCACTACGGTGATGATTTGTTATACTACTCTTCTGTAAGCAAGTTTCCAACGTTTAGTTTCTCGACGTCAGGGGGCAGACCCGCGGGCTGGTAGTCATCAGGGAAAGGAAGAGATGGTCCAGAAGATAAATAGAGTGAAGTCCAAGAGAAAATAGTGGAGAAATCAAGACATAGATCATCCTTATATCACTGCTGTTATTTGTGACCTATTTTGATTTTCCGACTCTTTAAATTGCTCTTACCTACAATCTACAGTAGTTGAATGGAATAAATGATTTGAGTTAATAAAATAGTTACTGCAATAGCCAACTTTTGAATTGCATTAGTTTAAAATTTATTTTAATTTATTAGAAATTAGAAAACGAAAAATTGAGCAAGAAGAGGAAAAAAAAAGATTAAATAAATGTACTTGCAGTGATTTCATGTTGTCACTTTGAACTGATGTAAAAAATGAAGTGACGAAGAGACAAATTATATAAATGAAGACGTGCGTCTTCTTTTCAGTGATATTATGATAGTATATGAAATTTAAGATGAATATACCTACAATCGCAACAAATATTTAGGTTTTTTTTCCGTTCGGTTAATAGAGTCAGAGAAAAACATACTTGAATCGAAAAGGTATATCGCCACCTTAAGGGTAAAACTGAATAAGTGAATAAGGGAGCTATAATTGTTTTATTCGGATATACTCATTCATTCAACGCAACGCAACTAAGCTACACATACGGTGTAACTTCTTGCCACGTTCTCCCCGATGGGATAGCATGTAGGGAGTGGAACCTATTTGTTTTCACAGGCCAGAGGGCCGGCCTTACGCCAACTACTTCGATTTAAGTGGTGGTTTCCCAGCTCCCGAAGGGGCTGGAACTCATTTTTTGTAAAGGCTGAGTAAACCTTACCGGTATATTATTATATTAACACCTCAACGGGAAATCATTTCTGACGCCCTCGGTGGGATTCGAATCCGAGCTCTTGGCATGGAATATAAGAACTACTTTACCAACTGAGCTATCGACCGAACGTAATTTTTTTTTTTTTAATGGTGCACAACAGGTTACCCTAATTACAGTGCACCCTCTCAGCCATCAACAAGCTGGAAGGAACTCTTTTACCATGGATTTAAAGGTAATAACAATAATAGGGAAATTTCAAATAACAAAAAAAAACTGGTAGCGTTTCTGCCTTGTGAGCAGGAAAACTGGGTTCAAAAACTTACTTAGGTCTTCTAGAGGTCTGAAAGGAAGTAAAAAAAAACCTAGAAGAAAAATAGAGCTTATAAATCACATGTCCAAGTTGAGGAAACCAAACTAATAGGATATCCGATTGAATATAGCCACTTTCTTAGCAACATCTTTGAAGGAAATATCTTGGGAAGACAAATAAGAGGTCGCCAACTTTATACTTCTATAATTTGGAGCGATTCATAGATGTCTCCTCATATTCGCAGCTCAAGAGGAAGGCAACGAACAGAGACAGAAGATGATGATGAGTGCACTCAGTCTTCACAAGAAATGAGAACGTGATCCTTGAAGTTTCCCTGTGCACTCATATTTAGATTTATAAAATTCTGATGCAAGTTCCACACGTCAATGCTATCTTTTATGAAAAAATCCTGTTAAAAGTGGCATGCTAGCAGTGTTGTTTCCTCAATACATTTATGATAACTAGATGGATAGAAAGATCCACGTAAAATACATTTTAAGCGGAGTATCAGCAATTGACTTGATTTTTGCACCGTAAATGAACAATTTATATTAGATAAGCTTTGAAATATAGAAGAACATGTTATCATTGCATCAGTTTAGAATTAAAATTAAAACCGTGGTGTCCACAATATCCGAAATTGACTAAACCTCGGTACTTATAAGGTCGTCTGCTGTGATTGGCTGAATAAAAAGTTAAAAAATGTGTATTCGATGGTTTATTTAAATTTTTTGTACAAAATCATGGTAGAAAATTATTAATTAGATACATTAGTAACATATTTCAACAATTTTGTCTTTTTTCTAACTACTTACGTACATAGCACCATTTGATTCTAGCTTTTTTGCACACCTTATTTTAGGTAAATAAACTAATAATTATTGTAATAAATGCTAAAAAACGACTTATGTTGACGTAAAAATATGAATAAATTAAAATTATATTTATGTACTTACACATATAAGAAGTATTCGTGTTTAACTTAAAAATATCTGAAAATACAAATTACAGGAAATGAAAAGAAACCTCGACTAACAAAACAATGAAAATACTGCAAAAGCATATTACGATCGGAATCAACAATATCATAAATCATATTTACCAATTTTAGTCTAAAAAAGTAAAAAGGGTGTCATTATCTAGTTGCAGTTTTATATAAACCACTACTGGTTCAACATTTAAGAAACATACTAAAATACTTTTTTACAAACTTCATTTTTTTTATTTTTACAAATGTCCGTTCACGAGGTAGAATGTATGGCTTGGATTATTTTACAAATGTAATAAAAAATACTTAATAAATTACAATTTTCCGACACAAACCGTAGGCAATCTTTATAATTAAAGTAGGTATAGGTTTTAATTAATTAGAAAAAAACAAGTTAAAATATTGGTGATTAAATAAAAAAAAATGTTATTTCGATATTTTCACATGTATTTAATAACATACAGTTAAAAATTCTGCGAAGCACAATAAAAAACAACACTTAATACAAAATATGTTTTTTGAAATATTGTTGATTGTTTTTTTACTTACATATAATTTTGGTAATTTGTTCACCTGGCTTTTGATCGATACAAAATTGTTATTCTACTTTAAACTACTAACTATGAGATTATTTTTCAGATGTTCATACTTATTTTAACAAAAATGCACAAATATTTCTTATGATAAATAACAGTGTTTTGAGGTTTATTGTATAATTTAATTTTTCAGCAATAAAGACGTATTTTATTCATACTTCGTCTTACGAATTTAACGAAGAAACAGTTCATAAAAGTGTTTTATTTTTAATTGGAGTCTGCACAAACAAAATAAGGCAAAAAGAAGACAACAAAACATCCTGGTCAAGAATCATCACCAGAGCTTTTAGGGGCTTACTCCATGAGGACTATAGATTGTATGTATACAACGGATGCAAAGAATCCTAAAACTGTGAAAACCCATCTTTTTAAAAATAATTCATTGAGGCATATTATGGGCATTCTTTTATATTTACTTTGCATTTGAAAACAAATTAGAAATGGATATGACTTTAAAAATATCTAATTCAAGGACTTTTCCAATTGACTCGGGAAACAGTTTTTCACGTCGCGGTAGCATATACAGCAACCAAAACAAAATATAAGTTTGTAAAAATTACAACTTTGTTTTATTCCACATTTTATTTTTTATAAGTTTGTATATCGTTATCAACTCGGCTATTTGACGTTGCATTTTCTTCTGTGAAATCACCTTTTTGCCTTTATGCAGCGTTAGACCATGGACATAGCGACTTTTTTATGCAACAAATAAAACTATTTATGTAAATGAAGTATTTGACAATAGAACACACAAAATTATTTTGATTTTAACATATATTTATCTCACAATCGCATTCTAATAAATCAAATAGATTTATTGCCTATGGAATTAGAGAGTTTTTCGAATTTTGCATTTTTACAATTTTTACTTCGTTATGGAAAAAATGAATATATAATAATAATATGACACAAATGAAAAATGTTGACAAATCTACTATTTATTCTTTTGAGTGTGTAAGTAACATAAATTTCTAAAAATAGTAAACAATAAATAAACTGGAACTGTAACTTTGACGCTATTTCACTAGAATTACATCCCATTCCTCCTACTTTCAATCCATTGGTATAGATCTATCATTTTTCACAAATTTCATGACATTCTTGCTCAATTCCCGACGGATTCTTTTCACAGTTTTCCACTTCGTCTTTTGCTTATCACATTTTTTTTCATCAATACATTTTGTCAGTCTTGTATCATCCATTCTTTTCCCATGTCCAAACAGTAGTGATTCCCTTCGAGACATTTTTTTAATGCTATTGACTTACAAACTACATACAACCTACACCTTTTTGAAACAAGAAAGACACGCAAAAACCTTAGAAATTAAAAAAAGTTTATGATTCAATCTCTGTAATTATCCTTAAATTATTAATCCACATTACAAAAGTTCGATACACACCTACCTGCAAAACTGTTCAAAAATGTTCACCCAACTCACAATTACGCGACTATAAGTTGCTCATACCTCATAGAGGTATAGTATGTCAATGTCATACTACATACATTATGTATGAGTGGTGCAACATCTTTCTTTACTTTCTTCGAAGCGCGTGTAACCAACCACTTTATTTCAAGTGGGGCTTACTTGATCCCGAGAGGGCAGATGATCATCTCTTATGAAGGCTGTGTAAGCCTTGCCGATACTAGGAATTTGGGTTTGAAATAAGCACCGAATCGGAAAACATTTGACAACCTAGCCCTTTGACTTTTAAACGCAAGAGTTCTACCAATTGAGCTGTGGACTGAACTTTTTGTATAAAGGTCCTAAGACTGATACCAAAAAAAACAAAGTTTAAATTATAACTACCTTAATATTTTATGCTATGAAAGTTTTTCGTAATTCAATGCATCAGTAAGCGAATAATATATAAAAAGTATTTACAAACACTTATATACTAATGAGATGAATTCATAGTCAGATTAATACTTAAAAATTACGGTGTTATTCACACACTGCAAATCCATGGCTTAACCGCTAATTAACGTGAATTTTCCGCACAAAAAACAATGATCCATGGATCAGCTATGGATCAAACGATTTGTGAATACCCTGTATAAGATTATTCCTGATTTGATTCAAACTCAATATTAGACCTAAAACTCATTTATTCGAGTTTAACTTTTCATTTTACGTGTTAATACGATTTCGTTGGGACAAGATGAGTTTAAGCATAGCAAACCCTCTTATTAAAAATGTAGACCGCAAAGCCGATTTAATTAGTCTGAGAGAGTTGCATTAATGGAATAAAAAAAAACGCCATTGTAAAATTTATCCCATCTACCTATACATAACATGGCCAAGATTTTTTCTTCTGAGAGAGACGACTGCTACGGTTACTGCTGGTGCCAAACTGGAGGCTGGAGGAAGGTGGCAGAGGACAGAGACGTATGGAGGCTGAGGATAACGGAGGCCAAGGAGAGGTAAAAAAAAAGAAGGGACGACTGCTGATGTTTGTCAAGCTTTTTCAAAAAACCTCCCTCCTCCGTCGATCATTTGTTCAGTTTGCGAAGTCGTTCGCAAAAAAAACGAAGAAAGAAGATACCACAGGTCACTACGGTCTTACGTAGCCTGTTATAAAAAATAGGATTTTCTTAAATTTCGCGCCAACGAGAATACTTTGTAAACACTTAATGATTTATTCTCATTATTTGTTCTGCGGTTTGTTGGTAGGTATAACGTGTTGCAGTGCTAGTGGCGATTGTTTGGATTTCGCAATATTCCGGAGCAAAGGTGCAAAGTGATAATTCGCTTGAAGCATGGGCGTACCCAGGAAGGGCCAGGGTGGGGCAGCTGCCTCCCACCCCCTGGAAGTAAAAAAAATACCTAAAGCGTTATTAAATTTTATTATAATTATTGAAATAACCATATTACGACTATGGCTTGCCCCCCCCTAGAGATTGGCGATGTATCAAAACTACTGATATATTTTTTTGCTATATTGTAAATATCAATATTTCAATACTGATTTTGGAGTATCAAAATATTATAATCTTTTTTGACAATATTTTAGACAAAATTTTGACATACTCTCGATAAAAGATCTTGGATACGCCATTGGCTTGAAGGGGGGTAAATTTTCACAGCAACGTTTCAACTTTTGAAGGAAGCTTATGGCGATGATATTGTGAGTCGTATGAAATGCACTATTTGTTCTAAGGCTATAATGTGTAGTAAGTGGAAGTGGACGGGTGCATCTTCTGGTTCTTGTACTTCACGAAGTTGGGATCGTCCGTGGTCCACCGGGGCGCCTTCTCCGTGAACCTGTACACCAGCTTCTTCTCGGTCACGGGCTGCAGGATCCTCTTGGCGTAGTGGTAGCGCATGGCGCGGCTGAACTTGGCGAAGTCCATCTCCACGTTCTTCTTCTTCTCGCCCCAGATCTGCGCCACACGGACTGGCTGCACGAACCTGGAACAATGGAGGAGAACATATTAAGGTTTTTTTTAAGAAATCGTATGCGGGAGACTCCCTAGATTCTAGGAGTATATTAAACTTGTTATAGTGCCGCAGAGGTGTTGTTTACGAGCTTGGTCGTCGCTAAAAAGCGCCAATACTCAAGCAAGACCCAGTTGCTGTAAGGCTGGATGGACCTTTAGTGACCGGTCTTTGGTAAAGGTTTTATGAATCTTTCAACACAGTGAAGAGCATATTTGAAAATAGAAATAGCCAATTGAAAATGTAAGTTTAGATAATGATAATGATAATATTAGAGTGGTTAACTTAGTGAACGCTGTTTTTGTGTGAAACACACTTCAAGAGCCCTCTGCAAGCTTGGTCTTCGTTATAGAAAACGTAAATTCTCAGGTAAAACCCAATTTCTGTATGGACCTTTGGTGACCGGGCTTTGTAAAGGCACATGAATTTTTCAACTATGTGAAGAGTACATTTTGAAAATCAAATGATATTTTTTTTGTGCTCCGCCGGGAGTCGTACTAGTACTAGATTTTTAAAGAACAGGTAGGTACTAGACTTATAAAAAGCGAAAGGAAACGTTTCCATGAAATATGGAACAATCTGCTCTTCCTATTCAAAAGGTTGGTCGGTAATGAAATACTGAGAAGGACGACAGGAAAAACCCGACTTACATTAGGCTTATAGACATTTTATGCGGAATTACAAATGGATTTTACTGAATATGTGTACGAAACGTTTTGTCGGATCCGACCACGGCAGGGCATGGCTATGAATGGACCAGCCGCTGCGGTCTTGATTTATCTTACAATCTCATTGATAGATAGCAAGCGATAAAACATGGCCGTGCGCAAACAGCTGACCGAATAGTCAAATATTCTCCGTAGAATGTAGATATAATTCGTATATAGAACGTTTGATCGTTAATCAGCTGTTCACGCACAGCCATGTTTTGTTGCTTTCTATGTACTAACGATCGGTCGAAAAATCGAGACTAATCCTGAACAGGACCAACTGGATAACGTAGACCGTAGGGGAAGGCTTATGTTCAACAGCGGAAGACGCGATCATCCTAAGCTATAACTTCAAATCAACCTAATATTTGGGATTACAAATCATCTATTTTTGCACTCACTTATGAGCGCATTGATACGGTGTTGACTGTGCTGGTTGAGCGCAACTTGGTAAAGTTAGGGTCGTCGGTTGAGTGGTGTGGCGCGTTCCTGCCGAACATGTACACGAGCCGCTTCTCCAGCACGGGGAGGAACACCTGCGCGCTGTAGTAGTAGCGGATCGCGCGGCTCAGCTTGTCGTACGTCATGCTCTCGTTTCTCTTTATCTTGCCCCATATCTGGGCCACCCTATCGGTGTGCACGAATCTGCAACAAGCAGAAACAAAATACATCAGAAGGTGCTGTGGCGATCGGGGAAGTTACCCGAGGAAATGGGAAAAATTCAATCTTCCTTGACTTATAGGTTGATATGCGGCTGACCACCCATGCTGTAGAAAATGGTTCAGTTTGCCAATGTCACCCCTGTTTCAGGGAAAGTCGGCAAGGGTGTATGTTCATTTGAGATTAGGGTTTTTATGTTGTACGTGTCTGCTTGTGAAAATGCATATAATGTGAATCCTTAGGGCCTGTTGCACCAAACTCCAATCAGACAAAAATAAAAAATATGTGTGATTTCTTCCATCAAATCAAAAATTTGGTTGCATATACGTAAATGAGCTGATGTACCTCATTTTCCCTGTTCAAATCATATTATTTCCCACTTCCGAGAAATATTTAACCGAGGTCCTTAACAGGAATAAGCAATAAAATTTTATATGTCAATCAAATATTGATTGGATTGGAGGTTGGTGCAACAGGCTCTTAATGTTACATATCTTTGCAACTTAGATAAGATTAGATTATTATGGGACTCGGCACACCAACATTGGGGGAGTAAATGTGATGGTGTTCGGCCGGGTTGCTAGAGAAAAGAAAAACAAATATTTTGTTATTGGTTGGTAAGGCTGTTAGTCCCTTATTAGTGTGACGTTTTCGGGCAGAGTAAAAAAAATAAACTCAAATTTAGTAAATGTTTGGAAATTCGACATAATGTAGCCACACGTAAAATGCAACTGAGCTGCACATAGTATGCAATTTTTCCTCTAATTTTCCCAAAGGGATTGTATTTGGTGTGTGATATGTGCATATTATTATTTATTTTCACAGCTGAAAGAGCGACCTCACGTAAGTATGTAAATCGAAGAAATTAAAATGTTACACTCGAAATAAACGGATTTTTGTCCTATGGTAATGAAGTCCGAACATTCAAAGTATGGCAATGTGATGTCACCCATAAAACTCAAAGCGAATCCGAAAAAGCCAAAAGGTATATCTATAAAAAAATATTATTAACTAATTTTTGATACTATGACCCAAAAAATTTAAACCACAAAAAACATGAAAAGTGGAACAGCATTGATTTTTAATTTCCAACCTAAAAAATCAAATACAATTTCTCAATGCTTCAAATCGAACCTTCAACGTTACCTAAAATATATGTGTACATTTTTTTGTATTTAAAAAATACATTTCGGTTACTAGGCAACAGTCCGAAGTCTTAAATATCGTTGGGTCAAAAAAAAAACCAATAAGTACCGATTCCGAACATCCCAGGTTTATCGTTGTTTTTTTAACTTCCTATGTCACACGTGAATCTCGGATTTGGAAATTTCTCATGGTTAAAAATAATTAAACTCAACATACTTCATTGGGATAAAAAAATATGTGTCCAGAACTTTAAAAAAACTTGGACTCTGAGAGAAAATTATGGAAGATTGAAGAATTTGAGATGCTGTGCTGGAGGAAATGCTAATGGTGAGATCTTTCCAATAATTATACTCTGTGACATGGAAGGGGGAAATGAACCCGGTACCTCGAGAATACAATCACCGTCTTTGAGATGTAGGCACACTGTAGCGTAGGGTCGAATTTAAGCTGAAATGACGGACTTATGGATGGATCGAGTTTTCCACGCATATGATACTTGTAGGTATACCAGAGCCGAACTCCTGCTGACTGTCAAAAGACAAAAACAACGGCTTCGTAATGAGAAATCAGAAGGAAAAAGGCTCCTACATTTCATCATACAGGGGAGAATGGAGAGATGACGGGCTCCAGGGTGTCTATTCACGATAGGGGATAGAGAAGACTCATCTCGATTTTCCCCGAAAAAGGAATAAAGGTATTGTGCCTCACAATACCATTTGTTGCTTTTTCTGGTAAAATCGAAATTAATCTACTCTATCCCCTATTGTGAATAGACACCCAGGTCAAAGGATATAGATATAAGGAGTCCCGAATAACTTTGAAGAGTTTGTGAAGGTCGATGAGCGAGAGGTAGGTCCTCAAATGTCGATGTGTGTTAAATATATAATATTGTGTTCTCACGTGATGTTTACATCTTAAAAAGGAGGTACCTGTTTATCACATGAAGCAGTGGTACCCAGACTTTTTTTACAAGCGACCACTTTCATTGTTTTCAATTAACCAACGACCACTTTTACTGTTTAATAGTTGAATCCGTTTGAAATTGAACATACGCCTTAGTAAAAAATCGAACATCTTCGTTAATAAAATAATCTAGGTAGTTGGTAAAAAAAATCGGGGAAAATTGTGACGTCGCCCCGCCGTGATAGTCGGTAAGCATTTTGTACTTGGCGTTTTGTTTTTGTTTGCAAAGAAACCTACAACTCTATCCTCACATAAGTCACATTCTCATAAGACCTCACATACGACGTCATCCCGCCTAGGGAAAATTGGAATGCTCCGATTCCATTATGTTTGCATGACTGTTAAGTGGACCGATACAAAGGTTCTCACTCTGCCACACCAGAGGTCCCCAAGGACGGTGGATGACCTTAAAAAGGGTCCGCATCGAGAAAAAACGAGGATGTGAATGTGGGGCGGAGAACCAGACTGTCCGGCACATAGTGGAGGAGTGCTCCACCAGAAGACACCATCCTGGCTTATAAACCTTCCACGGATCTACATCAGGAGCAGTGAAGTGGATGGAGAGCTTGGATCTTCGTCTGTGACGTGGCCCAATGGCAAGAAATTTCATAGAACACAAGTAAGAATGCGTGTTCATGATTTAGGAAAACCTACGTCTCAAGCATGGAGAGCTTGTAGACATTTCTAGACAAATTTCTAAATAAATCCCAATTAAATAGATAAATACTTAAACAATGACATAATTATTAGTATTGTATTGAAGACTCTAGTCCTGCCTCCAGCCCGGCTAAGTGATATTATGTTTTTTCCACAATTTCAAATGCGCCGAGTCCACTACTCTGTGCTAATATTTGCGAATACGTTTTGAAAAAGCGATAAGGAATATCGCATTTTTAACAAACTACCTAATAAAAAAAGATGTGCGTTTTGGGGGATTCCCCTCTTGTTTACATACACAGGGAATCCCCTTCTTTGAAGATTACTAATTATATTATTACAATTACCAGTCTATTAGTACATATTGTACTGCGGTAAACTTGAGGAAAATATATTTAGAATATCAGGAAAGGTG
This sequence comes from Agapetus fuscipes, assembly GCA_951799405.1. NCBI lineage: Eukaryota > Metazoa > Arthropoda > Insecta > Trichoptera > Glossosomatidae > Agapetus > Agapetus fuscipes. The sequence goes on from OX637334.1 coordinate 16,387,791, forward strand.
GGCAGAACTAATATAGAATCATAATATCGTTATACGCAGAGATGGATATCTCATAAAGTCAAATGCGAATCTTGGTTTGATAAGCACAGCTAGTTTAATTATAATATAAGGTTGATTTATTTGGTGAGCGCTGTTTTATGTGTGAATCCCACCTCAAGAACCCTCTGCGAGCTTGGTCGTCGCTATAGAAAGCGCCAATTCTCAAGCAAGACCTATAGTTGCTGTAAGGTCGGTGTTAAGGCCGAGGGGGCCAAGTGGGCTGATTATTCTAGCGTGTTTGGAATATAACAACGTTAGTTCGATCCCTGCCTGGGTCATTTGACCATAACTTTGACCCTGGTTCAACAGATGTTATTGGGTAATTATTCATTGATAATTCATTAAAAGAAACAATAATGAATTATTAATTGATGATATTAATACCTGTCTCTGGCCAGGCAGAATAGGTTGGTGCATTGCATTCCTCTTCACAAATCTATTTAAAAAAAAAAAGTAAGTAAGGCTGGATGGACCTTTAGTGACCAGTCTTTGGTATTTGAATTTTTCACCCAGCGAGGGCATATTTGAAACTATAAATGTTTTTTTTTGTGCTCCGCCGGGATTCAAACCCACAACCTTCCATTTACGAGTCAGAAGTGTTAACCACTAGACTGCGGACCGGTTATGTATTATTAATCAATGTACTCATTATTTAACGTCGAGATGACACTAAAATGAAATAATTAAGGAAAATTCACAGTGAATAGTCATTAATTTCCTTTTTTATTCACATTATCAATCTGTTCAAGCAATACTTTTCTGAGTCTTTATTTTCTTCTTCTTCTTTCACATTTACTTGCGGATAACACTTTATTATTTCAAGTGTTAATTATGACAATGCGACTGTGTGGCAGAACACCAAGCTGTCCGACACATAGTAAAGTGTATAATCTATAATCTAAGTTGCAAAATATATATTAACATTTAAAGCTCATATCAAATGCATGCCCATAAACAAACACGTGTGGTTCGCGCTTACAAATGCTGAATGTGTACTTACAAATAAAATCCAAACCTCAAATGAACATCATCATCATCAACATAAACCCTCCAACATTTGCCGACCTTGAAATTAGCAAAGTGAACCATTTTTTACAGTTTGGGTGGTCAGCCTCATACCAATCTATAAGTCAAGGAATTGCCTTAAAAGTGCCTTACAAAAAAACACCCTCCTGGCCTGAAAGGCCTGCATGAAGCCACGCCAGGAGCAGTGAAGTGGATGGAGCTTGGATCTCAGCCTCCGACAAAACAACGCTACTCTTGTCAGCCATACGAAAAGAAAAAAAACTAAGTCACTAAAAACTTAGCTTTTGCATTTTTTCAATAGCAAAAAGCGCATGAAAGCCTGCAATTGGCCGGCCTATCCACACACACTAGTCAATAAATGAAATGTGGTGTTCATAATACCTACCTGCGATACTGGTGAATTTATAGATGTTATACCTTTGCGGCCTTCAAACTCCTAAACATAAATGTGTATTATTTTGTTTATGTTCAACATAATACTTTATAAATTTTAGCAATTCACCTGACATTGAATTGAACTATCAAAAGTGACGTTTTACAAGATGGCGATGCTAGTTACGATTTTCACCACGGCCACGTTCAGTTTTATGTGTGCCGATCCGTAGCTTGGCATATATCTGTCACAAATACACGTTTATTTTTTCAGTGTTTCATAGTTTAACCTAACAACATATTTGTTGCGTCAGGGATTCCCCTCGGCCCCAGAATTCCCCCAACAGCACTAAGCGGCGCAGGCGTGGACAGGTTTTACATCTTAAACGGGTTTACCGCGTATTGTTGACGTGTGATTCATACGCACGATCCGCACGTGACCGCCAGACATCAAAAGGTGGAGCAGAACAGCTGTGATGCCCTGCTGCAGACGGGGACAGTTTATAAGTGGACAGTTGACCAAAGTGTTACCCCCTTTGACTCCCTCACATTTGATTACTGTAATGCATCCGTTCCTGTTTCTCGCTATATCGAAATAGTAAAATCTAAGCCTCAGATTCATTCAATGGATCTAAGGTTTAATCAAGGATCTATCAACATGAATTTTCACAGTGTTAATGCACAAACCATAAAAAATATACTTAGATCCATTATTCAACTATTATATGCTTTTCACACTAGACGCATTCAGTCCGGTTTGTCTATGTTTTTTTTTGTATCCCATGCCGGATAGGAATAGGATAGGAAGTCTAGTAGGGTGTGAGAATATATGAAAGCTTTCATATTATTGTGTCGTCATCCTATCCGAAACCATAGAATACATTGAAAACATTAAATTTGTGCTGTATGAAAAGGCCGTTAAACTTGGTTCAGACAAGACTAAGGCCCAGTATTTTCAACGTTAGCATAGCAACTTTATACTGAGTGAAAAAGACACACTTATGCCAATCGTGTGGATAGTTAATTTATAGCAGTTTAAAGTGATATAAGCTAATGTTGAAAATACCGGGCATTAGGCCCGTTACAGACAAGACGCATTCTGCTCGCTTTGTCTATGGTTTACCGGGTGAGAAGTCTAATAGTGTGTGAGGAATGGGGATGTATGAAAGCTTTCAACCAGTTTAATCCCTGAATCCGTAGACAAACCGGGCAGAATGCGTCTAGTGTGAAAAACACTTAATAGTTCAATAATGGATCTAAGGTTTAGATTTTACTATTGCGATATAGCGAGAAACAGGAACAAATATATGACAGTAAATCAGTAATCAAGTGTGAGGGAGTCAGATGAGAATGGGAGAAGCGTTTGATAGGTTTATTGTTACGGGCGTATATATTTTGTAGAAAGGAAGAACTATCTAGCGACACAGACCTTCGACAGCGCGGTATGAAAAATGTGTAGGTATGTATTTGAAAAAAAACTATTATTGTTTGCTTAAAAATTGAAAAAATACGCCAGTATTATATTGATTATTTTCAATACTCACTCCATAACTTACTTGTTAAAAGTTTAAACAAGTTTGTACTAGTAACTAGTAGGTAGGCACTGTACAGTTTTATAGTGCTTTTAATTAGCAAGTAATTACTGGTACTTCATGCTATTTCTGTCTGAACATGCCCTGATACGTAAGCAATACGTAGAATGTACGTAGGTCGATGAAATACTAAATAATATAATGTTGGTATTTCTATATGTATAGCAACAGGAAAATTTGAACTAAAACTAAGAGTGCATTGTATTTAATTATAATATCAAAATATTATTAATTAATTAACAAGTCCATGAATCATTAAAAGATATAGTAAAATACATGTTTGTAGAGTTAGCAATTTCAGAGCAATTTCGTTCAACAACATGGGTAACAAATGCAATCAAATCTGGAAAGCAAAATTGTATAAGTTTTGGAGATAAAGACCTATTTTGTAATTTTTTACAACTTATATTAGATGGGTTGAACGTGGGTTGAACCAAAAACAAGAAAAAAATTCAAAAAAGTTTTTGTACGGAAAAGTGGACACTAAAGTTAATAAAATAAATTGCACAGAATCTGCACTCGACTTTCTTGCATAAATTAACCCACTTTATGACGTATGTAAAGCTAGAATCATCTACCAACTTAATTTATGCAGTTTCAATAAAAATATAATTTATTCAATAATAAATCAATTTTATTCCACCGCGGTGTGTACCTGCATACTCTTACAATATGGAAATAGCCATATAAATACTTAAACGAATATAAATATTTGGATAATTTATTTAGTGAGCGCCGTTTTCTGTGAATCACACCTCTAGAGCCCCCGACGATTTTGGTCTTCTCTAGAAAAAGCGCCAATTACACAAGAAAGATCCTATAGGTTGGTATAAAGCTGAGCACCCATAGTGTAAAAAATAATTAACTTTGTCAATGTCACCCCTTTTCAAGGAAGGTCGGCAAGAGTTGCAGGTTTTATGTTCATTTGAGATTTGGTTTTAATTTGTAAGTACACATTCAGCATTTGTAAGCGCGAACTTACACGTGTCTGTTTGTGGGCAAGCATTTGATATGAGTTTTGAATTTTAATATATCTTTGCAACTTAGATTCTAGATATTTTTAAGGGTTTTGATGGTTTACACGGTGAAAGTCCATTGTATATTAATCAAATTAACAAAGTTTGTCCTGATGATGCCTTGTAGGCGAAAGTGCTACAGAAATAAAATTATAAAAAGTGAATTGGAACTTTGTTAATTTGATTAATATAGATTTTAGATTATAATAGATGGTCATTGAACCCTTTTGTATGCAAACTAGGATTTGTACGGTAGGTAAACTTTTTAGTTATATTTTGAAAAAGCAACGACCAATTATTATTGGCATTTATAAATTTTTAAGAATCGCAGACTTTTATCTAATTTTAACGCTTTGACTACCAAGTAAATTTTGTAGGGAAATTTTTCACTTGTATGGTGGCTATACTTCTGATACACTTTTTGGGAAAAATAATGATGACAATATATAAGTTATTATTATTTACTAACATTTGTAGAAGATCATTTTTTTATCAACCCTCTGACTGCCGAGAATTTTTCAACTTTTTTTTTCTTTTGTATGGCAACTCCCTAAAGCGAGATTATGATGTAGAAATGATTATTATCGGTAGATAGAAATATTTTATTGAAGAATTCTTAGAAAATTTAAGAAAAATCGTTGGAGCCGTTTTTGAGAAAATCGCATTTAAAATTTTCAGCTCTTCGGAAGCCATCTTGAATTATCAAAAAAGTACAAAATCTTTCATAATGAATCATAGTGATATACTTGTTCTTTCTATTAAATCTACAACAAATTAAAATTTCGATTTAAAATTTGAGGTCGTGTAAACGGTGCTTTATAATATTTTTTTCAAATATTTATATTTTTTATTTTGTGGAAATTAATGTTGTCTATAATATTGTGGAACATTATATTTTTGTTAGCCCCTTAATTTTCGAGAAAATTGCAATTGTTTGTTTTTTTCATATGGCAGCCCATAGACACAGATTAGCAAGAGTGTTGCCATAACTAATTTATTAAGTAAAAAAAGTATTTGTGGCAACTCTGAAAATTTAAAAAAAATTCTTGGAGCCGTTTTTGAGAAAAGTGCAATTTTATGTTTTTTTTGTATCGCAGCCATCTTGAATTTTCAAGTTGGTGTAATGTCGTGTTATTCATACTTAATACATGTCCAAAAAAGTTGAAATAGCCAAAATTTGGTATCTCTAGGTCTAATACTTTGGAAAGTGACACACATACATACACACACACACACACACACACACACACACACACACATACGCGTGTCGTTGGCATCTTGGATCGGTCCGTAGTCCGTAGTGGCAACACTTCGGACTCGTAAATGGAAGGCTGTGGATTCGGATCCCGGCGGAGCACAAAAATATACCATTTATATTTCGAATGTGCTCTTCGCTAGGTTGAAAAATTCATAAACCTTTACCAATGACCGGTCACCAAAAGTCCATCCAGCCTTACAGCAACTGGGTCTTGCTTGAGTATTGGCGCTTTGTAGCGACGACCAAGCTCGTACAGCTCTGCGGCACTGCAACAAGTGTCATAGACCCCTAGAGTCTTTAGAATCTAGGGAGTCTCCCGCACAGGATTTCTTAAAAAAAAAAAAAAAAATACAGACGGACGTTTTTGAAAGATAGTGTTTTTTGGCATGTCCTGCACCAGGACAACTTCTTTCCGTGAAAACCTCGAAAACAAATTTTCACACCAAATCAATACTTTCTTTATAGCCTTCAGCTATAGCAAGAAAGTAAAAATGAAACTTTTTAAGAATTTGGGGATTAATGATTACTTACATTTCACTCAACAGTTTAATCTCTTCTGTTTTTTGTTGCGACCACTTTCCTTCACTTGTAGGTTGACATGAGGCTGACCAGTGGCCATCCATACTATAACACATAGGTCACCCCTGTTTTAGGGAAGGTCGGCTAAAGTTACAGGGCTTATATTTATTCGAGGTTTGGATTTTAATTTGTAAGTACACATACAGTATTTGTAAGCGCGAATTTACACGTGTCTGTTTGTGGGCATGCACTTAATATAGCAGTTAAATCAATTTTAACATATCTGTGCACCTGATTAAAGATAAATTTGTATGACTATCATCAACGACCACTAGGTTTAAGAAAATGAATGCGTTTGTTCGTACAAATCATTTTCGAGGCTCATGCGGACCATTAATGGTTTCAAATGGTTTAGGAACACTGCAAAGAGTATAATATCGATACCTTAAAGGTAAATAAGTGACATATTAAACTAACATGGGTTTCTCAGATAAATGCACTCTTTTTTTTATTTTCTACGGGAGAAAACAGTGCAATAGTGTACAAATCCTAAATTTACGTAGTTTTTCATGAGCACTGCCTTAAATTTAGTTCACTTACTATGAGAAGATACGCTCAAGAAAAGGTTTTATTCAGGATTTCTCAAATCAGTGAATCAGCACTAATTCAGTTTTGCCTAGTCCGGTCGATAGCTCAGTTGGTGGAGTGCTTGCATTCCACGCCGAGAGCACGGGTTCGAATCCCACCGAGGGTATCAGAAATGATTTCCCGTTTCGGTGCTTATTTCAAACCCCAAAATAAAATACCGGCAAGGTTTACTCAGCCTTCACAAGAAATGAGTGCCAGTGCCACCATTCAGGGATAACGCAGCAAGAAGTTACACTTTAGATGTAGCTTAGTTGCGTTTTCCTTGAAGGTGGTGATAAATGGGCTCCCTATAATTTTCTGTTTCAAAATAAAAATTAGACTGAAATTTGAACAGCGAAGAATGAGTTGCAAATATATATTAGCGTTTGAGATGTATAGGTGGAATCAAAAGGTAGCAATTTAGGATTTTTCCGAAAGTAAGATAAATATTATGTGGAAATACTAAGAATACCATCTTTAGTGTTCTTGGAAATGTTGTAAGGAAATCCAACTGCAAAAGTGTTTTACGAAACACAAATAAAAACGTAACTAAGCTGAAAATTGAGTGCAACTCCTCACCGTATTGTCTCCGAAGGGGTCACATGTGGAGTCAGGCGTGTGGAGCCTTTATTTTTACAGGTACCAAAAGGAGTCGGCTTAAAGCTTACCATTTCAGTTAAAGTGAGGGGTTTCCCAGCTCCAGAGAGGGCTCATTCTCATTTATTGAGAAGGCTAAGTAACCCTTGCTGGTAATTTATATTGAATTTGAAATTTTGAAATGATCACCAGCACGTTTGAGAAACTCTAGCTCCAGATCCCAGATAATCCCAAAAAACAGATCCCAGAAACAGGTCCCAGATAAAAACCCAGAAGTGTTAAAACCTCCTACCGCGCAAGCCTAAATTCGCAATGCATTGAAATGTCGATCGTTCCAACTCCCTGCATTATCTTAACAAAAGACGTTGAATAACTTTCAATATACTTACTGAAACCTCCCTTGCTCATAATTCTCCCATCTGATGATTTCAGGACAATATTTCGGATCCAGCAATAGATTTCTAAGAAATTCTGGCACAGAGACATTCTTCACTTTCTTCAAACACTTCTTTCCACTTCCCCTGGGTCTGCCAGGTGGTCTCTTCACCTGTTCTACATTTCCACAAACACTGGAAGTTCCTACTCCAATCTCCAAGTGGTAATTCTGATTTGTTTCATACAAGATTTTGCTTTCCCCGAGCGACGGCAATACATCGCATCTAGATTCTGTTTTCAGATCCAAATTTAAATATTCCTTCTCTTCTTTATAAACTGGACATTCCCCGTTGGGTCTATTGAAATCTTGCGTGTAAAATTCTTCTACAGGCTTCGGAGTATAGTAAGTTCCTTGAGACAGCATCCTAAAGCTTTGGATGCCTTCAAACAAAACATCAGCTTCAGCGCTCAAATCCTCGACGTCGGAAGACAGCAACAAGTTCAATTTATCCTTACTCATATTCAACATATCTTTCCCACTGAGGTTTGAAAGATTAACCCACGGTATTTTTGAGATAGTCTTACAGTTTTTCTGTAAGATTTTCATCATTAATTCCATTGTTTCTTGACAGTTTAAATCTTCCATTTTTTTATTTTGAAAACTACTTTGTGCATTTGTATAGTTTTGTAGCATTTCAGGTAAGGTAGTTTGTGTATTTGGATACGAATCTGACACATATTTACTGATGTCTAAATATGTACCTGGGGGAAACGTTGAGTCGTCTTCATCGTCGTTGGATTGCTCCATGGACATGAACGTGTCGTCAATTCTACCCGTCAGAAACTGGTTCGACATGGAATTTTGATGAAACTGATAACTGGAAGTTTCCAGATCATCACTGAACGTTTTGAATCCGACCATTGTCCTGGACAAGTCACCATCTTCGAAATTTTGCTCCATTACGGAATACAGCACCATCGTTTTTAAATCACTCCAAAACGCATTAAATAAAATAAAAAATGCTTTAGTTTTTTTCAACTTAATGTTTCCACTTATTACACTATACTTTTCATGGATTAAGTAGTTCTTAAAATTGATGGTTAAAAAATCATATTACTTCAACACAAAATTATGAAAAATGTTTTTTTTTGCTAGCTCAGAGCACCCAAGTAAATAAATTTTATTTTTCAAATTTTCTCTCATTTAAATTAAATATGTATATGGTAAATATTCACGCGATGTTTGTAAACGATATAATTATATCGACGGATTTCACAACCTCTCCAATGGAGATTTGATGACAGACTGATTTTGGTGTGAGCTTAGTTGGCTTTACCTCACATATTGGCAAACTGCGGCCATGTTTCGCGAAAATCAGGTCTTTTGAACCTAAGTTATGAGTTACGACTTATGTATTTTGTATTTGTGTTTGTATAAAAATATTATGTATGAGCATTATACCTGAATGCAAATGCATATTTGTAAATTCATGGATGAAAAATATTTTTTACCTCTGCTTCAGCAATAGGTACTCATAATATTAGGGTTATTATTTGGTGAGTGCTGTTTTCGTGTGAATCACAAGAGTCCTCTATAAAATTGGTCTTTGAAATTATTAGACGTCAATTTCTCAATCAAGGCTCAATTATTGCGTAAGAAATTGACTTGTTGGTTGGCAAAGCGAAGCGATTATGCGTTTTATTTTGCCAAGATGCGTCTGCAGCGGATTCTCAGTAATCCTATCCTTCATACTATTGTTATTTGGAATTCATCACGCTACTTTCCAATTACGAGTCATTCTCTATAAATCTTGTCTACTTCTCAAAAGAGACGATCATTCTATAATTTATGTTCCAAAGATATATTGAAATTTAAGCCTTAGGTATATTTAATGCATGCCCACGGCAAACACGTGTAAGTTCGTGCTTAAACAAACTGCATATTGTGTAGATACTTACACAAGAAACCAAACCCCACATGAACATAAACCTTGCAACTCCTGCCGTCTTTCCCTGAAATCAGGGTGGTATTGGTTAAAACGGCTAAAATGAACCAAGTTTTTACGACATGGGAATCAACCTTAGGTATACCAACCTATAAAACAAGGAACGATGGTGAAAGTAAACCAAGTATGTATAGGTACTTACCTATACGTGTACATTATGAAATGATCATCCTCATACCAATTAATTAATTTAGTTAATATCTAATCATTGAGGTACCTACCTAGATATTTTATTAACCTGAATGAAGAAAAATAATTCGGGGCTCACGCGATAAGAAGTTGTAATTTATCTGCAGCTTCACTGCGAGTTGTGTAAATGGATTTTTCAGAAAAAAATGAAAAAATAACAGTGACTGGAATAGTGAACGAATACATGCTCCGCGTGAGTATCAGGAAAAACAAGCTAAATAATACTATAGGTACGTACATAGCTGCGTCCATAACAGCTGTTATTTTATACACCTACATACATTGTTATTTATCTACATAATTATATCTACGCGTATTCTGGGAAAAACTATTTTATTCCAACACCTATAAACATTTTCGTATAAAGCACAACGTAGGTTGAGACTTCCTACTGAACCGGTTGTGGTCGAAATCGGAGGGTGGTGGTTTCGATTCCCGGCGGAGCAATGTTTTGTGATGAAAATATGAAATGTCTTTTCAAAAAAGACCGGTCGCTAAAGGTACATCCACTAAAATATACTTCGTCTCGCTTGAGAATGGACTCGGTACAATACCGTAGACAATAACATTGTGACGTCAAGCGGTCGGGTTGTTATACGGACAAGGCAAACAAAGAATTTGTTATTGATTGCTGAGGACGGTAGCCACATACAGGGTAATTCACAAGACGTTTGATCCGTAGCTGATCTATAGATCACCGTTTTTTTTAATGAACAATTCACGTTATGGGGCGGTTAAGCCATGGATTTGCTGTGTGTGAATATCAGTTAATGTAAATATCAGTGTGAATATCACGTGTGACGCGCTTTGTAGTGACGAACAAGCGCGTGTATCAGCATTCCATGTTGAAAGCAAGGGCTCAATCCTCTGCACTGGGGAGAAGGGTACGTTAATCTGGGCCTGCTGCAAACATCACACTTTTATGGGAATACCCTCCTTAGAGACCAATAAGAAAATATTTATGTATCTTTTCGTTTGTAGCAACATCTCATTTCCCCCCCCCCCCACTTTAAATGATACGAGTAGGTATATTAGATTTCTATGTCTCGTTCCGTTTCTAGCTTTTCATTCTGACGTTATATTACTAATTTTCTTTTTCTTTTCAAACGTTGCCGCTTCTAATTTTCATAAAATAGCAGCGCAAACTTCTTAAAAACTGAATTAAAATATTATTATGAAAAAGAATATCACGTTTCTATGTTATTTTGTTCTAAATACGTAAAAAAACTGCATTATTTTAATTTTTAACCAATGTTTCGCCAACTGTCAAAAGTTCAATATTTACGTTGATAAGTTGCATGCATTGGTTGCATGAGAAAATAATTCTCAGGAGCTTCACTTTAGTTATTATTATTGCAAAAAAATGACAGATCATATCAGAATCGGAATCAATCAGAATATCAAAGTTGCAAAAAAGACTGCTACAGTGATCCGTGATTTTTACATTGGTTCGATCTTAATTTGTGTTATGTAAAATGGTGTTCACACGTAGTGAAAACATGGAGCCATTTAATTATGAACAACTCTTACAAGATATCTCCGAACTTGAAAATTCTGAACAAAACATAATCGATTCAGAATCAAGGCAAACTGCTTTAAATCAAGATGTCAACGCTTTATACACGCCATTTACTTCACTAAATATTGAGGACGATGACAGAATATTTCCATCGGGACATGTGTTAAAAATATCTGATTTTAATGAAGATTTAACTGATGTTGATATACAAAAGAAAATTCAAGATTTAAATGGACAAGACGCTGTCAAATATATGATGAACCTTTTGGGAAACAAAAGAAAATCAGTTCTAAAAATTCCATGGTTTAAATTTTTGAATTTGACAGGCAAGGACATCTATGATTTAAACGAGGAAGATTTTTGTATTTTAGCTTCATCTGGTCTATGCGATATGGCTGATGAAGCAAAGATCTTATACAGCATGATCCATAAAGATGTACCCTTAAAAAATCCCAATGAATTAGAGGAGTCATGGCTTGAGGACTTGCTTGAGGATCCTTTTGAAATTTTGACAGAATTTGAAAGATTGACGAACGACGATGAATTTAAAATTTCTGTGCCGTTAAATGACAGGAATCTTGCTTCTTGTTCAAACGTTAAAGAAACTGAAGCCGTTTGTAAGCCGAGAGGTCCTGGAAGGCCGAAAGGAAGTGCCAAGGTTAAAGTGAAGAATGTTGCTTTACCTGAATTTGTTAGGAACCTTCTGCTTGATCCATTGTATTGCCCGGCCTATATAAGATGGGAGAATTATGAGCTGGGGAGATTTGAGTAAGTGTTTGAGTAACATCTCTTTCAGTCTCCAAATTTCTTTGTGCTCCATGTTGTGTGGTTGTCAGGCGCGTGTACTTATAGGGTATAGGCAAATACATTTCAGAATAAATATTTTCCCCCATTCCTTTAAAATATCTCATTTGAAATTGACTGAAGTGCTAACGATGGCTCCAATAGAACTTATATTTTTAATTTTAAATGTCAATATCAAGCTTAAATGTGTTTTTTACCATGTATTACCTACCTATCAGGCGCATGTGCCTGTATGGGATGCACACCACTAGTGGTAGTGTATGCTCCTGTCCCACGGACTTCCAGTTATGTTATGTGGTAGTACTCCTCCTGAACCACGGACTTCCAGTTATGTTATGTGGTAGTACTCCTCCTGAACCACTGACTTCCAGTTCACCACCTTCAGAAACTCTGCTACCTCCCTCTCAATGTTTCACACGTATGCTTCCTTTAACATCTTAACCACTGAATATTGTCAGCTATAAACTCATCCACACCATGTGATCATTATTCTTATCGTATGAGGTGTAGTACACGTCATGCGCAGTAGTAAACAATGTGTAGTATGCATATATCTTTCTTTTTAGCCCGGAGTCATTTCCTCCTGGACAATGAAGGCCTGCTAGATTCCCTACTTGTCCCTTTTACTTGTATATGCATCCTGCACAGAGTATAATACAATGATTTGTTTTTTTCTATGCATAACAAGTTTCTCTTATTACAGTTCACCCTCATAAAGTCATTATCAAGTTGGGAGGAACTTTGACCAGATCTTTAAAATATACTACTTACCTAAATTAGTGTCAAATATATCTATGTCGGCAGAGTTAATTAGAGGAACACCCCGAGTCAGGGTAGTTGTGCCATGACATCATTACAGGATAGCAGTACATGTAAAAGATCATGCTGTCTCCCCCTTGATCTGGCACATAAAGCTTCAAACTCTCTAACAGGGTGGGACTGTCAATTAGGCTGTATATGATCTTGTGATATATACGTATTCACTGCGCCAGGTACTTTTGCAAATCTGAAGATGTGTATAGTCAAGCAAAGATGTTGAGAGCATGTCGCACACGGTCAAAAGGTTAAAGACCCTGTATTTAAATTCAGTGGTTAGTGAATATGAATGGCATTATAAGAATGATGCCTTTGAACATATAAAAAATCATCAATATTTTCATTCTTATACCTTTAAGTATTTCAATTCCAAAAGTGTCTGAAAATCAGACAATGTAAAAAGACATTTATTATTTTCAGATTTGTTGATCCTGAAAAAGTAGCTCAGCTTTGGGGTGAGATGAAGAAGCATTCAGACAAGGATAAACATGAAGGCGAGAAGAATGACCCCAAGAAAGAAATGAACTACGACAAGTTGACGCGAGCCATGAGATATTACTATAAACTTGAGTCTGACATCTTCCGCCCTGTTGAAAAGCGACGCGTTTACGAATTTGGCAAAGACGCGCCCAATTACCAAACAGATGACCCTAATTTTGTAGAGTATAATAGGAAAAAACAGCTGTAGCCTTCTTATTTTGAAATTTGAGGTGTATACAGCCAAAGGTGGTAATAATGGATTTTTTCCAAAAAAAAAAACTAAAAATATAGACACAAAAAATGACATGCTTGGTGTTTCAAGCAGTGAGAATGTGTACCTTATAAAGGATAAGAAGAATAAGCTAATATTACTTTGTACAGTTTTACATAGATGTCAGACATCGCCTTTTAAAAAGCAGTAAGAGTTTTAAATTTTATAGTTACATGTATTTTTTACCATTTGTGCCATATACTGTATGTGCCATATTCATAGAAAATATTTTTAAATGAGAAAGGAATATTATGTAAAATTATAAGAAAAGTTTTTACTTTGAAAATATTTAATATTAAATGTTTCCAAAAAATAAAATACATAACTCCTATATTCAAAGGAAACTTTTGTAAGGCGAGAGTAAATATGGTTAAAGGCTCTTTTCCTCCTTGTCTTTGCACCTACGACACTGCTGGATGGAAGAGGGATCTTGTGCTTATGTCAAATCACTGTTTTAGCTTCTTCAACCAGGATTTTTTTGGAACTGTCTATCCTAAAGCAAAGAAACTCCCATTCTCCATCATCAAGGAGCATTGTTTGGAGGATGAGAAATTGAAATCCATCAGTAAGAACATGTCACCATCAGCCAAATTGTTTACCAGCCTCCAAATGAGGATGAGTACAAAACTAGCATGTGGACGAAGATTCACAAAGGACGAAAAATATTATCCCGCAGTATTTACAAGCAGAGCCCCATGGCTTGCAGGTTGCTCTTAAAACTTTTTGTTTTGCCTGCAGCCAGAGCGCTTACGCGGTTCTGCAAGAAGTCCAGGTAAACTCAGGAATTAAACCAAAAGTATTTGAAAGCCTGAAAGCAGTTGTTTCTAAACTCACTCTGATTCAAAGATTTGTTGACATTTGATGAAATGAGTCTTACATAGTGCTACAGTTCTTGACAATAATCAACGAGATCTAATCGATGGATATGAGGATTATGGCCACCGTCAGACAAAAGAGTTTGCTGACCACGCTCTTGTCTTCATGATTCGGGGCATTAAAAAAAAATCAAACAGCTAATCGGCTATGCTGTTTGCAGTGGCTCCACAAAATGTGCAGAACTGAAAGCACAAATAAAAAACATTGTAAGAGCTGTTCATACAACCGGCCTTCAAATAGTACTTAATCACAATCTGCGACCAAGGGGAAAATAATGAATCGGCTATATATTCCCTGATCTGAAAAACAACATACAACCTTCCTGCCTCATTTGATGAAAGGAATCGGAAGCAAAGTAAAGAGCTGTCATGTGCAATACATGGAAAACAAATAAAAGTCAAGTGGGAAAACATTTTAATGCTTCATGATTTGGATGCAGGGTCAGATCAAATAAAACTTCTCCCAAAACACATGGGTGGCCAGTATAATTCCTAAAATGAAAGTGAAGAATTGCACCCATGTTGTAAGTCAGCGAATGTCTACTATAATGAGATTCATGGCGAGTGAGTGTAAATCTATTAAGTAAATCCATTCAGTCCGATCGAGATAGCTCAGTTGGTAGAGTGCTTGCACTCCATGCCGTGAGCCCGGGATCGAATCCCACCAGAAATGATTTCCCGTTTAGGTGTTTATTTCAAGCCCCAAGATAAAATACTGGCAATGTTTACTCAGCCTTCACAAGACATTAGTACCAGCCCCCTCGTGAGCTGGGAAACCCCCACTTCAACTGAAGTGGTTGGCGTAAGGCCGGCTCCCTTACATGTAAAAATAAATAGGTTCCACTCGCCACATGCGAAAGCCTTTGGGGATAACGCAGCAAGAAGTTACACTATATGTGTAACTTGGTTGCGTTGCGTTTAAATAACTAAACAACTTCATCATTTTGTCCTTATAGCTTTAAACATGGAGTTCTAAATCCATGGCTTTAATTTCCCATATTCTTAATAAATGAAAGAAATTATTATGTACCTATCTACCTAGTACCTATATTATATCATCATTTCTCTGTAGGTACATAACAAAATATATATTTTTTAATTTAAGTAACATATTGCTGCACGCCATATGTTTATATTGTGAAATACATTTACTTTATTTTATGGAAGAAGTAGCAACATACTAAAAATTTGCAATTCCCAAGTGTTTTATGCAAGTAATCAACATTTTTCTTTATCAATTCTTTTTGTTTCAGAAAATGGTCATTTTCCGTCCGAAGCTGTAGAAACAGCTGATGTTTTACTATTTTTTTTATCAGCTATTTGATTCTTGCAATAGCAGTTCTGCTGTATCAAAAAATGGTAGGTAAAATTTATCGGACCGAACTGACAGACAAATCTGTACATCTCAACTTTTGGAAAGATGCAATCATAATTTTTACAACCATGCAGTTTTCATAAATAAAAAAAAACAATCGTCATAAAACATAACATAACATTGGAGGGTTGATTAATACCTGGGAATTTTTGCAATTTAAGTCTGTTTTGTTGAGAAACTTTCATCAAGATCCTAAAGATTTTTTTTTGGTGCTATTCATAGTCATGGGGGGCAAAATTTTTCACCTAGTTGTAAACATTTTGAATCATCATACAAATCCCTTTTAATCAATAATTTAATTACAGTGAATTTGATAGGAGGGAATTGTGAATTTGATGAGGGGGGGCCTTGCTTGGATACATTGAAAAAAAATTGGCAAAAGATGTTCAAAATGCTGTTTCTCGAATGATGAATCTCAATTTGGTTATTGAGTAGATGAGCTTGAACATTAAAGTTCCTCAGATTTAGATGGCATTTTTTCGATTCCCATGGAAGTTGCTAACTCCGAGGAAACAATTCACTCTTGTAGAAGATACTTCTTGTCTTGAAGCTGGTGCTGGTAATTTTGTGGCTGGATTTATTGTAAGGAAATTAAAATTGTTTTTTTTCGGAACTGTAAAACATGCAACACTGCTCTGTTAGATAATAAGCAAAATTTGATAAACAATGCAAGAGAACATTCTGAGATAAAGAAACTTCTTCATCCTAGTCATATTTTTTAAGAACATTTTATTTGATGAAAAAAAAGAACAAATTCTTTTTTGATAAATAGCTGTCTGTCATACGCCAGGGTTGAAAACAAGAGTGAGAGTAGGTTTTGAAAAAAATATTGTTTTTAAATTTTTGACTTGCTTGGAGCCAGAAAAGGTACAGATTATTGAGAATTTATGTAGAATTTATGACTGTTAAATTATTTAGCTAATTCGTGGTGCAAGCATGTCAACAGAATACCTACTGGGGGAAGAGAAAGCAAAATTATACCGAGTAATGATGAAATCAAATTGAAAACTAAAGTCAAATATGTGAAGTATTCTAAATTTAGGTATAAAAAACTATAACTTTCATTCCTATTGGCAAACAAATATTATACTAATTGATTTATCATGAAGCAGAAATTTCATAATTTTTTGTCATTTTCGTTGTTGTTTACTTTCTTGCGGCTGCCCCACTATCTGTAAAAATTAATAAGTTCCACACCCTACATGCGACTCCTCCGGGGATCACATGGTTGTAAGAAGTTGCAATTTATGTTCAGCTTAGTGGCGTTACATTGTAGTATTTTTTTATTATAAACTGTATCAAAAAATATAATTGTATAAGTGTTCTGTTTTGTCGTTGTGATGTTCTGTCATGTGATTTATTGTCATGGTCTAAATCTAAGCTGCAAAGATATGCATCATTTGAGATTCATATAAAATGTCGGGGTTATAGCCGCGGGGGCCAAGAGGGCTGATCTTTCTAGCGTGTTTCGAATGGAACAACGTTGGTTCGATCCCCGCTCGGGTCACTTGACTTTAACTTTGACCCTAGTTCAACAGATGTTATTGGGTAATTATTATTTAATAATTCATTAATAATAAACAATAATGAATTATTAAATGATGGATATTAATACCTGTTTCTGGCCAGGCAGAATAGGTTGGTGAATTGCATTCCTCTTCACAAATCTATTTAAAAAAAATGCATTCCCACAAGCAAACACGCATAATTTCGCGCTCACACATGCCGCATGTGGACCTACAGTATAAAAAACCTAATCTCAAATGAACATAAGCCCTGCAACTCTTGCTGACCTTCCCTGAAACAGGGGTGACATGGGTAAAGTGAACCATTTTTTACAGTATGGGTGGTCAGCCTCAATGTAATGTGATGTTGTCATATTGTTTTGTCACTGCTCTTCTGTTATAGAACCCTTGTAAGGAACTGAAGTCTTGGAGCTCATTTACTAAAAAACAAATTGAGATTATCATTTTATGTGTGAAAAAGATCTTGCTTGTTAGATGGTACTTAATTGATTTCTTAAATTAATTTAAAATTGTATGAAATGGACTTTCACAATGTTTAAGATTTTTTAATTTATTTAGTTCCTTGACTTATAGGTTGGTGTTCCTTGACTTATAGGTTGGTATGCGGCTGACCACCCATACTGTAAAAAATGGTTCACTTTGCCAATGTCACCCCTGTTTCAGGGAAGGACGGCAAGAGTTGCAGAGCTTATGTTCATTTGAGATTGGGTTTTTATATTGTAGGTCCACATGCGGCATGTGTTAGCGCGAAATTATACATGTCTGCTTGTCGGAATGCATTTAATATAAATCTTAAATGATATATAGGTATATCTTTGCAGCTTAGATTAGATTAGATTAGATTACTCATTGGAGTAGAGTTTTTTTTTTGTAAAAATAATAATATACCTACACTTATCTTTGAATATTAAAATGATCTGAAGTACTAAATAAAAACCAAAATGAACGCCAACATTGCCGATCAACTGTAATTTTTTTCAGTCACTGCATTATAGGCACCACTTTCGTTTCATCCAGTGTCATAATTTGCATCCAATTTATTTTACTTAAAATATGTATTTCATGTCTGTTTATTTTTCTTGGACAAGGCATTACCTATGTGCAGTTTAAACAAATAAATCAATATCATTTTGCATGCGAGCTCTCCTTTTATTATGACTTTGAGTTATTATAAGTTAATATTTTTTTATTCATAAGATCGATGAATCGTTAATACTTATTTCTGGCAAGGACGAAATCTGGTCAATGGCATTTCTCATCAAGAATTTGTTTTCAAGGGAAGAACGTAAGTATGTGAGTCCTTTGGTCGTACCTACTTATATACCTACATATGGTCGTATACGTTTTATATGAAGAGGCATTTGAAAAGTCCGTTAGCACACTTTAAGCAGCTAAAACGGTTTGCAGAAGGTGAAATTAAATTCTTGAACGGTTCTCGCGTGAGGAGAATACGAATTATTGCTGGTATATACTTTAGTTCTAATACTTAAATAAAACGGCCATTGATTCAGTGGTTATAAAATTTAAGTATGACATTGTCGTCTCTCAATGAAAATTGGCGACCGTCGTAGCAATTTCGATACTGATGCACAAAGAGAGGTCTTGTGCTTTTGTCAAATCACTAAATTTTTTCAACCAGGATTTTTTCCTTCGACCTGGAAACCGGTATATTAATCTTCCCTGTATGATGAGATATGGGGACAATATTTAACATTTCTCATTTTGTTGGCCAAATAAGTAGATATTGTTTTCCCTTTTGAAGGACATAATTTTTTTTTATGGCAAGACTAAAAATAAAAAGTAAATCTTGCCTGAAGCATTCAGTGTAGGTAGGTATTTTCCATTTTTGAACCGATAAAAAATGCATCAGGTCAGCATATATACCTCCTACCTACATATGTACTCGTAGCATGCAACTTCCTGTCGCGTTATCTCCAAAGAGTGGAACATGTTTATTGAACCAGGTAAGGAAGCGGGCAAACATACGCCTGTCATGCGCCAACCCCTGAACTTGAAGTAGGGGTTTTCCTGCTCCCGTGGCTGTAGGTAGGCTCTCATTTATTCTGAAGGCTGAGTAAGCCTTGCCATTAAAACACCGAAACAGGAAATCATCTCTGACTTGGTGGGGATCGAATCCTAGCGCTCTGGCCTTGAACGCAAGTGTTCCACCAACTGAGATATTGGCTGGAAAAAACAATGTAGGTACTGTAATTTACGTATTTTCCGTGGTGCACAGCCTGCCGACATGATGGATGTCTTCCTTTCACATGCATTGCTCACCGCACAAAGGCGAGAGGATGTGAGGTATAAACGTGTAGGTTATCGCGTGCATTATGCGATTAACAATGTAAATGGTAATTGTAGTTTTGTCACTATTTTCACCGCTTTTCGTTGGCGAGGCGTTGGTTTTCAAAACGAGGCAAATCAGCCTCTGATAAAAGCACTTCTTAGTTACTAGGTACTACTAGTTAATTTGTATACAAAATGAAAATAAGCACCAACTTATATAATAAGTATAATAAGTACATTCTTAATTCATCGTGCAACAATGATGCCTCCTTAGCATGTTGGTTATGACTTCAAAGAAACGCTGAGAATATAAAAAATCTCCAATAATGGATTGTCCAACGTCCAAATTTGTAATTTTTTTTTTTCAATGTTAGCTTGCACACTTACTTAGGTACTTAACAACCGAAATTTCAGTTTGAAATCACATTTTGAGAAAAAATGAGAGAATAGTGATCATTTGTGCGATATTTGTGGAGAATTTCCTTTTCGAAAGTGAAAATCTAGATAGATTTTTTAAAGTGTGCATTGTTTTCATTAACGTAACAAAAAAAAAAACACGAAGAAACTATACTGCTCTATTTGTTAATTTTGAAATTATCATGAAAGAAGTACCAAATAAATTGCACAGAATCTGTACTCGACTTTCTTGCAAAAATTAACCCACTGTATGACGTATGTAAAGCTAGAATCATCTACCAGCATAACGGCATAACCGTTTCAATAAAAATATAATATATCAACAATAAATCAGTTTTATTCCACCGCGGTGTGTAGGTACCTGCATACTCGTACAATATGGATATAGTCATAATATAAATATTTGGTTGATTTATTTGTTGAGCGCCGTTTTGTGTGAATCGCACCTCAAGAGCCCTCTGCGAGGTTGGTCTTCTCTGGAAAAAGCGCCAATCACACAAGAAAGATCCTTGACTTATAGGTTGGTATAAAGCTGACCACCCATAGTGTAATAAATAATTCACTTTGTCAATGTCACCCCTGTTTCAAGGAAGGTCGGCAAGAGTTGCAGGTTTTATGTTCATTTGAGATTTGGTTTTAATTTGTAAGTACACATTCAGCGTTTTTAAGCGCGAATTTACACGTGTCTGTTTGTGGGCATGCATTTGATATGAGTTTTTAATTTTATTTAATCTTTGCAACTTAGATTTTAGGATCTAGAATCTAGATTATTAAAGATGGTCATTGAACCCTTTTGTATGCAATCTAGGACTTTGTATGGTGGGTAAACTTTTTAGTTATATTTTTAAAAAAGTAACGACTGATTATTATTGGTATTTATAAAATTTTAAGAATCGCAGCCTTTTATCTAATTTTAACCCTTTGACTACCAAGAAAATTGCTAATAGGTACATATTGTATGGAAAATTTTCACTTTGTATGGCGGCTATACTTCTTACTCACTTTTTGGAAAAAATAATGATGGCAATATAAAAGTTATCATTATTTACCTACAGTTGTGGAAAAATATTTTTTTATTAACCCTCTAACTGCCGAGAAATTTTCAATATTTTTTTTATTTTGTATGGCAACTCCCTAAACCGAGATGATGATGAAGTAATGATTATAATCGTTAGATAGCACTATTTTACAAACGGATTCACAGAAAATTTGAAAAAAATCGTTGGAGCCGTTTTTGAGAAAATCGCATATAAAATTGTCAGCTCTTTGGAAGCCATCTTGAATTTTCAAAAAAGTAAAATTTTTTTGATTACGAATTAAAGTTATAAACTTATTCTTTCTATTAAATCTAAAACAAATTTAAATATCTTGCATTTTAATGGGTTTTTGTAATATTTTCGATTTAAAATTTCCGGTCGTGTAAACGGGGCTTTATAATATTTTTTTCAAAATTGTTTTTTTTAATTTTGTAGCAACTTATGTTGTCTATAATATTGTAGAACCTTATATTTTTTTTAACCCCTTAACTTTCGAGAAAATCACAATTTTTTGTTTTTTTCATATGGCAGCCCATAGACACAGATTAGCAAGAGTGTTGACATAACTAATTTATTAAGTTAAAAATTAATTTGTGGCAACTCTGAAAATTAAAAAAAAATTTTTGGAGCCGTTTTTGAGAAAAAATAAATTTAATGTTTTTTTTGTATGGCAGCCATCTTGAATTTTCAAGTTGGTGTAATGTCGTGTTATTCATACTTAATACATGTTCAAAAAAGTTGAAGTAGCCAAATTTGGTATCTCTAGGTCTAATACTTTGGAAAGTGACACACATACATACACACACACACACACACATACACACACACACATACAGACGGACGTTTTTGAAAGATAGTGTTTTTTGGCATGTCCTGCACCAGGACAACTCATTTCCGTGAAAACCTCGAAAACAAAAACAATTCACACCAAATCGATACTTTCTTTATAGCCTTCAGCTATAGCAAGAAAGTAAAAAGTGTCTTATGACTGTGTTAGCGGCTAGAGGTTTTGAATAAATATCTTCCATTTTACAGGTATATATAAATAACTTTTTTATGTAGGTATATTGTATAATTATACAATTATTTTAAAATTTCATTGATTTATAGCATAATGTGAGTCTAATCACCCATACTGTAAATTGGTTCACTTTTGGCTTTTGCCAATATCACTCCTGTTTCAGATGAAACGTACGCAATGAGTTGCAGAGTTTATGTCCGTTTGAGGTTTGGCTTTTATTTTGTAGCAGGATCTAGGTAGACATGCAGCATCTGTAAACGCGAACTTTCACGTGCCTATACTTCAAGGGGAGTATTAAAAACCTATGTATTGTAAATGCTATAGGTAAGTACCTATATCGATGATTACATCTAATCTAATCTAAGTTGAAAAAATATGTAGGTAACATTGGGGATTCAGACACGTACAAGTTTGCGCTTGTACATGCCGTATGTGAAACTAAAACATTAAAACCGAAATCTCAAATGAGCATACATCCTGCAACTCTTGCCGTCCTTCCCTGAAACAGGGGTGACATTAGCAAAGTGAACTATCTTCTACAGCATGGGTGGTCAGCCGCATATCAACCTATAAGTCAAGGAACATAACAGATTATCCTTATAGATCGTGGATTAGTATGGTTCTGATTTGGATTGTGGCGCCGTTTACCGTTAGGATGCACCGTCAACTGCAGACAATACATCACCAGCACACTGTTTATGAATTAATTCGTTGGTTTTTGACGGTCCCAGAGCGTTGCCACATCTCATTCGCTGCACTCTTTGTCTACTACAATAACATAACAACTAATTTTAATATTCACCGTCATTTCCTACACCGACTAAACAGAACAGTAAACACTGATCCCTCCATCCAACGCGGCGGAGCGCCATATTGGAAACATTTAACTCGGAGACTTATTCAAACTGGATATATAATTAATAACAATAAAGATAAAGATAAAGATAAAGTAGAACCTCTATTATACGGACTATTGGGGACCGAGCCTACATTGGATTATGAAAACTTATACAGACTTAAAAATAGCCTCAATCACTTTTTAATTTTTTTTCGTATTATTTACATATAGCAGGTAGGTAGTAACGTTTTACAAACCTGTGATTGTGAATAGGTATATTATGTATGATGTATGAAGGTATATACAGGTATATGCAGGCACATGAACAGAAGTAGGTATAACAAACGCGTTTTTAGAAGCAATGTCTCTGAGGAGAATATAATTAGGTAATTAATATTTTTTTGTATTTTAAAAATATTTTTCTTTGGAACTTCTTCTTCTTTTGCCCACGCACGTCGTTAGGAAGGTCAAATTGAAATCTCAACTAAACTCAGATAATTCAGGTTAAAAAAATAGACAAATATAAGGATGATTTATTTGGTGAACGCTGCGCTGTTTTTGGATCTGCGATTTGTCGTCACAAATAAGCGCCAATTCTCAATCAAGCAGGACACAGTTTTCTGTGAGACTAGGTTTAATTTTGGTGGCAGGTCTTTGGTAAAGGCAAATGAATTTATGCAACCCAGCAAAAAGCATTTTGGAAAATTAAGTAAATGAAAGTTTTTCTGTGCTACGCTGGGGAACAACTTCCTCCTGATTACGAGCGCGTAGGCTTTAACCATTAGACTACGAACCGGTCTTCACCTCAATTGGTAACTCAGTTCACTTTGTAAACGCTGTTTTTCCTAAGTCTTCGAATTATTTTTTAACTAGAAAGAACATATCACGGTGCAGATAGGTTTCATTCTTGTCCGCACCATTTTATAAACCAATGATTTTTTCATGGCACCTCCATTGTCAACTGAGTGTAAAAGAATTCTAAACAAAAAAATCAACAACCGCATTTTCCATTCCATCATTTCAGTTTAAGCTCTCAAGAAAGTAGCATCCTAATGAAACAATAATAATTATATAATTAATAATTAATAATACCGAATTGCAGAAGTCAGTTTTTCATGCTATTGATATAACAGCTGTAGTTTCAATGTTTATTCTCGATATATATTTTTACGACTTTGCCTAAACATCTGTTAAAATCATTTTTTTGTATTCAACCAAAAAAGGAAACAAAAAAATATATTCTTAACCATTTGAAATAAACAGTAAGCAATTTTCCGTACAAGTAAAAGGAACTGCTTCGAAACTAAATCATAAATAATACCTATATTTTAAAAATGTCTCTCACTTTTTATGAAAAAAAATACTAAATTTTAAAAGTGATGATATTTTTTTAGTAATTCATTTTTGATTTCTCAGCAATAAATATGCGTGTGTAGCTAAATAACTTATTAAATAGTTTTTCCAAATTCTTTTATGTAAATAAATAAATTTCAACATTATTTATTTAGTGAGCGTTGTATTAGTGTGAATCACACCTCAAGAGCCCTTCTGTAAGGCTGGATGAACTTTTCTGACCGGTCATCTGGTCAAGACATATGAATTTTTCCACCCAGCGATTTATTATTATTCTAATGGATAAAAAAAGTTTTTTTAATGGAAAACGGAGCTTGAAATCGTTTGCAAATACAGTGAACTAAAATTTAAATAAGCTGTACACACTACACTTTAAGCCATGGAGGATGATAAAGGTAAGAAACGCTTTTTCCTATGTAGGTAAGAATTGAGTTTTTCTTGTCATTTTTAATTCATTAGATCCGCACGTGAATTGGCATAAAAGTATTGTGTCGTCACCCGGCCGGTTTGCTAGGGAGATTTTCGTTTAGGTTGCTAAGGACAAACGTCTCATACAAGACTGAAGTTTGCTCGCCAAGAAAATAGTTCCAAATTTAAATATTCCGACGTCATTGTCATTTAAACTTGATTTTTTGAATACAATACAAATAGATATTTTGGGGCTATTCCTAGACATTTTAGTCGTCGGTTGAGCCCATGCTTTGACATACTAATGATGCCTGGGCTGAAAGTCTCATCACCACGGTCATTCTTACCTACCGAATTTTGGTAATATTTGTATGAAGACTAATCAGCTATTCACTTGCGGCCATCTTGGATTAACAGGTCATCATACAAATGCATCATTAGTTTGTCAAAGCGTGGGCTCAACGGACGACTAAAATGTGTAAGAATAGCACCGAATATGTCTCGAAAATTGTATTACTAACTTATTTTTGACTTAATATTGTACACAACTTTGAATGAATTTATAAATTTTCAGATAATTAAAAAGAGAGCAAGAACTAACGAAATGTAAAATGTTTAAGAAATCCATTTAACCATAACCAGTTAATAATTTTGTGAAGGCAGTGCCTTGTTGTGCTAGCCATTTGTCTCTGTTGGTCGCCACCCTCTTGTAAAGGCAGTGCCTTGTTGTGCTGACCATTTTTCTTTACTGGCCGCCATCCTCTTTCACTGCCTTGTTGTGCCAGGCATATCATAATATGCCTGGCACCAGCAGAAACATATTTCTGCTGGTCCTTTGGAGTTGTGAGAACAGGAGGCGATATCTATGAGCCGCTTCAGATGGTGGATATGTATGAAACTCTTAGGCGACCTCTAGTTCGCCTTCCCGAGATTCTTCCTTCAATGATGTGGCTAAGGAATAAAAAATAAAAATTTATTAATAAAATTAAATACAGTGTTGTAGTCATGACATTGAACGAAACACAAGGATTAAAGGCCAATTAACTTTTCATGAATATAAATAAATACTTGAAGCATAAAAAAACAGTGTTCTGCCTCGCAGAAAAGACGGAAACTGAGTTAAGCTACTGGAGCCTGAAGGTTTCTACTGATTAAAAAACTTATTTTACCTATACCTGCATTATATTTCAATAAATCACTGCACTTTATTTTTTTCATCTGGCAAGTTTTTTCCTTAGATTTGATTTTAAATAAGTAGAACAATACAAATTCGTATCTACAGTGTCCACGTATAATAGGACATATAGAGAGGTGGAGCAGATGTAGAAGACGATTTTGGAGAGATCGTGGCTCCAGTATTAGTCACATGTAGCTGATAAGATGGCCCATATGGAAGACTTCTTAAAGATAGCTGGACATCCTCATTTTAATATTATCTAAGAGCCGATACCACAGATCGCCGATACCAAGTTTCTTGTGAATAAAATATCGATATCCATACGTCTAAATCGAGAAGAAGAAGAGCAGTTGAGTTTTTTTTATCCATCTTCATTTAGAAGTCCATTCGAAAACTCAATTGGTAGAACGCTTGCTTTCAAAGATAGAGGGCATGGGTTTGACTCCACCGGACCACAGATAATATCAGACTTTCATGATTTTAATTTTTGCTGTTTGCTACTTCTCACCCATTTGATTTACTACCCGGCAAGATTTACTTAACCTTCAGAAAACACGAGAACCTTCGTCTTCGGAGCAGGGGCATTAGGGATGTATCCTTCTTGACCTCATCCTCACATCGCAGCTTTTCTACCCACCCTGGCCTCCTGGGTGTCCATCAAGGATCCTCTCTGGTACCAGTGATGTGGTCATCCTCTGTATGTCTGCCCACCTCAGTATATTTATTCTGATATCAATAAAGAGCTTGGGGGCTATTTAACATATTTTTACAGGTTGACTACGACCACGAGTAGGGTACCTATACTTTATATATATTTTTTAGTAAATGTAGGTCATTTTTACTCAATAATAGGGTATTTGCAAAAGTGAGGAATATGATAAAAAGTATATTATTTTGATAGATTTCGAAAAATCAAATAATAATATGTTGATTTGAAACCGAAATTTTTTTTTTTCGATTTTATATTTAAAAAAGAAAAAATAGATATTTGGACAAGTTTTTAAACGGATATGAGATCTGCTTCTGCTATTTCCGGTGCTGTGACGTCATATGTTGACGTCACTTTCTTTTATTGACATTCCATACTCTGTTGACATGTGTTGTTGACAACAGAAACAAATAAAAACAACAGAAACAAATGAAATGTTTTTAAAAAAACACACAAACTTGTTGAAAAAACAAGAGCCTCAACGATGTAAACATGAAAAAGCGATGTTTGAATGACATGAATGTGAGGGCTGTCAGTTGATACGGCGATGTTTACAAGACCGTGACGTCACGCGAGAAAATTTCATCTAGTTGCGTTTTGGCGCGAAAATTCAAAAATCGATTTTAAAATGCTTATAACTTTGCTAAAAATACAGCTAAAATTAAAATTCAACAAGTTTTGGGCTAATAAAGCATAAACGAATTTAAATCACGAAAAAAAGAAAAATGTGAAAATACCCTATTGAATATAAGCCAGTCTAGGTATTGACTTTTTTGCCATAAAATGATTGTGTTAACAATATCGCACGTTTAATAATAAAGAGCAATAACTCAAAAAACATGAATGTTGGGAAATCACGTTTAAAGTTCAGACAACCAGTACACCTTGTATGGGATGAAAAAGGCGGCCGATGTTTTATCTCGGTCATATTCGTCCAAATTGAACGGCTGTCACATTCTACCTATTCTTCTCGCATTGTTCTTGAGTTTTATTACAAAATCTCGATTTTCCCAATTTTCGAGTTATTTCTCTTTATTATTAAACGTGCGAATTATGTCTACAAAGTTTGTTTTTAGTAAAAACCAGCGAGTCTTATAGATGTTAAATACATCTATGCAATATTTTTACAATATACCCAACACCCACATTAAATAATTATTAACTGATCAATTCGATAAATAAAAAAGGCCTATTGTAGAAATGAAAAGTTTCCTTGATATGAGGCTGACCACCCACATTGTAAAAATTTGTTCACTTTTGATATTGCCACCTGCGTTTCAGGGAAAGATGGAAAGAGGATAGTTTATCATTTGAGGCTCATTTATTTTTCTTGCAACCACACATGCAACATGCGTAAGCGCGCAGGTACGCAGTGTCCGGTCGATAGCTCAGTTGGTACAGTGCTTGCATTCTACCCCGTGAGCTCGGGCTCGAATCCCACCGAGGAGGGTGTCAGAAATGATTTCCTATTTCGGTGTTTATTTCAAACCCCATAATAAAAATACCGGCAAGGTTTACTCAGCCTTCACAAGAAATGAGTACCAGCCCCTTCGGGAGCTGGGAAGCCCCCACTTCAACTGAAGTGGTTGGCGTAAGGCCGGCCCCCTTACCTGTAAAAATAAATAGGTTCAACTCGCCACATGCGATCCCTTCGGGGATAACGCGGCAAGAAGTTACACTATATGTGTAGCTTAGTTGCATTTTTTACTTGCGCTTTTTACGCGCTTATGCAAGTACTTGCACGTGCTTCAAACTAAGACTACAGATAGTAAACCACAACTAGTAAACCTTAGGTTTAATATAAAAATATGAGTGCATTTCAATGAGAAGTCGATACGAGCGATTGTTGCGATTTCACAGAATTAAGAAAAATCTTTATAATAATAAGTTTTTATAAGTAGGTGCAATAACATTGTTTTTTTGTGTCAAAAAATTTCGCTTCCATTTATAAAGGTCGAATTAACTTTCTGAAGTTATAAAAGCATCGATTTTTACAGATTTTCTTAAGTTAATATTTATTCTTTTGATAAGTCACTTGTGTAGTGTACTACTTGTGTAAAATAATATAATATTAAGAAATAAATACTTTTTTGCTTTGATACCTATAATAAAAAAACGACACTCTTGCCCTCTTCACGGAAAATTGTCACCACAAAAAAAAACTTGTCTAAGAAATCACGTGACAGTATTTAATCTTTTCTAGACCTCTTATGTGTTCGAAGCCCGCAAATTTGTCATAGAAAAAAAAGTTGTGACCACAGATCACGGAATATATAGTTGTGACTTACACGGTCAGTTTGCAAAGACGAAAGCTAACTACTTACCTACTACCTATTCCTTTATTGGTTGTTGAGGACAGTCATACCTATTGTTAAGTAGGTAGGTACCTACCCTAGTTCCATGGATGTGTGGCGTTTTTCCTCTGACGGCAGTCCCAGATAAGAAGGTACGATTGATGTTTCCTTGCCAAGAAAAAAGTTCCAAATTCAAAAATATTCGGACCTCATTTAAAACTTTCTATGGGAAAACGTCACACTTCTTCTTCTTATTCTTCTGTATGGCGAATCCCGCGGAGAGCAGGGGCGCCAGTGTCAAGTTAAAACGTCCCACTTGCAACAATATTAGTGTATTGTCCCTAGTAAACCGGCCGTGTGACGACGGAGTCCATAATATTATGATCATTAAAACATTGTATTTTTTTAAATAAGTACCCAAGTTATTATATTACCCACTTGAGCTTTGTGACCCTACGACATCATGTTTTTTTTTTATTAAAATTCTTGTCACTTTCTTTTATCATTATAAATCCATGTTGCAAAATATGACAATATTTTATGAACGTTCTGTAGGTATTGATAATGAATTTACAGTGAATGATGGATTATAACATTTTTGTGTATGGAACAGAAAAAGAAGAAAACACAAATGACATCTATCTAATGTCAATGTTGTGGTCAATGTCAATGGCGGGATTTTCGCCTTGACAATGTAATTTTGTAAATATCTTTTATTTTAATTCTAGTTCTTAATCCATGATCACGTTAAATAAATATTGAAAAATTAAATATTCTTACAGATTACTTTTATAAGGGCTTATGTCAAAAAAAAATCATGAAAAAGAATAATCGATCGGATAGTTGTGATGTGCTTTAGCGAAGAAAAAAAACAATTCATGTCGTATAGTAATAATAATAATAACAAGGTTAATTAACAAAGATATTCATTGAAAATCAAATAAATATTATATCTTATTCATAATATAACATCCATGTTTTGACAGTTCTTTTTTTACAATCAAACAATCCAAGCTCTATTATTTTAAAAATTCAAACGTGAGGCTCATTTTATCTAGCCAGGGCCAATTCAAATAATGCCTACCTGTTCATAAGCAAAATTAAATGTCCGGCTTAGGTACTTTTTGATTAAAAACATTTTCTTCACACGTTTATTGCTCATAGCAGATTTATTTTTTACTTATTGTTAGGGGAATGCAAATAAATTAAGTCACAAACCTTTTTTATTTAGTTGAGTCTACACTATAATAATAATAAAAATCGTATTTTTGAAATTTTGTCATGCAGGTCTAGGGGACTAAGGTACTCAACAACCTTACTTACTTAGCGAGTCCGGACTTAAGACCTTACCACTTGACAATATTCAGTGACTGGCATCAACCTGTCGTTTGCCATCCTTAGTCCTCATTACAGAAAGTCTGCATCAGCAGGTATGGCAGCAAATGGAGATCACCCTGCACCCCCGCAGTTACACCTCATGTCCTCCTCTCTCCAGGAAGCCCCACTTAGTCAGTTGAGGGTTATCTAGGTAGGCAGTGACGATTTTAGTACTACGAGCGCCCTGGGCGAGATTTCTAAGGCATCCATCCACCATTCAAATCCATATGAAAAACATATAAAGGGGCGCCTGTGGCGCTCGATTGTGCCTGGCAGCCTGGACAGTCGCCCAACCGCCCCCTACCCCTGCGCCGGCCCTGTAGCTAAGGTAATTTTTACTATGCGCAGTGTTAGTGCTTTCAAATAACATCATCTGGGAGCAATTGCCAAGTTCTAGTCTCCACATTTCCTCTCTGCGCTTTTCTACAGGCCCTAAGGTTAGCAATAGTTAACGATAGCAACCAATAACAAAACATTATTTAGCCTTTTTCCTAGCAACGTAACCTTGCAACGTCAACTTTTTTGTCCATATACACTGTGCACTCTTCATTTTATGGCTCCTTTCACCTATTGCCAACATAGTTTATATAATTTGATAATATATAATTTATTATCTTGGGGATACTCATATTTAATTTTTACTTTGTTCCTACTTGAATAATGACTAATATAATGAATTGAAGTTCTCTATTTACTATTTGAACACAGGGACAGATTGTAAAGTATTTATGTTTTAAAGATTTTATTTATACTAACATCAAAGTAGAGTTGTGACAGAAGAGCTAGAATTTGTCTACCTTGAAGCTTGGACATCAGTGACTTATTGTTACAATCAGTTCCTAAGTAACCGTCAATGAATTTGTCATAATTGTTTGTTTATGGTTTGAACGGTTTTTGCACAGATGTTACAAATTTGATTGTTTCTCAGCGGGCAAATGTCACATGTCTATGTAACTAGACTGCTTAGTAAGCAATAACAAAATATTAGGTAACCTCAACCTCAGAAACCTTGCCGTATGATTTCATATTTTTTGGTCATCTGATGACTGATACTATTGTTTTTAATTATGTAACTTTAGTCACACAGAATTTTTTTTATTAACATATGAAATTGACATAATATAGTTTGCTTCTGTATTCTTGATAATTGCATACGTATAGCTTCCAATTTTTATTTGAACTAGTTAACGTCATCCAAAGCATTTATCTATATCACACAGCAATAATAATCACCTTTTTTATGGATCATTTAATTTTGAATAATTAGGCAGTTTTTACGTCATTAAATAATGACAAAATAGTCATGACTGGGCCGGCAAAGATGGAGCACGCTTTGAGATAAACAAAAAAAACTTAAAATCAATATTAAAATTGTATAAATAGTTTAAAAAATCAATGAAGATGCAGCGAGGATCGGCGAATAGTCTCCTGATTACGGGAAGTAAGTATTTCTTTTTAATACATACATTATCATTGTTGATAATTAGTTGTTATTCCTGTTTCTTTCATTATTGTTTTCCTCAGGAGTCGCATAGAATCAAAGCGGCAATTTAGGTTTTTCTTTGAAAATGAAAGAAGTATAAACAAACACAGAAAATGTATTTTTTTGTGTTTCATATAAATTTATCTCATTTTTTGGGAAAAACCCTTTTTGTTTCTGTATGTCTTTCTGATTGTATATGACTCCTATAATGTATTTTATTTTTTATTACTTCACTAATAGGTTGGTATGAGACTGAATACCAATACTGTAATTAATTTATCTACCTCTTATACCATCTCTGTTTAGGGGAAAGGGGGCCTGTACTTGTCACAAACTCGCCACACTGCCTGTTTTCTAGCGAGGTGGGATTCACTTCACGTTATAGGTTCCTTGATTGATTTGTACTCATATAATTGTTCATTGTTATTAGATTAAGAAAGAAAACAATAATGTTATAAATGCATTTATAAATGCTTTAAGAGCATTTTTCTTATGCTTTATTTATAATGCTATAAAAGCAAAGTTTTTACTTAATATAGTTGGTGTTAAAGATAACACTATAATCATAGTTATGAGATGTATTATTATCAAAGGTTTAATTCGTCCAGTCCGTAGTTTAGTGATCAACGCTGCGGACTAGTTATCGGAAGGTTACTGGTTCGATACCCGATAGAGCTTGTGAGGGTTTTTCTTACTTTATTTTATAAGGATCTTCAATGAGGTGTTTGGCCGTGCTCTGAAGAATTATGACTGCTTGAGTGCATAGCGCCAGGAATCATATCACTTACAAAAGAGGATAATGAACCAAAACTTTATAAACACTTTTATTTATCCACAATCACAATATATAAATAATAATTTATTTATCCACAATCACAATGTTTATATTATTATATTTACCACAGCAATATTGATTATATATAACCAAAATTCACATGCTTGTGGCTCTCCCGCCAGGGAAGCTTTTTTTTTCTTTTTCTGCATTCTTTTGTTTTTCTTTCTTTATTCAAATTCAAATCTAATGTTCCATTCCACCAAACAAACAAATTCATCTCCTTACAAGCTCAACAAAATTAACATTTAATTTACAAATTATGTTCTTCGCTGGGTTGAAAAATTTGTGTAACTTTATCAAAAACCGGTCACCAAAGGTCCATCCAGTCTAACAGCAACTGGATCTTCTTTGAGTAATTGCCATTTTGCATAGCGACGACCAAGGTATGACTCTTGAAGTATGATTCACACAAAAACAACTTTCATCAAATAAATCATCCTAATATTTCTAATTATCCATCCTTATACACAAGACAGTTTGCGTTTACGCTTACTGTATGATCTTCGCTTACTGTGTGTACTTCCGTAAGAAAATCTTGTCTGCATCTATATATATAATGCCCTTCGCCGTCGTCGTTCGCTTACAATTTCAATTTTCAAAATTAATGCCATCACAGAAGATGAAAAACATTCCTGATCTATGACAAATTAATTTTTGTATATATGCTGCAATGCTGCGAGCTTTCGCGTTTGTGTTTACAAATGTATGAAAACTTTTTTCAATAAACCTGTTTCTTCATACTGGAAATGTATGGAAATAAATTGACATCTAGCGGCAAAACGGGAAAGTTTTTTTTATATTTTCTTTTATTTCATGCAAATTAAAAAAAAAATACACAAAATAAAAATGGATTTAAATCTGTAATCTAAGTTGCAAAGATATACAACATTTGAGATTCATATTACATGCATTCTTACAAGCAGACATGTATAAGTTCGCGCTTACATATGCTGCATGTGTATTTACAACACGACTTTTCCTCAAACAGAGATAAAATTTGCATACCTTGACTGATAGGTTGGTATGCGACTGACCACCCATACTGTAAAAAATGGTTCACTTTGCCAATGTCACCCCTGCTTCAGGGAAGGTCGGCAAGAGTTGCAGGGCTTATAATAATTTGAGATTGGGTTTTTTATATTGTAGGTCCACATGCGGCATGTGTGAGCACGAAATTATGCATGTCTGCTTATGGGAATGCATTTAATATGAATCTCAAATGATACATATCTTTGCAGCTTAGATTTAGATTTAGAATTAGATTTAGATGGTGAACCATTACTTACAGTATGGGTGGTCAGCCACATACTAACCTTTTAGTCAAGGAAATTATTTTGTTTAGTTCTATAATCTAAGTTGCAAAGATACAAGCACACACTTATAAGTTCGCGCTTACACATGCTGCATGTGTCCTTACAACATAAAAACACAATCTCTAATAAACATAAGCTCTGCAACTCTTGCCCATCTTCCCTCAAACAGGGGTGACGTTAGAAAAGTGAACCATTTTTACAGTATGGGTGGACAGCCTCATACCAACCTATAAGATAAGGAAATTATTTTGATTTCTATTCTTTATAATCTGTAATCTAAGTTGCAAGGCAAACAGTGACAAAACGATACATGACCAAACAACAAAGTAACAAAACAGCACAGTGACAAATAAGCACGGGGACAAAACAAACTGAAAAAACAGGAAGGTGACAAAAGAGCACAGTGACATAACAGCACAGTGACAAAATAGCACGGTGATAAAACAGCACAGTGATATAACAGCACAGTGACAAAACGGCATATTGACAAAAAAGCACGGTGAGAAAACAGCACAGTGACATAACAGCACAGTGACAAAATAGCACGGTGACAAAACAGCACAGTGATATAACAGCACAGTGACAAAACGGCACATTGACAAAAAATCACGGTGACAAAACAGCACAGTGACATAACAGCACAGTGCCAAAACAGCACAGTGACAAAAAATGACGGTGACAAAACAACACAGTGACAAATCACCACAGTGACCAAACTACACGGTGACAAAACACCACAGTAACAAAACAGCACAGTGACAAAGCAGCACGTTGACAAAACAGCATAGTGACAAAACAACACGGAGACAAAAAAGCACAGTGAAAGAACAGCACAGTGACACAACAACACGGTGACAAAACAACACGGTAATAAAACAGCACAGTGACAAAACAGCACAGTGACAAAACAGCACAGTGAAAAATCAGCACAGTGTCAAAACAGCACAGTGACAGAACAGCACTTTAACCAAAAATCACAGTGACATAACACAAGTACACTAGCAGACTCGTAAAAGTTCACGCTTACACATGCTGCATGTGGACTTACAACATAAACACCCAACTCAAATGAACATAAGTGCAACTCTTTTTGCACTTATGTTCATTTGAGTCAAAAATTTTAATATTTGCATACACTATCGATGTATTTATTATATTAAGGTATAACCGTTTACAGTGCGGGATATTCCCAGTATTTTTTTGTAATGGCGGATTTTCATAAATTTATTTTATCAAAGCCTAACAAATCTAAGTAAATGTTCTTTTACAAAAACTGCGTGTTTTTATTTTACATGTTTTATAATACTACGAAGTTTAACGCGAGGAAACTATGTGCAATATACACATTTCACAAACGTTAAGGGGTTGGGCTGCGTAGCAGCCAGGGGCAACGCCCCTAGTATGTATAAATTCAGCAATTCTTAGTCACCCGTCCATCTGAAATTCCTTACTATCTTTCCCTGAAATAAGGGGCGTTAACCGAAATGTTTTCTCAACATAAATAAAGTTAATATAAGGATAATTCTTTGGTTGGCGCTATTTTTGTGTGATTCACATCTCCAGAGCCATCCATTTATTACTCTAAAAATTACATTTATACAAATTAACGTAAGTAATTTTTATGAATGATTTAAAAACCCTTGTATTTTTTATATGACAAAATATTAAGACCAGATACAGACAAGACTGGCGTTCCAGAAATCAGAAAAATCTGTATGGTTGCCTGACCACGCTTCAAATGCTGTACTGTTCCCTCTTGCTCGTTCCTGCTGCCTGTTGTCTCTTTCTACCTGAGAATCCATTCATTCATGCTTCAGTGATTTTGTAACTTTAAAGGTAAATTTTGGAATCTGTGTCCATGTTGATAAGCCGTGGATCACGCTCAGCGATTGCCTGTAGTTTCATAATCCACTCAACAATCATTATTCTTTAATCAGTTGCCTGCAATGACTGAAATATGCCCAATTAATACATCAATCATTTGTTTCTACGCAAACAGCTGTTTTCAACCCATTACAACTCGTATTAATGGGATTAAAAGAAATACATTTGTGAAAAAGAAAAAAATGTTATCAAAACAGAATAAGATAAAAACTTATGAAGAAAATTATGGGTATGAAAGAATTTGAAGAAATATCGGCCGATGGCTCAGTTGTTAGAGTGCTTGCATTCCATGTTGGAGCTCGGGTTTGAATCCCACAGAGGGTGTGAGAAATGATTTCCCATTTTGTTGCATATTTCAAAGCCCAAATAAAATACCAGCAAGGTTAACTCGGCCTTCACAAGGAATGAGTACCAGCGCCTTCTTCAAAAGCCTTCTGTCATCCTTACAAAAAGTGCCAATTCTCAAGCAACACCCAGTTGCTGTAAGGCTGGGTGGACCTTTGGTGACTGGTCATTGGTAAAGGCAGATGAATTTTTCAACCCCAGGAGAAGCATATTGGAAATTATTGTTTTTTTTGTGCTCTCTCTCTGGAAATCCGATCCGATAGCTTCCAATTGTAAGTCTGACACATTAACTATCAGATTAAGGACTGGCCTGATGCAAATGTATTAAATAAATACTGCAGAGATTCTGGCTGTATACAGCTTACACAGTCACAATAAGGAAAAGAATTTTCTCTTTCTGGGATAAAGTAAACTTCTACTTATTTGTGAAAGAATAGCGATCTTACCTGTGAAAATACAATAACAGTTTTTTGTAAGCAAAGCTGTAAGTAATTTATACTTATGCATTGTCAAAAATTATTTAAAAAATATTTTTTCGACAATGAAATTTCACAAATAAAAATTTGAAAATCCCTGCACTAGACAAATATGTAGCAGCGTTACTGGTAATATTGTATTCTATCTGTCATTTTTTTGTACGGGTATCATTTATTTTATATTGCCCCCTAGAATTATTAACATTCATAATACATAACATAGTTTTATGCATATTCAGAAGGTGCATTGTAATCCGACACTCAGTTTTTGGCGATGCCAGCTTATCTGAAACACCGGATTGATTACTATGGTATTAGAGTTGCAGGGCTTATGTTCATTTGAGATTGGGTTTTTATGTTGTAAGTTCACATGCGGCATGTGCAGTGCGAACTTATATGTGTCTGTTTGTGAGAATGCATATAATGTGAATCCCCAATGTTACATATCTTTGCAACTTAGATTAGATTAGAA
Source organism: Agapetus fuscipes (assembly GCA_951799405.1). NCBI lineage: Eukaryota > Metazoa > Arthropoda > Insecta > Trichoptera > Glossosomatidae > Agapetus > Agapetus fuscipes. The sequence continues at coordinate 16,424,801 of OX637334.1, forward strand.
GTCCACATGGGGCAAATGTAAGCCCGAACTTGTCTGCATATGTGTCTGCTTGTGAGAATGCAAGTGATATGAATCTTAAATTGAATGTATCCTTACAACTTAGATTATAGATTATAGATAAGAAATGTCAGCTAGTTAGTAAGAAACAATTATAGCACAGTGCTGTGCGCTCAGTTATTAAACCTGCTGGATTTACAGAGCAGCAGTACTATGTTTAAATATTAAAAGATATGTTGACATTTAAGAATCATATTTAATGCATACACCTCATATAAATATACCTTGCAACTCTTGTCACCTTTCCCTGAAACAGGGGTGACATTGGCAAAAGTGAACCAGCTTTTACAGTATCGGTGGTCAGCGTCTTGGTCTTTGTTGGATGGAGCTGTGTAATTATTGCCTTAGTAGAGATATAATCCGAATATGATATGTCATAAAACAAAGCAATCTTACTCAGATAATGGACAGTTATATTCTATTGATACAATTATTTATTTATTATTTCCTCTATGGCTTTGTGTCATTTTAATTATTCACTTCAAATCTGTCCTGTACAACTGTGTGTGTGAAAATACAATTAGGAAGTCAAAATCATTTTGTTTAATGAAATGTTTATTTGTGAATATTATTCTTTAAAATTGTGACTTGTAAAAGTTATATTATTTTATTTAAATATTAAATTCTATTTGCAAGGAAGTAATTCATAAATTTGTTAATTAAATTGTGGATCATTTATTTATTTAAAAAGGTAAATTATTTTTCGTTTTCTACCTTGTTCAAGATAAAGTTTTTTTATGATATTCACAATCTTAAAGGTATATGGCCTGGTTCTTTGGTATTTAAATTGTCAAATAATTATTCATTTATTTATATTTGATGATATATATGATTTATTATTTATTACCCAATGCCATCTGTCAACCCAACATCAAAGCTATTGTCCGGCAGGCCAGTCGAGAATCAAACCCGCTATGTTTTATTTAAAAATACCCTTGGACTGCCACCTTTGACATCTCGTTTACAGTGACGATAAACATTAATTTCTTTCAAATCTGATTATAGATCATCAAGTTCTGATTGTGTTTTTTATTGTTTTGATCATGTGTTATTGGAAAATACCTATTCATATCTAAGTTGCAAAGATACGTTAAGGTTTCAGTATCGTATTTAATGCATGCCCACAAGTAGACATATAAGTTTGCCCTAATGCATGGGTACTTACAAAATAAGACCAAAACCTCAAATTAATGCTTGCCGATTGTTCCTGAAACAGGGGTAAAATTGCCAAAAGCGAACCAAGTTTGTATAGCATGGGGGGTCACCCTCATATCCACCTATTAGTCAAAGAACTTTATAACAACCACTGCATACCAACCTATAAGTCATGGAACTCATAGTTGACTGTTTTTCCTGTTTTGTTTTCAGGTGTCAGGTCTGTAGACATGCGCTCCGTGGGTCAGCGCATGTCGGAGAGTCCCCTAGGGCTCTGCATGCTGGACACAGTGAAGAGCAGACTGCCAATAGTCAAGTGGCTACCCAAGTACAAGCTGGATCTGCTCATTCAGGATCTCATAGCTGGTGAATACTTTAAACTCTTGTCTAATGATAATAATTGGACAAGTTTTTACAGTGTTGCATAGTGGTACTAGCCACCCCAAGGGCCCTCTAAACCTCTCCTCACATATACCTCTGAAACCAACCCAAGTTTAAAAAATTGCGTAAACTCTCTACAAACATTTTTCTATTTACGCAATAGAGAGGAAGACCGAGAAAAGTATGGATGGATCAAATCTCTGAAATAGCGAGTGAATGGGATATCTATAATCTATAATCTAAGTTGCAAAGATATATTCATTTAAAGCTCTCAGATGTATGCCCACAAACCAACAAGTGTAGTTCGCGCTTACAAATGCTGAATGTGTACTTACAAATAAAATCCAAACCTCAAATGAACATAAGCCCCACAACTTTTGCCGACCTTCCCTGAAACAGGGGTGACATTGGCAAAGTGAACCATTTTTTACAGTATGGGTGGTCAGCCTCATACCCAGAGTCATAATAAAAGGAGGACTTGTATGAAAAAGGTTATGACTCTTGATGAAATGAAAGAAGTATGCAAGGACAGGAAGAAGTGGCGGCTAATCTGCAATGTTGATTTCTAATGTTGGTTTATTAATTTGCTACATTTTTTGCATAGGAAATTTTTGACTTTTTTTGTATAGATTTATTTTTAAGGTTTTGTTCTTTTTTATATTTAATTGTAATTTATTATTCGTATTCCTTGACTTATAGGTTGGTATGAGGCTGACCACCCATACTGTAAAAAATGGTTCACTTTGCCAATGTCACCCCTGTGTCAGGGAAGGTCGGCAAAAGTTGTGGGGCTTATGTTCATTTGAGGTTTGGATTTTATTTGTAAGTACACATTCAGCATTTGTAAACGTGTTGGTTTGTGGGCATACATCTGAGAGCTTTAAATGAATATATCCTTGCAACTTAGATTATAGATTATAGATCATAGAGAGGATTTGTGGGTAGGTACTGCTTTTGTTTTGTGAAATGGCACTCTGCCGTAAACTGCAAAAATAAAACATTACAAGGAATGATTTAAAACTTCATTGATTATATTAGAGACTTAGATAATATTTGTATTATGATGAAAAAATTCTTCACTCATTAAATCATACACAATAAATATTGAGTAATAAATAGGGACTGGAAAATTTCGCGATTGCGATAAAACGAATTTATTCGCGAATTTTGATGTTTTTACGCGAATAACGCGAAATTTGAGGTTTTACGCAAATATCGCAAATTTTCGTACTTTTGGTAGAAATTGTGCGAAAAAGTTGATGTGTCGCTTCTGCAACGCAACTATTTTGTGGGAAAGAAAAGATTCCTGTGAAAACCCTTTGCAAGGTGCAAAGCACAGGAAAAATAGTCAGTGTTATAGTCGAGGGGGCTAAGTGGGCTGATCTTTCAACGTTGAAACACGCTAGAACGCTAGACGCGGGGTTCGATCCCCGCCTGGGTCATTTGACCATAAATTTGACCCTGGTTCAACAAATGTAATTGGGTAACTATAAATTAATAATTAATTAAAATAAACAATACTCGTAATGATTTTTTCATTAATGATATTAATACCTGTTTCTGGTCAGGCAGAGTAGGTTGGTGAATTGCATTCCTATTCACAAATCCATTTTATTAAAAAAATAAATGATAAGCAGAACTGTCCTGGACATCCAAACAGACTTGAATCGTGACATCAATGAAGGAAAATACATCAAGGAGTGAAGCTGCTGCTGGATTAGCCAAGAGCACAACTTGAGGCTTTCATAAAAGCCAACATTCCTCAAAAAAATTAGATAACCCTCATCTAGAGACTAAACACACAAAAATGAAATATTTTAAAAGGATATTGCAGGGTATTCGGAGTGTCATTGAAATATTAATACTTTTTTTAATCAATGGTTTTTTGTAAGTTGTAACTCGTATTGATTCAGATGTTGTTTATTCATTGTTTTTGAAGGTACATATTGTTGTGTATATAATAAATTGTAAATATTTGTAATATCTATAGTTTTGCAATTACATAAACTTTTATTTCGATCAAATCAACCCTAAAAATTACACCGAATCTCCCCGTTTATCATGAAAAATAACTCAAATTTCCCAAAAAAATTACGCGAATTTCGCAAAAAATAACACCACTTTTTTCCAGTCCCTAGTAACAAATGAAGAACAGCTGTGGTAATACAAAAAATCAGCTTTAGGTACTTAAAAACTCTGAATGCCTTTCTTTAACTATTAACAAATTCCATGTCCACACTGAATATTTGAAATATTTTTCAAGTACTTGGATAGATAAAATATATATTTTGTAACCAATCCAGGGGCCATTGATCTTTTTATTTTGTAATATTGTCAGAAACACTTCAGTTATAAAATCTATGTAATATGTTATGTGTTATATTTTCACCTATTTCATATAATGCAAAGAAAAAATCAATGAGTATGATAATAACTGAAGTTATCTCATTCTTTCTTTTTTTTCACTGTAATATCACCATCTATGTAGGTAAAGTGTAAGTTTTTTATGATATGATTGTATTTTCAGGAATCAGTGTTGGACTTACGGCAATACCACAGGGCATAGCTTACGCAGGAGTAGCAGGTCTACCACTTCAGGTAATCTGTCATAATTGTTTTTCTTTGGGGTTAACACTGCAATAACCCTAGGCATTTCATCTTTAGTAACACACAGACAACATGCTCAACTCATATGCATTTATAAAATCATTAATAGTATTTTCGACTCACGTTATCTTTTACAATGTATCAAATTAAATGTTCCAATGCATAGATTTAGAATCAATCAATTGCTCTCCCTCAACTTTCATTCTTCAAATTTAGGCTACTATTCTCCTATCAACAGAATGTGTCGTCTTGTAAATTCTTCCTCTCATCTAGATTTATGCGGCATAAGTCTGTCTGAATTCCGTAGAGCTTCGTTTTTCTGAGGAAAGTATAGGTATTTTATTTGACAGTGCTATTATGTAATACTAATCCTTGAATTTTTTTCTTTCTTTGTTATTCATTGTAAATTACCTTGTCATAAAATTATGTAAATTGACTATCATGTCCGTTAATAAAAATAATAAAAAAGTTGCATTATAATATGTGTAGCTTAATTTCGTTATATTTTTTTGGGGGCAGGAAAACCTCCGCTTCAAATAAAAGGGTTGGTGTAAGATGGTGACTCCCTTACTTCTGAAGAAATCAATTGCAGCTGAACATGGCTCCTACGGGAATAGGGGGCATGTACATCCACTGGATAGAATACGGGACAACACGACTACAAGTTGCATTCTTCAAATTAAAAGAATACCACCTGTAATTTGAGAGGGCTCTTGAGGTGTGACACTCACAAAAACGTGGTGCTCTCTTATTGTGTCTAAACATAAAAAAAACTTTTTTATTTTTAATATTTTTAAGGGTTTGGTGGTTTACACAGTGAAAGTCCATTTTATATTAATTAAATAAAACGCAGTTTAAATTCACTTTTATATTCATTAACTTTGTCAAAAACTTTTTTTTTTTATTTAATTTTTTTTATTCATTAACTTTGACAAAGTTAATGAATATAAAAGTGAATTTAAACTGCGTTTTATTTAATTAAAATAAAAATAAACATCTTGATGTGTATTATATGTGCAGTTTAGTTGCATCACTTTTTACAAGGTCCTTTTAGTCAACACCACAGTCACTTATTATGTGATAAAACTTAAGTTTTTCTTTTATAAATAGTGTTTGTAATATTATTACCTTTTACATTTCCAGTACGGCCTGTATTCTGGCTTTATGGGATGCTTTGTGTACCTCATCTTGGGCAGCTGTAAGGACCTGACCATCGGCCCCACGGCTATCCTTGCTCTGATGACACAGAAGTATGTTGCCGACTATGGCCCAGACTTTGCCGTACTCCTGACCTTTCTGAGTGGATGCCTGATATTCCTATTCGGCCTCTTTCATTTAGGTAAGTTAGGGTTTATTTGGATCATCATCATTCTGACGTTCTGGGATGATCCTTGGCCTACTTAATTAGCCGCCACTAGCTCTATCTGTCAAAAATCCTTCTCTTCCAGTCTTATTTTCTTACTGCACAATAATTCGAAACCACTCCGTCCAGTGATCTTGCTCTGGATCTTCCCACTTCCCTGCACCCTGTTCTAGGTTTGTCTCATTATTTTGTCCGCTTGCAGGGTTTCTAATAGAGTTTATATCGATGCCAGTGACTACAGGATTCACCACGGCAGCTGCGGTCACCATTGCCTTCACCCAACTGCATTCTCTTCTGGGATTTAAAGGTTTGTCCGTACTCCATATTTTCAAATTCAAACTTTTGAAAGTGTATAGATGGATATTGGTGTGAGAGTGTGATGGCAATGGTTAATTTCCTGCGTGCCTCACGATCATAGTTCTTCCAGCACCTGAGCAAAAAGGAAAACAGGTGATTTTTATTGTGGTGTGGACCTATTGACCCAATAATCAGTCAATCATCTTGCTTGGACCCCGCCTTGTTGACAGCATTAGCACCCTTTAAAGAAAGACATGGTAAATCAACCATGCTTCATCTCACCAACAATTAGCGATTGCAATTGCTGGATCCCTCATCCAGCAATCCAGCTGGATCCAGCGCATTTTTCGGCCTGCTGGATCCAGCACCGGCCTGCTGGATCCAGTGCTGCGGATCCGCAAGTATAAAACTTTCCAAATAATGTCGCAAAGTCTAGCTTGCCAGCATTGGCGCTTTGCTAGATGCTCTTACAGCTCGGCGGGAGATACCACCAATGAAGGCTTAGTTGTAGTAATTGAACTAACACCAGCTGAACATTAAGTAATTCAGCAATACAGTGAATTTTTTAATAAAATGCGAAAAGTTGTAAATACTTTTAAAATATCATCTACCAAAGATGAGATGTTTTTGCAAAAATATATAAAGGAAGCAAAGGGCAAAGAATTGAGTTTGATTCTTGACTGCTGCACTAGGTGGAACAGTTTGCTCAGCATGCTGGAACGTTTCTGCTGAAAGTTGAAAAGTTTGCATCGATAAAGCCTTCATAGACACTGGCTCAGAAACTAAATTCTCAGCGGAAAAGTGGTCACTAATCAGTGAGTTGATCGCCAGGACGCCAGTTTTCAAACGGTTAAACTGACCGTTGAAGTTCTCTCCAGAAGAGAGCCGAGTTTGATAACTGCTGACACAACCCTAAAATTTGTCTTAGACAAACTAAAAAGCCAGGACACAATCTTGAGTGCAGATCTTTCTGAGGCACTCCTCAACAGAATCGGAGAACGGCGTCTTACCGATGTCACAGGTATGCAGATTTATCTACAGAACCCGAAGAAGTATGACGAAGAAATTTCCCATTACCAAAAAAATATGCAATGCGTCAGGAGATGAAAATATGCTAAATCGTGTAAACACATATTTAGCGGAACCATCAACAGTGCAAGAGCAAGAAGATATAATGGAAGTAGAAAACGATGGACAGGATAAACCGGACACACTGAATTTGAATTGAAACAAGTACTGGAGATTAAGCTAAAATGTGAGAAAGAAAACTTCATGAAACCGAAAAAAACGAGAACTCAGAAGGATTATGATAAGATATTAAAAAAGGAAATGACTGTTTATGAAAGTGAGGGAGTAAGAGGTGAAAACCTAACTTTAATTTACGATTATCAATGTTAGATTACAAATGTAGAGGCAGAAAGGGCCTTCTCTGCAGCCAGATATATATATGCAGTTCATTAAGAAGCCGGTTGGGAGACAATACCATTAATACCATTTGTTTCTTGAGATCATACTAGGTACCAGAAAAAAAGAAATTTTTTGTCTACATAAAAAGTCAAGAAAATACTTATTTTTGTTATAACTTTTACTCTGTGTGTCTACTCTAAAAGTAAGAGTTTATGTTAAAAAAATTATTATTGTGATTTGTTATTTTGTTAAAATGTTTAATTAACACGTTTCCTAAGTATTTAAAAAAAAACAGTTTCATTTCTTCGAAAATCAATAAATTGCTGGATCCGCGCTGGATCCAGCTGGAATAGTGTTGGTCCAGCAAAAATCCAGCTGGATTGAAAATGCTGCTGGATTGCAATCCCTACCAACAATGCTTAAATTTAAAGGAAGAATACTAAATACAAACATGGTTTCACAGCTCTAAGAAGGATACTGAAATACATGCACTTGAAACTGGCCCAAAATGTTTAGTTTAATTCCCCGAGGATCCTCCAATTATTTGAAAAAAGTTATTTTAAAAAGAGTTGTTGCTAAATGGTGTATCAGATTAGTGGCATTTTTTTGTTTTTATATACATAAGTGTTTCCAAATAAATTCAAGGTGCATATTTTTACAATTCAATTTGCTATTATAATAGCATTTGTCTAGAACTCATTTATTTTCTCAGTAAGGGTACAAGCCTTACACAAACCACTAAACTCAAGTCCTCTCTCTTATAATGCAAAATATTATCTGAACATACTATAATTTATAAAAGAATGCTGCATTTGCCAATGTCTTCCCTGTTTTAGAAAAATGCAGCAAGAGTTACAGAGCTTATTTATGTCTCTTTATTAAAATAACATGTGAGAATGCTTTGAAGAAAATCAATTAAAAATGGGAAAATTAGATTAGCTGTGATGTTTTCTAAAAAGTTGTTTGAAGCGATCCTGAGAGACAAAGCAATCTTGTCATCTTTAATAATGTAGAAAAGTCATTCATTTTTAGTATCACTATTTAAAGATATTAAGTTGTAGAATAAATTGTGTATCATATAGATTTATCAGTCGTAGATCAAAAATGAAATGTTTATCTTAAATTGTTTGACGTGTTTTTTCTGGATTATCTAAATTTTGAATAAACCAATTAATAATTTTGGGTATTTCACAAAGCCATTGATTATATCTTTAAAAATTCCTGCTGATTCAAATATACATAGCTGTATATAAAAGATTTTTTCTTTGATAAGTCTAGTGCAGTCAAACTCAGTTTTAGGGATCACAGATACAGCGAGTTCACGGCTATAATGAGCAATTACTTATGAAAATGTGTTGGGATATAGAAATCAAGTAAAATAGTCATCTCAACCAGACACGTGTAAGTTCACACTTTTTTTTAATCTTGTTTATTTATTTGACACATTCTGCACATTCACACATGCTGCATGTGTAAAAAAAACCTAACCTCAAAATTGAACATAACACGTACAGTCAACGACGTTACCATGTTGAAAGCACCGGTTCCCATAGATCACCGAAGTTAAGCAACATTGGGCGCGGTCAGTACTTGGATGGGTAACCGCTCAGGTACACCGCGTGTCGTTGGCATCTTGGACCGGTCCGTAGTCCGTAGTGGCAACACTTCGGACTCGTAAATGGAAGGTTGTGGATTTGGATCCCGGCGGAGCACAAAAATATACCATTTATATTTCGAATGTGCTCTTCGCTGAGTTGAAAAATTCATACACCTTTACCAAAGACCGGTCACTGAAAGGTCCATCCAACCTTACAACAACTGGGTCTTGCTTGAGAATTGGCGCTTTCTACAGCGACGACCAAGCTCGCAGAGGGCTCTTGAGGTGTGATACACACAAAAATAGCGCTCACCAAATAAATCATCCTAATATTATTATTTATTTTATTTATTATAAATCCTGTGCAACTCAGGCTGATTTTCCCTGAAACAGGGGTGACATTTGCAAAAGGGAACCAATTTTTTCAGTATGGGGGGCCAGCCTCATATCAATCTATAAATCAAAGAAACAAAATAAAAATATACATTTTACAATGTATAAAAACAACAATAAATTAAATGCAGTACGATAACAATTAAAATAAACATTTTGAATTTAAAAAACCTTAGCTGTCAACATTGCAAATCAACTGCCATTTTAATTTACATAAAACATTACATGCTTTCAGGTAGATCAGATACATTTCTAGAAGTATGGATCAACTTTATAAAGAACTTCAGGACTGTCAAACTCTGGGACTCTGTGCTGGGAGTGTCTACCATCATCATATTACTCCTATTGAGGGTGTGTACTCCAATTTAATATAACATTTGAATTAAGTCATCTAGTTCCTATCTACGACAAATACACCTCCCAAAAATATCGGCTAAAATAATGTTTAGATTGTAAAATATTCTTCATAATCATCATTCTCTTCTGGGATTTAAAGGTTTGTACATACTTTATATTTTCTGATTCAACTGTGAAGGTGTATAGATGGATATAGGCGTGAGAGTGTGATGGCGATTGTTGATTTCCTGCGATCATAGTTCTTTCAGCACTTGAGAAAAAGGGAAAACAGCTGATCTTGATTATGTTATCGACCTATTGGCACATGACATCGCTGGCACGAAAATCCAGAGTAGGTTTTGACTTTTTTGATCAACGGCAGCTACCCCTGTCCAGCACCTTTCTCGGAAATGGGAAATGTTCATATTCTTACTGCGTAAGAGTTCTCCACCTCTCCACTAGGCTGTATTGCTTTGGGTGTTCCCACTTTTCCAGACTTTGATGCTATATTTTATGACTATGACTCATTTTTCTGGCTTTATTTGATGATTGAAAACACATATTGTTTCAACTACACAAATACCTAAATCAGAATATCGGTCGTTAGACATTTTTGTATAAAATTTAAAAAAAGGTTGTACAAATTGTGTTCTAGAGAAAAATGGATTTCTCAATGTTTTGTGGATGTTGTATCCGACGCCATCAGAAGCGCTATTCTGCTAAATTCCTTACACTTTGGATATCAATCCAAGTCGGAGCTTGCTAGCACTTGCTAGCGCTTGCGAAGGAACTCCAGAGATAAAAAATCACAGTAGGTACTCCTTATTTTTGTACACACAAATCGCTATCCCGTCGCCTTAAGGTCGTAAGGAATTTAGCAGAATAGCGCTTCAGGAGACATGTCGCACGTTTAATAATAAAGAGCAATAACTCAAAAAACATGAATGTTGGGAAAACGCGTTTGAAGTTCAGACACCCAGTACAACTTGTATGGGATGAAAAAGGCAGCCGATGTTTTATCTCGGTCATATTTGTCCAAATTGAACGGCTGTCGCATTCTACCTATTCTTCTCGCATTGTTCTTGCGTTTTATTACAAAATCTCGATTTTCCCAATTTTCGAGTTATTTCTCTTTATTATTAAACGTGCGATGTCATGAAGAAGCACGGACTACATTGTCAGAAATAATTAATGTTGCTTGTGATAGAAGATTGTAGGTACAAGAGTTGAGTTATGTAAGGACATGGTTCGTAGAATCATTTTTTAATCCTAAAATACCCATATTATGTTTACATTCATGATGAAAATTAGAACCAATGAACTGTCAACTATTCAAGTTATTTAGTTTTGTAATATCCTTTAAGATTAAGGATAATGTGAGGTAACATAGTAGCTGTTGCAATCAGATATTGTTATCAAGCGGGCCATGACCCAGTTATGTGTACTGTACACCAGAATGTCTGTTTATTTTGAATTGATTTGTCACATTACAAAATGAATAATTCGGTCAGTAGTGATAAGGACTACGCACTTAATTACTGATTTCTCACGATAAGATCTGTATACATTCTGTGAAGAAATTGTATTCTTTAATAAACACCGGTCCGTAGTTTAGTGGTTAACACTTCTGACTCGTAAATGGAAGGTTGTGGGTTTGAATCCTGGCGGAGCACTAAAAAATACCATTTATATTTTCAAATATGCTCTTCGCTGGGTGAAAAATTTATATACATACCTTTACCAAAGACCGGTCACTAAAGGTCTATCCAGCCGTACAAAAATTGGGTCTTGCTTGAGAATTGGCGTTTTCTACAGTAACAACCAAGCTCGCAGAGGGCTCTTGAGTTGTGATACACACAAAAACAGCTCTCACCAAATAAATCATCCTAATATTATTATTATTATTTTTAAACATATACAAGTTTAAGATAAGACAAACAAGCACTAAGGTGAGGATTTGCATGGTTGTAGGAATTGAGGAAGGTGGGGAGCAGAACCACACGTCCTGGAATGTCCGTGGCCAAGTCCCTTTTCTACAAGTTCAACTGGCTGGTGTCTCTGGCCAGGAATGCCCTGGTGGTCATAGCAGGCTGTCTGCTGGCCTGGGGACTCAAGCAACATGGACTCACACCATTCACACTTACAGGTGAAAACATAATATATTCATTTCAATATATCTCCAATGGGTAGCAGAGAAGTTAAGTTGTTCTAACTTTGAGGTGGAGGCTTGATTTTGAATCCACTGGTATCAGGAGAAGATGTGTTTTTTTTCAAGTCCATTTGTATCCATTTTGCTGGTATTTTTTTTAAAGTGAGGTAACATAATTTACTTCACTAATCTATTATTTAATATGACTTTATGCTAAGATGCAAGTTTTCTACCTGGTCGGAATCTGGACAGGCATGGGAATCAGGAATACTGGAGAGGACTACAACTCGCAGAAAATAAAGTCAATGTTTTTTCACCACGTCATATATTTGGTAAAAGTTACACACACCGGCAACCCAACCTTCCAGCTGGGAGGTCGTTACAAAAAAGTGAGAGCTTACATACAAAATGACAGAAGATACAAACACGTCTTCTTTTTCTTTTTACTTTTGATGGCTATTAGAGCTATATTCTTTCTAGTTTGACAAGCTGTCAGGCTAAATTCAGACCACTATCTGTATCATAACTTGTGGTAGTGTCTGCTCCTGTTCTCAGCCACTGACTTCCAGTTCACCACCTGAAGAAGCAGCCTGAGACAACCCACATGTGTCTGCAAAACTAAATAAGTCTCAAACTTGTAACTTTTCCATTGATTGGTAATGAAATAATTGATTAAAAACCAGGTAAATATTTGTTCCAGGCGAAGTAGAGAAAGGTCTTCCCCCCTTCCGTCCACCGCCATTCTCTACAAGCATGGGCAACACGACCTACACCTTCCTGGAGATGGTGCAGGAGCTCAACACCAGCATTCTCACCATAGCCCTCATCTCCATCCTGGAGGCAGTGGCCATCGCCAAGGCATTCTGTAAGTCTATTCATTCCTTGCTACCCAGGTGAAAAAATAAAAGGGTTTTTAATTATTTTTTTAAATTAGAAATATCAACATTAAGATCCTTTTTACAAGGAGTGATTTCAGTCTGGTTTGTTTATGGTTTCGGTCGCAAAATGTATGGAATTGCCAGACAAACTGTATGAAAGCTAACGCACATCTCAATACGCTCCTGGATTTCCGATCTGACACCAAACTGTGCCACTTGAAAGTGGTGTCATACAAAAAACAGCACATCAAGTAAAACAATTAAGAGGGCGCCTTCCAAATATGCCTTTGAGTTTTGACCTCTAATTGGTTCGGTTCCCGCGCGCTGCGGCGCGCACATCGACTCTCCGTGCAGGCGCGACAACTCAAAGTCAGATAAATCATAACATAAATCAAAGTGTTCATTTTTGATAGTCAATACTTATGCGTTATATTCTGCATTTTTATTATTTGGTATACCTCATACATTTGAGGAATATGGATGTAGAATATAAGGTTAAAGGTGTACATACTGCGTGTGATGCCTGCATACATTTTTTTACAGAGATAAATTTCATGTTTGCAAACTGTTACATACCTATTGTAAAAGTTAAAGTTCGGTTATACCGGTGGCATTTCAGTTCGGGCCATTGAGATGTGAATTTCATGCAAACAGTAAACTCAACGCAATAAAATATATACTGTACGGCTGTATAACCAAATAATATTTCCATTTTTATTCATAATAAGTTACAGAATGATTTATTCAGTAAGCGTTGTTTTTGTTTCTATCATAGCTCAAGGGTTCTATCAGTAGACAGGCCGTTCAATTTATTAGAATATCTAAATCGGAATCTAAGTTGCATAGATATAGTACATTAAGGAACTTATATAACATGCATTTGTACAAGTAGACACGTATAAGTTCGCGCTTACACATGTCGCAAATGGACCTACCCAGTGGTTAACAAAAGCACCAAATCCTTATTTAGACTTGTAGCATACATAGTAAAAATATTCATGATCATCGCCGATATTTGTTAAAAATGGTACCTACTGAAAGAAGAAGAAGAATTCCTTGTAACGTTTTGCAAAAGTTTTATTATCGAAACAACGATCGCATACGAGTATGCATACGAGTCTATTATATTTTTCTTCTCTAGAGAAGTACCTAAAGTAAAAAAAACATACGTGTAAACTAAACAACAACGTTTAAAAAAAATCAGGAAACTGAAACGCTATTTAAGTTTTCATACATTTGCGGGTAAAGGTACGTCAAAAGTATATATTATAAAGTAAATACTTGGCGCAAGTGGCAAATCTATTCGAATCGAATATGTTTGTCTCTTTTCAACTCGAAGCGCTACCCGGCGCAAAATGTCAAACGGTGGCGTGCCATTTAAACAGCAAATATGTTTGCCTAACCAAATTAAATTTTTCGGAAAGTAAAGGATCCAAATCAATGAAAATTTTAACACTATTATTCATACACATCAAACGCTTTTACTGCCATTATAATAAAGAGTTGCAATCGCTTGACAGCACGATTCTGAAAAGTTTGCTCGATAAAAAAAACACGAAAAACTCTCTAATTTTTCACTTTTTTACTTGATTTTTTTCTTGTTTTCTGACATTTTAAAGCATAACATTACTTTATTTCACGGGAAACACGAAGAACTAAATGCAATAGGTAAAATAAATGTGATAATAAAGACTTCGACAAAACAAAACATCTCAAGTTTGGAATAAAGAAGGGTGAATGCTTTAGTAATGTGGCATTCCACAATTTTTAAATAAAAAAACCCTGAATGTAATTGTATGGCAAAAGTTGTAGGGCTTATGGTCAAGAGAGGCTGAAATTTTTATTTGTAATTACATATGCAGCATTTGTAAGTGTGAACTCACTTGTGTCTCCATGGGGGCATGCATTGAATATGAATTATAAATGTTAATGGATCTATGCAACTTAGATTTATATTCTAATATAAAAAACATCAAATTCCACAATTATATTTTAGCGTGAAATGACATTTGCCAGCTTGTGGGTATGCATTGCACTTGAATCAATAAAGATTTTTTTTGCAACTTTTGATAATACATTAAGATGAATGTTACTGAAGGATTTTTCAAACTCAAATTCCTTGACTTATAGGTAGGGACTGGAAAATAGTGGTGTTATTTTTTAGGAAATTCGCGTTATTTTTTTGTGAAATTCGCGTTATTTTTGATCAAAAACAGGGAAATTCGCGTTATTTTTCATGATAAACGGGGAGATTCGGTATAATTTTTAGGGTTGATTTGATCAAAATAAAGGTTTATATAATTGCAAAACAAAATATATTACTAAAATTTATTATATAAACAACAATATGTACCATAAAAAACAATGAATAAACAAAATCTGAATCAATACGAGTATCTGCAACCGAAGATGGTGGAAGTACCCGCCGAAAACGTTTTTGCAATAAAAAATACTCAAGTGGTAGGTACAAAACAATGTTTCTTAATTTTAGTTTCTTAAAAAAAATGTATATTATTTTTTAAAAGAATCCTTTTTTACAAAAAAAACATTGAAAAAAGTATTAATATTTCAATGACACTCCGAATACCCTGCAAATATCCTTTTAAAATATTTAATTTTTGTGCATATAGTCTCTAGATGAGGGTTATCTAATTTTTCAAGGGATATTGGCTTTTATGAAAGCTTCAAGTTGTGCTCTTGGCTTATCCAGCAACAGCTTCACTCCTTGAAGTATTTTCCTTCATTGATGTCACGATTCAAGTCTGCTGGGATGATCCAGGACAGTTCTGCGTATCATTAATTTTTTAATAAAATAGATTTGTGGATAGGAATGCAATTCGCCAACCTTCTCTGCCTGGAAAGATACAGGTATTAATATCATTAATTAATAATTCATTATTGTTTATTTTAATGAATTATTCATTTATAATTACCCAATTACATCTGTTGAACCAGGGTCAAATTTATGGTCAAATGACCCAGGCGGGGATCGAACTCCGCGTCTAGAGTTCTAGCGTGTTTTTAAACGTTGAAAGATCAGCCCACTTGGCCCTCTCGGTTATAACACCGACCAATTTTCCTGTGTTTTGCACCTTGCAAAGGGTTTTCGCAGGATTTTTTTCTTTCCAACAAAATCGTTGCGTTGCAAAAGCGATTTATGACAACTTTTTCACACAATTTCTACCAAAAGTACGAAAATTCGCGATATTTGCGTAAAACCACAAATTTCGCGTTATTCGCGTAAAAACATCAAAATTCGCGAATAAATTCGTTTTATCGCGATTGCGAAATTTTCCAGTCCCTACTTATAGGTAAGTATGAGCCTGAACATTCATATCGTAAAAAATGGCTCACTTACAAATGTTCCCCCTGTTTCTGAAAAGGTTGCCAAAAGTTGCAGAGCTTATGTGCATTAGATGCCTTAATTTTAATTTGTAAGTTCACATGCAGCATTTCTAAGGGGGAACTCACTCGTGTCTCCATGGGGGCATGCATTGAATATGAATTATAAAAGTTATTGTATCTGTGCAACTTAGATTATATATTCTAATATTAAAAACATCAAGTGCCACAATTATATGTTAGCGTGAAATGACATTTGCCAGCTTGTGGGTGTGCATTGTATTTTAATCATCAAAACTCTTTTTTGCAACTTTAGATTATAAATTAAGATAACCGTTGTCTAAGGATGTTTCAAACTCAAATTCCTTTACTTATAGGTTAGTATGAGGCTTACCACCCATATCGCATAAATGGGTTCATTTAACAAATGTTCCCCCTGTTTCTGTAAAGGTCGGCAAAAGTTGCAGGGCTTATGGTTATGAGAGGCTAAAAATTTTATTTGTTATTACACATGCAGCATTGATAAGCGCGAACTTACTCGTGTCTCCATGGGGGCGTGCATTGAATATGAATTATAAATGTTAATGCATCTATGCAACTTAGATTATATATTGTAATATTAAAAAGATTAAATGCCGCAAAAAGTATGGTTCCATATAAAAAGTTGACCTAATTGATCGTAATTATTTCTCAGCTTGTGGGTGTGCATTGTATTTTAATCATCAAAACTCTTTTTTGCAACTTTAGATTATAAATTAAGATAACCGTTGTTTAAGGATGTTTCAAACTCAAATTCCTTGACTTATAGGTTAGGATGAGGCTTACCACCCATATCGTATAAATGGGTTCACTTAACAAATGTTCCCCCTGTTTCTGTAAAGGTCGGCAAAAGTTGCAGGGCTTATGGTTATGAGAGGCTGAAATTTTTATTTGTTATTACACATGCAGCATTGATAAGCGCAAACTCACTCGTGTCTCCATGGGGGCGTGCATTGAATATGAATTATAAATGTTAATACATCTATGCAACTTAGATTATATATTGTAATATTAAAAATATGCCGCAAAAAGTATGGTTCAATATAAAAAGTTGACCTAATTGATCGTAATTATTTCTCAGCTTGTGGGTGTGCATTGTATTTTAATCATCAAAACTCTTTTTTGCAACTTTAGATTATAAATTAAGATAACCGTTGTTTAAGGATGTTTCAAACTCAAATTCCTTGACTTATAGGTTAGGATGAGGCTTACCACCCATATCGTATAAATGGGTTCACTTAACAAATGTTCCCCCTGTTTCTGTAAAGGTCGGCAAAAGTTGCAGGGCTTATGGTTATGAGAGGCTGAAATTTTTATTTGTTATTACACATGCAGCATTGATAAGCGCGAACTTACTCGTGTCTCCATGGGGGCGTGCATTGAATATGAATTATAAATGTTAATGCATCTATGCAACTTAGATTATATATTGTAATATTAAAAAGATTAAATGCCGCAAAAAGTATGGTTCCATATAAAAAGTTGACCTAATCAATCGTAATTATTTCTAAAAAATACATGTAATAACTGGTTGAAGTATAATTTTGAAATAAATAAAGAATATAGGTAGGTACTCAACGGAATTCAACAGAAAAAGAATCGACTTGTATGGCAACTTTGAAGCCTATGTTGAAGTGTTGGCAATTTATTTGAAATTCGAATGTCAAAATGAGTTTTGTTTCTCGCATAGGTTTTACATAAAAAGGTGTTGTGATCGATCATGTTTATTTATTTAAAAAACAACAATTTAAAATCTACTAATGATGAGCATTTTCAGCGCCATTATGTAAATACATTTTTGTATTTAAAAAAAGTAATCACGTTCATTTATGCATCTGTGTATAGTTCAATAATGCAATGATCAAGCAACATTGGGCGCGGACAGTACTTGGATGGGTGACTGCTCACGTACACCGCGTGTCGTTGGCATCTTGGACCGGTCCGTAGTCCGTAGTGGCAACACTTCGAACTTGTAAATGGAAGGTTGTGGATTCGGATCCCGGCGGAGCACAAAAATATACCATTTATATTTCGAATGTGCTCTTCGCTGAGTTGAAAAATTCATAAACCTTTACCAAAGACCGGTCACTGAAAGGTCCATCCAACCTTACAACTGGGTCTTGCTTGAGAATTGGCGCTTTCTACAGCGACGACCAAGCTCGCAGAGGGCTCTTGAGGTGTGATACACACAAAAACAGCGCTCACCAAATAAATCATCCTAATATTATTATATTATATTATTATTATCATATGGAAGAATTTTTTTTCTAAAAAATCTTCGATTACTTTATATATTATAGTATTTTTGTTTTCGTAATCCCATATTTTCTAAAAAAAAAACGAAACACATTTTTGATTAATTGACACACATTTATATACAAATAATATTTTACGTCAAGAAAATATTTTTATATACTCATCGGGTTTTTTTATTTGAAGCCTGTATTCTTTTTTCTGCAGGCTAGAATTCATGCGGAGCAAACAGACGTCCTCTCGCCTTCACAGTTTGTTCCGGACTGACGAGAACGCCAAGCAAGCCACTGCATTTTTCTGTTAAATTTTGGCCATACAAAATTTATATGGGATTTTTGAAGCTGTTTTGTTTATTTTGTTTTGTAAAATTAACATGCATTTTATCGGAAAAAAAATACAGGCAATTTTGAGTTTGATTAATATACTTACCATTTGTATATATTTTTTGTATCCTTTCATAAAACAAATTCAAGTTATTCATTAAACCCAGATAGCATTATTTCGAAATATTTTCTTAAGTTTGTGTTGATTTTGACCGAATTCAAATAACTTTTATAATTTTTGGAAACAGGCAATCTGTAAAGTATACATTTTTTTATTTTATTTTGACAGTAAAAGAGTTAAAAAATAAAGTAAACATAATAGACATTTAAAACCCAGAACAGCGTTTCGGTCTTATTCGCTCTATGGGGTCTTAACAGATATTCACAAAAAATACAAAATTAATAGCTAAAAGGTAATAGCTGTAAGGGTAGGGTAGAGTATGTATGTGCGAGGGTGTGTAATAGTGTGTGAGAGTAAGTATATATGAGTGTAACTACTGAATTTAAAGAAAAACCTAATTAACATTTTTACAAATAAGAATATAAATAAAAAAAGCACCGCGTCGGAGACCACCAAAGTTTTATCAATTTTTAGAGTCTCCCATACAGGCTTTCTCAAGAAAACAAATTTCTGTTTGTATTTTCAGCAAATGGCAAGATGGTAGACGCGACCCAGGAGATGTTTGCTCTAGGAGTGTGTAACATCCTGGGGTCCTTCGTCAGCAGCATGCCCACCACGGGATCCTTTACCAGGACTGTGGTCAACCATTCCTCGGGAGTACAGACTACCATGGGAGGAGTGTTCACTGGTAAGGACGCTTTACTTCGCTCACTTTTATAATAGAATTGAAAATGAAAATAGCCATGATGATCATGG
This sequence comes from Agapetus fuscipes, assembly GCA_951799405.1. NCBI lineage: Eukaryota > Metazoa > Arthropoda > Insecta > Trichoptera > Glossosomatidae > Agapetus > Agapetus fuscipes. The sequence continues at coordinate 16,444,255 of OX637334.1, forward strand.
TTTTCAATTATAGAAAAGTATTAGTTGTAGATTTTATTAAACCACTGCCCCAGGCTCTTCAATCAATATGTTTTCCTTTGACCTGGAGCCTGTCGTTCCTCCAATCTTCTCTGATTTCCACTGAGGGTGTCACAGGTGATGATCTGTTTTTTTCTGACCTAAATCATAGTATCGGCTAGGTTTATTCAGCTCAAAAGGTTTATTCAACAAAATGAGAATCTTTCTTTGGGTAGGTGAAAACCCCCACATTTCAAAAAAATGTTAGGCTGGTTCCCTTATCTGTGATTAAGAACAGGATCACATTTTAGTAATAAACAGTAAGAAATAACATGTAGATATTTGGAGCTTAAAAAGTACATGTTAGATAATCTTGAGTATGGTGTTGATTTGTTGACCGTATGTTTGTAGGAGCCCTGGTGCTGATGTCCTTAGGTTTTCTGACCTCTGCCTTCCAGTACATTCCCAAGGCTGTGTTAGCAGGTCTCATCATCAGTGCCATGATCTTCATGATGGAGTTTGAGGTCATAGTCATGTTGTGGAAGTCAAGAAGTAAGTACGAACCTTGCCTCTCTCTCCAATTATACTACAGCCAAATTGGCGTCTGTCCCTTGCAGCCGCCCTCCAGCTTACCACCTGAAGAAGCTGTGTAGCATCTCCTCACTACATCCTCCCACCACAGCCTGTGCATCATTTTCCTACCTCCCATTCATTCAGAAGATTTTTCAGGACAACAATCTAGCATTGTTTGCACACTCTAGGTCTATCCTAATCTTAACAATTGTATGTGTGTTGATTCCATAATTTGTTGAAGTCTGGGGTGGAAGCATCAACGGCCGTCGGTAGATCTTAACGTATGTATTTGACGATATGTATTTGTCGGTGTTATGGCCGCGGGGATCAAGACAGGTTATTTGGAACCGGATAACGCTGGTTCGAATCCCGTGACGATAACTCCGACCCTGGTTCAACAGATGCCGTTGCATGCACACAAGCTTCTGCTTTCGCATGAAGACAACTGGCCAGGCAAAATAGGTTAGTGGATTGCATTCCTTTCCACAAATCTATTTAAAAAAAAAAAAAAAAGACTCAATAAAACATGGCAGTGAGTAACAGCTGATCGTTACTCGATATAAAATGGATCAGCTGTTGTTACACCGCCATGTTTTATTCCGTCATATCTTCAAATAGATACGGTATGATCTATCGATGGTCGTCGAGACTTCCACTAGTGGTCATAGTTTATTATTATCTTAACTCTACTGTTGACAAAATATTTTTTGTATTATCTAGATTTTCAGCAGTCACTTTGTGAAAGTTCATTTTTATTTAAATATTTTTTGTATTATCCTTTATTATATTGTCCTACTTGGTCGTCAATCGCTTGGAGTTTCGATTTTCAAAATCAATGCCATCTCAGCAGATGAAACACGTTCCCAATGTATAGCGAATCAAATTTTGTATATATGTTGCAGAAGTGTACTTTTCTCGTATGTGTTTGAATCGCCTACTAAAATACACTCATAAACCATTATAGACCCTTTTGTGTTTATATCGAAATACGTATGAAAATATATTGACATCTAGCAGCAAAATTAGAAAGTTTTTTTTATATTTTCTTTTATTTAATTCAAAATTTAAAAAAAAACAAACAAAATAAAAATGGATTTAAATCTGTAATCTAAGTTGCAAAGATATATTACATTTGAGATTTATATTACATGTATTCCTACAAGCAGACATTTATAAGTTCGCGCTTACACATGCTGCATGTGTACTTACAACATTAAAACCCATTCCAAATGAACATAAGCCCTGCAACTCTTGCCAACCTTCCCTAAAACAAAGGTGAAATTTGCAAAGTGAACCATTTGTTAAAGTATGGGTGGTCAGCCTCATACCAACCTATAAGTCAAGGAAACTATTTTGTGTATTTCTTTACATAATCTAAGTTGCAAAGATGCATACCATTTGAGATTCATATTAAATGCATTCCCACAAGCAGACAGGTAAAAGTTCGCGCTTACAAATGCCCCATGTGGACTTACAACATAAAAACCTAATCTCAAATGAACATAAGCCCTGCAACTCTTGCCGACTTTTCCTCAAACAGAGATGAAATTTGCATGGTGAACCATTTCTTACAGTATGGGTGGTCAGCCACATACTAACCTATAAGTCAAGGAAATTATTTTGTTTAGTTCCATAATCTAAGTTGCAATGTATATTACATTTGAGATTCATATTGCATGCATTTCTACAAGCAGACATTTATGAGTTCGCGTTTACACATGCTGCATGTGTACTTACAACATAAAAACCCATTCCAAATGAACATAAGCCCTGCAACTCTTGCCAACCTTCCCTGAAACACAGCTGAAATCTGCAAAGTGAACTATTTTTTAAAGTATGGGTGGTCGATTTTCTTTTACAAAGACTGCATGTTTTTATTTTACATGTTTTCCTAATTTTAACGCGAGGAAACTATGCGCAATTTACACATTCCCCAAATGTTAAGGGGTTGGGCTGCGTAGCAGCCAGGGGCAACGCCCCTAGTTTTCTATTAAGTACCAGTTGACAGTCGCTATCTAATGCCCCAGATTCGATATTCGAATTAGATACTAACGATGTTATTCTTACTTGTCAATTTCAGGACTAGAGCAAATTTGAAATATTGATTGTCGTTCATGGTGTAACCTAGGAACAGTTGAGCCTGCGACCAATTTTGGACGGATGAAATTACGTCCGTTCAATGTCGTATTTAAAAAAAAATCTGTTCTAGAGATGTCACTTTATAAATATTATTTAAAGAATAGGGAATTTCAGTCCTATTTAAATAATTATTAAAACAATAACCATTGACAATAACGAACAAAAAGATGAAAAATAAAAGCAAATAATCAATTTATAAATTTGGTATGCAATTTATAATTAAAACAACTTTGAAAACAATTGATTAGCCAAATGAATCCGTATATTTTTTGTGGATCGGGAAAAATAAACTAAATGTGGGGAATATGCGTTAGGGACGACCACACCAATATGGCCGCGGCACGTCTCATTGCTGACGTCACAATGGCGGACGGCTGAGCGTTTTGTTTGTAAACAAATCAGATGTCGGCCGAAATGCTTTGAAATTTTTTATTTGAGAAGAGAAAAGTGTCTCATATGTGTTCGTAGAGTGTTAAATATCTTCTCTACTTATTTTAAACTATCTGCTTAATAGTCAGTTTTGTAAAATGTGTCATTAAGAAATTTGCCGCGAGCCGTGATTCAAACTTTCAAATGATTTCTTATTTTTTGTGTTTTGTGCGCCACAAAGTGACTGATTAGCAAAAAGGTGCTGAATTCTGTCAATTTGACCAAAATGACAAAAACAAATCGCAAAACAAAACAGTAATAAAGCAAATATTTACGATTTAATATTAAATACGGCAGTTGTCAAAATCGACCGCCATGTAAAACCGTCTCCGAGGCGGATTTGTATCCGCCTAAGTTTGCATACATTTGGAGGTTAGAATTGGGCGGGCGTTGAGCTCAGGACACGAGCCTAGCTTCTTCAGAAATGTTCAAGAATCAAAATTAAGCTAAACGTGGGCTCAACGGGCGACGAAAATGTCTAAGAATAACAACATTTGTGTTTCCCCATCCCAGCAGATCTCTACAACTATCATTTAATTTTGATAGATGTTTAAAAAATTATTGACCAATCATGTGTCTTGATAAAAACCTGTCACAAAATTTAATCCAGTCTTAGAGAAACTGCGAGATAATTTAATTGATGTTTTGAAGGGACTTTATGTGTGCAATTCACAAAACAGTTTAAATCTTCCTTTATTCGTAACAGGTTAGTATTCCACATATGAGCCATTTAGAATCAAAGACGGCAATGTTGGATTTTTTCCAAAAACGAGATATATATATGGCAGTACAGAAAATACCATTTCTTAAAATAATCCTAGATTGTCATCTTAGATTCTATAGAACTCATACTTATGATTATCATACATATTCAAAATGCTAGCATGGGGATGTTGAATCAAGTTGTTGTTTTGGGATTTTCCAGAGATAGAGCTTTTGCCATTCCTCATCACCCTGTTGTGCTGCTTGTTCATTGGCCTGGAGGTTGGGATCCTCATTGGGATCATAGTGAATGTGGTGATGGTCCTCGCCACCATCGCCAGGCCTGAGATACCCGTGGACCTGGTCAGGGTAAGTCTGCGCAAGAGCAATCATAAATGCAACTCTAACAAGACAACAGTTTTCCTGCTGAATGACTGGCTAATACAGATTATGTTTGTTTATCTTATTACAGTAATCTTGATGGTATTTTTCTTCCTCATTTGAGTATAATTCATTAGTTCAAACAAGACAAAAAGTTTCATGAATCTTTTGCTTTTAATGTATCTGTGAACAACAAGGGGTGCAACACAAGCATTAATTTAGTGTCAGTAACTTGGATCTCTGTATGATTTCACATCAATAGACGAGCATGTGGGAGTAAGATTGATACTAGGTAAATCTTGGGCCCTCAGCCGTTTTATATTAAAACTAGATTCGTGTGACATTGCCCGCCACGATATTGTGTTGGACACCCCTGATCTAGTCCAAAACATCAACAACTAGAGTACAGAGTCGACTGGAGTGTTGACTTCTGTCGACAACTAGAGTCTTGACTTCTGTCGCTCCTATTTCACAAAGGGTGAAAAGAGTTGTGTGGCTCATTCAAACTTTTTTACACTTTTTTATGATTATCATAAATCTATTTTTTTTGTAAAATCCCTATCAGGTCCATGACCAGGATGTGATAACAGTGTCACCGACCAGCAGCCTGCTGTACTGCTCCGCTGACCACTTCTCCCGCAGTGTCATGGCCGTGGCCCTCACCAAGCAGCAGCAGAGTAACGCTGACATTGTGGTCATCATAGATGGCAGCAACATGAAAATTATAGATGTCACGGTAGCCAAGGTAACATATGCCCAGCCCACTGACCAGGACTTACCTGGTTATTTTCATAATGTCAAATATTTTTGTCTTTGGAATTATGACTTCCCAGCTCCCCGAAAGAGCAGGTTTTTATTTCTTTTGAAGGTGAAGTATACCTTGAGACCACCTTGATTTGGGTAAGAAGAAAGCATTGATACAGAAAAACATGTCTGACTCCCTCAGTAGTATCAAACCCAAGTCTTAGGTCCGGTATTTTCAACGTTAGTGTTCGCGCCAAAGCGACATCTGTTGGTCATTCCTTAAATCAATACCTATCCTTGTTCACAACTTTACCACAATGCCCAAAAATCTGTATTACCTACCTATATTGCGACTTGTTCTAAATCCTTCGATTAGGAAGGTTGTGTAGTGGGACTCGTGTTCATATCTTCGTGTAGGAAGATCCTTCGTGTGGGAAGTCGATAACACCCTTTTCCCGAGTGCAAGTCGTGTGTGCAACGGGATCGCTGCGTGGAGAGAAGCAGCCGGAAAGCGGGGACAAGACTGCAGTCGAACGAGGCCTGGACCACGGGAGCATCAAGGTTAGTGGCAATTCCTTCGGTCCTTTCCTTGTTGTCCCGACCAACAGAATCCAGGCTCTCGGAGCAGATATTGCGCCCCAATTGTCATCGAGGCACCTCGATCATTGTCGGATTGAGGAGCTCTCGAAGCATGTACACCGAATGAAGAAAGCGCGAGAGAATTCGCTTAGCGCGCATCCAGTTAGCATCGGTAATGTATACTGATTGATGAGGACGCACTTATGTCAATCGTGTGGGTTGTTTTTTTTATCAGTTTGAAGTCGCATATGCTAACATTGAAAATAGCGGGCCTTAAGCTCGGCATTTTTAGCCGCAAGTTTTCTACCAACTGAGATATGGACCAGACTTTACTCTCTCTACAATGGCACAACAGCTCAAATTGTCTTTGGTCTCCAGTATACTGCGCCTCCAGCTCCTCCGTCCCTGCAGCTGTCCTCCATCTGGAGGAGCTGTGTGGCAGCTCTGCTCACCTCGTCTTCTGCCTTTCTGTTTCTCTTTAAATCTGGAATAATTTTTGGTTTCACTGTATCTTTCATTCATTTACTAATTTGTAACATGTTTATTGATAAATGAATGTCTGTTTTGTTTTCAGAACATGAAGGTGATAGTGGAGAGCCTGCGGTCCCGGCAGCAGAAGGTGTTCCTGTGGAGGTTCCATGCTGGGGCTCAGGCCGTGCTGCTGGGGGTGTATCCTGCAGCCCAGGACATGTTCACACAGCAACAGGAACTCCAGGAGATAGTGAAGTGTAAGGATGCTTAGATAACGTCAATGCCTTTGAGGTGTAGGTGTACCGTCGGATACTAAAAATCTCTTGGATGGACCGAGCCACACACGCTGAGCTTGCAACGGCTGGAAAATGATTATAACAAGACCTTGTTTCCCAACATGTAAGCGATTTGCACGCCAAACGGTTCTGATGCTCCATCTATTCCTTTTATTTTTATTGATGATGTCAGCAAATTGCACCTTTTCTATTTGTCATCATTGGCAAAATTGTGAATTGTTACATGGCCCGATGGCTAGGAAAAAGGCAAATTAAAAAAAAAATGGTTGCTAAGGATCGTAGTCCCATACAAGTGTGATGTTTGTCCGCCAAGAAGAACTTCTTCATTTTAAATTGTGCTCAGAATTTACATATTTTCACTATTGGCTAGCGCACAATTTGTCTGCAAATCTGTTTCTCTAATTTTCTTGGTTTTTATTAACAAGACTTTCAGTTGTGTAATTGATCAAAAAATAATTGAGGTGCATTCCGTATAATGAAATGCCACTTTCAAGATTATGTTAGTCAAAATTTAATTTTAATTTCATTTCAGATGCTGGAACTAAACCACTGGAGGATGTGATAGCCACAGAATAAAACTACACAAATTATTTAATTTTATTTTGTTAACATTTTAGGTTAAGTAGATGCTACTTTCTAACGTTGTTATTCCAAAAACTTAGTTTATATTCGTTTGTAAGTAATTTAGTAATCCCCTTTTTTATGTACAAAAAGTTGAAAATAACAATAATTCAAATGTCTTACCAATTTATCAAATAGATTTAAATTTAACATCCGTTGTTAGTTCAATCTGACAGTTGAACGAAAGGCTTGGGTTCTCTGTCTTATTGGCAATTTTTATTCAGCCTCACAATGAATCTGTTTATTTAGCAAGAAAAATATTCGCCATTGTTATATTTTTTGGAGCTGAAGTATGTAAATATTTTATCTTTTATGCCAATTGAGTGTAGGTACCTATTTCCGTCTTATTTTGTTAAAAGAAATATGTTCCATTCACAAGTTACACAAATTTTCACATTCCAAAGTTTTTTAGGATTATGATTTTATATTTTTGACTAGATTCTATTAACAAATTATATATTAACCCATCGGCATATCAGCCGCCAAGATATGGCGCCTGATAATATTTCACGCTAAAATACCGGCCGCCAAACGCTGGCGGTTTTAGCCACTCCCCCGCCTGTGTGTAGTTCATATTATACAGTTGCTTTTTTCTGTGACATCTACATGTCAATACAGAAAACTTTTGTAAAGCATTGGTTGTATTTTTAAACTTATTTACGGAATTAGGCAATAGATGTCCCTATGAGGAACAAATTAGCCCTTTGATTTTAAAACTTATTTACGGAATTCGACGATAGATATCACTGTGAGAGCCAACTAAAGTCAGTCAAAATTCAAATTTTTACTTCGCAGTCGTAATGTTTTATGGAGTTTTTTTTTGAGTTTTATCGACAATTTATCACATATCTGATCTAGACACTCGAGTGATTACGTGCGTAATAATTATTAGTACCGTATTAATTGGTAAAACGGCAATAGTTGTAGTTTTTTGAAACAGTTTATTATTGTAGCTTGTTCGGACTCTGTTATATTGCATATTTTTGCTGACTAATGCCGTTTATTGCTATTTTATATATCCTGTACATGGACTTTTATGGCCATCAGTACAACAAAACAAAAAAAAAAAAAAAAAAAATAATAACAAGTCAGTTGAATTTGAACACTTTTGGCGCTTCAAAAGTACGTGTCGCGGTGAGCGTTCTGATTGGTTCAACTAACTTTTACCACAAAAAATCAAACTGTTTAGTGCGCGTTACCCTTTTCTGGATAGATTATTTCTGAGGAAGTAAGTTTAGCGCGCCACAGTTTAACAAGCCATGACACACCCCACCGGGCGGGGCCACTTTTGTGATTTCGGGGATAAAATAAATTAGTATATTTTTGTGCACACTTTTTTCAAAATAACGGTATGCGGATGGGTTAAGGTAATTATGCAATTCTGTGATATATAATAATAAATATATTAAGTCAGGACAAGCTTTTTATTGCTAATTTGTTATTTGCTATTCTTATTAGGAGGCATAAAACATCTGATCAATACATTAATTGTTTGATTGTTCAGAACTGTGTTTCCATGGGACTGTCATTTTTTTCTGTTCCGTAAAAAACCTCTATTTTCAGGTAAAATGAGAATAATGGAGATGCCCAGGGCTGGAAGTCTCATCCCCACGGTAATTCTTACCTACCGAATATCGGTAATATTTGTATGAAGACCTGTCAATCTAAGATGGCCGCAAGTGAACAGCTGATTAGTCTTCATACAAATATTACCGATATTTGGTAGGTAAGAATTACCATGTTGATGAGACTTCCAGCCCAGGTCCTTGGTGGGAAGATGGAGTGAGGACAGATGCCGTGCAGTTTCGGCTGCAGGGACAGGAGCTGGTTATAGGAGACATTTGGGCTGTAGCGCCTTTAGAGAAAGAGCACCAAAAAAAAATCCCCTGTATTTTACCCTTTGAAATGTCATGGTTGATAGTTCAGTTGGTAGAAAAATTGCATTTAAAACCAGGAATCTCAAGGGTTCAAACCCTGAGACAAGTGTCATACATGACTTTCGGTGTTCTCTTACCCAAATCATAGTCCCTACCAATAACATTTACTCAGCGTTCACAAGAAATAAGAACCTCCTCCCTCGCTAGCAGGGAAATCCCTGATTCAAGTAAAGAGGTCGGTGCTAGGTTGTCTTATAGGTAGGGACTGGAAAATTTCGCGATCGCGATAAAACGAATTTATTCGCGAATTTTGATGTTTTTACGCGAATAACGCGAAATTTGAGGTTTTACGCAAATATCGCGAATTTTCGTACTTTTGGTAGAAATTGTGCAAAAAAGTTGTCATGTGTCGCTTCTGCAACGCAACTTTTTTGTGGGAAAGAAAAGATTCCTGTGAAAACCCTTTGCAAGGTGCAAAGCACAGAAAAAATGGTCGGTGTTATAGTCGAGGGAGCTAAGTGGGCTGATCTTTCAACGTTGAAAAACGCTAGAACGCTAGACGCGGGGTTCGATCCCCGCCTGGGTCATTTGACCATAAATTTGACCCTGGTTCAACAAATGTAATTGGGTAATTATAAATTAATAATTAATTAAAATAAACAATACTCGTAATGAATTTTTCATTAATTATATTAATACCTGTTTCTGGCCAGGCAGAGTAGGTTGGTGAATTGCATTCCTATTCACAAATCTATTTTATTAAAAAAATAAATGATAAGCAGAACTGTCCTGGACATCCAAACAGACTTGAATCGTGACATCAATGAAGGAAAATACATCAAGGAGTGAAGCTGCTGCTGGATTAGCCAAGAGCACAACTTGAGGCTTTCATAAAAGCAAACATCCCTCAAAAATATTAGATAACCCTCATCTAGAGACTAAATGCACAAAAATTTAATATTTTAAAAGGATATTGCATGGTATTCGGAGTGTCATTCAAATATTAATATTTTTTTAATCAATGGTTTTTTGTAAGTTGTAACTCATATTGATTCAGATGTTGTTTATTCATTGTTTTTTAAGGTACATATTGTTGTTTATATAATAAATTGTAAATATTAGTAATATCTATAGTTTTGCAATTACATAAACTTTTATTTCGATCAAATCAACCCTAAAAATTACACCGAATCTCCCCGTTTATCATGAAAAATAACGCGAATTTCCCTGTTTTTGATCAAAAATAACGCGAATTTCCCAAAAAAATAACGCGAATTTCGCAAAAAATAACACCACTTTTTTCCAGTCCCTACTTATAGGTGTTAAAATAAGGTTCCACTAGCCAAAGTAACACCTATAGCAACAATGCGTCAAACATTCCACTCAAAAGTAGGTACATCTTATGTTTGTTTTTTTGTGAAAATTCACTATTTTGGACATAGAGCGATTTGGACAATGCGAATAAGACAAAAAGATTAGTTTTTGACAGGAATGAAGTAAGTGAGGAACTTACAATTAATTTGAATGGAACAAAAGTTGAAGTAGTGAATGAGTTTGACTATTCAGGAAGTAAGTTTGAGGCAAATGGTGACGAAAGAATTACAGAAGCGTGCCAGCAAAGGAAGATGCGTGATGAGAGCGTTCGGTAGAATATCGAAGAATAAAAGAATCCCTGAGAAAATGAAAATGGCGGTACACAATTGTATATTGCGCCGACCCTGATGTATGGAAGCGAGTCGTGGACGGTGAATGAAAGAGAAGTAAATAAGGTATGCTCCGTAGAAATGGCTCATTTGAGAAGTATGACAGGAAAAACACTGAAAGATAGAGTGAGAAACGAATGTGTTCTGAATGAATGCGGAGTAAAAAAAAGCGTGAAAGGGAAAGTTCAAAGAAGTGTGATGCGATGGTTTAGACATGTTGAAAGGATGAATGAAGACCATAGATGAAGACCGACTGACAAAAAAAGTGTATAAAGGGAATGTAATAGGTAAGCGTGGAAGGGGAAGACCTAGCCTAGGAAATAATGGACTGATCAGATAAGTGAGATTGCGAATGAATGGAATTTACAGAGTGGAAACAAGAAAAGAGCGTGCATGAAAAGAGTAATGAAACTAGATGAGATGAAAGAAGTATGCAAGGACAGAGTCAAGTGGAGGCACTTGTGTGGAGGTACCGGCCACTCCTAGAGGAATGGCGGCAGGATACAAGACAAGACAAAACAAGAGTTAGGCACATTGTAATAATAAATAATAATATCTATAATCTAAGTTGCAAGGATATATTCATTTAAAGCTCTCAGATGTATGCCCACAAACCAACAAGTGTAGTTCGCGCTTACAAATGCTGAATGTGTACTTACAAATAAAATCCAAACCTCAAATGAACATAAGCCCCACAACTTTTGCCGACCTTCCCTGAAACAGGGGTGACATTGGCAGAGTGAACCATTTTTTACAGTATGGGTGGTCAGCCCCATACCAACCTATAAGTCAAGGAATATGAATAATAAATTACATTTAAATATAAAAAAGAACAAAACCTTACAAAGAAATCTATACAAAAAAAGTCAAAAATTTCCTATGCAAAAAATATAGCAAATGAATACACCAACATTAGAAATCAACATTGCAGATTAGCCGCCACTTCTTCCTGTCCTTGCATACTTCTTTCATTTCATCCAGAGTCATAACCTTTTTCATACAAGTCCTCCTTTTATTATGACTCTGTACCTGACTCTGTCTGTTGTACCTTCGAGGTAATTTATAGGCAAGCATAGTTCACTGCGTTAAAAAGCCATACCTAGGGAATAAAACAAATAAGAGAGTAGCTCCTTCAGTTACTCCGAGCATAATACTTAGTAAGCTCATCTAGACACGTAATTCAAAAAATGTATAAAATCTAAATCACTCTCAAGGAGTGCCGTCGAATCTTTCATACATTTTAGATTTACGGCGCATTCGAGGTGAGATTTACCCAATGTTTTATACTCGGGGTACAGGTAAGCATCGATATATAGAACTGGATGTGCGAAGAAATCAATCCTTTGAGAATTAGAAATACGCTACCCCACTCATCTTACAAAAATCCAAATTCAGTCTATCGGTAATAATAATAATAATATCGGGCTAATTTATTTTAAATTACAAATGATAAGAGAGCGCCGTTTTTGTATGTGTCACACCTCAAGTAACCTTCCAACTGTAAACAGGTGTGTTACCTAATTGGAAAAATCCATATAAATGCCAAACTGGGTATTTTCTAAACGTGCCAACAAACGAGAGTAAATGTGTTCTAGAACATGGAATAATATTTCACTGTAATCACTATTCTATATGATTACGTTGATAAAATTTATTTTTCGTTTGTCGAAATATTTTGTTCGCGAAAGTGACAGCCATTTCTAGAACTAATGATGTTGAAATATATAGGTAGGTACTTGCTTCTTCAAGTATGTAACTTCTATGCTCGCGGTTAGGTATAGATACATACTTGTGAAAATCATTCCGTACATAATGAGGCGGGAACATTTTTGAATTCGGAATTAATCAGATATTTTCATACTTTCAACAACACTAGTAACAAACACCGTTACCATAGTGATTTCATGGGTTTCCATGGTGATATGTACATAGATTAAAGACGGAATAGAGACACGTTGCTTACATAGAAAATAACAAAAGCATTTCATATGTCATGAGCCAGACAGCACAATGTATGGTGTCAAAGACGTTACATCATGTCGATTGGTACTAAATCACATTCACAGCCCCTCCATATATATATGTACCTCCATGTAACTAGGTACTATTATGCAAAATTAGACTGAAAAACGGTTTTTCCGTAGTAGAAATCATCTTGCGCAACAAAGCAAGGTTCCCGCGCAATTATTGTTATTCAATTTAAGTAAATAATATTATGACAGATGATACCCTTGATATTCAAATTATTGGCTAAAATAGACAAAAACTGTTTTAGGTGACGGAGATATCGGAGCCATTTTTTTTTTTGCTTGTCGCAAAAATGAACTAATGTGGCATCCAGACCAGCACAGTAAACAATATACCTATTGCATTAGAATATATATTTTTTTTAGTTTGATAACCAGTCTGGAAGGTGCTGCCACAAGAGAAAACGACATGTCAGAAATAACTTAGGTAATATCAAGAAGAACATGACATTTTATATCTTTGGCTTATCAATGATATAAAATATTCCACTCAACGCCGGCTATGGAAGTAAAAGTTAAACTTGATCCATAGCTGATTCACGGATCATCGTTTTTTTGAGCGATAGATTTTAAGGCGACGGACGGACGGAAAGTAGACTCTATCCAAAGAAAAATAGGTACCTATGGTCGAATGTTTGTGTCTCAAAATTGTCGAAAATTTCATTTTTAAAGTATTTTGTTTGATATATCTATAATCTTTAATCTAAGTTGCAAGGATATATTCATTCAAAGCTCTCAGATGTATGCCCACAAACAAACACGTGTAGTTCGCGCTTACAAATGCTGATTGTGTACTTACAAATAAAATCCAAACCTCAAATGAACATAAGCCCTGCAACTCTTGCCGACATTCCCTGAAACAGGGGTGACATTGGCAAAGTGAACCATTTTTTACAGTATGGGTGGTCAACCTCACACCAACCTATACGTCAAGGAATATCGATATTTGTAATATCGGTTGGTATTTATTTTGGAGTCTGAAAGTCGATACTTTTTTCAAGTGCGTTTCTACCCCCTCCCCCCTTCCTATCGACGACGACTTTCTTGGGGTATATAAGATCGATACTGTTTGAAATTATCGATATTTTTCTCCTATCTAACTATTTATGGATTGATTGTACCTACTTAGGTATGATTCAAATAATAAATCAAACCAAGTTTGGAGCATTTATTATAAGTCAGTGAAACCGAGTTTATACATACAGAATGTCATTACACTAATAGATACAACCTCAAAAAATACATATTAATTAAATAACACACAGTTTTAATTCACTTTTATTTTATTTAAATTATGTCTAACGTTTTCGCCTAAAAAGGCATCCTCAGGACAATCAAACCGTTAACCACCAGTTAACAGTTAACCACCGAACCCTGAAAAATATTCAAAAAATACAAGTTAAGACTTATCAACTGTCTTGGTCTGAATACTTCTAACGCTGCGCGCTGTCAAAAGTGTCAAGTCGTAAACAATGGCAAAATAATGGCGATGCCTAGACTGAACGTGATCCAGATATGCCGTGAAATAGAGTTAGCTAATGAATTCGTCAGGCAGGGGAAAAAATAATTGAACAGCACAAATATGTACTGATTATTGCCAATCAACTGTTACGCCAATCATCACCCAGGCAATCAATCATTTTTAAAAAAAATTTGCAACTCGACAGATCTTCTTCTCCTTCTTTAAGTACCTACATAAAATGTAGATCACTTTTTCAAAATAAAATATTGTTGAAGATTAATGCAGTTCACAAATGTGTATTTCTATCATCAATATTATTTATTTCAGTCGATAGATCAGATGGTAAAACACTTGCGTTCAAAGCCAGAGGGCTACGATGCGATCTCTACCAAGGAAAATAGAAATGTTATTTTTTCTTTTCGTTGTTTATTTCAAACCCAAAATCGTAGTACCCATAAGGTTTACTCAGCCTTCACAATAAATGAGAACCTGTCCTCCCCCCAAAGAGCAGGGAAACCCCGACTTGAAGTGAAGTAGGTAGTTGGCAACCTTGAGTAAAATAGTTTTCACTCGCCGCGTAAGAAGTTGCATTTCCGTAATCTATAATTTTTAAAATCGGCGGGAAAATAATTAATGGCGGATTATGTAACTAGACCACTTAGAAGACTTACTTTTTCTCTAGAACTCAACTTTTTTCAAATACATTCATGGCATGCCTACATATCCTTGATCTTTGGGATGTGAATTATGACGTCATATTTAGTTAAAAAATGAAAACGTGTAAGAAAAAGGGAAAAAAACAGCAGTAAAATCTACGAAATAAATTCACAAACAATCAATATTTTACGTCAGAATATTTAGTTAACAATATATTGTAATACTTTGTTTTAAATATGATTTATGTTTCACGTTTGACAGTTCACCCAACGAGATGGCAGCCATTACGGCTGTTTGCAAAGAGAATAGCAGCCATTAGAGGTAGGTAGTGTCAGGCAAATCTAGCAACACTTTTCTCAACATTTGTTCAAAGTTTAACGATCTTTCGCCATAGTACATTATCATTACTAAAATAATAAACTTATACATTTATTTTAAACTGTTAGTAATTTTATTTATACAAATGAGGAAACGCGTTTTTTTCAAATATATTTAACACAACTCGTAAAAATGTATTTTTTGCGTGGGGAAAATAAAAATTCAATATACAAGTTTCATTGTAAAATTTTCCCATACAAGGAAAAGAATTATTGTCAGAAAATAAATATGTTCCACTTGTTTAGGATAAACCTTCCAGTATAGAGTGGTATGCTAGCGCTTATATGGCCGAGCGGACAAGGCTGTGGTACCAGCGTAAGGTTAAAATCAAAATGCGTCTATTTGTCTACAGCTTTGACTATTTTATTAACAGATGGGAATGGGTATTTAAAAAATCATAATTCATGAAATTAATTTGATGAATGATTATTAATTGACAATACAAAGACCTATTTTTCGCCGGACAAAATAGGTTAGTGAATTGCATTTTGCTTCACGTTTTTTTGAAAATAAATATAAAAATCTATAAAAAGTTTAATAAAAACCCTTCTATCAAATTCCATCATGGTTATCTTTAGGTTATTGAGATTCTGTATATTCTGTAGATTCTAGGTTTGGCGCTTGTCCTTGAGTCCTTATCCTTGCCCTTGAGTCCTTAATATTTCCTAGAGTGATAATTGGATTACGCAGTATTTTTCTTTCGCCATAAAAATATGTTCAGGGTGCATCTGCTTTCTCTTTTTAGTGATAGAAATAATTTCTTCACTGGTTTCCATACGTCAGATGATTTTTCTTTGTGACCTGATCACGCAGTAAAATGTACAGCACAGGGCAGTAGGACACCCAGAGCAAGATGCCTGGCTTGTCGTGCAGTAGGAGGATGCGACTGGGAGAGAAGGGTACATCTATTGGTTGATGAAGGATGCCAATGGTGTTCCGTTTACCTCTGTTTGTCGTGCAGTAGGAGGATGCGACTGGGAGAGAAGGGTACATCTATTGGTTGATGAAGGATGCCAATGGTGTTCCGTTTACCTCTGTTTGTCGTGCAGTAGGAGAATGGGACTGGGAGAGAAGGGTACATCTATGGGCTGATGAAGGAAACCAATGGTGTTCTGTTCCCCTCTGTTTGTCATGCCAATGATGATGATGATTGATGCATAATCAGAGTCTATATTCAGATGAAATAGCCAGTAATATGTTGATACAATTACATTGAATCCCATTGTTAGCGTTGTATTGAAATTTTTTGCCAATAAATACAGGTAAAATAGTCGTTATCGTAGGATGCCTAAAACTGACCAACCAACAAAATGCAAAATTCCATGTTACACATTTTCAGCAATAAAAAGAGAAATTACCACACATATTTTCACTAATTTAACACAAAATAGGTATGTATTAGTAACTATAAAGCCACCGTACAGAATAAATGATTTCTTCGACTGTTGGGTTTTTGGAGGCTGACCCTCTAATGCTGTAAAAACCTTGGTTCACTTTGTCCATTGACACCCCGATTACAGAAAAAGGCGGTTGAAGTGGCAAGTTTATGTTCATGTGAGCTTTTGTTTATTTATTTAGTAAACGTGCAACGTTTGAAGTGCGAACTTGCATGTGCCTGCTTGTACTCTTTGGTATGCAGATGGTTATTTCTAAAATCTTATACTTCATGTTTCTAGGGAATAGAAAATATACATTTTTTCTATGATAATTTTACAACCCTAATTTACAGGCTTCATAATCTAAATTATCTATCTTTAATCTAAGATATATTACATTTAAAATTCATATGAAATGCATTCCCATACGTATGATACGTAAACACGTATAACGTACACATTACGCATGTGGACTTACAACATAAAAACCCTACATCAAATGAACATAAGCCCTGCAACTCTTGCCGACCTTCCCTAAAACAGGGGTGACATTGACAAAGTTTACCATTGTTTACAGTATGGGTGGTCAGCCTCATATTATTGGAAATCAAGGAACAATGATATTTAAGTGTTTTAATTAAAGTTTTACACAAAAAATCATGGAGCAAGTTAGTTTACCCTACAAGTTGTCGGTATATGCAGTATTTCAGTCAGTTATTGTACAATTGTAGCAAAGTCACTGTCAATGGGAAATCGCCATATCCAGTGAGGCAAGTACACAACATTACGCATACACTCCATCATAGCGCTTACGAGGAAATACATGGACACTTAAACAGAGCGCTAAGTTAGCGTTTTAATTTATATACATTTTAAATAAAAGTAGTGTTGTACACTTGAGGTAGGTACCTACATGCAGTGCTGCAATCATTACAAATCTCTTCGTGTTGTATCGGATCTGCACAGTATGCATAATGATATCCCTTTATTAACTATGATTTATTGTGCTAGGTATATAGTGTTCACTAGATTTTTTTGATAAACCATAAACTTTTTGATTAAAACATTAAACTTAAAAGATTTTGTACTTTTCTACCTAGCTCTAGGGTACCTACATATGCACATTTTCAATAAACACACGTAAGTAGGTCTATAATCTATAATCAAAGTTGCAAGTGTATATTTACATTTGAGGCTCATATGAGATGCATGCCCGTTGCCCATAAACTGGCGCATGTAAGTTCGCGCTAACACATTTTGCATGTGTACACACAAAATAAATCAAACCTCACATGAGCATACATCTTGCGACTCCTGCCGCCATTCCCTGAAACCGGGATGGCATCGGCAAAAGTAAAGCAATTTTTTCCTGTATGGGGGGTCAGCCTCATACCAACCTTTTACTCAAGTAACACAATAACATAGGTACTTACACAAATTTTAGTTATAAAGTAAATAATATACTTACTGAATGAGTTTTTTTTTCAGCACACGTCGTCAACCTCTTTTTTTAAATTGATTTCTGAATAGAAATGCTATTCACCAACCTATTTTTTGTATGTGATACGTTCATTTTTTTTTTTTATCACAAAACTTTATCGATGTATTTAAAAAAAAGTTCAAAACTGAGGTTCATTCTACTTGTCGTTTGTTTAATAAATATTTAAATGCATTAGATTGCACCGTTTTCAGGAGTACCGATTAAAAATATATTCAGTAGCCCAAGTATAAAGATTTGCGCTAAAACAACTCAATAGCTAAAACTCAGCCATAGCGTTTACCCAATAAGAATGTGCTGCGACTACACAGTACTGCGAGTACACGGTACACGCGTAGTGAGCGTTTTAGTTTTTGGTAAAGCGGTATGGTTGTTGCATACTTGAGATATAGTACCTATAATGTTTTTCATTGTTGTAAGCGCCACTGATGAGCCCGTTGACTAATATAACGCAATGGATGAGCCCATGTCTGTACGTGCAATTGATTGGACGCGCTGAGGTTTTTCGATAAACTTTTCGCACAGCTGTTTTTCACAATGATGACTTTTTGCGAACAATTTAAACCAGTGCTTCCTAACCTGTGGTCCGCGGACCCCTGGGGGCCCGCAAATTTATGTATGGGGGTCCGCAGTCACATCTCTGGACCATCTAACAATAATAAATAAATGCCACCAAAAGGCTCGTTCAAGCAATTCTCATTCAGCATTGAAATGTAATTTTAAAAAATCCTCTTTATCAAGTTTTTGGGTGAATGTAAAGAAAGATTATAAGAAAATATCAAAAAAAGCACTGAAACATTTACTGCTTTTCTCAACCACATACCTCTGTGAAAACGCATTCTCTGCTCTTGTTTATACTAAAAACAAACACAGAAACAGATTACAAGTGGAATCCGATCTGAGACTACAACTTAGTACTAATAACATCAACCCAAACATCACTATTTAGTTTAAAATGTGTTAGTGCTGCTGTTGCGCGTTGATTATTAACGTATTTTTATTTGTAGTACTAAAATAAATGGTCTAAAATTTATTGCTAGTTTTTATTAGGGGGTCTTTGAAAATTATGCTTGGTTTCCTAGGGGTCCGCGACTGAAAAAGGTTAGGAATCGCTGATTTAAACCAATAAGCTGAAACGCCTGTATCAAGGTTTCTCAAGTATAGATGCGCGGACTTCTGGGGGCTCATAGTAGTCAGCAGATAATTTGAGTTTTTCTAAGTTTATCATTTAAAAGGGTTGCAAAGCAGGCCCAGATTTAGTCCACTGAGTGCTCTGGTGTGGGGAAAAATATGTAGCCCCCCATCCCAACATATTTGTCTTATTTTGAAGAAAAACTATAATTGTATTATTAGCCTCTTAAATATATACCTCTTAAAAATATGTCCAAATGTTGTTGGACGTGAGGACCCTGGTACGGTTGCACCGCTCGAACCTCCCTTAATCTAGGCCTGTTTACGAGCTGAGAATTTCGGGGTCTATTGGTTGATAATTAGGAAGATTATAATTATTTTTAAGTTGATCGTTTGACGGTCCATAAGTTAAGAATTTGGAAACTATTCGTTAATCATTTAAGGGCTTATAAGTTGACTTAACCGTAAAAACAATTAACTGAAAAACCTTATTTCAAGGAAAAGTGCCATGATTTGCAGGATCAATATTGTAGTATTGATATATTGTGATTCAGCCCTAAAAAAGCTAAAGCGAGTAAGTGCCGGATAAAAAAAAATTTTGAATGTTTGTTTAAATAATTCAAAGCTACTTTAATTTTTATTAATAAAAGGTATGAGAAACTTAAAAATTCAGAAACTCAGGATAGTAACATTGACCGTCACTGGTGTGCACCGCGGCCTCCGACATTTTCCAACCAAAGCGAAACAGCTGATATAAAACGCTTCAGTCTTCAGCGCCTGCGCCTTGACGGTGTATCCTGCAACATAAACAATAGAATAAGCAATAAATCTGTAAAAGAAAAGCATTTTAAGAAATCATGTATTACGTAAAATCACAAAATAAACAGAAACAGTAAGATAATTCAAATATGGATTCGTGCAAATAAATTATTTTTGAATTTGGAACTAAATATTTTTTAATAAAAAGTTTGTGGCTGTTAAATTTTGTTTATGGTAATAATTATATTACCTATTCATTTATAAAGTGAAAAGTGTTTACTTTGATTTATTTACAAACTCCAAAAAAGTGATATAAAACATTTTTTTTTAAAATAAGTGGTTTATTTTAAAATAAGAAGTAACAATATATATTTATTTAAAACTATGCAAATAGTAATAACAACGAAAACTGAGTTTTAAACGATAATCATTTTTGATTCCCAGCCAGAAAAAAAATGGTGGGGAAGTGAATAAAAAATTTCAGTAAGTTTTTTTATTGATTGATATACTCGTACATAAATATATTTTTACAATTTATGTCACCAATGTCACCCCTGTTTCAGGGAATGTCGGCAAGAGTTGCAGGGCTTATGTTCATTTGAGTTTGGATTTTATTTGTAAGTACACAATCAGCATTTGTAAGCGCGAACTACACGTGTTTGTTTGTGGGCATACATCTGAGAACTTTGAATGAATATATCCTTGCAACTTAGATTATAGATTATAGATGTGATGAAAAGTGGGCAATGATCACCTCATCTGAGTTGTGGTGACCAAAAGTATCCAATTTTTAAAAATATGTAATATTTCACATAATATATGTATCATTTAGAACCAAATGCAGCAATCTAGGATTTTTTCGAACATGTACTGAATTTTAGTAAATAAATTACAATTTAAAATAAATTGCACAGAATCTGCACTCGACTTTCTTGCAAAAATTAACCCACTGTATGACGTATGTAAAGCTATAATCATCTACCAGCTTATGCAGTTTCAATGAAAATATAATATATCGATAATAAATCAATTTTATTCCACGGCGGTGTGTACCTGCATACCCGTGCGAGTATGGAAATAGCCATATAAATTCTTAAGTGAATAAAAAATATTTGGATGATTTATTTGGTGAGCGCCGTTTTGTGTGAATCACACCTCAAGAGTCCTCTGCGAGGTTGATCTTCTCTGGAAAAAGCGCCAATTACACAAGAAAGATCCTCGACTCATAGGTTGGTATGAAGCTGATTTCTGTACTGTACTGTACTGTATCCTGCCACCGTTTCATTAGGGGTGGCCGGTACCTCCGCAGATGCGCCTCCACTTTTTGCTGTCATCACCTTTTTCATACATACTCTTCTCTTATTCTCACTCTGCAGGATCCATTCAATCTCACCTATTTGGTCTAAGCATTCTTTCCTCAGCCTTCCCCTTCCACGCTTTCCTCTGACATTTCCTTTGTACACTTTCTTCATTAGTTGTTCATCATCCATTCTTTCAAGATGTCTGAACCATCTCATCGTACTTTTTTGTACTTTCATTCTCATATTCTCTTTTATACCACACTCGTTCATCACTCAAGCATTACGTACTCTATCACTCAGTGTCTTTCCAGCCATTGCTCTCAGGTAAGCCATTTCAACCGTACTTACATACTTTACTCAGCTCACATTCATTAAGCCTCACTTCCACCAACCAATATGCCATTGTGGACCGCCGATCTCATATTCTTCGTAAGTTTCCTATTCCTTGTAATGCTTCCAATCGTTTCCATTACACTTCTTCCTCTACTAGCGCGCTTTTCCAATTATTTCGTCAATTTCGCATTCGACTCAAACTTGCTTCCCAGATAATCAAATTCTTTCACGACCTCCACTCTTTTTTCATTCAGTCTTATCTCAATTTTCTCGCATTTCTCAGTCCTCCTAAAGTGTAAAAAATAATTCACTTTGTTAATGTCACCCCTGTTTCAAGGAAGGTCGGCAAGAGTTGCAGGTTTTATGTTCATTTGAGATTTGGTTTTAATTTGTAAGTACAAATTCAGCATTCGTAAGCGCGAACTTACACGTACCTGTTTGTGGGCATGCATTTCATATTAGTTTTGAATGTTTATATTTCATTGCAACTTATATTCTAGATTATTATAGATGGTCATTGAACCATTCTGTATGCAAACTAGGACTTTGTATGGTGGGTACACTTTTTAGCTATATTTTGAAAAAGTAACGACTGATTATTATTGGTATTTATAAAATTTTAAGAATGGCAGCCTTTTATCTATTTTTAACCCTTTGACTACCAAGAAAATTGCTAATACATTTTGTATGGAAAATTTTCACTTTGTATCGCGGCTATACTTTTGATTCACTTTTTGGAAAAAATAATGATGGCAATATATAGGTTATTATTATTGTTTTACATTTGCATTATTTTTTTATTAACCCTCTAACTGCCGAGAATTTTTCCATTATTTTTTTCTTTTATATGGCAACTCCCTAAACCGAGATTAGGATGAAGAAATTATTAGAATTATTAGATAGCACTATTATATAAATGGATTCACAAAAAATTTAAGAAAAATCGTCGGAGCCGTTTTTGAGAAAATCGCATTTTAAATTTTCAGCTCTTCGGAAGCCATCTTGAATTTTCAAAAAAGTAAAAAAAAAATGATTACGAATTAAAGTAATAAGCTTGTTCTTTCTAAAAAATTTAAAATAAATTTAAATATCTTGCATTTTGATAGGTTTTCGTAATATTTTCGATTTAAAATTTCAGGTCGTGTAAACGGTGCTTTATATTTATTTTTTCAAAAAAAATTTTTTGTAAATTTGTAGAAATTTATGTTGTCCATAATATTGTAGAAAATTATATTTTTGTTGACCCCTTAACTTTCGAGAAAATCACAATCGTTTGTTTTTTTCATATGGCAGCCCATAGACACAGATTAGTAAGAGTGTTGTTATAACTAATTTATTAAGTTAAAAATTAATTAATGGCAACTCTGAAAATTTAAGAAAAATTCTTGGAGCCGTTTTTGAGAAAAGTGCTATTTTATGTTTTTTTTGTATGGCAGCCATCTTGAATTTTCAAGTTGGTGTAATGCCATGTTATTCATACTTAATACATGTCCAAAAAAGTTGATGTAGCCAAAATTTGGTATCTCTAGGTCTTATACTTTGGAAAGTGACACACACACATACATACATACATACATACATACATACATACATACATACATACATACATACATACAGACGGACGTTTTTGAAAGATAGTGTTTTTTGGCATGTCCTGCACCAGGACAACTCATTTCCGTGAAAACCTCGATTTTTTTTTTTCAAACCAAATCATAACTTTCTTTTATAGCCTTCGGCTATAGCAAGAAAGTAAAAAACTACCAAAAGTTTTATGAGCATTCCATCCAATCCAACCATCCAATATATCAAATCAAAATACTGCTAAAATTTCCCTCACCACACACAAGAGCTTTGACTCTTTTTGGTGAGGTACAGCATATAAAACAATTGAATTATTATGTAGTAGAAATAAGTTAAAAAAAAAAAAAAAGTACTAAAAATGTCTTATATTATTCAGATTTTACAAGCAATGTGAACCAGTCCCTTGAAAGTTGGGAAACCCCACATCAGGCAAATAGTATGTTCACACGTGGCTTGGGATGTTTTTGTAAGCACCTTATTGTATACAGCATGCGTAAACGCGAAGTTACAGTGGTTGTTTGTGTAATATGTACGAGTGATCAGAATGTATGTGAACCCAACATATAGCGAATTTCCTTTATTAACCTTTATTTTGTCATAAAATCATGAGCTTTGTCGTGCTAGCTTTTTCTTTCTGCTGGTCGCCATCAACGGCAGAAGCAGTGCCTTGTCATGTAATTTGTCATCGCTTGTCGCCATCCTCTTGGAAAGGCAGTGCCTTGTTGTGCTAGTCATTCATGATACAGTGGTATGGTTGCGGAGGCCCAGCTACCACATTGGAATGGACTGTTGCGGCACCGAGTGGCTGGATTCCGAGAGAGGCTCGAGTCCAGCAGCAACGACATCGTGGCGAAATCGAAAGCCAACAGATGGGAGTCAAAGTTGTGGAAGTTTTGGGCTGGAATGTTGAGGCTGCCAAAGATTCACCACTGAGACTGAGGCCTAATTTTACTTATACTTTACTAATTATATATTTGTGCATACTTTTTTTTAGTTCATTTCTCTTGTTTTTTTATAATAGGTGCCAACAGGTTTATGTAACATTGCTTACTTTTGTAATTTTTGGTGCATTTGATTTTCTGTTGGTAACCTTTTTCTTGTATGGCTGGTCGCGTATGGCACCCACCGCGTGACTATGCTGGAATAAAATTTATTATTTTTATTATTCTCCGTTGGTCGAGACATCCATGATTCCCTCCTAAGTTTGGAAGTGAATAAGTTCTTGGGCGCTTCTAATCCGATTTCCCAAGATTACCAAAATTTCCCAAGAAAACTTCAATAAAATTGCCAAGGAAGGTGACACGAGTATCTTATCGAACGCCCTGTGAGGTTAGCTTTCCTCTTCAATACGTAACTTCCCTCAGATGAAATACTAGTATTATGGAATGTGGTGTGTTATTGTAGATTTTTTGAAGAGATTCTGCTTGTGATAATGCCATAGCAGCACGTGAGTCTGTAATGAATAGATTCATGTATGTAAGTAGATACTTATTAGTCCATTTCCTGGCATGTATCTCGCCATCTTATTATTTCCCACACACCGCATATATCCGTAAATCAGTAGGTACATCAATTATCCAATGAAATATTGCACAATAAATATTATGGAAGAAATCTGAATTGAGTTCGGGAAACAAATTGTGTCGTCATCCGGCCGGGTATAGATTCTAAGCTAAAGTAGGTGTTGATCTTTTCAGGTCGCCATGATGATGGACAAGGTGGCAGGAAGGCGCCTTTTGGCCCGAGTCTTCCCCATCTCCACCTGGGCCACCAGCTACGACCTGTCCACAGCCATTTCTGACTTGGTGGCGGGCATCACTGTCGCTCTGACACTCATCCCGCAATCCATAGCCTATGCGTCACTGGCGGGACTTGATCCACAGGTAAGATTTAAGACCCATTTAATTGAAAAACGTTAGCCAAAAATAATGTTCTTTAGATGAGAACAATAAGTATCATTCAATTTAAAGACTAAATTGCAGTGTATTTATTATAATCCACGATACATTCCTTGACTAAGAGCCCGTTCCCATTTGTCGGGTGTCGGATCCGTACAATAATCGGAGGTTCCAGTTGCAGGACATTTCGGACAAAATCGGTTTCCGACAAGTGTGAATAGCTCCATACATAATGTTCTGCCACTGGAACCTCCGATTAATATACGGATCCGACACCCGACAAGTAGTCCAGTCAATAGGGGGTTTTGCCTTGCTAAAAGGTGGAGCAAAAGCGATTTTGACATATGTTGTTTTGGGTATGGAGCCCTAATAAAAATCCAAGTTTTCGACATCGAGGGGCGTAGGCGCGAGCCGCCATCTTGAATTTAAGGTACAAAAATGATCTTTCTAACTTAATGACTAAACGGTTGGTTGTGTGACAAAACTGTGGAAAATATAAAGAAAATAAAATTATCTACATTTTCTGAATACAAGTTTCTTCTGTAAGTCTTATATGTAAAAAGTTACAAGCGCTGAAAATAAAAACAAAATACAAAAATCATCAATTTGCTTACAATTTTGTTATATAATAGGGTATTTTCACATTTTTCTTTTTTTTGTGATTTAAATTCTTTTATGCTTTATTAGCCCAAAACTTCTTGAATTCTAATTTTAGTTGTATTTTTAGCAAAGTTATAAGCATTTTAAAATCGATCTTTGAATTTTCGCGCCAAAACGCTACTAGATGAAGTTTTCTCGCGTGACGTCACGGTCTTGTAAACATCGCCGTATCAACTGACAGCCCTCACATTAATGTCATTCAAGCATCGCTTTTTCATGTTTACATCATTGCGGATGTGTTTTTTCAAGAAGTTTGTGTGTTTCTTTAAGAACATATCATTTGTTTTTGTTGTTTTCATTTGTTTCTGTTGTCAACAACACATGTTAACAGAGTATGGAATGTCAATAAAAGAACGTGACGTCAACATATGACGTCACATTACCCGAAATACAAGAAGCAGATCTCACATCCGTTTAAAAACTTGTCCAAAAACCTATATTTTCTTTTTTAAATATAAAATCGAAAAAAAATATTTTCGGCTTCAAATCAACATATTATTATTAGATTTTTCGAAATCTATCAAAATAATATACTTTTTATCATATTCCTCACTATTGCAAATACCCTATTATACATTTTTAGTCAGTGTTATGGCCGAAGGGGCCAAGTGGGCTGATCTTTCTAGCGTGTTGGAATGGAATAACGTTGGTTCGATCCCCGCTTCGGTCATTTGACCCTAACTTTGACCCTGGTTAAACAGATGTTGGGTAATTATGTATTAATAATTCATTAAAATAAGCAATAATGAATTATTAATTGAAGATATACTTAAATATCTGTTTCTGGCCAGGCAGAATATGTTGGTGAATTGCATTCCTCTTCACATATCTATTTAAAAAAACATATATAAATAAATATTTCCGTTTTGATAGCCAGGGTGGATTAATATAGACAACTAAATTATCATCGTCGATATTTTCTATCTAATTCTCTGTGCTTCTAATGATGAAATTTCATCATTATACTCCTCTTCATCTATTCGAATTTCCTACGCATTTTCGCATGATGAACCACATCCACGCAGACGACTGCCAAATCTATTCCCACTGTAGACTTTCTGATATAAACGACCTCAAGTTCACTTTGAACAGATGCATCGAAGACGTGAACAATTGGATGCTGTCCCATCGACTTACGCTAAGCCCAAGAAAAACGGAGGTTGTGTGGCTTGCCACTCAAAAACGAGCGCACATGTAGACAACTCACTAGTGCACATCTCTGGAACTGACATTCTTCCATATTTTTTTTCAGCATTTAGCATTTGTAAACTCGAACTTAGACGTGCCTGTTTGTGGGCATGCATTTGATATGAATTTTGAATGTTAATTTATCTTTGCAACTTAGATTATTATTATTAGTATAGCTGGAATACTTAAGAAGGTGCCGCATAGAAGAAGACCAATGGAACTTTGCCAGTAGGTACTAAAATTTAGATAAGTAGGTATATTATAGATAAAACAGAAATGGAAATAAGTTTGCACATTTCATCTTGTCAACATCAGTGTGTCTAGACAAAAAATGTGAAATCACACAACCGGGCTGCTAAGACAAAGGCCATCTTATTATTTTTATTGGCTGATAAGGGCTCTAGTTACATACATGTGTGACGCTTGCTCGCTGAAAAAAAACGAACATCCGTGCAAAAAACATCCCGTTTGCATTGTGTATGAGGCTTTCGGAGTCGACTCCCTTGGGACCCGACATTGAGAGGTAGACCTGTAGTACTTGTATAAATATCCTGTAATTTATGCTTCCAGCCCGCGGGATATTTCACATTCAACTTTACTCATTGCAAGTGAAAAAATCAGCTCGCCTAATTTTTGATGACTGGTGACGATCAATATCGCACAGGATCCTTGAGGTGTGGTCCACACTAAAACAGCCCTCACTGTGTAATTTGAAAACTTCGCACTTTCAGTGTTATTCATTAGATTTTTTAAACCAGATTTCTTTAGAGATCTGGTTTAATTTCTCGATTTAATCTCAATTTACAAAAAAGGTGATTCATAAAAACTTTATAATTCAGTTTAACACTAAACGTGTTTCAAAACATGATCACATTTGTAAACCACCTACGAGTAGGTTTATTTCGTTCTAAACTAGATCGACATACGCAAAATGGCGATCTTCCTCATTCCCCAGCTGATCGTAATGTACGAGATAACTTTCAGAATAAAAGATTTATGAATCAAATAAGAGTTTCAGCAATTAAAGTAACTTTAAAACATTAGAATTTTACACTATAACAACAAATCTACGGCATGCAGCAACGAAACAAATATAAAAACTGTGACAAGAAAAAAAGTGTCAGATGCCGCGTCGTGTTATTTTTCAAGTCACCAATTTTGTAAAACTGTCACTTTTCTTGTAAATGAAGTATGAAGGCCCATCTTTGAGATTTTCTTCGTGATGCCTATAGCCAAAACCTGAAGCCACAATTAAGTCATGCTTTGAAAAATACTTGTTTCCATTTTTAGTTCATTCAAAGCTGCAATCGACATGAGTTTGACAGCTGGAATGTTTGGAAACGTTCGGGAGGGGTTTACCCGAATGCATCCGAGCGTCTCCGAAAGTTGTCAAAAACCTCAAAAAAAATCATAGACACCAAAATACCTAGATAAATGTCGAGCATTTCGTATTTTTTCATACAGAAAAAGCTACCGGAAGTCTGTTTAAGCAGGATTCGGTAAACCAAAAAAAAAAATGCACGTATTTCGCTAATGAATCACCTTTTTATTTATTTTGGTTTAGCGGGCTGGTACAGATTTAAATTGGTTTCTCAAAATCTCGCACTAAACAGGAATGGGTGGAATCTAATGAATAACACTGAAGTGTTTACACTTCTAGCGAGAATTAATTTATAAATACCTACTAATAACACACTTTGAAAAAAAATCTCAAAATTCATATCAATCCGATACACCTAAGTAGGTACTTTTAATCTATTCAATTTGAAAAAATCATTATAATTAACACTCTTGCAAAATTCTTCAAGAAAAAGTTTAAGAAATTGCATAAAAAAAAGCAGCCCGCACTAAATAAATAAATGACAATTTCGAACGAGATACGTCACACTCGAACAAAAGCCTCGCGCATACTCACATTGGAAAGTTGGGCCGTGGGTTGATATACCTTCTGCGCTCCGCTACTTTCTACTTTTGGCTCCGCCCACTTGACGGAGCAAACCACAGATCGAGCGAACGAAAATATTCTAGGTAAACGATCAGTCAGTAGAGTCAGTCAGGCGTACGCTTGACTGATGTTGACCTACGCAAAAATGAGCCATTTTAGGACTAAATTTTTCTTCAAATCCTACAAGCCGAATTCACCAGATTTTGCTAGAAAGTTGCAAAGTTTATGCATTGTATCCATGATAATCTAACAATTACAAAACTCATATTCTTGACTTTTGTCCCTCTAAGAAAATATCTGATCGACAGCTCAGTTCCAACATCCATTGCAATAAAAACTAGAGACCTATAGAGTTCAATTCCCAATGAGTAGGTACCTACGTACTTACAATTTTCCAAAAGTCCAAATCATAGTACCAGCAAAGGTTACTCAACCTTTACATGAACCAGGAACCTGCCCTCTCACAAGCAGGGGAGCCCCCTAAATGGTAGGTGTAAGGCTGGTTCAACTGGAAGTTGCACTATTTGTGCAGTCTAGTCTGGGCCGAAAAAAAAACTTGTTTCTATTATGTGTCATTAAAATTCAAGATAGCAAAAAATAAATACTTAATTCCCAGCTAGCGCAACACACTTGAAATTTCGAAATTTCACTAAAATCACAGGATTTTACAATTTTTTTTAAAGTATCCAAAAAAGGAATGTATAACGGGTTATCGAAGAGTTTCTCCTAGGATTTTGGTTGTTAAATTCAAAATTAACAGTTTGAGACTTTTCTTGGTTGCCTGTTATGCTCCTGTTGATTCAGAGTGTATGGAGGTGAGAATGAGTTTTTGGAATGAATTGAATGCGGTTGTGCATGAAAGGAAAAATAATGAAAACATTGTAATTTTAGGTGATATGAATGGATGGATAGGTACACAGAGGGATGAATGTTTGAAAATAATTGGTCCTGGTGGGAGAGGTGTAGTCAATGATAATGGGCGACATCTGATTGCTTTGTGTGCGGAGCACAGTCTTTTTGCATCGAATACTTGGTTTCGGCATAAGGATGTGCATCTGTACACGAGGCAGATTGTGGGAAGTCGCACAATCATTGACTACATCTGTGTGGATGAAAGATTGAGAGGAGCCGTAAGAGATAGCCGTGTCTACCGGGGGCCTGAAATAGGCAGTGACCACTATCTCTTATGTGCCAAAATAATGATTGGTGAAGTAAGAAAGAAGAAACGCAAGAGGAAAGTAAGATTGCCTAGAATAAAAGTAGAAAGGGTGAATGAAGAAAATGTGCAAGAGAAGTACGTATCAGAGCTCCACAAAATTTTAAGTGTGAGTGAACTTGAGAAGAGTGTGTGTGGAAAAGATATTGAAAGTATGTGGAAAGATCTGAAAGAAGGAATGACTGAATGCGCTAAAAAAGCATGTGGGGTAACGAAAGGTGGAAGATTGAAAGGAGATGCCTGGTGGAATGATAGAGTGAAGGAAGCTGTGAAAGTTAAGAAAAAGTGTTACGAAAATTGGTTGAATGATAGAAATGATAGAAAGCTAGAAGAGGAATATAAGATAGCTAAGAGAATGGCGAAGAATATAATTTATGAAAGCAAGATGAATGAACAAAGAAAGATTGATGAAAGGATTAACAAAAGTTTCACCGACAGTAAGAAGGAATTTTGGAGGTGGATCAATGCGGATAGAAATAAATCTTCTGCATTGACCACTCCGGGAGTCAAAAGTGCTGCCGGTGAGATGGTATGGGAGAATGAAGAAGTGTGCAAGAGATGGAAGAACTATTTTCAAGAAATTTTTGGTCAGGGTGAAAGAAGAATTTATGAACAGATAGATGAAGCGAATGAATTGAATATTATGAAAGAAGAAATGAAAGTGTCTATTTCACGTCTGAAGAATGGGAAGTCTCCTGGGTTTGATGGTATAAATGGTGAAATGTTGAAAGCAGGAGGTGAATGTGTGATAGATTGGATGTACGAATTATGTAAGCTCTGTGTGAATGCAGGAGTAGTACCGATGGATTGGAGGAAGGCAGTCATTGTTCCCATTTACAAAGGTAAAGGGGACAAAAAAGACTGTCAGAACTTCAGACCAATCAGTCTACTCAGTATACCAGGAAAAGTCTTCTGTAAGGTGATTATAAAAAATGTGATTCTGACTACTAGTGAAAGGATTTCCGATGTACAGTCCGGCTTTATGGCCGGTAGAGGCTGTGTTGATCAGATTTTTACTCTACGACAACTTGTTGAAAAACAATTGTCGGTGAGGCGGAAGCTGTTCACGGCCTTTGTAGATCTGGAAAAGGCTTTTGACTCAGTAGACAGAGGTATGTTATGGGATGTTTTGAAAGCATACGGAGTGAATGGGGCTCTCCTAGGTGCGGTGCATGCAAACTATGAAAATAGTAAGGCATGTGTCCGTATTGATGGTGAGTATAGTGAGTGGTTTGAAGTTTATAAGGGTGTGAGGCAAGGATGTGTGATGAGTCCATGGCTATTTAACATAGTCATGGACAAGTGTGTCAGAGATGCTCGACTTAATGATTGTGGATTGATGATAGGAGAGAGCAAAGTGAGTGTTCTACTGTATGCAGATGATGCAGTTCTTGTATCTGATTCAGCAGTAGAATTGCAAACAATGCTCTCTAGATTGAATGAAGCTTTGAAAGGTAACCATTTGAAGTTGAATGCAAGTAAGACGAAAGTATTGATTTTTGAAAGAGATGATGAAAGTATGAATTATGAATTTAAAATTAATGGAATGAATGTTGATGTCGTAAATGAGTTTGTATACCTGGGAAGTAAGTTTGAAAAAGATGGAAGAATGACCGGTGAATTTGAAAGAAGAATAATGAAAGGCAGGTGCGTACTGGGTGCTACCGCTAGCATCGCCAGGAACCAGAATCTCTCAAAAAATGTTAGATTGGCGGTGCACGGTGGTATACTAGTGCCAACCTTGATGTATGGAAGTGAAGCCTGGACGGTGAGTGAAAGGGAAATTAGTAAAGTCCATACAGTAGAAATGGACTATCTAAGAAGTATGATTGGGAAAAAACGAAGTGACAGAGTGAGGAATGATTTTGTAAGAGAAGAATGTGGTGTAAGGGAAAGTGTGAAAGTGAAGATTAAAAGAAGTATGTTAAGATGGTTCGGGCATATGGAGAGAATGAGTGATGAAAGATTGACGAAGAAAGTATATGTTGCTAAAATAGATGGATGTCGTGGTAGAGGAAGACCGAGAAAAGTATGGATGGATCAAATTTCTGAAATAGCGAATGAATGGGATATCCAGAGTCATAATAAAAGGAGGACTTGCATGAAAAAGGTTATGACTCTGGATGAAATGAAAGAAGTGTGCAAGGACAGGAAGAAGTGGCGGCTAATCTGCAATGGTGATTTTTAATGTTGGTGTATTCATTTGCTACATTTTTTGCATAGGAAATTTCTGACTTTTTTTGTATAGATTTCTTTGTAAGGTTTTGTTCTTTTATATATTTAAATGTAATTTTTTATTCATATTCCTTGACTTATAGGTTGGTATGAGGCTGACCACCCATACTGTAAAAAATGGTTCACTTTGCCAATGTTACCCCTGTTTCAGGGAAGGTCGGCAAAAGTTGTGGGGCTTATGTTCATTTGAGGTTTGGATTTTATTTGTAAGTACACATTCAGCATTTGTAAGCGCGAACTACACTTGTTGGTTTGTGGGCTTACATCTGAGAGCTTTAAATGAATATATCCTTGCAACTTAGATTATAGATTATAGATTATAGATTATCCAAACAGCTAGATATTGAACTGCTATAGTGAAAATCATTCATTTTAGAGTTATAAAAACACAATAGGTTATTGAAATGTACATAATATATTTCTTAATTTTAGGTAGCGCAAATGCCTTCAATATAGTTAATTGATCACTTTTCGAGTGCTAACCGGCTGTAGTGCAGTGCAGCATCTAATTTTTTTAAACCCACTACCCATGTGTTTTTTTAGAAATATAATGTTGATGGAACAATTACCTGTAGGAAAAATAAATAAATAGGCAATTTACATTTTTCCAAATGAGTTTATTAATTACAAAATTTATCGTGAAATACAAATAGTCAATTCCCAGACTTCAACATTTTATTGTGCTTCTCACAAAATAGTCCTTTAAATATTTGTAACTTTGAAATTTTGTTTGCTGGAAAAACTTGGCATTGAAGCTCTTGATAGCAGCGTTGTTCGTATGAAACCATCTCTGTTCTTGGCACCAACGAGTTTTGAGGAGGCTTCAGTTACCAATTTCACCCAGTGCTCCACCGCTTGCGTGTGACACGGGAATTTATGGAAGTTCCATTCTTCTGCTTTGTTGACAGTTGAAATCTTGGCCCACATTTCTTCGTCAGATACTATTCGCAACAATGGTGGTGGGTAAATAGCATTAGTAGTCCAATCAATTATTTCGTGATATTTCTTTGCCTGGAAGTTGAGTTTTGTGGTCTTGTAGTGGTCCTATTGGCTCACAACTCAAAAATTGTGAAAAACTTCCAGTTGTAAAATTTCAAAGCACTGATTGTGAGATTCCAGATATTAAAAGAAAAATCTTAAGTAAAGACCAACAATGTCTCCTGGACATAAGTTTGGCTATCAAGAGTATCAAGTCAGGACCTGCACGGTAGACTTGGCAATTCGTGAACCAGGTCCTATCTCCCATTCCCGATGGCTGACAACACCAAACAGAGTTCTTCGTCTGTACATGAGTGTTAAAAGTCGCTCTGAAGAGCATTTCATTTTGGTACGATTTATACTTAAATCGTACATGCCTGTATGGTTTAAGATAAAAAAAGTAAGTACCTTACAGATGGACCAAAACATGTTTTTGATATAATAAAATCTTCAAGATTCCTGCCAGAAAACTTGATTGAGATGATTGATCCAGTGATTGAAAGGAATGCGTTTTTCGCGCATGCAGAAAACTTGCTCCTTAGTATGATCGTTGATGAAAGGGCCCATATCAGAGAGTTGGGGCTTAGAAGAATCATAAAAGCAAGGGCCGCAGCTTCCAATAAAAACCTAATCCGAACTTTTAAACCCCCAAAACTCAACTTCCAGGCAAAAGAATAACACGAAATTATTAATTGGACTACTACCTACTGCTATTTATCCACCACCATTGTTGCGAAGAGTATCTGACGAAGAAATGTGGGCCAAGATTTCAACTGCCAACAAAGCAGAAGAATGAAACTTCCATAAATTCCCATGTCACACGCAAGCGGTGGAGCGCTGGGTGAAATTGGCAACTGAAGCCTCCTCAAAACTCGTTGGTGCTAAGAACAGAGATGGTTTCATACGAACAACGCTGCTATCAAGAGCTTCAATGCCAAGTTTTTCCAGCAAACAAAATTTCAAAGTTACAAATATTTAAAGGACTATTCTGTGAGAAGCACAATAAAATGTTGAAGTCTGGGAATTGACTATTTGTATTTCACGATAAATTTTGTAATCAATAAACTCATTTGGAAAAATGTAAATTGCCTATTTATTTATTTTTCCTACGGGTAATTGTTCCATCAACATTATATTTCTAAAAAAACACATGGGTAGTGGGTTTAAAAAAATTAGATGCTGCACTGCACTACAGCCGGTTAGCACTCGAAAAGTGATCAATTAACTATATTGAAGGCATTTGCGCTACCTAAAATTAAAAAATATATGTACATTTCACTAACCTATCGTGTTTTTAAAACTCTAATATATATGATTTTCACTATAGCAGTTCAATATCTAGCTGTTTGGGTACTTTAAAAAAAATTGTAAAATCCTGTGATTTTAGTGAAATTTCGAAATTTCAAGTGTGTTGCGCTAGCTGGGAATTAAGTATTTATTTTTTTGCTATATTGCATTTTAATAACACATAATAGAGACAAGTTGTTTTTGGTATACCATTAAGAAAAATAAATAAAAATGTTTTTCGGCCCAAACTATTGTGCACCTTAACTGCGTTGCATAGCCTCATGTAACAAGGTTTTCTCCATTGTTCCAGTATGGCCTATACTCTTCCTTCGCTGGCAGCCTAGTCTACATGCTGTTGGGTACCACACCAGAGGTGAACATTGGTCCCACTGCCCTGCTGTCTCTGCTCACCTTCACCTATACGGGCCTCACCAACGCAGACTTTGCTGTTCTTCTTTGCTTTCTAGGAGGATTTGTGCAGCTCGCCGTTGGATTCTCAAGACTTGGTAGGCAACAATCTAATTTATTTGGCTACATTCATGTTGAATATAATCCTTAGGTGTTTATTATAGGTACATGCGAGTACACAACGTTTCAATGCCAAATATATAATAATTAAAGATTTGTAAATTGTCAAATTAAAATTATAAGAACAAACCATAGATCAAAATTATATAAATTCAAATAAATAGGTAGGTATAGGTACAATAAAGATGAACTTAATTTAAATTAAATATAACAGTCCAAAATTAAAAAAAAACTTAAAAGAAAGAAAACATAAAATAATATATAATAATTATAATTTCGAAATAGCGAGTGAATGGGATATCCAGAGTCATAATAAAAGGAGAGCTTATATGAAAAAAGTTATGACTCTGGATGAAATGAAAGAAGTATGCAAGGACAGGAAGAAGTGGCGGCTAATCTGCAATGCTGATTTTTAATGTTGGTTTATTGGCTTGCTACATTTTTTGCATAAGACATTTTTTACTTTTTTTGTATAGATTTATTTTTAAGGTTTTGTTGTTTTCTTATACTTAAATGTTATTTATTACTCGTATTCCTTGACTTATAGGTTGGTATGAGGCTGACCACCCATACTGTAAAAAATGGTTCACTTTGCCAATGTCACCCCTGTTTC
The DNA here is from genome assembly GCA_951799405.1 of Agapetus fuscipes. Lineage (NCBI taxonomy): Eukaryota > Metazoa > Arthropoda > Insecta > Trichoptera > Glossosomatidae > Agapetus > Agapetus fuscipes. Next base: position 16,479,818 of record OX637334.1, read on the forward strand.
AGGGAATGTCGGCAAGAGTTGCAGGGCTTATGTTCATTTGAGGTTTGGATTTTATTTGTAAGTACACAATCAGCATTTGTAAGCGCGAACTACACGTGTTTGTTTGTGGGCATACGTCATCTGAGAGCTTTGAATGAATATATCCTTTCAACTTAGATTATAGATTATAGATAATAAATTAATTCAAACATCCGAGGGTCAAAAATAAAATGTTTAAAGCACAAATAAAATTATTGAGTCAACACAAAAAGACAAATAATAATAATAACAGTAAAATGTCAAAGAATAAAAGTAAAATTAAAGGGGTTGGGCTATGGCGGATTGCGGAAAGGAGCGATGAGCAGGGGGGAAGCTATGGGGATTTGAATATTTACAATATGGCCATTCTGCTTACATTTATGAATTTCAATTTTTTTTTTTAATTTTGGACTGTTATATTTAATTTAAATTAAGTTCATCTTTATTGTACCCATACCTACCTATTTATTTGAATTAATATAATTTTGTAAATTGTGTTTGTAAAGCAAACTCAAAGTTTTCCAAATATGACCTTTATACCTACATCAATACCTACACTGCTAATCTAATCTAATCTAATCTAAGCTGCAAAGATATATATCATTTAAGATTTAAATTTAATGCATTCCCACAAGCAGATATGTATAATTTCGCGCTAACACATGCCGCATGTGGACCTACAATATAAAAACCCAATCTCAAATGAACATAAGCCTTGCAACTCTTGCCGTCCTTCCCTGAAACAGGGGTGACATTGGCAAAGTGAACCAATTTTTTTATATTATGGGTGGTCAGCCGCATAACAACCTATAAGTCAAGGAACATACATGACAAATTACATTTTTTAAATCAATAAATACTTAACAATATATCGATACACCAGTTCCAAACTAATGCAAGTCTGAAATTTTACGGTATTGAGTTATGTATGAGGAAATGTGTGAAATGATGATATCTACCAGTTCCAAAGACCTACAAGCCGTAATGTCAAGAAAAAAGAAATTACAGCACATAAATTACTTTAGAAATATAATTTCGAAACAAATTTGTCCGTTCCATACTACAATAACTCGAGTTAACGGGGTTTGGAAGTTATTTTGCACTAATCTACCTCATTCCATAGACCTTTAACATGACATGTCGGTGTTTGGAACTGGCAACATCGTCAGTTCGGTCTCACCTGTCAGTGTCAGCTCATGCTTTCGCGCCGTTTTGAGGTTATGTTTTCCTGTTTTTATTTGAAATCAGCGCTTCTAGGACAAAATGTATGTGCCCGACTGGAGAAAACGTAAAATGGGAAGAACTGAATACATGTTAACAATGGTTCGTGAAAGTTCTGCAGCTAACGAAGAGGTAAGCATGATTTGTTTTTTGTTATAGGTTATGAACTTTTTACCTAAATAACAACGTAAATTCAAGAGTTCTATGGCAATTTGCATTACGAAATAAAGTATCTTGATACGAGCTAGCCAATTGAGTTATATTCCTATGTAAAAATAAATAAACTAGGATAATAATAAAATATTACTAGAAGTTATTTGTTTAATAATGGAAAGAATAATATTATAATGCATCCATGTTCAAGTTTGGTCTAACTAATGTCTTATAGATGAAATGTGGGTTTGAGTGCTCGTATGAAATGCATCGCGTAGAAATAATGATCGATGCCTCTGGCTATCCGTTTCGAGATATAAGCCGTGAGTATATTTCCATTTTTTTCTATTTTTACATCAATTGTGTTTGTGTTGTAGGGTTCTATGTCACCGACACAACTTGGGGGTACAAATGAGCGTTCATCTGTAAAGGAAGTACTAGGTTCTACATCACACCTGAAGATCTCCGAGCGTACCCATACTGATACAGACAATATTACCCAGGTAATATTATAGCCTGCCATAGACAATGTAATGATTTTATGACAATTAATTACATGGATTTTATTTGAGTGACACGACTTTAAAAATAATAGGTATTATTATATACTAACTCAAACCTGAGGATCACTATAGGGAGAGGCAGAGATAATGGTGAATGAAACTCCTCATGACGCTGGAACACTTTCGCAGCTTTCTTTCTAAACACTAAAATGTACTCCGTCCATGCTTGTCCAATCATCTTGTTAGTGCAATGGCAATTTTATTTTATGTTTTTTTTTATTACAGTATCCTGGGTCAGAAATAAATGAGCATACCTGTCTAGAAGAGGGTTTCTTCATAAATGAGCGCTCTCTTGCGGAGAGTGTCTATCAAGATGACAAATGCTACTCGGAGATGCAAAATCAGTGTCTTATGTCAGCATCGATGCCTGAGCGAATTTATACAGAATTAAAAAATGTTATCCCGGTAATACTTTTAACTTTTAAACTGTTGATGAGCTAAGCAAAGAGAATAGGTTGTTATGGACATAGTTTCATGGCATTCAGATTCGTGGTCGAGAGATATGGTTTCGAATGCTAGCACTGGCATGTGGCAGTGCTAGCTGCCAGTGCTAGTGCTGCAAATGTATGTACATTTGCGGGTATTTTCTCTCATGGGTATATTGATATCTGTTAATAAACAGTTACGTTCAATGAAGGAAAACGTCGCGAGAAAACCATGACACTATGTAGTCAGCATAGCTACGATGGATTCACCCACTGTCACGATTGATCTATAGCGACTGAGCGAGTGCGATAGCATCTTGCTCTCACGCAGTCGCTACCCTAAAGAGGTCAGCTACCCCGTAGCAGCTTTCCAAAATTACATTATTAATGTGTAGTCTGTTTCATAACAATTTTATATCTTTCACTGCATAATGGCAAATATAAATTAGTAGGTAATGTTAATTATTATCATTTTAATTACAGGGTTCTTCATTAGAGAGGGCACCTCAGCAAAACTCAGACATGGATTCAAGCAGTGATACAGATTTTTCAGTTGGTTCATCAGATGTATATATTCCTAAAACGTCGAGTGATGAAATTTCAAACAGTCCTTCACCATCGCCGCTTCTACCGCAATCACTAATTCCCCCACAACCGCCGTCTCCACCACAGCCGACAGTTCAAAATAATACACCAGCTCAAACGAATGAAGAGAAACCCAAAACTCGAAAGAGATTACGCAACCCAAATAACTGGACTAAAAATAAAAAAAAAAATAATCGCAATCTCGGAGAAGCATACATAAACTCGCGTGGAAAAGAAATTCCCAAAAGAAAAGTACAGAATACCTGCAGTGAAAAATGTCGCCTGAAGTGTCCCACCAAAATAGACAATGGAACACGACAGGAAATACACAAATGCTACTGGAAACTAGGTGATGTTAACCGACAACGAGACTTCCTGGTCGGACATATGCAGCCCGTTGTACCTAAATATGCCGTGAAGAAGCCGGGTAGTACTCGATCAAACAATTTTGCATATTACTTCAATGTATCTGATATTAACATAAGGGTGTGCAAAACATATTTCATAAATACATTGGACATAAGCAGCGACGTTATTATAACGGCCCAAAAAAAGAAGACAAGTGAAGGGTTTGTTGAGAAGGATAAAAGAGGTGGTTATCCTAATGCTGGAAGGGCAAGGATTGATGAGGATGTAAAAATTTTTGCCCGCAAACACATAGAAGCTTTTCCGGTGATGGAAGCTCACTATTGCAGAGCTCGAACTGAAAAACAGTATATACAGGGCAATTTAACATTATCGGAGATGTATCGACAGTACTTGATTAAATGCACAGAAAATGATAGTCCACCTTTAAAAAAACACATGTATGAAACGTTATTTAATACAGAGTACAACATTTCTTTCTATAAACCGAAGAAGGATGCATGTTGTACATGTCAAAACTATGAAAATATGAGTGCTACAGAAAAATTGGAAAAACAAGATGAATTTAATTTACACATACACGAAAAGGAAAAGAGTCGGATCGAGAAAGAAAACGATGTCAGAAATTCCTCTCAACATACTACTGTTAGTTGCTTCGATCTGCAAGCTGTAATTACAGTACCAGAGGGAAGTAGAAATGATTTCTTCTATAAACGTAGACTATCCTGTTTTAATTTTACTATATTTGATATAAAATAAAAACAAGGATACAGCTATTTTTGGCACGAAGGGATTGCCCGTCGAGGTGTAAATGAAATTGGCAACTGCCTTTATCTTTACCTTAAGGAGAGCACTAACAAAAAAGTTATCTGCTACTCCGATAATTGTCCGGGCCAAAATAAAAATAAATTTATAATGGCATTGTATCTATTCTGCGTTCGAAACATGGATATTGATTCTATTACGCATAAATTTTTCATCGTGGGCCATTCACAAAACGAAGGTGACTCGATGCATGCCATGATAGAAAAAGAAAAAAAGAGGGCTCTCAAAGCAGGGCCCCTATTTGTACCAACTCAACTTCTACCTATAATTAGCTTGGCAAAGAAAAATGGAAATCCATACAGGACCAATGAAATCGTTGACTTTTTTAATATTAAGGCGTTAGTTAAGAAAAATGACAATTTCGTAAAAAATGAAGATGGTGAGGCAGTAAAGTGGAATGACATCCATATTGTGAAAGTGGAAAAAACAGCACCTAACATAATTTTCTATAAAAATTCCTTCTTTAATGAAGAGTTTAAAAAAATTGACGTTCATCGCAGATCAAGGAGAACGCAAGCGGAGCCAACCCTTCAGCCGGCTTATCAACGTCCACCGGGTATCTCGGCAGCAAAAAAGAAAGATCTGCTCTCCTTATGCAAGCCTGGTTCAATTCCTAGGTCTTACTGGGAATTCTATGACAATTTACCATGTAATGAACAACAAAATGGAGAAGATTCTGATTAGGTATATTAAAAGTAAGTTAAAGAAGTATGTGTAACAAAATTGGAAATAAATGATGATGTAATTATTTTTTGAATTATTATTTGTAGTGAGTATCCATAGTTACCATTACTAAAGCCTTTCTAAGTACCCTACTTAAATAAAACAGTAATAATGTATTCCTTGTAAGTCTAAATCGTCAAGACAAGTTGGTCTAGTTTTTAGTTCCAAACAAATGTAACTCCGAAAATCTCTCAAAACTCCAAAAATTTATATGAAACATCACATTTTTTTTTATTATATACATTTGCTAATACTAAATCCTTTCTAATTACTATAACATTAAATAAAGTTTCTTAGTGTAAGACAATGTGCATTGAGTGTTAACACTTGCCTAAAACTTTAATCATTGTTTTCTCGAGATAATGGTTTTTTGAGTTGTGGGAGTTTGGTACTGGTGTATCGATATACATGGACATAAAAAAAAAAAACTAAATCATAAAACCAATTTCACTTTAACAAACCCTAGCCGCCAACATCACAGATCAACCGCCATTTCTTTCTATCCTTGCATACTTCTTTCATTTCCTCCAGAGTCATAACCTTCTTCATACAAGCTCTTCTTTTATTATGACTCTGGATATTCCATTCATTCGCAATTTCGGATATTTGGTCCATCCATACCTTTCTCGGTCTTCCTCTACCACGACATCCATCTATTCTACCAACATATACTTTCTTCGTCAGTCTTTCCTCATTCATTCTCTCCATATGCCCAAACCATCTTAACAAACTTCTTTTAATCTTCACTTTCACACTTTCTTTTGCACCACATTCTTTTCTTACAAAATCATTCCTCACCCTGTCACTCCGTTTTTTCCCAATCATACTTCTTAGAAAGTCCATTTCAACAGTATGGACTTTACTAATTTCACTTTCATTCACCGTCCAGGCCTCGCTTCCATACATCAAGGTGGGTAAAAGTATGCCACTACGTACCGCCAATCGAGCATTTTTAGATATGTTTTGATTTTTGGCGATACAAGCTGTGGCACCCAGTACACACCTGCCCTTCATTACTCTTCTTTCAAGTTCACCTGTCATTCTTCCATCTTTTTCAAACTTACTTCCCAAGTATACAAACTCATTTACCACATCAACATTCATTCCGTTTATTCTAAATTCGTAGTTCGTATTTTCTTCATTTCTTTCAAAAATCAAAACTTTCGTCTTACTTGCATTCAATTTCAAATAATTACCTAGCAGAGCTTCGTTCAATCTAGAGAACATCGTTTGCAATTCTACTGCTGAGTCCGATACAAGAACAGCATCATCCGCATACAGTAGAACACTCACTTTGCTCTCTCCTATCATTATCCACAATCATCAAGTCTAGCATCTCGAACACACTTGTCCATAACTATGTTAAATAGCCATGGGCTCATCACGCATCCTTGCCTTACACCCTTAAAAACTTCAAACCATTCACTATACTCATCATCAATACGAACACATGCTATACTATTTTCATAGTTTGCATGCACCGCACCTAGGAGAGCCCCATTCACTCCGTATGCTTTTAAAACATCCCATAACATACCTCTGTCTACTGAGTCAAAAGCCTTTTCCAGATCTACAAAGGCCGTGAACAGCTTCCGCCTCATCGACAATTGTTTTTCAACAAGTTGTCGTAGAGTAAAAATCTGATCAACACAGCCTCTACCGGCCATAAAGCCGGACTGTGTATCGGAAATCCTTTCACTAGTAGTCAGAATCACATTTTTTATAATCACCTTACAGAAGACTTTTCCTGGTATACTGAGTAGACTGATTGGTCTGAAGTTCTGACAGTCTTTTTTGTCCCCTTTACCTTTGTAAATGGGAACAATGACTGCCTTCCTCCAATCCATCGGTACTCCGTACTACTCCTGCATTCACACAAAGCTTACATAATTCGTACATCCAATCTATCACGCATTAACCTCCTGCTTTCAACATTTCACCATTTATTCCATCAAACCCAGCAGACTTTCCATTCTTCAAACATTCAACTAGTGTTTTTTAATTGTTAAAAAGCTCCCTGAAAGTCTTCAAAACACTGCGTAGATCTTTGATTCTTGAACCACTAATAGATTTTTGTCCGCCACCATTTTCTGGAGACAGTGTCAATTACAAAGCATTCTTTATTATTTTAAACACAATTTATACCTAATTGGGCAATTGCCATCTATTGAAATAAAAGGATCAAGTTTAAAAACATTGTGATCCGCTTCGGAATTACTAAAATTACTCGTGCAGGAACAAATTTTACTGCATTTATTTGGAAATACAATTTTTTACTTTAAGTGACAGATTCGAGGAGTTCTGCTGTTATAGTCAACCTTTTATTCTGTTCAGGATTCCTGGTAGAGTTTGTGTCCCTCCCGGTGGTGTCAGGTTTCACATCAGCCGCAGCTCTGATCATCGCTTGCTCGCAGATGAAAGGCTTGCTGGGCCTCTCCTTCAAGGCGGAGAGCTTCCTGGAGATCTGGCACGCCATCATCACCAACATCAAGTATACTAGGGTGGGAGATGCGGTGCTCAGTGCTGTTTGCTGTGTTGTGCTGGTGGCTATGAGGGTAAGATCCTGTGATTATTTCGTTTTAAATTTCATCAGTACATTGTGTTCACTTGCTACAACATCGTGCAGTTGATCAATGACCGAGGACCGGTCCCTATAGTCTAGTGATTAGCACTCCTGACTTGTAAATGGAGGGTTGTGGGCTCGAACCCCGGCGGAGCACAAAAAATATACCATTTATATTTTCAAATATGCTCTTCGCCGGGTTGAAAAATTTATAAACCTTTACTGAAGACCGGTCATTAAAAAGGTCCATCCAGCCTTACAGCAACTGGGTCTTGCTTAAGTATTGGCGCTTTGTAGCGACGATACTTAAGCTGTGTAGACAAGCTCCTGAACACCTCTGCGGCACTACAACAAGTGCCATAGATCCCTAGAGTCTCTGAAATCTAGGGAGTCTCCTGCGCAGGATTTCATAAAAAAAAATGAGAGACCCACCCCGGATAGTTGTGCCAGTGATGATGATGATAATCTTCACCACTAGAATTCTTAATTGAAAATATATAATAATTATTTCCAGCAATTGAAAGACTTAAAATTTAAGCCAAGGAAGTCGGACGTCCCTGAGAAGTCAGAGAACAAGTTGCAGAAGGCGATCTGGTTCATATCTGTTGGGAGAAATGCCATTGTGGTGGTGTTTTGTGCTGTCATTGCCTATATTGTGGATCTGTATGACCCTGATGCTCTCATACTAACAGGTAAGATGATTTGTTGTTGTTGGACTAACATCAGAATGCTACAGTCTCTGAATCATGCACAATGGAGAGCCTTAGTAAGTAGACTTGGCATGGCTCTACATCTTGACCATCTAACTTCCAAATTGCTTCCACAAATGATGCTTCAATATTCATTAAATAAAGCACAAAGATGAATTTGTCGGTGTTATAGCCGCGGGGATCGAGACAGGTTATTTGGAACTGGATAACGCTGGTTCGAATCCCGCGACGATAACTTCGACCCTGGTTCAACAGATGCCGTTGCATGCACACAAGCTTCTGCTTTCGCATGAAGACAACTGGCCAGGTAAAATAGGTTGGTGGATTGCATTCCTTTCCACAAATCTATTTTTATTAAAAAAAAAAAAAAAAAATTAAGTATCCTAGACAAAATTTTATTTGGATCAAATCTAAGCAAACTTAAAGCGATTGGGTCTTGTTCAGTGAAGGTTGTACAACAATGTGAATTGTTTGTTGACTCAGAATCAAAAACAAACCCTCCACCAGATTTTGAATCACATTGCATATGTGAACCCCAGAATAAGTTTGAATATATTTTTTAATAAATTGCCAAGAAAGAGTTAGATCTCCTTCTTCTTGGACTTACGTACCTTCTATGTAGTGGTCTGCCCATTGATTATTATCAACCGTTTCATAATATTACCCTGCTTGTATCTTCATGATATGTGTATTTCTCGTTTTCTTGAGCTTCTAGGTGAGATTTTTACCAAAAATTGAGCACCCAGCTTCTTATAATGGACTGTTACCGCTCCAGACTGTTTGTAGAACTTCCTACTTACATTGACAATTTAGCTTTTATTTTACAAATCATCAAGAAGAAAAATGACCAATATTTTATAAACTATTATACAAACTATGCAGTCTTTTCTCCTTTTACAAAGTGTTAAATGTTTTCAGGCAACATAGAGTCCGGTTTACCCAGCTTTGGACTGCCTAACTTCAACACCACTGTTGGGAATCAAACCTACACCTTTCAGCAGATGAGCCAGCACCTGGGTAGTGGACTGTTAGTGGTACCGTTGATAGGCATTATAGCTAATGTTGCAATTGCCAAGGCATTCGGTAAGTTATACTCTTTAAGATTGGCATTCTTCAAAACAAGTGGAATCGCATTATAAAAAAATAATATTGTATATGTCTTTTCGTATTGAATTTTGTGACCCTTGTATGAATATATTAGGAAATAGTCAGATAATTGGTACTCGTAGCTTATGTAGGTACTTATAATTTAAAGCCTGTAAAAATATTGATTTCTTTTACTACAACTTTTATGAAACAAACCTAATAATGATGATGGGCTCGGCACAAATGACATAGACAACAAAATCATGACATCTATTAGGGAACACATATTTTTATTAATTGCTAAGGAGCCACAAAAGTCACAAAACGTGTGACGTTTGCATGCTGAAAAAAAAGCAATTTTCAAATTTGTGCTGCACCTATTCATTGTCAACTAAAATTAGTATTCATTTTTGTGTGTGTTGTTTATTATAATCTGGTAACTAGTAATTATAATAATAACAAATATTCTTCAGCTAAGGGCAAGATCTTGGATGCTAACCAGGAGATCATAGCTCTTGGCTTCTGCAATGTCATCAGCGGGCTGGTACAGTCCATCCCAGTCAACGGCTCATTCTCCAGAAGTGCTGTCAGCAATGCTTCAGGAGTTAAGACACCCGGAGTGGGACTCTATACAGGTGAGAAGATTCACATTCCTTCATTGTCATCTTCATCATAGCTCGCGATGGGTCTTAGCCTCCTTGATCAACTTGGTATGTATTGTGGACACTTCATACTTAGTTACTCTATATAATCTATAATCTAAGTTGTAAAGATATGTTAACATTTAAGATTCATATTAAATGCATGCCCACAAACAGGCACGAGTAAGTTCGCCCTTACGAATGCTGCATGTGTACTTACAAATTAAAATCCAAACCTCAAATGAACATAAGCCCTGCAACTTTTGCCGACCTTCCATGAAACAGGGGTGACATTGGCAAAGTGAACCATTTTTTACACTATCGGTGGTCAGCCTCATACCAGCCTATAAGTCAAGGAAAACTATACTATGATAAAATGTCTTGACCAAAAAATTAGATACAAGATATAATGTGGAATGAACATCCAACAATTGAGGAGTTGGATACCTATTTTAGGGTTGAAATATTGTCTAACAGAGCACGCAGGGATTGAATCAGCATCTTTAAATTACGTGAGGATCCCCATGCTGACCAATTTTCATCTGCACTGTAATTTTTTCAGGTATAATAGTTCTGATGACCTTGGGCTTTCTCACTCCATACTTCTACTTCATTCCTAAGGCTGCCTTGTCATCTGTGATCATATGTGCCGTCCTTTACATGATAGACCTGAAGATCATCAAAAACTTATGGGACACTAGCCGTAAGTAATACTTTGTTATTGATAAAGAGGTCAAAGCATGCATACCACTCAGGAACTTTTGCCAACCACCCCATAATGTGACCGAAGTACATCAGCCTTCTCTGATGTTCTTCAGTCACATTATGAGGAATGAGAAATACCGCCTTCTCCATCTAATCATGCAGGAAAAGATTCAGTGGAAAATAACTCGCTGAAGGGCATTGTGGCTGAAAAACCTGTGACAATTGTTCAACAAAAGTACCAAGTTCTTTGCGGCATCCAATAATAATAATTTTATTAGGATGATTTATTTGCCGAAACTCCATCAACCATTTGAATTAGTAGTTACGAGCAGCGAAAGACAAGGAGTCCCATCTGGAAGTGATAGCTAACATTGGAAACACCTGTACTCTGGGTTAAGGCTTTACATTTAACTCAATTACTTTGCCATTTTTAATAGCAAAAATGTATGGAAACTCAAATAGTGCTTTAAAGAATGTTTATAAAAACATAATCATGGCAGGATGTGATTAGCGGTTGAGTGCTCAAAGGCAAAATAAATCATATTAAATGTAAAGTTTGCAGTACCTACTGTACTGCTGAACAAAAATTATGACAAATGTTACATTTAAGATTTTAGATCAGTGGTAGATGCTGGTCTTTCTCTATTTGTCGGTGTTTCTTTGTTTCCACATATTTTCTTATTTCTGGTGTTCTATTCTGCATGATAAATTTGTTGAATATTTGTTATTGTAATTTTCAGGAGCTGATTTACTGCCTCTATTTGGGACATTTATAACTTCTCTACTGTTTGGGGTTGAGATTGGGATCCTAACAGGAGTTGGCATTGACATACTGATACTGCTATACTTCAATGCCAGACCAAGACTGTCCATAGAAGTATTTGAGGTAAATGTCGATAGAGTGATCACTTACATAATAGCTGTAACTATGCTGAGTGTATTAAGTAGGTACATTAATGTAAACGTTTGTATTAGTATGTAGTATTATTTTGTACCTGACGATGGAAACATTTTTTTCCGAAACCGGTCGTACATTATTAAATTTTACTCGCCCCGTAACCTTATACAATTTGTTTTTTATTTTTAATTTTTGAAACGTTTTTATTTAAACAATCATTTTGTTAAATTCATTTGGATGATTTTCCGTTTTAGTGTTTATCTCAAACTCAAAATCCCTGTAAAGTTTCCTTACCCTTCACAAAAAATGATAATCTGCCCCCTTTGCAAGTTTCCCTATCTGTTATGCCTGGTTCAGATGGGTTGAGCGCATTGTTGAGCGCCTTTGCAATGACACACTGTCATAAAAGACGCTATATAAAATTTGTACTTCATTATCAGAGTCATAATAAAAGGAGAGCTTGTATGAAGAAGGTTATGACTCTGGATGAAATGAAAGAAGTATGTATAAACAGAAAGTTGAGGATTAAGGGGGCGCTCTCATGTTGCACCGCGCCGATAGCTGTCAAATTTGCGACCCGTTTCCCCCCAACCCCTTTTGCCTCAGACCGTATGGATTTAGACCCACAAAATATGCTCGACTTGCTATTGCCGTTTGTAGATTTTTTTTACATACGACTTTTGTGAAACTCCCATCACGCAAAAAAAAAAAAACGCAACTAAGCTACACATATAGTGTAACTTCTTGCCTGTGTTATCCCTGAAGGAGTCGCATGTGGCCATTCAGGACCTATTTATTTTTACAGGTAAGGGGGTCGGCCTTACAACAACCACTTTCAGTTGAAGTGGGGGTTTTCCAACTCCCGGGGGGGCTGGTTCTCATTTCTTGTGAAGGCTGAGTAGGTAAACCTTGAGATCGAACACTTGCTCTCGGCATGGAATGAAAGCATTCTACCATAATATATGAGCTATCGACCTTTTTACGAGCTTGATTTTTGTCGCTACAAAACGCCAATTCTCAAGCTAGACCCAGTTGCTGTAAGGCTGAATGGACCTTTAGTGACCGGTCATTGGTAAAGGTTTATGAATTTCTCAACCCAGCGAAGAGCAAATTTAAAAATATAAATGGTATATTTTTTGTGCTCCGCCGGGAATCGAACCCAAAACCTTCCCATTCAGAGTCTAAAGTGTTACCACTGAACTACGGACCGGCCACGATAGCCATTATTTTGTGTGACCCTTTACTTTACTTAGAAGAAATCAAGAAATCAAACTAATCTCTTTTTCACATTACTTAAAAACCTAATTGTTATACATATATGTAAATGACGTGTTTTTTTAAACTAAAAAAGGAATATTGTAATTCAAAACTCATTAACGAAATACAGTAGTTCTTGATTTAAAACTGCTTGAAAATACAATTGAGGATCAAATACAATGTCTGTCACAGTATGTCACCCTTGTTTCAGGGAAGGACGGCAAGACTTGCAGGGTGTACGTCCATTTGAGATTTGGCTTTTATGTTGAGCTATACAGAGCCATTCAAATAAAAACCAGCATACCAGAAAACAAAACAAAAAACTGCAAGTGACTATAAGCACATGAAAGTCATTGTGTCAACAAACTGTAGACAAAGGTAGACAGGGTTTTCTAGGAATCAGCTTGTCGGACTTTTGTATTGTTACCTACTTTCTTTGTTGGTAATTCAAAAGACTCTACCTGAAGTCTTTTATAGATGAGTCATATAGAATCAAAGGCGGCAATCTAAAAATATATTTATATATTATAGGATAGACTGGTCCGTGTTCTAGTGATTAGCGCTCCAGACAAGGGTCGTGGTTCAAATCCCGACGGAGTAAAAAATAATATAATTTATATTATTTAAAACAGACCGGTCCGTAGTCCAGTGATAACACTTCGGACTCTGAATGGAAGTTTGTGGGTTCGAATGCCAGCGGAGCACAAAAAATATAGCGTTTGGCCAAATTTTACCAAACATACAAATTTGCTCTTCGCTGGGTTGAAAAATTCGTAAACCTTTACCAATGACCGGTCACCAAAGGGCCATCCACCCTTACAGCAACTGGGTCTTGCTTGAGGATTGGCGCCTTGTGGCGACGACCAAGCTCGTAAAAAGTCCAGTCGATAGCTCAGTTAATGGTAGAATGCTTGCATTATATACGGAGAGCAAGGGTTCAGTGTTTATTTCAAGCCCAAAATACCGGCAAGGCTTACTCAGCCTTCACAAGAAATAAGAAACAATCCCCTCGGGAGATGGGAAACCTCCACTTCAACTAAAAGGGTTGGTGTGAGGCCGGCCCCCTTACCGCAACGCAACTAAGCTACACATATAGTGTAACTTCCTGCCGCGTTATCTCCGAAGGGGTCGCATGTGGCGAGTTGAACCTATTTATTTTTACAGGTAAGGGGGCCGGCCTTACGCCAACCACTTCAGTTGAAGTGGAGGTTTTCCAGCTCCCGAGAGCGCTGGTACTCATTTCTTGTGAAGGCTGAGTAAACCTTGCCGGTATTTTATTTTGGGGTTTGAAATAAACACCGAAACGGGAAATCATTTCTGACACCCTCGGTGGGATTCGAACCCGAGCTTTCGGCATGGAATGCAAGCACTCTACCACCTGAGCTATCGACCTGTAAAAATAAATAGGTCCCGAATTGCCACATGCGACCCCTTCGGGGATAACGCGGGCAATAAGTTACACTATATGTGTTTGCTTAATTTCGTTCTTGTTTAATACATTCGTCGTTGGGTTAAAAAAATCATATATTTTTAACAAAGAATGAGAGTCAGAGTCAGGGTGTCAGAAATAATTTCCCGTTTCGGTGTTTATTTCAAACCCACCGGCATGGCTTACTCAGAGTTATGTGAACCACCCTTGAGATAGCTGGAAAACCACCACTTCAACTGAAGTGGTTGGAATAAGTTTACTATCGCCACTTCGGTGATAACGCTGCAAGAAGTTACACTACAAATTATATAAAGCTGAGTCGTATTTTTTTAGATGAACATTGAGGAACAATTCCTTGACTTCGCGGTTTATACCTAAAGTTTGGGGGAAAAACCCTGTATGTTATGTACACGTATGTTATGTACTTACACGTATGTTTATGTTTTTCGAAAATAAATAAACAAATATTATATGCGGTATGCAATATATGGTAAGCGGCTGAACACCCATTCTGTAGAAAATGGTTCACTTTGCCAATGTCAACCCTGTTTTAGGGAAGGTCGGCAGGAGTTGCAGGGTGTATGTTCATTTGAAATACGGGTTTTCTATTGAAGGTCCACATGCGGCATGTTTAAGCGCGAACTTGTACGTGTCTGCTTGTGAGAATGCATATAATGTGAATCACCCAATGTAACATATCCTTGCAGCTTAGATAAGGTCACTTGGTAAGCATAAGTCATAGAAAAATGTCATTCAAAAATCGAGAAGCCTTTTTATCCTGGTAGGTAAAATTTGAACAAAGAACCATTGTTTAACATAATATTATCCTATTTCCATTGAAAGACATAATAGTAAAATGATTTGCAAAACAATTTTTTTTTTGTCATAATCTGTATAATAATAATTATTCTTGTGATGACTGGTCCGTAGTGCAAGTGGTAACGCTTCGGACTCGTAACTGAAAGGTTGTGGGTTCGAATCCCGGCGGAGGACAAAAAATATGCCATTTATATTTTCAAATTTGCTCTTCGCTGGGTTGAAAAATTTATGAACCTTTACCCATGACCGGTAACCAAAGCTCCATCCAGCCTTACAGCAACTGGTCTTGCTTGAGAATTGACACTTTGTAGCGACGACGACCAAGCTCGTAAAAAGGTCGATAGTTCAATTGGTAAAATGCTTGCATTCCATGCTGAGAGCAAGGGTTCGATCGCAAGGTTTACTCAGCCTTCACAAGAAAGGAGAACCAGCCCCCCCGGGAGCTGGAAAACCCCTACTTAAATTGAAAGTGGTTGGTGTGAGGCCGGCCCCCTTACCTGTAAAAATAAATAGGTCCCAAATCGCCACATGCGACCCTTTCGGGGATAACGCAGGCAAGAAGTTACACCATATGTGCAGCTTAGTTGTGTTTATTCTAAAGTGATGCGAAACACTCCTCGAGAGCCGAACTTGACCGTCGCTACGGAATGCACCTATTCTAAAGAAATATCCTATTACTGTGGAGCTGAAGGCTAAAAAAAAAAAAAATTAGGCTGATTTATTTGATGAGCGTTGTTTTTGTGTAAATTATCTGTAAAAAATAAATTCCTTGACTTATAGGTTGGTATGAGGCTGACCCCCCATACTGTAAAAAATGGTTCACTTTGCCAATGTCACCCCTGTTTCAGGGAAGGTCGGCAAGAGTCGCAGGGCTTATGTTCATTTGAGATTGGGTTTTTATACTGTAGGTCCACATGCGGCATGTGTGAGCGCGAAATTATGCGTGTCTGCTTGTCGGAATGCATTTAATATGAATCTCAAATGATACATATATTTGCAACTTAGATTTAGATGTGCGTTTTGAATCTATTTGAGCGCACATGAATTGTGAATCTTAAATGTTAATAGTCATTTTCAGCACGACACACAATTGCTTTGATGATAAATTCCATATTTCAAAAACATACTACAAAAATAAAGAAATTTTCCGACTTTACAGTTGTAATGCGTTTTTTTCAATAATTTATATTTTAGATTATTATTTTTATTCAATCACAGCAGACGAGTGCATATGTTTTGTAATACACGTTGCCTTCAACCCATATGCTCTGCGTGTGTGAGGGAGAAGTACCGTGCGGTAGAGAGGTTGGACAAGCAAGCGGCACAGGTCCGACGTCCGAGCCCCTTGAAGAACAAAGGGAAACTGATTCATTTTGAACAGAATTTTAAAGGTTTGCGAAATAAGGAAAAAACCCATGAAAAAAAATATTTCGACTATTTGTTTTGTTGTTATAGGTTTAAAAAAGACTTTATCTACATGACATGTTTTTCATTTATTTTTTTAAAACTTTAAATGTCGGAAAAAAACGTGTACGAAAAATACAAAAAAAAAAGAAATTTTGCAATATTCAAAAGGTAAAATAATGAAAACAATATCAAATTTCAAAAAAGTAATCTGATCATGCCTTCAACAAACTCTTTTAAAATTATTCTATCATAGAAAAAATTAAGATTTTTTTTTTGGTTTTGGAGGATATGCTTTTTAGCAAAGCTCTTTCCGCAACTAGCAAAAACAAGTCCCGATTAAGCTTTGATTTATACACGTAAATAATTTATTTGACTTTTGAGAAAAATATGATAAATAGTTTAAATGTTGATTAATCTTAAGTATATTTTTAAAATATTAATTTATGTCTTAATCATGCTCTAAAAAAATAAATGAAAACATACTTTAAAAAAAAAAATCTTGAATATGTGTGGATCGCACCCTTAATGCATTAGTACGTGCTTATGCATGTGAGCCTTCATTTTTTGCCTGTGCCCATACATCACACTCACTAACTTATACAAGCTCACTGGTGTGTGCAGTCACATATACAATCTCCTACTAATGAATTAGTATTCTATTAGTATGATGACGCTTGTGATGTGCATGCTTTAAAATAATTGTATAGAAGTTAAGGTAAATTTAACTGTCAAAGCATCCTTCAGACATATTATGCTATGTTTTTTTTCTTGCATGTTTAGCTTGAAGACAACTGTTACTATACTCTGGCAACACCAAGTGGTGGATTGTTCTTCGCCTCGACCACTTATGTACGTGAAAAGCTGGGGAAGTATGGCAGTGAGCAGCACACCCTAGAGTACCCCAGTCGCTGCAAGCCCACAGTGGTCATCAACTGTGTCAACCTGCAGAGGGCAGACTGGACCAGCTTACAGGTTACTACTATATTTACAAAATATATTTATATTTATATATATATGTTTTATGGCAATAAATTTTCAAGAATTAAATATGTAAGATAGAGCAGATCTAGCAGGCAATTTGAAGAGAGTGTGCCTTCAGAATCCAACTCAAGCTCAACCCAGTTGCTGTAAGGCTAGATAAACCTTTGATAAGAGTAGACAGATTTGTCAAACCAGAGAAGAGCATTTTTGAAAATGATAAGATAGGTATTATTTTTTTGTTTTTTGTCAGAAATTAATCTCCCTAAGTACATTCTGGTTATAAATTTGAATGTGAATTTGAACCAGTATTCCTAGTTTAAAAATATCATGGGGATTAAATAATGTATGGATGTTGGCATTTCCATTTACGCTCACTGGTGGTGCTGTAGAATCTTTGTATGGAAGATGCAACAGTGCTTACAGTGAGCGTAAGTGTTAACGCAAACTTCCATTTAGTTTTTACTCCCCACGACGAGTGAGCTTTGACTAGTATGTTTTATACTCAGCAAACAATGCTCATCATTGCTTACTGTGAGCAGTACAATCAATGCGTTTCTCTGCGTAGTCACTTGCCTCTTCATATTGTTGTATCTATCAAGGGGGGAAATTAGTCGCAAGTTATCAATACTCGTTTTTTATTTCCAGGGCTTGAAATCACTCGTGTCAGATTTCAAGAAGGAAGACAAATTCATCATATTCATGAACTGCAGGTCTTCCATACTCAACAAATTCTCCAATGAGATGGGAAACAACTTCACACACTGCTCATCTGAAAGAGATCTTCAAGACATTTTAAAAGGTATCCATCTTCAGCACTTAATAAAACAGAAAAATAAATATTACATATTCACGGGGTATAGCACCTTCCTTAGCAATATCTACAAAGGAGGAATCTTGTATAAGGAAGCCAAAAGAGAGGTCGTCCAAGAATATCTTACTTCAAGGATTTAATCAAAGCAGCTCATAATGTTTCTTTCATCCTGTGACAATAAAACTGATTAAGTTTGTTTTTAATTATTTGGCCACATAATAATACTTATTACTTAATAATTTTTTAATTCTTTTAGTTCATTTGTCTGGAAGAACTACAATCAATGGAAACGATATAAAGCTGACAATTTTAGAACCACAAAGTGTCAATGAAGAAAGCAGGTGATTACAATCATTATTTAAACATGAGATTTTTTAATAACTGTGATTTTTTACTTTTTTGTCTGTGAAATGTTTAATAATTTTAACAATTTATTAATTTAAAGTAAATTGAGGAATAGAAAATTAAACCTTGCCGGGTATCAAAGTGTCATGAGTAGGTTTGTAAATTTTATGAAAAAATCTTCAGTATGAAAGTTTTTAGTAGTATATAAGTAGGTACTATTTATTTGTTAAATATTTAAGTTGACAATTTATTATATTAAGTTAATCATTCGGAAAAATACAAATTGTTATGTTTTGTGATTGTAATGAATATTTCTATAGAATAAAAATACAACAAATTATTTTGTTTAAAAGAAACTACTTACTTACCTTCTTGAAAAATATTCATGTAAGTATTTATTGAAATTATTTTTACTTCCTAAAATAAATATCTACCTCCCCCAGGGACAACAATATCCTCACCCTTTTTGTGATTTTTTGATGATTTAAAATTGATTAAGTCCATGGAAGCAAAAGTATCGAAAAATAAAACAACAACAAAAATACTGTTATCTTCTGAGAAACTTCCATAATAAATCAAATATATTATTTATATTATGTCAGCATAATGGCATCCAGTGTGTCTACTCCAAAGCTTTTTCATAATAGTGAGTAAACATTGCCAATCTGCTTTACCGACAGGGCTGCATATTTGACATTTTTATTGCACATTAAATTTTGAGGTTAGCTCGGGGATATTTCGATGCACTTTTTTGTTGACATTTTCAGTGAAACTCCTCTGCGAATGCACAAAATGAAATTAAACCGCGTTACGCAATGTTGCCTCGTCGCTTGTGAACCAGCCGTGCGTGCAATATAGATCTGCAAAAGTCTACAACAATAAAACGACGCAGGTTAGTGAAAAATCCATGCAGAAAACAAACCATGAAGATTGCTTGTGATTTTTTTGTTGCATGTTGAATGGAACGTGTTGATTTTTTGTGGCGGTCGATTAAAAAATAGAACACCTCTAATGACGCTGTTCGAAATTCAAATAAAATTTGAATTCCATTGAATGTTTTCTTACCCACAATATGGGAATATTTTTTTCAAAATTGGCAATGAGAATGAAGTTAAAACATTAGATATTTTCCTCGGCCGGGTGACGTCACAGGTCTATTTGGCCAGGGCCCTAACAAATCTATATATATAATATAAGTTGAAAGGATACATTTACATTTAAGGCACATAAGCAGGCACGTGTAAGTTTGCTCTCACACATTATGCATGTGTACCTACCTACTATAAAATAAACCAAACCTCCCATCCACATGAACATAAACCTTGTAACTCCTACCGCCTTTCTCTGAAACGGGGTGGCATTGGCAAAAGTGAACCAAGTTTTTACAGAATGGGGTGTCTCCTCATACCAGCCTTTTAAATAAGCCAAACGCTAACGATCTTCAGCTATTTGGTTAGCAACCTGGCAGCGTGATTGGTGTACGAAAGTTCCCCGTTTTTTTGTTCCGACTACATTTTCTATTTATTTAGTGAAAAGAAGGTATATTTTACAAATTAAAATAATTTAAAAAAATGTAAGTAGAAGTAAGTTAAAAATCAAGGGCGATTTAGACAGGGTAAGTAGCTGTCGTCAGTACTGACGCCGAAAACTGACTCGAAAAATTGATTCGAAAACTGTATATTTACACGGAGTCAGTATTTCGTCAGGTAGTCGAGGATATTTCGTAGGATGCACACACGTTTGTAAAGTCAGTGCGGAAAAAAGAAATTCTCGAAAACAGCAAAAAATTAAACTTAATAATTTGTTGAGAAAATTTACATTTGTGATGATGCAAGAACTAACTGGAATGTTAAAAGAAGAGATATCCATAAAGAAACGAATTTGGGTAAGAAAATGGATAGATGACAGAGATAAAAAAAATTGCAGTGCTGTTGCACGCATGTCTTTGTTCCTGTAATTTTGGGACTTATTGTCCCACAACACCTTCTCTCAGGGTCAGTCTCCCCTCCACTGACCCACGCCCTGTATATCCATCCCATCCGGGGATGTGTCACAGGACTCGCATGCAAAAGTTATGTGAGATACGAGTGGCAGAAGGCCCTCCCGAGAAGCTACACTTTCCCAAGTGTTTGCACAAAGCAAAGGAGGCTCAGAAATCACTGAAAGGTTATAGCCGTGAGGGTTTGGGGCTCGAGGATTTTAAATTTACAAACAAAAATGCAAAGTGATTCTGAGCGTCTTAACATGTGACTTAAGGCCTAAATTCGAGATGTTACTACTGAGACTGTCGGGAGGCGCTCTCCTGACTAAGTGGCCAACCTCCATAGAGATGGGAAAGAAAAAAGAAAAGAAGAAAGAATGTCGGTCTAATTAGACCGACGAGTAATTATTGTCCCACAGGCATTCATTTTCACGGTAAAGATGTATGATCTTTAAATTTTCAGCGTCGCTAAGTTTTCGCGTCATTTTTTTATTCGGTGCGACGCAGCGTGGTTACCGTATGATACAGCGACAGCAACTGACTCGAGCATTTACACGACGGCAGTTGCACTAGCGCGTGTGGTGGGGGTAGCGACTGACGCCGAAAAATATCAAGCGGCAATATTGCAGTCAGGTTACTGTCGACAGTTTACTGTCGTTAGTAATTGACTTGAAATCAATTTACACGATCGCAGTGCCACGTCAGTTGCTGTCGGCAGTGGACTGACGGCAGCTACTTACCCTGTTTAAATCGCCCTTCATGTCTAGTGGTTAACGCATCAGATTGGTATTTAAAAGATAGTAAATTCGATTTCGAGCGGAACACAAAAATATCTGAAGTGGTGGTAAAAAATCCTTTATCAAAGACAGTTCACAAAGGTTCATCCAGCAACTGGGTCTTGCTTGAAAAAATGACGTTGTCCTTCGACGAACAAGATAAACCACGTGGGCGTAACTACTAACTAGGAAGGGGCTGGGGAGGGGGGGAAGGGGGGGGGGGGGGGGGGCAAAATTAACCTAAATAATCCAAAATCGTTATTAAATTGTATTACAATTACTAAAATGACCATTTTTCGATCATGGCTTGCCCGCCCCAAGAGATGTGCGACACATGAAAGCTACTGATATGTTTTTGCGGTAGGCATTATAAAATTCAATAAGGAATATCAGAATAATCTTGTGCGTGTCTATTTTCTTCTCTGTTTATATTTTCTTTCTCTGTTTCTATTTTTCCTACATGTATTTTTCGATCAATGTATTTTTTTTATATGGCTGGTCACGTATTGCGCCCTCCGCGTGACCGGGCTGGAATTAAGACTTTACTATTATTATTATTATTAATAATTATTATGTAAGTAGGTAGTTTTTTTTAAGTTAGGACTAATCGCATTTTTTACTAGCTTGAAAATAATAACCTTTGACTGATATCTTTGACAGATCAAGGTCAAGCCCTTTTTATTGATTCAAAAAAGATTATTTTAAAGATTGTTACGCTTCTAAAATTAATTTCTGAATGTTTTACAAACTACAACGTACATAATGTGGTCGAATTAATTTTGAATTTGTAACTTTTTTCTCGGCGAGCAAACGTCGATCTGTCTGGGACTTCTGTCCTTAGCCGTGTGGTCCTTAGCAACAAATGCGAAAATATTTGTTTGCTTTTTCCCTAGCAACCCGGCCGGGTGAATACGCAATATCGTTTACGTCAATTCACGTGCCGACCTCATTTTTGAATGTCTCTTTATTTTGGAAATGCAATGGCTACCAACTTCTAGCTTTCAAAGCAAGAAAGTCTTATGTTGGATGTTCATTTTCGGAAATATAAAATCGAATCAATGGAGTATTCGAATTTTTAGCGTTCAAAAACTTCTTAAGTAGGTACCTACAAATCAAATCATTGGATTATAGATTTTTTGTTGTCAAATGTTAAGTAGTTATCTACAAAAACATTTTTTTGTCGTCTGTCGATTTTTTTTTCATTTAATGGAATCGGTATACAATTCGATTTGGAAAAACTGAGAGTACTGAATTAAGTTTTTTTGAAAAAAGTTTTTCTATGTTTCCCCAAAAAAATCACATTATCAAAAATCAGCTTCTTGTGAGATTCAATAATGTATAAATTTTTCCAAACTATGGCAATGGCACATAAAAAACGTGTTTTTTTGGGGTGACACTTTTTAAGTTACCTAGATATATCTTTTTTCACCTGCATAATTTAGATAAATAATTAATCATAATCAATAAACAAACCTGATGGTTTTCATTACTGTCACTCTTTTACTAAGACCATTAAGTTAAAAAAACAAAAATGACAGGATTAGGGTATAAATATATTATTAATCTTAAATATATTTTTTTACATCGAGCATAAAATTTGATGTAGGTACGATTTCATTGGTTAATATAAAATCAATAGGATTTTAGGGTAAATATTATAATTAAACGTTTTTTTCAACATTTATGAATGTATTTTGTACATTTTACAGAACGTATCCATGTTTTGTTATTTTTTTTATCCCTTTATCCTTGAGGAGTAGCGATGGCATTCGATTTATGGCGTCAAATTAAAATTATGATGTTTTCGTACCTACATTTTTTTGCTGTTACGTGTATTGGTAGGTATTTATCGGCAATTATTTTTTACCAATACAATAATAAAATTACCTCTAACGCTAATGATCTTAGATCAAAGATTCTCAAGTAAATTAAGCTAAACTCTTGAGCGCCTTTAAGTATTTTTTTGTAAAAATACTTTTAAACCTGTCAAATACTTATTTTTGCAATAGTTGCACAATTACGGAAGAAAAATTCATTTTCAAAATACTAATATAGAAAACATAAGAAAAATTTAGATGCAGTTTTAGTACATGATGCTCATGCAGATTGCTTACCAATCATCAGAATCCAATGTTTAATTTCTTTTATTTACTTTGGATATAATGTTTTAAGGTCCTTATAGGTAAGGTTGTTTTCATATATGTACTTGCTATTTGTATTCCTTGACTTAAAGGTCGGTATGAGGCTGACCACCCATACTGTACAATACAATAATTCACTTTGCTAATGCCACCCCTGTTTCTGGGAAGGTTAGCAAAAGTTGCAGGGTTTATATTTATTTGAGGTTTGGATTTTAACTTGTAAGTACACATGCAGCATTTTTAAGCGCGAACTTACACATGCGAACTTAGATTATACTTAATGTTTTGCTGGTTTTGCTCGTTTATTTTAATTTTTTTTTTATCTATAATGGAGTCTAAACATTCTAAATTTAACTCGGCAGGGTAACATTACGGACAAAAAAATGTTTTTTTTTTTACATATTAGGAAGAAAAACATTCTTACAGCGAATAACAACTTCGTTTTTACTTCAGTATGTTGATATATCAAGACCGTTCTGATTTTTTTTTTGTAAATTGAGGAGTTTTCTTATAGAGCTTGTTTATTTTTTTACTTTGCTTAAATGTTTTAACTTTTTGTTGTAACCTATTGATTATCTTATTCTCACTACTTCAGTAGTTCTAGACGACATGTTTAACTTTGGAAATCCCTGTCATGCAAGTTTATAATATCATGGATTCTACCCAAAGTCGTACTAGATAACAAAAAATAAAAAAAATCAAGCTGGGGATTTTCATTCCATACTCTATACTCACAAACTGGTTTGTCATTTAGAAAAAAATCAAGGCGCCAAATTGCAAAACATCCACAAAAAAGACACGCTGACTCTGCGCCTCGAGCTAGCAACCCTTTTAAATTAATTTATGAACCGTCAATCACACTTAGATTTATTGACAAGTAAGACGATTCACTGTATACTTAAAATAAAATGAAAGGGTTTTGTATGCGGTTGGATCTTTATGTGCAGAACTTCTTTTTTTATCGCGATTTTCTAAGATAAAAAAAATCGATAAGTAATCAGCCACGTGCGCTTTGTGTTCAGTCGATGTTTTGCCGTCGTGTAGTTCGAATGTCTGTGCTGATTCGAACATTTATTTTTGCTTTGGGCCACTTTCATATTTCCATAGATTCGCGAATGTATTAATATTGCCTTGAAGTCATATTTGTAAATTGTATTCTTATTTTTGTTATTGCTTGAGGCATAAAATCTCTTCTAACCTCATTTGGATCAGGTTTTACGCGTTTTTTTGCTGTGTGCAAATAATTTGTTGTGAATGTATGGTAAAGTTACAGACGCGTAGAGAAGAGAACTTTTTTTTGTAGACAATAGTAATTTGTTTTTTATTAGTGTGATTTTTAATTAATATATATTTATTATTTAATCTTCAACCACTGTCAGAGCAAGTAAACAACAACAAAAGGTGGCTACAGGTAAATTTAACACCAATATGTTTATTTATATATTTTTATGACCACTTATATTTTGTTCGTGCATTATTTCTTAGATTGAATACAATTTTCATAATTATGCAATGAAGTGTGTATTTAGGAAAACTTTAATGCTATGTTTCATTTGAATTATAGTTTTCAGAACGAAAAAAAAAATGTTACTGGTAAAATAACAAGGTTTCATAAAATAACCTACCGCAATTTCTCGCTTTACCATCTCGAATTTCTTTTAAATGTTATGATTATTCAGCATTATTCCACTCAGATTATTCTATTCGTGTTTTGAAAATCTTTGAAAGCCATTTGTTTCATATTTTTTTAGCAATTAATGTTAAATTATCCTGAATTTATTAACTACTTACATTTGTTACCCGCGAGTTAAATAATTTTAAAATGATTGCTTTTCAACGGGATGACCGGTCACCAAAGGTCCATCCAGCCTTACAGCAATTGGGTCTTGCTTGAGTATTGGCGCTTTGTAGCGACGACCAAGCTCGTACACCTCTGCGGCACTACATCAAGTGTCATAGACCCCTAGAGTCTTTAGAATCTAGGGAGTCTCCCGCACAGGATTTCTTAAAAAAAAAAAAAAAACAATATTCGAATTAATGATTATTTTGTTGCTTTACATCCCTATTCCCTTTTTTTTATAAGTAGGTACTTAGAGGGTTGCCAAGTTTATAATTAAAATAGCATCTAAAAAAATATTTAAACAGACATGTTTTAAAGTCAAGAATGGGCGCAACGTAACTAAGCTACACGTATGGTGTAACTTCTTGCCGCGTTATCTCCGAAGGTTTTCGCAAGTGGCGAGTGGAACCTATTTATTATCCATAATCCTACCTATCCTACAAGTCGCAAAACATGAGTCTGCGTCAAGTTGCTTCCGAACCACATTGTCATTCATACAATTATTGTTTTTTCTAACAACTGCCATAGTTGGAAGGAAACAAACCGCAAAACGTATTTTTTAAATTTGCTTTGTTTCTAATGATGATGATGATAAAACGGAAAGATGTGGCCGTGAAAAATTGTATAAAATATATAAATATACAAAATTTGAACAAACAATACTTAACTGAAAAGATTTCATATGTAGAAATGTTTATTTTTTCTGCTATAATGAAGAGATTGCCTGTGTGAAGAATTTGACACATTATTTTGTTAAAATAAGTATATTCTCTTTTTAAATCAATGTGAATTTTTACAAAAAGGGAGTTGGCACAAATAAACCGGGGAAAATGTTACACAACACTCGGTCGTTGCTAAGAAAGTAGCTATCTCATAATTATTTTGTGATTTTTTTCATAATTTTTAAGTGATTGCTAAGGTCTAAGATTGCTAAGGAATTAGATCTTCGACCCTGTTGAGAGCATTTAATATTTGGAACTCTGTTCTGACTCATTTTTTCACACTTGAATTTAAAAAATAAAAACAGCATTTATTGACTTGTAATTAAATAGGTAATAAAATATCATTAAACACTCTCAACTGTCCTCGCCTGTAAAGAAAAATCAGAAACAGAAGGTCTGTGATCGTGTTTTTTTCATTAGCAAATAATTTGAACCATTTTCTCTTCAATTTCAAGATCATTATTCTGTATCAGCGTACACAAAAGACGCAAAATTATGTGTCATTGCTAATATTGTAGAGTTGTTTTCCTTTAAAATCTGGGTACAGACTCTTTGACGAAGTTCGCCAAACGTTTTCCCGAAGATCTAAATTCTAAATCTAAATCTAAGCTGCAAAGATATGTATCATTTGAGATTCATATTAAATGCATTCCCACAAGCAGACATGCATAATTTCGTGCTCACACATGCCGCATGTGGACCTACAATATAAAAAAACACAATCTCAAATGAACATAAGCCCTGCAACTCTTGCCGACCTTCCCTGAAACAGGGGTGACATTGGCAAAGTGAACAATTTTTTACAGTATGGGTGGTCAACCTCATACCAACCTATCAGTCAAGGAAGATACTTATTGAAAATTATCTATGTCGACATACATATCTGCATATTGTGGCGAATTATCAGATTACGGATCTAGGAACAGGAAACAAGGAATATAAGATATTTCTCAGTGTAGCTGTTCGAATTTATTTTGTTTGATAAGAACTTTCCATCATAATGTTAGTAGTAAAGATGTACCGACATTTAAGGCTCATCTTTAATGCATGCCTACAAACAGGCACGTGTAAGTTTGCGCTTACACAAGCTGCATGTATACATAAAAAATAAACCAAACCTTACATGGGATCATTGAATTTGCTTATCTTCGCGCTAATATTGCCCTTTATCGTTCGCTGCCACTCGCCTAACATTCGCTAAACTTCTTGGCAAGAGTCTGTTTCTGTCATCTGCTATTTTTTGTTTGCGCCATTTTTAAGACATTGAAGAAAATTGAAGCGAACATCATTCCACTTTTGTCTCTTTTTTTTTTAACACAATTCATTGTTTGACATCTCTTGAACTAACAAAGATATTGTTGCTTTTGTCTTTAAATAGCATGTAATTTATTTTTAGAACATGCTCAAAAAGACTTCGGATTAAGCAGACTCGGAAAACCGAGGTTGTCCTGTATCTATAATCTAACTTGCAAAGGTATATTTATATTTAAGATTCATAATAAATAAATACTCACAAGCAGATTCGAACCATAAATAATATAAATGATTTATTTAAATTAAAGTCATTGTCCTTATTGACAGTGGTATATAACACTCGATGGTTTTCAAATCCATTCGGCCTTTATTCACTAAATTGGTTTAATAAAATATCAGTCTTAAACTTATTTTTATACGGGATAAACTGACTAAAAACCGGATTATAAATTAAAAGCTTTCTACGAATAAGGGGGACTAGGTTTGTGGGCAATGATTTGAAATCTTATCACAACAAATGCATCACAGTTTTATTTTTAATTTGTCTATCGCGTGGTCACTTCCTCTGCGCGTAATCTACCGCCTTTCCTTCCACTCTCTATATTTCTATGCGCTAGTATAAATAACATTCCTAAACTATAAAAAAATAAATCAGACTGAGGAGAATCCCTAGGATTAAGACATATTTTTGGTGCAGACCCTTTTTTTTAATCATTCCTTGACCTATAGGTTGGTATGAGACTGAAATTGCTTAACCAATAGGTTTTTACCTACTTATAGGCTTTTAATATAAGGCAGACAACCAATACTGTAAAAAATGGTTATCTTTTGCCAAAATCACTCCTGTTTCAGAGAAGATCGACAAGAGTTGCAGGGCTTATATTCATCTGAGGTTTGGGTTTTTATTTTGTTAGTACCTACACATTCACCATGTGTAAGCGCGATCTAACATGTGTCTGCTTGTGGGCATATATTTAATATGGATCTTAAATATAAATACCTACATCTCTACAAGTTAGATTAAAGTTTTTAGAACCTTGTGGCTTTTCTATCTATAATCTGATGATGACAAAATCATCAAAGTGGTCTCTTGTCAAATTAAGTTACAAACCTCTGACGTAAAGGAAATACATAAGAAAAATACACTTTTTTTGGTTCACTAAGTGCACATATGTAGGTACATACATGGATTTTTAATAGAACTCCATGGGTACATAATATGTACAGACAAAAAAATAAACTAATATATTATAGTTTATTCAGGTGAATTTAATTTATGAAATAATAAACTTTTGTTTTTAGTGTGTTTTTATTAAACAGCTGCTTTTTGTAGGTGTCTTTGACACTTGTACGAGTCTGTAGTAGGCGGCGTTATTATTATCAATAACAACACAATACGTATAGTGTCACGTGATGTCTCGAAAAGTGCATTCATAAGTCACGTGTGCCGGTGCACGTATATAATATATCCATACGAAAACATTCCAAGTATTGTGACGTTTTATATTTTTGTTTTTGCGCCAAAAAATATGTTTTTGTAGGTCGAAGACACTAAAAAAAGTCATCGTCATCAGAAACACGACAACTCGGCACTCAAACCCTGCCTGTCCAACGATAGTCCGCCACCACTTCCAGCCACCCCCCTCTGAGTCTCCCCAGTTCCCACTGTCCCACCCCCCTCTGAGTCTCCTCAGTTCCCACTGTCCCACCCCCCTCTGAGTCTCCCCAGTTCCCCCTGTCCCACCCCCCTCTGAGTCTCCTCAGTTCCCACTGTCCCACCCCCCTCTGAGTCTCCCCAGTTCCCCCTGTCCCACCCCCCTCTGAGTCTACCCAGTTCCCACTGTCCCACCCCCCTCTGAGTCCGTCACTACAACTATTTTTTTCCAGGCTCAATTGGATGAAAGTCAATGTTTGGGACCTAGCCAATGCAGTCAGCTGACTTTTATCGACAGGGCCACATCAATGTCTTAGTACAGGACGTATAGTTCAGAGTTGCATCTTCTTCGACATAAGATTTATATAAATTCCTGTCCTTAAAATTGGGCCACAAATACGGTGGATCAATTTACTGTCAAATATTTGCAAAATATAAACGAACAATAAAATACAATGGATACGCATTTGTATGATATTGCCTTATTTTATTATGTTACTTATTAAAATTTAACTAAATATCCTCCCAAAATTTGACATTCAACAAAAAATATACACTCGAATCCAAGTCCTTGCGATCCAAGCGCAAGCGTTCTACTTAATGAGCTATCCACGTAACTAAAAAAAATATCGCAACAACAAGATATTATATTTTTAGTCTGCTAGTAATAAGCTCTAGTTACCTCATCAAATTATTGTGTAAGCTTGAATGTCTAAACAAATAAACAAAAAATAGCAAGAAACTTGGTTCTGTGAAATCTAACCATCAAAACATATTCGATATCTCTTGGAAGTCTGTGTTTTCGCAGTTTTTTTCTAAACAATACTCGATAATAATTGTCATGTAAAATTTATGATGTAAGCGTGAACTAGCTGTCTACTAGTAGCTGTATTTTTTTATGCTTTTTTGGAATATGGAATCTATTTATTTTCATAGTTAAGGTGAACAGCCTCGGGCAACACAGGGCCGAAAAAATGTTTGAGATCGGATCGACATCAAACTTGCCATTACTGAAACTACATTTCTGCAAACTTGCCATTACTGAAACTACATTTCTGCAAACTTGCCATTACTGAAACTACATTTCTGCAAACTTTACTTATTCGAGAATCGAGAATCATTTTAGAAAATGTTTGCTGAAAAAGCTATAGAATTGCTCAAAGATTTAGAGCGATGTCCGGACAAGTTGCCTCCATACAATGACGATGCGGTGCGAAATATATTACAGGAGATGGATGCTTTGTACAAATTAAATCTTACTGACGCAAATCTAACAAAAGACTCCAAAGAATATTGGTCTGCGATTCAAGTTCGCCACAGTGTCATAGAGCGCAACAAAAGGTGTCTGCTCGCCTATCTATTCAACAGAA
This sequence comes from Agapetus fuscipes, assembly GCA_951799405.1. NCBI lineage: Eukaryota > Metazoa > Arthropoda > Insecta > Trichoptera > Glossosomatidae > Agapetus > Agapetus fuscipes. The sequence goes on from OX637334.1 coordinate 16,510,087, forward strand.
TCTCCAAAGTCCGCACCATGAGATGGGAGTTTGGCCCGGTTCTACCACCTGACATCAAAGAGCTGCTATCAGAAGAAGAATTCAAATGGTTCTCTCAATATTCTGCAGCTCTAGCGTCCTACATGCGTTCCATAGGCCAGGAAATAGGATATTCCGGGATAGACCTTACCGATAATCTTCGACCTCCGAAAACGCTTTACAAAGAACTCCTCTGCGTTAAAGATTACGGGGAATTGGAGCTTGAAGATGGAAGTCTTGTGTGCCTAAAAAAGAATAGCAGGCATTTCTTGCCAACGTCAGAATATCAGATGCTGATCCGGCAGGGGGTATTAGAAGAAATAATCTCTTGATTTTCATGCCAGTTTCATATTATCCTTATTTATTTTCCTTGACTTATAGGTTGGTATGAGGCTGACCACCCATACTGTAAAAAATGGTTCACTTTGCCAATGTCACCCCTGTTTCAGGGAATGTCGGCAAGAGTTGCAGGGCTTATGTTCATTTGAGGTTTGGATTTTATTTGTAAGTACACAATCAGCATTTGTAAACGCGAACTACACGTGTTTGTTTGTGGGCATACATCTGAGAGCTTTGAATAAATATATCCTTGCAACTTAGATTATAGATTATTATAGAGGGTATTCTACGCGATTTATGAAAAATTGTTAAAAATCCGATTAGCGGCATAGACAGGCATGTCGAGAAACTTTTCTATCCATTTTATACATAATGGCAGAAAAAGTGTGTTATCCAGTCGATATCTATCATTACATAAAAAAAAATCCGAGAATATTTTCCACGTTTCCTGAAAATTTCATTCAAATCGGTTGAGCGGTGTAGAATTCTATACGGAGCATACATAAGTGTGTACAAACATACATTCAATCTTAAATAATTATTATTAGATTAAAAGATTATGTTCGTACGTACGTTAATATAGTATTTTTTGCAGGAGGTACATTTATCTAAAGTACAAAAAGAAATACAATACAGTTTACCTTTGAAAATGTATGACTCATAAAACAATAGAAAAATACACATCCTGATTACATTACATCTTACTCGAAATATGCGTACTCTACATCACGTTTTTTATACTTGCCTTAGGAATTCTTAACCACTTATCTTAACGAACTCGATGTCTTATACAAAAGTGCTTAGCAGCCTTTGATATTGAGTTACAGGTCAAATGATTGTATCAAGACGATTGATTATTCCAATAGTGAGGTGGATCAAAATCAACCATTTTTTGACAATTTCCATTTTTTTGTACAAGGGCGAAACGTCCGGAAGCTTCAGCTCCGACGGGCCACGATAACAGATCCCACGAAACAAACCTCATGTGAACACGATTCTAAGGTTGATCTTGAGTGTGCAGTTTATCAGGCGCGTGCATTGGGTAGACGCAAGTACGAGTATGTAGGTTTCTGAATGAATATTTATCATTTCCTTTAAAATAACACGTTATGTGTTACGCTTTACATTTTTCACCCTTCTTACTGGATCTTTAATCTTTCTTTTGGTTCCAGTTTCTGCCGAACGTCGAGTTGGGCTTTTTTTCTGAGGGCGACATTCTTGATTACGAGTACTCAGCGAGGTATTTTGATGCTGTGTCAGACAAAGCTTCGTGGACCATCGAGCGCACTTTAAATTGAACCCTTGGTTTCAAATGGTTTTGTGATGTATTATTGTATATTATCATTGTACCTACATGTAATAATTAATAATAATAAATACTCTATGGTTAGATAGATTTGACGATGTTACTCTCTGCAAACTAGATTGATGTATTCAATCGCTATTACGTTACTGCACAAGTAATATGTACCCTCTGTACTAGCTAAAACACGAGTACGAATAAAAGTAATAGAGAGAAACCCGCCATGATTACTGCCGACCAATAGTCCCTTCTTCGCAAAACACCACAGGTTCTAAACAGGTTGGTATTTGGATTCATCTTGAACTTCCTTTAATACGTGGTTGTAGGACTGTTCTAACAGTAGGTATCTACATTGTTTCGCCTCGTGTGATTTTTTTTTTAGTTTTTTGCAGCATTGTTTGGTGTAGGGAGCGACATCCCAAGGTCACCAGCCTCATCGCAAGGCCATGATAACTTAAAATCTCATTATGTACAATTGTACGCGTACTTTGTATGTAGAGCTACACTTACATGAAATTATATTTATCATGTTCTTCTTATGTATTTAACCCTTCAACTTCAACTATAAAATCGACGTATAAACTCAATTTTGAATTATTTCTGGCCTCCATTACGTTAGTACAATATCAAAAATCAAATAATAAATTAAATCACATTTAATGTTGGGCAGTGAATTTCTTTACTTATCTTATTATTATATAGTATGAGATAGTACGTATTAAGTAGTCTCATCCTTGGTTTCACAAAAGACGAGATGTTTCGTCTGTAACATGGTGTCCAAAGCCATGAAATGGCGCTTCAAACGTAGAAACATGAATGGTTAATCAAACAATGCCTGTGACTTCAATCATCCAGAAGAAGACTGAAGAATTCCTGGATTTCTGGAAATCCAAAAGACTAGGATTATTCACATAAATAGACTTGATGACACGACACTCTAAACATACCGATATAAAGACTCAGAACGAGAAGTCCCACCCCAACAGCCTACCGAGGAAACGAGTTGGTATAGTGGCTTGGAGGTAGCAGACGTGGTGTACCTAAACAAGACAAGCTATCTTATTTTGGGTTTGGCATATGCGACCTTACAAAAGGAGTAACCTAGTATGTTGTGTGGTGTTTACAGTCCTAGAAGATGGTAAGTAGTAACATACCTTTGACATATCTCATATGTGGTGGTCTTCTTCTTCTCCATGTGTTCGATCAATGATCTGCTGTCTAACGAGATCCATCTTATACACGTGATCCTTTCCATACCGCAACCTCTTCCTGCCCCAAACCATGTCTTCTGTCTGACAGGTCTCTCTTATTTGAGTTTCTGACTCTGTCGCTGAGAGCATTTCCTGCCATGGTCCGCAGTACTCTCATCTCAGACGTCCGAAGAAGGTTTTTAGTCCTGACTGTGTCGGCCCTGGTCTCCACACCATATGCGAGAATGGGTCTGACACAAGTCTTGTAGATTCGGAAGTTGTTATCTGTGAGATGTATTTGTGGTGGTCTTTGGGTTAAAATTATCATATTATAAATATTGGAACGTCTGGTTAAAGTTCTTAACAAGAATACAAAAGCCGAGGAAGGATGTCTGTAATATGACAATGGATCGTCCGCCAAATGTCAACTACTTTTGTGTAAGTGCTAAGAACAGGAGCGTGCACTGGCTGAAGGCAAATATAACTCAAAATAAATCATTTGCCGTTTGCCTAATATAGCGTATTGTAATTATTTTTACTTCCATCAATGGCTCAGCTTGCGCCATAAGTTTCAAAATTAAATTCTAGTTTCAAGATTTGATTAATCTTTCACCATATTTGACTATCTATACTTGGTACGTGCGCCTGAATGGAATGCATGCAAAGGGCTCTTGAAGCGTGATTCACATATAAACGGTGCTTAATGAGTAAAGCAGCATGATAAGATGTTTTATTAATTCGAAATGTTTTATGAACAATGAAAAAATATTTTTCAGTTTGGGTGGTCAGTTCCATATTAGCCTATTCCATATTAGTCAGTTCCATATTGACCTATTCCATATTAGTCAGTTCCATATTAACCTATTCCATATTAGTCAGTTCCATATTAGCCTATTCCATATTAGCCTATTCCATATTAGTCAGTTCCATATTAACCTATTCCATATTAGTCAGTTCCATGTTAACCTATTCCATATTAGTCAGTTCCATATTAACCTATTCCATATTAGTCAGTTCCATATTAACCTATTCCATATTAGTCAGTTCCATATTAACCTATTCCATATTAGTCAGTTCCATATTAACCTATTCCATATTAGTCAGTTCCATATTAACCTATTCCATATTAGTCAGTTCCATATTAACCTATTCCATATTAGTCAGTTCCATATTAACCTATTTCATATTAGTCAGTTCCATATTAACCTATTCCATATTAGTCAGTTCCATATTAGTCAGTTCCATATTAGTCAGTTCCATATTAACCTATTCCATATTAGTCAGTTCCATATTAACCTATTAATTGAGGAACTTAATAAAAATTAGCGCAGGAGGAGTGTTTACTTTTATGTTTACATATTTTACAGCAGTGATTCTTAACCTGTGGTCCGCGAAATCCTTCCATGTTGTACCTACACGTGAGGGCCAGGCGTAAGTAACTTAACATCACATGTTTTGTCAGGACGGGATGGATTGTAGTTGTAGGTAGGTATACTCCTCCCTCCCTTTCGTCGGTTCAATTTTGAAGGACATTTTTGATTTCTTAGTAAAGTGGTCCCCGATCAAAATAAAGTGGCCCCTGGTCCAAAAAAGCTTAAGAACCTCTGGTTTTAACGCTTATTTGCACTCAAGGCAATATTTTTGTAAAACAATTCATTCGATTCGGGCATAGTTCCTTTGACAATTCCAATTTACGAAAAAAAAAAAACAAAAAGATCGCGCAACAGGCGAAAAATTCTTAAGTAGTTAAAAGTCATATTTCTGAATTCAAATACGCTGTTTTCCAAATCCATCATTATTTTCACGGTTATTAAAAGATTCGTCTTATTTGTGCAGTTTGCGACAAGGACATTCTACAGGCGCGAGATCTCCATTGAGACAAAAGTAGGCAACACAAAACGCAACTAAGCTGCACATGTAGTGCAACGGTATTCCTGATCGGGCCCCTGCTTGTATATGTGCATGCAGTGAGAGCTAAAAATTATAATCGACTAGGTACAGGTTCCAAAATCAATAAAATTGTGACGTCACATGGCCGGGTTGTTATGAAATAGGCAAACTAATAAATTATTGGTAGTTAATGACGGTAGTCACATATCCGCCGATTTTTTATTTTTTTGCAGAGACCATTATGTATCTCTGCAACTTGGGAACTTCATTCTTCTTCATTGATCTTGCAGATAATGTAACTTCATATTTCATTGTTTCCTAAGGCAGTAAAAACTTTAGTAAATCATTTTTTTAAGTTTAATCCGTTTTTTCGTTTATAATACCAGCCCACAGTTCCAATAAAATATATTACAGATTAAGTTCTCTAAATCTTTGTTTACAACCTTACTATCTAAAATAATGTCATCACATTATGCATTTAGGTGAAGAAAGAAATGTAATTAGGTATCTAATATATATGTGAGTGTTTTCAGCCATATACAACAGCCTTTTAATATTATTTTTCGATGACTAATACGGCGATGTTGCCCAAATATACATTTTTATCCATGGAGTTCTATTAAAATAAATAAATCCATGTTTTTATCAACCAGTTAATATTTTTTTATTTTTCTTACATCTCAATTTTATTGTAAACAAACAAGGATAGGTACCTATATTATTATTCAAATTTTTTTTTTTGTGTGCTGGGGCTGCCAGACGCACTAATTTAAAAACCTTGTTTATGTTTTCTAGCATGGCAATCACGCGGTCTCCATGAGTCATTCTAAATTAAAAAAAAAACCCCCATAAACAAAATGCCTGGGAGGTTGCCTAACCTGTTTTTTTTTACATTAGATTTCATATTATTATACTCTGTGGATTGCATTATGGCTAATGAGGTCCGCACGTGAATTATATGTGAACAATATTGTGTCATCACCAGGCCGGGTTGCTACTGAAAATGCATACAAATATTTTCTTATTGGTTGCTAAGGACGGCTATCCCATAGAAGACTGACGTTTGCTCGCCAAGAAAAAAGTTCCAGATTCAAAAATGTTCAGACCTCATAAGGCTATTTATTTTAGATTAAAATAAAAGATTATTTCTGTATTCAGGGACTCTGCACAAATGACATGGACAGTAAAATTCAAGTCCGGCCAATAGCTCAGTTGGTAGAGTGCTTGCATTTTTTGCCAAGAATCCAACCACGAGTTTGATTCCCACCGAGGATGCCAGAAATGATTTCCTGTTTTGGTGTTTATTTCAAATCCTAAAAAAAAACTAGCAAGATTTACTCAGCCTTCACAAGAAATGAGAACCAGCCTCTTCGGGAGCTGGGAAACCCCCACTTCAACTGAAGTGGTTGGCGTAAGGCCGGCCCTCTTGCCTGTAAAAATAAATATGTTCACTGGCAACATGCGATCCCTTCGCGGAAAACACAATAGGAATTTACACTGTATGTGTAGCTTAGTGGTGTTGTTACGTCACACAGCGGGTTGCTAGTGCTAAGGATAACTTATATTTTGTTTTATGTTGCCGTCTTGATTTGGGTCTGCCCTGCTCTGGGTCAGTCACTACAACTATTCTTTTACGTTTTGATTACCAATTTGCTGAGTTTGCAAACTTTTATTGACCCGACCACATTGACATCTTGGTACAGTTGGAAAATTCCATCTTGTATCTATTCATCCATACGTTCCTGATTAGATGACATCTCATTATTTCTAATAATGATCTACGTCTATTTGGGCAGGATCTATAGAGCAAGGACCCTGTCCTTGAGATCGATGACAATCAAACTGTCATTAGAAACACCATTCTCAAAATTATGTTGGCAGAGATAACTACAAAAAGTGTTGACCTTGTATTATGTAAAATTATACCAAATATTATAGCAGACTCCTACAAAGCTATTTACCATTTTTTTATATCCATATTTTAATCCATAGGTGATGCACAAACCATATTTTATTAAATGGAAGATTCACTTTAGGTGGCATGCGAATTTTCTGGATGTAAATAACACTGATTGTATGTAGAATGTGTGGTCTTGTCCAGAATCTAAGTAATTGAATATTTTTTCTGATAGCTACTTGATGTCTGGATTTCTTTGGGTCTACGAGTCATGTGGATTTCAAAAGAAATAATTGAGTATGCTGTATGCTTTATGGTACAAAAATGAAATCCTAGATGAATTTATATATTTCGCAGATGTTCGAGAAAAATGCATAATTGAGAAGGAAAATAAGGACGGGGTAAGGAAGAACAAAAAGAAAGGAAGAATTGCAAGACACAAGCAGCTGACAATTAATTTGAGAATGTGGTTTGCAATGTCATTTTGTTACAGACATTGAATTGTAGTCTAGTGGTTAACGCTTCAGACTCATATTGCGGCTTGGATTTTCGGCGGAGCAAAAAATTTTTTTTCTTCAAATATTCTCTTTGCTGGATTCAAAATTCATGTGCCCTTACCAAAGACCGGTGAGCAAAGGTCCATCAGGCCTTACAAGGCTAGATGGACCTTAGGTGATCTGTTGCTGTAGCAACTGGGTCTTGCTAGAGAATTGGTCCGTTCTATAGCGATAACCAAGCTCGCAGAGGACTTTTGAAATGTGATTCACAATGGGCTCACCAAATAAATCATCCAAAAATTTATTTGATTGATATGTAGAAATGAGGCATGGACTACTAGTGTCATTGAAATGTATGTATTTTGACCGGTCCGTAGTCTATAGTGGCTAATACTTCTGACTTGTAAATGGATGGTTGTGGGTTGGAATTTCGGCGGAGCACAAAAAATATGCCATTTAGATTTTAAAATATGCTCTTCGCTGGGTTAAAAATTCACATACCTTTACCAATGACCGATCACTAAAGGTCCATCCAGCCTTACAACAACTGGGTCTTGCTTGAGAATTGGCGCTTTCTATAGTGACGACCAAGCTCGCAGAGGGCTCTTGAGCTGTGCTCAGCGCTCACCAAATAAATCGTCCTACTATTATTATAGGGGAAAATGGGTGAAAACTATTACTTATAGGAAATGAAACACTTCAGAAGTTTGACTGGAAAAACTCTAAGGTATAAAAGTTAAGACTGCAACTGTAAAAGCTTATTGCGACAGAGTTAAAATTATAGTATAATATACATTCCAGACAGGACCCAATTATAGAAGATTGAAGCCATATTTTCCTGGTTCAGATGGTCCATTTGTTGGTTCAGCCAATGCAGAGTGCTGCTTCTTCTCTTCTAAATGCTGCCGACTTTTTTTGTACCATAAAGAGGATAGGATTAGGTCAGGACTATAAATAGGAGAGGATTTGTAAAATATAATGTTTATTAGGTATAATTTTGATTTTAACATAAGATGCCCACCTTCATTAGAAAAAGGACAAAGAAGTGCCAGAAAATAACAATAAGAAAAACTGTCATCTAAAGAATTCATCACCATCTCTGTCATTTGGATACCAAGCTGTCAAAAAGTATCCAGAAGCTAGTACTATCGGGGGCCATCGACACTTCACCACAACCCTGAACCTCCTATTGTATCTAGCCATGTAAATATCATAAACTATATCTGTCCTTGCAGCTGTAGATTCCTTATATTGTCGTGTTCTCTTCAATCTAGACAAAACCGAATCTAAGATTCCATAATATTCTGCAACAGTTAGTTCAATGCCTTGTTCAGGTACTATTCTGTGTTTATAATAGTGGTATACTGCTGCAAATATATCCCTAAAGTTTGGGTCTAAGGGATATTTAACAATTTGGCATTTAATGTTGTTGAATATTGAAAGCATTTCATCAATGTCTGTTGTAGTAAGAAGCTCATTTTCGGCCATTTGTTGTTGTCGAGAAAAGAAGTCATCATTGAGGTTTGGGTCCCTCTGGTATCCTCTGTGCATGTCATTCTGGCGAGCTAACTTCTCTCCAATGTACACACCAACAAACTCAGACAAACTTAGAAAGTTAACAAAGCAAGCATCATCTTTTTCAAAGCGGTTGAATAATTGAACGACCGCAGGGATGGCTATTTGTAAATATCCATTTTGTCTTAAATTGTTAATTATTTTGCCCAAATAATTAATTTGGCCACCATTTAGGCCTCTGAAGAGATACCTATCGTTTATCGCGATGTCATCAAGTGAAGTTACTTCAAAGAGTTTAAAAAACTCTCTCCAATGTGTATCTGTGTAACTCATTTTTCAAATGGCTTAAGACCACCAGGTATGCGTTGGTGCTGTTTTTATATCTTCTTGATCGGAAGCTACTTCGTCCTCGTCGGTAGCGTCTTTCCAAGTGTAGATTAGCTTATCAAGAATCCCAACAGTCTCTTTGAGGTTGAAACAATCAAATTTATTTAACAAAGTTTCTTCTGCGATCGGAATGTTCCCGTAGTTGTCAATCAAAAATTCCAGTGCAGATCTCTTGCGGAGAACAGATGAGTTGAGTCTAGTCCTGTAGAGAAAGCTTTCTCTCTCAATGTTTATTTGTATGGGTTTCAGAGCATCTGCAACTAGAGGTCCCAATGTTTGTTTTTGTTGTTCAGTGGCTTTTATATTATCTATACCAATCTGGAATATGAGATTAAGTGCCTTATCTGCCTTGCTGTTAGTGACACGCGCCTTTGCTTCCGTGCTGTAGTCAACACTCTTAAGATCTTCCAGACTGTGAATCAGCTTTTGTATAAGCTCTGACATTACGGCTATTCTTGTTGATTCTGAAACAAGAATAACATTACTATTATTGCCTATAATCATTTAACAGCTTTAAAATTATTTGGAAATGTTTTGATGTCCTCTGAAAAACGCAAGTGATTTGTTGAGATTTTGAATATTGTGAGAAAATTTTCATTTAAAAGGGAAGCTTCTCTAGGTTGTGAGTTGGAAAAAAAATAGGAATAACTTACTCTTGCAGAATTTGTCTCGGAAACAGGTCTCAATTTTTTCACAAAAGTTAAAAAGTTCTCACAAAAAAAAATATATAGGTACATTTAGTAGAATAATGAAAAATACTTGCACTTTAATAAAAAAAAATACATGAATTTTGAAATGAACTAAAAAATTTAATGAAAAAACTTGCCTTTCAAATGGAAAAAAAACAAATAAGTGATGAATTTTTTGTTTTTTCTATTTTGTTTATTTTCTATTTAGGTAGGTACTTACATGTTCTAAATTTGAATTGTACTTTCTGCAATAGTGTTTACAATAAAATATTATGTACCTACCTTTTAAAAGACTGTCACTGGGATGGTCGAGCGGATAGCACTCGAATTAGGGTTATTGAAACAAAGGCAAGTTTGAACTTCGTCATGTCCTCGATGATAATTTTAACCCTGGTTCAACAGATGTCATCGGGTAATTATTAATTAATAATTCATGAAATATAAAATAATGAATTATTAATTAATAATGTTATTACCTGTTTCTGGCCAGGCAAAATAGGTTAGTGAATGGCATTCCTCTTCACAAATCTATTTTTTTAATAAAAAAAAATGTGAATAGCACTTGTGAATAGAAATAGTCGACGTGTGACGTGTCCCCGCTGAGAAACAAATTTGGGGAACGAAAATGTTCGAAAATGTTCCAACTCCGTAATGAAATAATTTAATACATCAAGGATGCTGACATAATTTATAAGGTAGCAGCAATTTGATTTTCACACAAAACTTCTCGAGCATTGTGCTCCACAAGGTACTTCACAAGGCTTAAAATAATATTCCTGGATTTATTTAAATTTCTTAGACATTCCTGTGCCTATGCCCATAATCTTAGCTGCAAGGATATATTAACATTTAAGATTCACACTTCATGAAAAGATGTGCAAGTTCGCAATTGCTTATTTTGCATGCTAATTACAAAACAAGATTGAAACACTAATGAAGATAAGCTCTGCTAAGCTTTCTACCTTTCCCTGTAACAGGGGTGAAATTGGCAAAGGTGAAATGTAATAATAAAATTAGGATCATTTATAATATAGGGAATGCTGTTTTGTATGATCCACACTTCTTCCCTTTGCAAACTTGATTACAATATGTTATATGCCTATTTCTCAACACAACCCAGTTGCTGTAAGGCTGCGTGAACCTATGTAACCACTCTCTGATGAAGGCAAATGATTTTTTAACCCAACAAGCAGCACAATGCAACTAAGCTACACAAATAGTTTAACTCCTTGCTTATGTTATCCCCGAAGAGGTCGCATGTGGCGCTTCGGAACCTACTTATTTTTACGGGTAAGTGGGGCTTGATATCCCTCTTTTCGTGCCGGTCCCTCCGCTAGCCGCAGGCTTATAGAATGATCTGTGCATATGAATGCAAATTACTCTCCCTCAGCTATTCCCATCTTTCCCAATCCCTACATTAAGCAACTTGACACTGGCGCCCCTGCTGAACGCGGGAATCCGCCACAAAGAAGAAGAAGAAGAAAACATAAGAATGGAATCGGCACAAATTCCATAGACAAAAAATTGTGACTGGCCAGGCTGCAATGGTTAACCGAGAACAAACTATTAATTTGTTATTGGTTGCTAAATACCCTAGTCACATATACCTGTGATGTTTGCCCGCCAAGAAAAAAATATAATTTCTGTGGCGGGTCAATGCTAAAATAATTTCTAAGCTAATCTAAATGAAATTTAAATTTTTTTTTTAAAAAATACAGTTGCTGTCCTTGATAGAAGGCAGGTGGGTTTTATAATAAATATTCAGAATTAAATTGATGACTGGGTAAACCCTGGCATTTGGGTTTGCATGCAGAATATACCAATTAATGTATTTTTATTTCTTCAATTTAAGTGGCTTTTTATAAATGGTGATGATGCAGATGATATCGCTTATTCTGATTGGTCGCTATGAACAAGATAATAAAAATCAATAAACGTTGATTTTGTTTTTTAAATACCAATGCATCAATGTTATACAGGACCGGCTTTGGTATTTATTGCTTTTTATTTAATTTAATGGAGTTGGCACACATGACATAGACAAAAAAATTGATATCGCTCAGCCGGGTTACTATGAGCGAACTTACTGATGTTTAATTATTGGTTGGTAAAGACCCTAGTAACATAGATATATGACGTTTGCCGTATGAGAAAATTTTACAATTTCAACTCCGCTCATACTGTACTACCAACATATGCCATTATTTTTCAATTGATTCAATCCATGGAGTAATATAGAGGAGTAGAAACTAACTTAGAATTTATACATTCTATGGATGTTTATAGAATTATTATTTGTTTATTTAAAAAATGTAATTTGTTGTGTAGGTATGTTCCTTGACTTGTAGGTGGGTATGCGGCTGATCACCCATGCTGTAGAAAATGGTTCACTTTGCCAATGTCACCTCTGTTTCAGGGAAGGTCGGCAAGAGTTGCAGGGTGTATGTTCATTTGAGATTTGGGTTTTTATGTTGTAGGTTCACATAATCACATGTGGCATGTGCAAGTGCAGGCTATACATGTCTGCTTATGAGAATGCATATAATGTGAATCCACAATGTTACACATCTTTGCAACATTTACACCATACAACAATATCCATTTAACTATATAATAATAATAATAATAACAGGCTGATTTATTTTAAATTACACATGATAAGAGAGCGCCGTTTTTGTGTGTGTCACACCTCAAGGGCCCTCTCCGATCATGGATAAGACTTTCTAAACAAGTGTGCCTTGAGTGCTCCTCGAAATACACCCACAGATTTGGAGTTCTTCACTCCGGGTGGCAGTCTGTTCCACTCCACCGGCCCCGCAACACGGAAAGCGCGGTCTCCGAAGTTTGTTCGAATCTGACGGCGCGGCTGAACCAAATTGACTACTCCATCACCCGCAGATCTGAGTGTCTGCCTCCTAACACCCATTTCAACAGGTGAAATCATATCAGCCAGATAAGGTGGGGCCAAGCCATTGATGGCTTTATATACCATTAAACAAACACGGAAGACCACCCTCTCCGGGAAACGAAGCCAATGAAGTTTTTTTAACAGCGGGGTGATGTGAGCGAATTTGGGAATCCCGAATATGAGTCTTGCTGCCGAATTCAACACAGATTGAAAGCGATTAAACTGTTTCTTCGGCTGACCACTATAAAGCGTCGAGCAATAGTCAATCCGAGACATCACAAACGCACTCACCAGGGTCTTAACCGCATCTGACGGCAGACATTTTCTTATTGCCTTTATTTGGCGAAGCGAAAAAAAAGAAGAAGCTATTGTGGCATCTATTTGCCTATCCAGTGTCAGGTATATGGACCCTTGAGCTGTGACACACCGAAAAACGGCGCTTTTTGTCATGTATAAAATTATCAAATCAACTATCCTCATATAATATATTTAATATTATGATGGTTTATTTGGTGAGCGCTGTTTTTGTGTGTATCACCCCTCAAGAGCCCTCAGCTTGGTCGTCGCTGTAGAAAGTGCCAATTCTCAAGCAAGACCCAGTTGCTGTAAGGCTGGATGGACCTTTTGATGCCCGGTCTTTGGTAAAGGTGTATGAATTTATCAACCCAGCGAAGAGCAAATTTGAAAATATAAATGTTTTTTTTTTTCAAACCCACAACCTTCCATTTATGAGTCAGAAGTGTTAACCACAAGACTACAAACCGGTCATATAAATATCATATATCAATGGCAAGCACTGCCCCATGCGACTCTGTCTCTTCACATTTATGAGTCACTTTGAGAAGAATTTCCATGAGAAGTATGAACTGGTTTGGAACCGATTCTCAAACTGGATTTGGTGCAAAAATAGCACATAATATTCTGCCATAATGATACCTACTAATGAAACATAGAATTAGCATATTTTTTAGCGTTATTGCTTTTGCGTCATCCAAAGATTAAAATGTAAATTTATGTGTGGATTTACACTTTTATTTGAAAAAAAGTAAGGATAAACATTTTAATCAAAAGTGGTGGTGGACTGTCGTGCGGTAGGCATATGGAAAAAAAAAAGTTGAATAAAGAGCACTGACTGCAGTTGATCATGTGCCAAGAGCCATCCAGGATTGTCTTGCCAGGGATGATGATTAAGTTATTCATTCTAGATAATTTGGAAAACTGCTGGGAATCCTCTTTCTTTAATTGAAACATTACCTAATAATATACTACTTAGTGTCATTATTGAAAATATTTAAAATTTATGACTTTTTAATTGCGATATGTATCATCTATTGTTTAGTAGATAGCAAATAAAATAAAACAACTTTGTAAGAGCGCTACTCATAGAATCATTTTACTTTTTGTGAAAAATTGCCTGAAAACCCAACGGTCATAATTTTCCCAGAAATTCTTTATTCAATAATTCATGAACATTTTATGACTATGAATGAGTAAGTTTATTGTATAATTTGTAATTGTAGGTCACGATATTGTAATGAAAAAGTTTAATAGTGTATTATTTAAATCTGTAAATCACCAATACTGGAAAAATTGGTTCTCATTTGTCAATGTTTTCCATGACTTATAGGTTAGTATGAGGTTGACCACCTATAGGTACTGTAACAAAATGGTTCACTTTGCTAATGTCACCCCAGTTTCAGGGAAGGTCGACAAGAGGGCTTATGTACATTTGAAATTGGGTTTTCATATTGTAAATCCACATGCGACATGTTTAAGTGTGAACTTATACGTGCCTGCTTGTGGGATGCTTTTAATATGAATCTTTTCTTTTAATATGAAACTTGTGGAATACATTTAATATGAATCTCAAATGTTATGTATATATTCAACTTAGATCATTATTATTATTATTACCCCTGTTTCAGAAAAAGTCAGGAAGGACTGCAGAGTTTAATTGATTTGATGTTTGGGGCTTATTTTATAAGCACACATGCAGCATTTATAAGTATAAACAGTTTACTTAGTTTGCTTGTGAATATGGATTAATTATAAATCTCAAGTGTTAACATATATTTGCAACTTAAATTATAGATTATAATAGATAGGTCTACTATGAAAATAGCTTAATTTGGGTCGCAGTGGAATTTGAGAGATTTGGAGAGAAACACTATAAATAGGTTATAGCACTATTTCTGTTTTATTTTTCAGCCCCCCAGCATGCCGCCACCAGGTCCTCCCTCCAAGCGCCAGCGCTGGGCCAGAAGGCTCATCACCAAGAGAGTTCCCATCACTCGCTGGCTGCCCAACTACAGCAGTGAACATTTCATCGCAGATCTGATAGCCGGAGTGACTGTGGGACTCACAGTCATGCCACAGGCCTTGGCTTATGCCACTCTAGCTGGATTAGAGCCACAGGTAACACTATCATTTGAATATTTGAAGGGTGTAAGGCAAGAGTGGGTATTATGCCCATGTTTATTTATCATATTTATTTCCATTCCTTTACCTATATGTTGTTATGAGGCTGACCATCCATACTGTAAAAAATGGTTTACTTTGCCAATTCCACCCCTGTTTTAGGGAAGGCCGGCAAAAGTTGCAGGGTTTATGTTCATTCGAGGTTTGGTTTTAATTTGTAAGTACACATTCAGCATTTGTAAGCCCGAACTTACACGTGTCTGTTTGTGGACATGCATTTGATATTCGAGTTTTGAATGTTGATATATCTTTGCAACTTAGATTATAGATGAAAGATGCAACAGAGTCTTGTGCTATCTATGCTACTTTAGTAGGATTGGATCTTCACATAAATATTATGTTTGAATATTCTATCAATATTTGAATTAGAAGGAATGAGTAAGTCCGTATTGATTGTGAGTAAAGTGAATGATTTGACATTTGTAATGGTGTAAGACAGGGAAGTGACTAGTGAGATAGGTCAATGGGTATTCAACACAGCTATGAACAAGTTTGTAGACTAGCCGAATCATTGTGGATTGATGATAGGAGAGAGCAAAGTGAATTTTCTACTGTATACAGATGATACAGTTATTGTGTCTGATTCAGTGGTAGAATTGCAAACAATGCTCTTATAGATTTAAGGATACTTGGTTGGTAAATCATTAAAAATTGCACCAGGAAGCAGTTGGCAGCTATAAACAAGTGAGTTCTTTGTGCCACATCTGAGTTCAACAATACAAGTGCCATACTTCCATCAATCAATTAATCCTTAGTGCATTGTTTCCAGTATGGCCTGTATTCTTCCTTTGTGGGCTGCTTCATCTACACAGTGTTTGGCTCCTGCAAGGACATAACCATCGGCCCCACGGCTCTGATGGCTCTCATGACCTACCAGCAGGTCACGGACAGGAACCCTGACTTTGCCGTCCTGCTGTGTTTCTTGTCAGGCGTGGTGCAACTGCTTATGGGGATCCTGCATTTAGGTAAACAATATTCTGTACATTCTATGCTCAGTAGTGACTGTGTTTTTTTGGCATGTACGTAGGTAGTTTTATCTTGTCCACTCAGCAAGATAGCCTCCTGAAGAAAGTAAGTTACAGGCCAGAGAAATATAAATCTTAACTCTCAACGGTTTGTATTCAATATCTAATTTTAAACTTTTTATACAAAACTATGAAGCAACCATTATTACAATCCAAATCCTGGAACACTCTTTTTAGTAAACATGCAGGAAATTTTGGCATGAGAATGCTAATAAAAAATGAATTCCAAATATTAATAAGTAAGTACTTATATATTTGCAACTCAAATTACAGATAAAAGGCTCATGAAGAAAATAGTAAATAACTACTCCATGGATAAATTGCAGTGTTTTAAAATAATAATTTGAATAAGAATTTCACTCTTGAGTCAGGATACGAACCCTTGAATATTTGAAAAACTCATGAATAAAATTCACAGATGGTACTTCACACATTATCAATAGCATTTTAATTATATTTTCCCAGGTGTTCTCATAGACTTCATCTCCATCCCAGTAACGGTTGGTTTCACATCGGCCACATCTGTTATCATAGCCGCGTCTCAGCTTAAGGGCCTCCTGGGTCTCAACTTCTCCTCCAAGAACTTCCTGGATAATGTCCACAAAGTGTACACCCATCTGCCAGAAACAAGATTGGCAGACACATGCTTGGGGATTGGATGTATTGTTGTTTTGCTATTGATGAGGGTAAGTAGTCTAGTGATAAATTCTTTCGACTTTAAATTCAAAGGTTTTGAGTCCTATTCCCAGCAGAATACATATACATTTTTTAAATTTTGCTACACAGTGGTAAAAAAAATCTCATGAGGTACACACGTGAATTGACATAGACAATATTGTATGTCACCCGGCCGGGCTGCTATGGATAAGGCAAATAAATATTTTTTTATTGTTTGCTAAGGACGGCAGCCTGATACTAGATTGACATTAGCCCGCCAAGAAAAAACTTCCAAATTCAAAAATGTTCTTAGACTACAAAGGTTCACTCAGCCTCACAGCAACTGGGTTTTGCTTGTCACCCTCTAGCCTGTATAGTGATGACCAAGCTCGCAGCTAACTCTTGCAATGTGATTTTCACCAAAACAGCCCTCACCAAGTAAATCATCTTAATGTTTTTTTTTGCTTGTATGTGTGATATGTGTATCTTAAATGTTAAGATATCTTTATAACTTATATTTAATATTACAAACACAGAAAGCTGCAGTTTTTTGAGACCTCACCTGACGTGAAACTTAAAATTTATCTTATTTTTCATAAGCTCTCCCTCTACTGTGTAATAACTCTGGTGTAATTTAAATTATTGTTTATTTAAACTATTCCAGGTTGTTTGAGTTTCAATTTGGACCAACCTTTCGGATTTGATTTCAAGGCAAAATATTGAATATTTTCCCTAAAATTTTCACATCCGCATAAACAAAAAATAAGTTGTATGTAGTTGGTCTCTTAATAACATTTCCAGAAAGCTCCACCAATAATCCAGAAGATGTTTCACTGAAAGGTGTGCAAGCCCGCTCAGCACATGGGGTCGGTTTTTGCAGACCAATATGTTTGGTGCGGAATGGATGAACTGATTGACTCAGTTTGTAGAGCAAAACCTGATTTTATTTTGGCATAAATCAACTGTTTGTACTTAATTGTTGCAGAAATTGAAAGACCTAAAGTTGAAAGGTGACTCGGACCGCAGCCGCGCCCTTGGCAAGGCACTGTGGCTACTGTCCACCTCCCGCAACGCGCTCGTGGTCATCGGCTGCTCAGTGGGCACTTACCTGGCCGATCAGTACGGCAATGGGTCACCCTTTCTGCTTACGGGTAAGGTTAGGTAGGTATGCAACCATCACAACTTACCTATAGTCTTCTTCTTTTTCTTCAATGTCCCTGTAGTCCAGTGGCTCCCAACCCTTGCGTGAAAATTACGGGCGATAGGGGTAATAAGGGTAGATAGTCACCCGAAACCTGTGCCTTTAGAAGTTATTATTGTTTGGAAATTGCGTGCCTAACAGATTTGGAACCATCTAGGTACTAATCAAGAGGGAATAGAGGATCAATTACAATTTTGGAAGTTATTCAACACAAATCATTTTCACAATCTCCTTTGAAATGATCACATGATGAAACTTTCTTGAAACAAATCATCTTAACTATTCAGTCTTGGAAGGTAGTGGGTTTGATCTTCAGTGAAGCACAAAAAAAAACAAAAAAAAAGGTAAACACTGGAATTAAAATTCATCTACTGTTGTTAAGACTGGTAAAAAGGTTAATCCAGCTTTACAGCAAGTTGACCTTGCTGAGGACTGATTCACACAAAACAGCTAACCTATTTTTATTTATTTATTACACAAGAGTTGCTGAAGAATGACAGATGACACTTTGGTTATCTGTAAGATGGCCATACTTATATAAATAATAATAAATGGAGTATTGTATGGAAGTAGACTAGTGTAAGAACTGTCTTTTTTTCCAGGTCTGGTCTCCCAGAGTTTGGCCTGCCTCCCTTCAGCACCACCCTCAACAACCAGACCTACAGCTTTGTGGAGATGTGCTCGGAGCTTGGTTCCTCCATCGTTCTTGTTCCTGTCATAGCTGTGCTGGGAAATGTTGCTATTGCTAAAGCTTTTGGTAAAAACACTAATATTCTTAATTCTTCTCCTTTTTATGATTTAGATCTTTTAAACTGGCTTCTGAAGCGCTATTCTGCTAAATTTCTTACACTTTGCATACAATCCAAGTCAGAGCTTGCTAGCGCTTGCGAAAGAATTTCATAGATACACCTTATTTTTGGACACAAATCATGTATTTGTGTTTTGAAAATTGTAATTCATTTGTTTGTTCCTCAATTTTTTTTTGCTTTGCGTCACTCATTTTACAAAATGGAAAACTTAAAATATCGCATTATTTACGAGTAGGAGTTCCACCTGGCACCAGTGCTGCAGAAACGGCTCGAAGGATTAATGATGTGTATGGCGACGTTGTTGCAAAAGAAAACACAGTGCGTTTTTGGTTCCCACGTTTTCCTTCTGGAAATTTTGACCTGCAGTACAAGCCACGTGGATGGCCGGAGACCAAACCAAAGTTGATAATGAGGAATTGAAGGCTATTGTGGAAGCGGATCCATCGCAAACCACGCCTGAGTTAGCTGCAGGCTGCGAAGTTAGTGATAAAACTGTGTTAATCCACTTGAAGCAAATTGGAAAGGTGAAAAAGCTTTAAAGGTAGGTACCTCACGAATTGAGTGAACCAAATCAACAAATGGGCGTCGACTGCTGCGTTACATTACTCAACCGGCACAATAATGAAGGGTTTTAAAATCTAATCATTACCTGTGATGAAAAGGGGATCCTGTACGATAATCAGAAGCGCTCATCGCAATGGCTGAACCATACTAAACCAGCCAAATCATGCCCCAAGCAAAAATTTAGTAAAAAAAGTTACTTGTGAGCGTTTGGTAGCTAATGCTGATGTCGTTCACTACACCTTTCTTAAATCTGGTCAGACGATTACGGCAGATGTCTATTGTCAGCAACTGCAAACCATGATGGAAAAGCTAGCTGCTAAACAACCGAGGTTGGTCAATCGCTCTAGGCCACTGCTGCTTCATGACAACGCTAGACCACACACTGCACAACAGACGGCTACCAAATTAGAGGAGCTTCAATTGGAATATAAGGCATTCCCCGTACTCCCCGGACCTTGCTACAACAGATTACCATTTTTTCAAAATTTGGTAACTTCTTGACAGTGTCTTCTTTAATGATTTGTAGCAAGTGGAGACAGTGTGGACGCCTCGCAGGAGCTGATGACTCTCTCCCTGTGCAACATGCTGGGCTCCCTGGCCCGCTCCATGCCCATCACCGGCTCCTTCTCCAGATCAGCTGTAAACCATGCCAGTGGAGTGAGGACTCCCCTGGGTGGACTCTTTACTGGTAATTATGTGTAGATACTCTATATGTATATATGTAGATGACTCTGTCCCTGGACAATGTGCTTGTCGTGCATTTCAATCTTCTGCCTGTTGACACGCTTATATCGATACATAATCCATGATCTTAATCGTTATTTTCACTTTAAATGTTTTGGAGGTCTATTGTGTGGTGGATTATAAAAGCCTAATTTGTAAATATTTTTGATTTTTTATTTAATGCAGTCATATTGCTCAGTTCAAATTTATGTTTTATAATCTTGATATCTTCAAGGGCCATTGCGTTTCTTGATCATAAGGCAGGAGTCCTCCTCAAACCGCCGTGTTGGTGAGGCGAGCAGGGTGCTTGATGCTTGAAGATTGGAAAGGAAAGGATGTGCGGAAGTTTGAAGATGAGGAAAAATCATCCAAACTCTGGAGTAAAATTAAGAATGGCCCTAACAAGGACCTTTGTATTGAAGTAGGATCAGAACCACGTAACTTCTGAGGAAATATAAGCGTGGTCCTGAAAAGGACCTTTGTATTGTGTTGTGAGCAGTTTGTACTACTGGAAACGGTTGTCCCAAGTCTGTTAAAGGCGAGAAGGTCTTGGGGTCATCTACTGTTTAGATGCAGTGAGGGTAGTGAAGTTGCTGAGGTGTCCAGGAGATGCGCATCTCGACTGGAGCTGGAGCGCAAGGCGATGTGTGTGTCTTGATTGGAAGCTGGAGCGCGGTGAGATGTTGCTCGCTCGTAGGTCTGGGCGTCTCTCACGTGTCTGAAGACGTGACACAATATTTATAGCTGTTGAGTTTGCACACATTCCCATTAATAGGGATGGGTGCGCACATTTTTTTATTTCTCTGGTTTTTAGGTCTTTTATCTTCTGGTCCTCTGCACCACAATATTATTCCTTGATTTATAGGTTGGTTGGATACTGACCATCCATTCTGCAATTTTTTTTCACATTGCGAAGGCCACCCCTGTCTTAGGGAAGGGCGGCAAGTGTTGAGGGGCTTGTGTGAATTTCAGATGTAGGTTTTTATTTTGTAAGTACCTATGCAGTATTTGTAAGCGCAAACTTACATGTGTATGCTTGTGGGAATGCATTGAATATGAATCTTAAATTTTCACATAACTTTGAAACTTAGATTATAGATTACTTAGATTATAGATTATAGATTATAGATTACTTCAGATTACAAATCCTAAAGGGATCAGACTGTTTTGTAGTCTAGTGGTTAACACTTCTGACTCGTAAATGGAAGGTTGTGGGTTCGAATCCCGGCGAAGAAAAAAAAAATACCATTTATATTTTCAAATATGCTCTTCGCTAGGTAAAAAAATCATAAACCTTTACCAAAGACCGTTCACTAAAGATCCATCCAGCCTTACAGCAACTGGGTCTTGCTTGAGAATTGGTGCCTTCTGCAGCGACGACCAAGTTTGCAGAGGGCTCTTGAGGTGTTACACACACAAAAACAGCCCCCGCCAAATAAATCGTCCTAATATTATTTTTATTTATCTAGAACTCATTTTAAACCATTGGTGAAGAATTTTCAGTCACCACATTTTTCATCAAGACAAACCTCTTCTAATCTAATCTAATCTAATCTAAGCTGCAAGGATATATACCATTTAAGATTTAGATCAAATGCATTCCCACAATTAGACATGTATAATTTCGCGCTAACACATGCCGCATGTGGACCTACATTATAAGAACCCATCTCAAATGAACATAAGCCCTGCAACTTTTGCCGTCCTTCCCTGAGACAGGGGTGACATTGACAAAGTGAACCATTTTTTCACAGTATGGGTGGTCAGCCGCATACCAACCTATAAGTCAAGGAAGTCTTTATCTGTGAAAATAAATAGTGCACCACATGCAACCACTTTTTGGACAATGCGGTAGAAAGTTGCTTTATGATGATGATGATGATGGATAATTTCTTTCCTGTGGCGCCATTTAATGGTCCAGGACCATCTCAAGGGCGTAGCTTTTAAATTTAAGGAGAAAGCTGTCAGGTTCCTACTTGCACAGCGCCTCTGACATAACTGTTTTTGTTTTGACTTGATATGTAATTAATTATTTAAAAAATTTAAATGGAAACAAAGTTTTAATTCACTTATTTATTTCTTTTTTGCTCGAATATTTTCGCCTAATGAGGCATCTTGAAACCGAAATAAAGATTGGTTTCTTCAAACCATAATTAAAAATGGACTTTCACTGTGTTAATAAATCCACCCTAAAAAATATGATATGTAATTGTTTAAATTAGCATTATTTTGCTACAATAAAAAAAAAAAAGAAGCTTAGTATTGTTTTAATTTTCATTTTGTTTCTCTTAGTATTCCATAATGTTTTCCAGGTGTCCTGGTGTTGCTAGCCCTCAGTCTTCTGACTCCGTACTTCTTCTTCATCCCAAAAGCAGCTCTAGCCGCTGTCATTATATGTGCCGTTATATTCATGATTGAATACGAGGTAAGACTGCATTAGCTGCTTTTTAGATGAATTACTCAGGATGATAATAATGCTTATTTTTCTATCTATCCTTTACTCTACTTTCACATCCCCATGTATTTATTTTTACTGTCTCACTTTTCTTTTCTGTCTCACTATTTGCGTATTTCATTTTTTTCCCCCCAGTCTTTTTCCACCTGGGCCTCCGTCCAGAAGTTACTTGGGGACACTACAGTCAGTCATCCTTTGCACATGCCTAGACTATCGAGATACTGGTGACTTTGTAGAAGCCATGCAGTCTCTAGTCGTAGCCCTACTAATCCTTGAAATATTCCTATACCACTGATGTTATACTTATCTTCTTCCAATACTTTAAATTGCTTATTCCAGGTGGTGAAACCGATGTGGCGCTCCAGCCGTAAAGACCTGGTGCCCACCTTTGTGACCTTCCTCCTCTGTCTGATAGTTGGAGTAGAGATTGGCATTCTTCTGGGAGTGGCTGTCAACATTGTCTTCCTGCTCTACCCCAGTGCGAGACCTACATTACACGTGGAGAAGGATACGGTAATGCCTCTCTCTCTTACTTTCTTTCAAATAAACAATAGCAGGTTACTCCAGAGTTGAAGAGCACTCCTGAGAAAGCTTTTTTGTTTTGGGGAGCTCAAAACTTTAGTCTGTCATCCCCATGAACTCACCTTCCTTTCATCTTTAATCTTTGTGCAAAAAAAATGCCTTATGATACCGTTTAGTTACGACACCAATAAAACATTGAGAATAATTTAATTTCTCCTACAACGGATTTAAATATCCTAAAATTTAATGAATTTTAAAGTTAATTTATTTGAAAATATGTCAAACGACTATAACTCTACTTTTTATTTGGCTCTGAGGTTTGCTTGGCAGATGGAGAGGAAAGACTCTTTCAGCAAATGCTACTTCCATTGATCTGATGATTGGTTTTGTTTGCTTTGAGACCTCTAAGCTTTGTTTGTTGTTTTCCAGACGGCTTCAGGAGTAGAGTACCTAATGGTGACCCCGGGTAACAGCCTGTACTTCCCAGGAGTGGACTACATTAGAGGATCTGTCAGTAAAGCAGCTACTAAGCAGGGCGCCTGCCATCTGCCAGTCATCGTGGACTGCCGATATGTTCTCGGTAAATACTAGCTGAGTCTTACATGTGTAGATAGTAGTAGGCCAATGAAATACATGTAATGTGTGTTCCTGTCATGCTCGAGGAAAGAATATGTATTCTCTTACTCACATAATGGAGTGAATTCCGGTCAGGATCATAACAAGGTTAATTTTCTAATATTATTATTTTTTTGTATAGATTTATTTTTAAGATTTTGTTGTTTTTTTTTTATACTTAAATGTTATTTATTACTCGTATTCCTTGAATTATAGGTTGGTATGAGGCTGACCACCCATACTGTAAAAAATGGTTCACTTTGCCAATGTCACCCCTGTTTCAGGGAATGTCGGCAAGAGTTGCAGGGCTTATGTTCATTTGAGGTTTGGATTTTATTTGTAAGTACACAATCAGCATTTGTAAGCGCGAACTACACGTATTTGTTTGTGGGCATACATCTGAGAGCTTTGAATGAATATATCCTTGCAACTTAGATTATAGATGATAGATTATAGACAGCAGAACATAACTTCGGTGTAATT
This sequence comes from Agapetus fuscipes, assembly GCA_951799405.1. Taxonomy (NCBI): domain Eukaryota; kingdom Metazoa; phylum Arthropoda; class Insecta; order Trichoptera; family Glossosomatidae; genus Agapetus; species Agapetus fuscipes. The sequence goes on from OX637334.1 coordinate 16,534,252, forward strand.
AGTGGTCTGTGATTTCCAGGTGCTGACTTCACAGCGGCTAAGGGGATAGCTTCTCTGGCTGAGGACTTTGCCAAGCGGGGTCAGCCGCTGGTGTTCTACAATCCACGAGCCGCTGTGGTAGATGTCTTCAAGGGAGCCTCCATCACCAGCTTTGTATATGTCACGGGGGCTGCTGAGTTGGACAAGATACTCAATGGTATGTAGAAGCTGCGAAAAATAATCAATAATGATGTAATAATTGCAATGATATTGTCAAAATGATGATTATATGCAGGCGCTGTGTGTTTGTGCTCTTCCTTAAATTTTAGAAAACAATCCTTAAACTTAGGACTGGACACAAATTTCAAAGACTGAGCTAAAAAAACATTATTAGATTTTCAAAGATTATAAGTTATCAGATCTTTACTGGTTTTTGACAGTAGGCAGAAATGCAAACCAATTTGCTATTTACAAATTATATACATCAATTTGAAAATCAAGTGTTACTTAAGAAAAATCCTACCAAAATACAGAAGTAGTTACCTATAGTTTAAATAAATAATTTTAACATAAAAGTAGGTGGCCTAAAATTGAATAGCATGTAGTTGCTGGACTTAATTCAAATAGGAATCTTTTTGATTAAAATATCGAAGCCACGTCCCCCTTTGCTGCAAGAGCTATATAAAGAAGATAGCGATGCAAATGCAATCACTGAGTAACAAAGCTCTGAAGTAGTTACACACAGATTTGTAGGAAAAATAATGAAAGACAACCCAAAGAAAAATATAAAGCGTTTTTGATTTATTTTATATATTCTGCAGATTACGGTGCCAAAAGCCTTCTTCAAAACGGTCTCTACAAAGACATTGAAGATCCAGTTGGTTTGGACGCTGTTTACAAGGACCTGCCTCGAGATGGGCTGATCCAGGAGCTGCAGGAAGTGGTTCCACATCGCGCTGGGGAAGACCAGAAGAAGAATGGGGCGGCGGGAGAAGAAGACAGCAATCTGCCATTGCTGACGGGGCGCAGAAAAAATAACATTGTCGTCAACAGAGCTACCACGTCCAAAAATCAAAATGTTGATTAGTGCCGTGTGTTTGTAAATTTGACAAGGTTTGTTTTGAATTTGATGCAATATCACATAACTGTGGTCAGCCTCACATCAATAGATATGTGCCTAATCAATGAAATGTGTGATTTATTGGTTAAAAAAACATTTTAAAAGCATAAAAAACATATGGGAATATTAGCCGTTTGAATACAGATGGCTTTCAAAGATGTCATGAGCAGACTTGCACCAGTGCAGTTAGCATCTATACATGCCATCAAAATTTCACTGCTCCTCTATTATCTGCCATCCTAAAAAGAATAAGTTGCAAAGATATATTGACATTAAAGGCACACCCACAAGTAGACACATGTATGTTGGCGCCTACTCATGCTGCATGTGCACTTATAAAATAAACCTTACATGAACATAAAACCTGCAATTCCTGCCGCCTCTCTCTGAAACCAGGGTGGCATTGGCAAAAGTGAACAAAGTTTCTACAAGATGGGGGGTCAGTTTCATACTGGAAGAAAATTAATAACTGTACGAAAAAAAAATACTGGAGCTACATTTAATAAGGGGAAAAAACTTTGTACTGAAAAAAGTTAAGATTTATCTTCTACATCGCTTGAAACAAACCGAGTTGAATTACAGAGGGCGCTTGTATTAAACAAATCTTATGAATATTAAACTAGAAGTAATTATTGTTTAAGACCCAACTATCAACCTCGGCTTTTGTCTGTCATATACAGACAAGCATTTATCGTAAAACGAAAATAATTTTAAATGTAATGTAGTTGTAATTATCATTTTAAGCAAAATATATAACTGAATATATTGGACCAATTTTTAACAATTGTCAGACTCTTTTTGAAATTTTGTTGTTTTTTTTTATTTTTGGTATGGAAGATTGATCTTGTTTTTATACTGCTTTTATATGGCAACCTCTCTTATTATGTTTGTTCTGAAATTGATTGTAAAATTCTAACTATTATAAGTGTTACTTGTGTATAGGCCACAATAGACAAATTCCCAATACATATATCCATCTTCTTCTTTTCAGTGCCTCATTAATCGAAGATTAGCAATCATCACGGCTATTTTAATTTTCAAATATTGCCGTTTAGTATTTTATTTGAATGATTTAAAAAAAATTACAATTTGAATGTGACTCCATCGACATTGTACCTTTTAAGTAATGGTGGTTAAAAAGTGCTAAGATTAAAATTCTATGATTTTTTTAAACTTATATCTTCTTCTTCTTGTACCTCTTCAGTGAAGATTAACAACCATTTTAGAGATTTGCACCTTAAATACTGCTGCTTGAAAAATGGTTTGCCAAACCACTGTCTCAGGTTCTTCAACCAGGATGCTTTAGTTCAGGGGTGTCCAACATATTATTGTGGAGGAGACGTTGGGGGGGGCTTGGGTAGACCTGCAATTTCAAATCAAAATAAGATTTCATGGTTTTCTTACCAAGTTTCTTTTCAATTAAAATTATCGCGCCAAAGTCGCAGTTTGCTGACCACTGCCATAGTCGATAGATATATGATTGAACTCTTCGCGTAATATTTATTGATGTTGTTGCGGGTCGGATGAAGGACTTACGTGGGCCGTATGTTGAACAGGCCTACTCTAGTTGAATCTGAAGCCTATTGCCCCTCCACTCTTCCTTGTACGATGAAATATAGGAGCCAATGTTTATCATTTCTCATTGTATCTTTTTGGTGGACATCAGGAATTCAGCTCTGGTACCTATTTATACAGGAAAGAACCTCGGCATTTGTGACTCCATCCACCCTGAAGATTTTTAGCATCTGAAACACATCTCAGGCAATGATTATTCTCCATTAGTGTCCACCCTTCCATGCCATAGAGCACAATCTGAAAGATGCAGAATCTCACCATTCGCAGACGTAACACCTATGCAGTACCTTCATGTTTTATTTGTATCCATTTTTATTTTGTAGTTCTTTTTAAGTTGGAAGAATACTGTTTGTTAATTTTTAGGTTACACCTTGGCCCTATGGGCTCAAATTTTTCTCTAGTTTGTAAGATCTGAATTATTTTTTATGATTACATTTTATTTAGAAATAATATTTTACTTTAAGTTACTTCATGTAATAGTATGTTAAATATTACTTTGTACAATCCATTTTGATATTGCCTTTTTATACATACAAAATGAAATTTAGGAGAATTTTGAACCATTATGATAAAAAATATAGATGGTATTTCCGATCATTCAATATTGGGATGTCTCAGGGCCGTTCTTATAAACGTTGGACTAAATATCCGTAAGTAAATACTCATTTAACTAACGGATGGACGTTAACGGACTGATCTTACCGATGGTCGTCTTATAAAGCTTTTTTAACCGTCCGTTAGTTCTCAATAATGCACTCGTATTTTTGATGATTTTTTGCGTGCATTCATGAACATATGTCATCCGTTTGCTGTCAGAGAAGAAACATAACCTAAAGTTGCTTATGACAAACACGAAAACGACTGATACAGCCCTATTTTAATGAATTCTCTATCTCTGTCGGAAGAAATTATCTTCAACAGGATAGAGCGGAGAAGTTCAAAGACGCGCAAAACTCACCGCAAAAAAATAATGCTTTGACAGCTGACCTAACCTCAAACCTTAACAAACCGACCGGTATCTACCTGGAAACCGGGGGTCGGCTGTCGGTTAGATCCGCCGGTAAAATTAAACCGAAAATTTACGAACGAATTGTTATAATACAGAAAAACGAAATTTGTACCAAGTTTCGGTTTATTAGATTTGACATTTAACAAACGGATGTTTATAAGAACGGCCCTCAGTCTGCTGTAAATGATGATTGATTGTATATTCATTGTTGAAATACTTTATGGCTTACAATTGATTTAGTGGCACAAACTTGGCACAAATTCCATAGATAAAAAATTGTGAAGTCACACGGTGGGTTGCTAGGGAAAAGGCAAATTCATATTTTGTGATTAGTTGCTAAGGACACTTGTCATATAGATCTGTGACAATAAGTGTCCAAGAAAAAAATATGATATTTTTGTGCCAAGTCCATTGTCCGCACTATGGCCAAGTCCATGGCGTATGTTTGAAATAAAACAGCGTTCCATACATTTTTTGGTATAACACTAAGATTTGAGTTTAGCAAAGACAAAGCAAGCATATTTTCAGTAAAGGATCTGTGTAATATTAGGTATATTTTAATTATTTCAAGTGCAATTGAATAAAAAAATAATATAACTGAAATTGAAACAATGATTTTTTGAATAAAGTTTAAAACTTTCACTTTCACTTTCATGGCCGGTGTTAATAATAAATAAATCACTCCTCGAAGACAACGAAAACCGCCACGGCGATTTGAAAACTCGTCCTAAGATGCTTTCCGCTCGTGAAAGCGAAACGTCGGCAGATATTGGAGGTGCAAGTAGAACATGGTCAAACCCGAAAGAACACAAAAGTGATTTATTTATTAATGATTTTTTTGCTCTTGTATTATTTTTCTTACTTTGGTGCGTTTTCAATAGATTTTCATAAAAAATTATAGCTCTTGTCAATGATCCAAATTAATGGAAACACAGAAAACGACATATTCTGTGCTTTTATATGTCTAACATTTTCAAATTCAATAAATACCTATACGATTTTTTTTATTTACTAATTTTAATTACGGTACATGATTGATTTTTTACCGTCAAGGTTCTAATGGTTGTCACTTAAAAGACACTTCTAGTCTTTTTTGCATTGTTTTCGATGCCATCCGTCCATTCTATTTATGATGATAAAAGGAATCCACCATTAAGAAAAATAAATGATTTGCAAGAAAATATTCATTGTTCCTTAAATCATTGGTTTATTATTAGTAAAAAAGACGCAGACATAATATTATTTGTAAGCTTAATATTAAAGATATTGTTTTTAAAACATTGTAACCTCACCCAGTTTTGTAGCGACTTTTATGTTCCTATTTTATTTTATTTTTTTCTTAATTTTACTCCTCACGTTCTTTTTATAATGTACATTTTGGTTGCGTCCTTCTTTTATAGTATTTTATTTAACCTTTTTGTTTCTGAATATTCTGGCTATATATGAATACAGAATACTTTTTCAAGCACAATTTTTAAAACATTTATTGATTTCCTACCTTAATTGATTTATGACACCTTAAACTATGTGAACAGTCACATGTATTAGTTATTCAAGAACAAAAATAACAAAGGCTTAGCACATACTTCCAGTTGCAGACTTTTGAATTCTTGAACACAGATGTCAGGGATACGTTCAAAGTTGGATGACGTCTTTGATTGACAGCCTGCAAATTTACACTCGACGCCTATGCGTGACACCCGCAGTTGAAGAGTTAAAAATCCATATGATATAGTGGACTAGAAACTGACGTGCAGAAAGGAAACATTGTAATGTATAATTCATAACTGTCTACCTGTCCACTCAAACACAAAGAACAGTGTTTTCCTATTTGTTTCCTATCCTGCCGAGAAAAAAGTTCTAAATTCAAATTTTTGCCGATTCCATTACAATGCTTGCTCAAAATGTCCAGGATGGTGAACGTTGCAGTGTAATAATCTAACTTCTCTGCTTAGAGTGTAGTCACACTGGAAGCATTTTTGTAATCTTTCTGACTAAGACATTTCGCTGCCTTAGTTCTTGTTTACCGTATACGCCATTGAGAAAATTTCACATGAGCAATGTTTGCATGTGTACTGGACCAATGTGTCTTATGAAAACAACACATGATCGAGTTTTACGGTTTTTCTTAGCTCAGATTGTGTAGAATTTGATTCTTAAGACAACTGCATGAAAAAATCATATTTGACAAGATTGGCGTATACGGTAAACAAGAACTGGGGGAGCGATTTGTGTATCTATTTGAATGTAAACAAAATCCTGTCCGTTTTATCATACTTTAATGGCAGGACTCACAAATAGGGGCAATGGAAATGTTTGGTGCAACAATGCATTTTCAATGTGGAATTATTGCAGGTAGGAACTGAATGACTCAAATGACATATTTTTTTTTATTAAATGATCACAAACAAAAACTATTTTTATGTAAGTTGTAGCTTAGATAGTGTTAAAATGTATTTTGCATTTATTTGACTCCTTACCTATAAGTTGTCAGTATTAATAAATCATTTATTGTTTGTCCAGAATCATATAAGTACCTACTTTGTTTTATTTTAATTTTAATGATTTCAATTGTGAATAAATCAAACATGTATTAAAAACTGAACCTGTGAATATCAAATACAAACCTGCCTTTTATTTTCTCTCTTTTTTTACTTTTTTCCCTAGAAAATGTCTCAACAACTCAATAGATTATCTTGTATGATAACAAAACTATCCAACATGACGTGTTCAATACAAATTGTATGCAACACATTTAACTATCATTCAACTATTCTGGTGTAGCCATGTTGGATCGCTTGGTTATCGTAATTATGATAGGATGTATAGGTTTTATTTCTGTACAATAATTTTGAAGTTCTATTTATAGAGCAGCAGGTAAAGATGATAAATCCAACACGCTCTTTACAAAACATGGCTGTTTCCCAGGGCCGTACATCTCATAAAGATGAAAAGTTCTTGCCGAACTACAATTTGTTGATAAATGATGGAAAATAAAAAAAGTTGAGGAGAGAAATGTCGTCTGTCATGCACCCTCCACCGTTTCAGCCTTCTGGTCTGGTGTTGGCCTGTGACTAAATCTTGCTTTTAAAAGTTGAAAAAAAGTTGCCTAACTACTTTCCAAAACCAATGATCGCCCCTGCTGTTGCTGAAGTAATCTTGGGTATTGCTTTCCTCTGCATTAATTAGTTTCATATTATACACAGAATTAAAAAAGATTTCATGAAAATAAAAGTCAATTTAATTGTTACCCTGGTAGGTATTAATTTATTTTCAAAAACATTTGATAAAATAAAAATCAATACCTTATTTATTTCAGTAGCCTTCCCTCCACATTAAATTATTTTCTATCACCCTAAAGGAATTTCCTTAAAATAAATATTAAATATTTATATTAAAAAATCTTATACTAAAAAATAAATAATATAATTAGGGGGCAATATTTTTATATATAAAATATTGCTAAATGCATTTAATGGCAAAATTTCTAAAATAGGTAATAAATTCAGTAGCAGTGACTCAATCATATTGGAGAAATTGAATGGATTGGATCTACAAAATAAATGCAAAAGTGGGAAATGTGACAACAAAGTGATGAATATGAATGAGTTGAAAGAGTATGAAGAACTGTAGACAATTCTTCAGAGGCCATGGTCACCCATAGTAGAATGCCGACAGAGTTACATTACAGTAGACACTCCATAAACTGACTTTGTTAAATATAGTACTGCCATCTACACTTTGTACTCCAAAACATTGTATTAAATACTAGTTCACAGTGATTTTTTCTATTTCAGTAAAATGTTAAATTTTAACACTCTCTACAATTAGTGACGATATATTTTCTAGTTTACAACATTCAATATATTTTATACCTTAGAAAAATATAAAACACTTCCAAAGTCATCCTATGTTCATTGTAGGAACCTTCATATTATATTATTGTCGAAATCTGTGTCAAAGGGTCAGAATTTTCAGAAGGCAATCCGTTGAAATAAATTACAACCAAGTAAAGTTAATTAAATCGTACTGTAAATCAATTTTAAAAGGATTTTAAATGTTTTGAAAATACCATTTCATTTTTGATTTCCATTAAAAAAAAGGAAACATCACAGCTGTTCTATGTTCTTGTAACATTTCTTATTATATGTGCTGACCTCATTTCAATTCACTCTGTTGTATTGAAATAAGTTCCTATATCAAAACTTGTATTTAACTTTTTTAGATTTACTTCGTATGAGGTCACCATATAATTTTCTAAAATAAATAACTTAACTGTAATCAATAAATAAGTACGTATAATTAAGTAGTCTTTAAGTTGACTCGGGGGGCTGTGTCTAACAGTTGTGCTAGTGACTTGTTCTGCTATTTCTTGAGCAGTGACTTGGTGACAGATTTGAGTTTCTGTGAGACCACATGAGCGATGTCTGAACTCTTCTTCCAGATGAACTCTCTTGTCCTGTCGTGATTGTCAACGCTGTCTACTCGCACCTGGAAAATATGTATGATTTGTTTTGAGATACTAGATTCTCCAATAGACTCAGAACTTTATGTCCGATATGTAGACCAGATAGTAATCTAATGGTTAACGCTACAGATCATAATTTGGTTGCGAGTTCGACTCCTGGTGCAGCACAAAAAAAATCCTTTTCAAAATATGCTTTTGATAGATTGAAAAAATCATTAGTGCCTTTATCAACAATTGGTTACCAAAGATCCATCCAGCCTTACAGCAATTGGGTCTTGCTTGAGAATTGGCACTTTTTATAGTAACAATTAAGCTCCCAGAGGGCTCTTGAGGTGTGATCTACACAAATACGTATTGGACTATTTGCTTAGCAATTAATATTGTTCCTAAACTTTTTCATTTATGTACCTGTTTGGGTTGCAAGACCTTGATGGAATGCAATTTGGCAGCTCCACCGTTTGGTATCCTCAAGTTCAGTTTACCAAACATCTCAGCAGTTGTCGCTGTAGCACTTTTGAGTTCCTTCTTGGCTCCCCTTCCAAACTAAAATATCAAAACATAGTTTATTAATCAATCATCTAGATTAGACATAAAAGGAAGTAAAGTTAATTGAATCTTACTGTACCTAAATCAATTGTAAAAGGGCTTGAAAATGTTTTTACATATTAAAGGGTTAATTATTGTAGGAAAAAGGGGTAGATTTTTTAAAGTTGCAACAACAGGGATTGTAGATTGGCTTTAGACTCCGTGGCAAAGACAAAACCTTGAGAGCATTGTCACAAATGGAAGCAGGTATTTTTCTAAGATACTAAAATCTGTAGGTAAAATGGTTTACATTAGAGGAATGAAAATTTAAACATTTAAAAATAAAGTTGGTATGGATACACTGTAAAAAATGCAAGAAAAACAGTAATTTCTTACCTCTTTCTCAACCTTCAAGATGAGGGGACCAATCAAGAAGTTAGTCTTTACAGTTGTATGATCAGCCATCATATTCACCACAACATCCCCACTTCTCGTCAAAGAAGCCAAACCATAAAGGGTTCCTTTCGCTCTGGGCTTGCTCTTGTTGTTCTGCTTTCCCTTGTTCTTCTTCTTTTTGCTCTTTTTCTTAGCTCCACCTTCGTTTGATGCTCTGTCCTTGTTTGGAACTGTCAAACTGACAGTTGAACTTTCTTCTGTTCTTTCAGTGACAGATACTGAAGAACTACGTGCTGTTGATGATGACAATTGTACTTCAGTTGTTTCCACCTTTGGTGATGTTTGTTCTTCAGTTGTTGAAGATATTTCTGGTGCTTTTGAAGTGGAAATTGCTGATATTTGTACCCTTACTACTGGTGATTCTGACGTTGGTTTAACTGATGTTATTTGAATGGTTGAAGATGGTTCTTGCTTTTCAGTTGGTGGAGTTACGGCTACATTAGATTGTGAAGATACATTGTCTGTTTCGGTGGTGTTTACTAGATGTGCTGTGGTTTCATTTGTTTCTTCAATTTTTTCTACTTCCAATGATCGTTTGCGGGAGTCGGACTTTTTCTTGTTGGCACGGCGCCTGAAATATGAAACAAAAACTAATTTAAAATTAAATTTATGGAATACGTTTGGTTGGAGCTTCTTTAAGTATTTGTGTAGAATTTTTCCTTGTAAGATCTTGCCATTTATATAGAGAGGCATTTAGTGAACTGGAGCTTTTCCATCCGTCAACAGACTTATTTAAAAAAATGGTGACGGTCAAGCTGTGCGCTTAGATTTTTGACGAGATGGTTAGGATGGTTTCCTTAAGTGGATTAGAATTATTTTTTTCATTATTGCATTATTTGGTTGGTATACATTGCTAGCCTAAGTAAGAGAGCATACTTTGTTCTAGCGGGTAGCACTATTACTCCTGAGTAGTGTTAATTTGTTTTCACAGGTAAAAGATACAGACTTTCGCTTTCTACTTCACTGAAAAAATGGGGCTCTCCCTATTCCTGCAGTAGTAGATTCATTGATAAATTGACTTAACCAAAATGGGAAATAATTTAGCATCTGACTTTCAGAAGTACAGGTAAGAGTGGAGCATGTACCTCTTGTTGGACTTCTTCTTCTTCTTGCCCTTGTCCTTGCTCTTCTCCCCTTGCTTCTTGGCGTCCACTGGCTGCAACCTGACGCTGACCGGGTCGTAGGACTTCCTGAGGATGCTGTTCATGCGGCCCAGGATGTTGTCCACGAAGCGGTTGTACTTGGCGATGTAGATGGCGGGCATACGGGTGGGGGAGGCTGCAGTAGGAGACGCCTTGGTGGCTGATGGCTTCCTGGAAGATACGGTACCTGCAAATACATATGAAGTAACGCAGCTGTTTATATAGCAAGGGTGAATCCGTAGAAGCAAGGGTGTACAATTTTTCCTACTTGACTATTTTGAGGGGCAGCGCTGTTGTAATGTTAGGACCTTTTATCTATGGTTAGGACCTACAAACTGATTAAATGGTTATTTTTTTTACACATTGTTTACTAATTACTGATTAAACTTTAAAACTTAGTTTACTTGACGCTGAACCATCAAAAGTGGCGTTTTACACGATGGCGGATATAGCTCCGATTTTCACCACGTTCAGTATGATCTGTGTAGCAATATAGCCATTACAGGTAAGAATGTATATTATGATTTTTAAATGGGCTTGGCACCTTGTTGTAAAGGCGATGTGATTTTTCTCGGGGAGCAAGTGTTACAAGTCTATTTTACGTGCAGTAAATCCCTTACCTCAGATGAGCATAAACTCTGCAACTATTTCCGCTTTGCCCTGAAACAGTGCGCCATAAGTGGACCAAATTTTACAATTTGAGTGGTCAGCCTTATACAAACCTATATGTTAAGGAATGTCAAAAATAAAAAATAAAAACAGCACGAATAAAATATGTGTTCCTCCCTTTCTCTACAGGTAATATTAATTCCTCACCATGTTATTCAGGTAATGGACAGTACCGAGTAAAAGTTAGTTTATTATAAATGACAGGATATTGTATCCATTGATTACACATAATTAATTTATTCGCATGTGGGTCAGTAAGTTGGTCATTTAAATATTGGTGTGAATTGGACTACTTGTGGTGTTATAGCAGCCACGCCAAAATGGCGTAGGTTAGGTATTTAGGTAGGTATTTCAATTTCGAAAATTTTAAATATCTGCGCGCGCATCCGCTCAGCTGTTGAGGGGCCGCCATCTTAGGAGAAAGAGAACAGTAATTTAAATAAAGAACAGTATTGTTTTCTTTGACTAGTACGCTGACATGAGGCTGACCATTACTCGCAGTAAAAAATGGAATCCGCATATTTAAAACTAGCCAAAGAAAACGAAGTCACTTGGCTAGGCATTGTACTCGTAATTGGTCAAATGGTGCCTAAGGACCTAAGTTCCGAATCTAATCATTTTTGCTCTGTCATCAAATCTCTGAAATAGCGAATGAATGGGATATCCAGAGTCATAATAAAAGGAGGACTTGTATGAAAAAGGTTATGACTCTGGATGAAATGAAAGAAGTATGCAAGGACAGGAAGAAGTGGCGGCTAATCTGCAGTGTTGATTTCTAATGTTGGTGTATTCATTTGCTACATTTTTTGCATAGGAAATTTTTGACTTTTTTTGTATAGATTTCTTTGTAAGGTTTTGTTCTTTTTTATATTTAAATGTAATTTATTATTCATATTCCTTGACTTATAGGTTGGTATGAGGCTGACCACCCATACTGTAAAAAATGGTTCACTTTGCCAATGTCACCCCTGTTTCAGGGAAGGTCGGCAAAAGTTGTGGGGCTTATGTTCATTTGAGGTTTGGATTTTATTTTTAAGTACACATTCAGCATTTGTAAGCGCGAACTACACTCGTTGGTTTGTGGGCATACATCTGAGAGCTTTAAATGAATATATCCTTGCAACTTAGATTATACATTATAGATTATAGATCCATTTAAAAAAAATACTCTGGAGACAGAGCATACGCCTATACTGCAATACTTTATTGAAATTTACTTAAATACAATATTATGTACCTAGTTAGATTGAAAAGATCCATGTGTACGACATTATTACATAAGGTGCCAATCACTTGAGACAATCTATAATCTTACAAATCCACAAGCAATCATGTGTAAGTTCGTAGTTGCACATGCTGCATGTGGACTAACAAAATGAGATCCCAACCACAAATAAACATAAGCCGTCCAACGCTTGCCGACTTTCCCTGAAGCATGTGGGACATTGGCAAAAGTGAACCAATGTTTACTTGAGGTGTGCTTCACACACAAACAGCGCTCGCTAAATAAATCATCCTAATATTAATGCATGGAGCAACAATGGACTCCCAAACATTTTTGAATTCGGTACTCTTTTCTCTACGAGCAAACGTCAGTCTTCTATAGCACCTAAAACAAAATATTCGTATGCCTTTGCCCTAGCAACCCAGCCGGGTGAAGTCATAATATTGTCTATGTCAATTCACGTGTGGACTGCATTAATTGCCGTCATTCCTTGACTTAAAGGTTGGTATGAGGCTGCTTCCCAACTGTAAAAAATTGTCCACTTTGCCAATGTCACCCGTGTCCCAAGGAAGGTCGGCAAAAGTTGCAGGGTTTATGTTCATTTGTTTTGGATTTTAATTTGTAAGTACACATTCAGCATTATTATAAGCGCGAACTTACACGCATTTGTTTGTGGGCGTGCAATTGATATGAGCTTTGAATGTTAATATATCCTTGCAACTTAGGTTATATATAGATAGATTGAGGTATCGCATGGCAGTGGCCACCAACTACGTCACATATTTTGCCCGGCATTTAGTTTTGCTCTGGCTGGCAACAGCGTGAGCGGTGCGTTTCTGCTTCGACTTTCCTTTCAAGGACGTGTTGGTGGTTCTTTATAGCGGAGGCCGGAAGCTGTCTGCTCACGCACGCGCCAGGGGCGGGGGGCGGGGCAGATTCCAAGCACTGGGTGACACAGTGACCTACTCCCGGGTACACCGACCATACCTGTCCTGTCTTCTACCCATAATTATACAAGTCTACACCTATCCTCTGTCTATAGCTGTCTGTGAACCACATATTGTATGTGACCGAAGAGTCGTGTGGACGTTCGTCCACGCGACTTTTGACTGACAGTTCTGTCAGGTGACCAAATTGTCTGACCGATAATAATAATAATAATATTAGGATGATTTATTTGGTGAGCCCTGTTTTTTTGTGAATCACACCTCAAGAGCCCTCTTCGAACTTGGTCGTCGCTATAGAAAGCGCCAATACTCAAGTAAGACCCAGTTGCTGTAAGGTTTGATGGCCCTTTGGAGACCGGTCTTTGGTAAAGTAAAATTAATTTTTCAACCCAGCAAAGAGCACATTTAAAAATATAAATGGTACATTTCTTTGTGCTCCACCGGGATTCCAACCTACAACCTTACATTAACGAGGCTGAAGTCTTACCACTAGACTAAGGACCGGTCCATTTTTTGTCCACCGATGTTTCTGTGAACGAGTTATCTGTGGCCCAGTTGTATGTGATCGAAATGTCATGGAACGAAAAGTCGTGTGGACGAACTGTCGTGTGTCAGATTTATCCATGGGTTGTCTTTGAAAGATTTGTCGTGAAACCCAGCCATTCTCGTCAACTGTTGAACATAGGCCCCGTATCTTGGCACTTCTGCATCTGTCACCAGAAATCCCTCTCACGTCGTCTGACCATCGTGTTAGAGGTCTTCCTCTACTTCTTTTGTCTTCACAAGGTCTCCACTCCACTATCCTCTTGGTTCATCATTGTTCATTGGATTTGGCAACGCCCTGCCAACCACCATTTTAGCTTTGCCACTCGTTTTATGATGCCAGTAACTCTCGATCTTTTACGTATCTCAGTATTTCGTATTCGATCTTTAGTGCAAAAAAATAAAAACCCAAATCTTAAATGAACTAAGGTCTAAGCCTTGCAACTCTTGTTGTTCTTCCCTGGAACAGTATGTAAATATAAATATTGAAATAAGTATGGGTAGTTATAGTTATAAGAATCCTCAAAAGTATTGGTAGGTAAGATCGATAATTATGTATAAGTGTAGAATTCTCTAGGCTAAGTAGGTATTTGTTATAATTATAGGAATACTGTATTGCATTGGTAGGTAGGATTTTGGTTGTGTCTGGGTAGTACGTGAAACATCGAGAAGTAATAATTACTCTGGAACCGTCTGGCGACTTTAGTTCTAGATCATACTGCTCTACAGAGTATAAATGTGCGAATGGCCTGCAGAGCGGGCCAGTATCATAGAGACTTACAAACACATCGAAGTCATCTGATCAGTGAACCAAAACCAAGTGGAATAATCGAGAAAGTAGTGTGAAAATAAATTTTGTAACTGTGTAAAATAAATAACTATTGAAGAAGACCTGTGTATTTTTAATTTGAAGACAATTGAACCCTAATTTCGTAACAATTGGCGTCAGGTGCGGAATTGTCAAGAAAAATTAAGATCTTCTGTCTAAAAATAAATAAAATAAATTAAATAGTGTTAAAATGAACTTCATTCAAATTAAACTTTGTGTGAACTGACTTTTGTGAAAACAAGTGTTCAAATAAATTTTTGTTAAAAGAAAAGACGCAAAAGCAAGTTGCTTATAAATTCTGGAACATCATATGGAACATAATTCTGGACATAATTCTGGACATAACATAATGACTATTTTACCGCATTGAGAAAGTCATCAAATTGGACCATAGTTTTTTATTATTGTGTGTGATTAAAAAAATAAAATAAATAAATAAAAATCTTGAAAAATATTACAAAAGAACGTTCCAGATTCATCGAGAAAAAGTTTTTGAATAACTATCCTTTGTTTACAAGTGTGTGAATATACATTAACTACCTACCTGTGTGTTTGAAAGACTTGAGACGAAATAAATAATTATGTACTATCAGACATTATTATGTTAAAAAAATATTGGTGAATTAAAAATAAATATTAAAAGACAGTACCTACCAATCAGTGTAATCAGATAAATAATTATTTTGCTAAAGTACGTATTCAAAACAGCTTTATATATAAAACTCAAAACTTGTATTAAATAAATTTGCAAATATTTTTGTTTTGAAGTTTGTTAAAATAAAAAAAATGGCTAAGGTGAACATCAAGGACCTCAAAGTCACTGAGCTTAAGAATGAGCTTCTGGAAAGGGACCTGGAGACCTCAGGAGGGAAGGCGGCCTTACAAGCACGCCTCATGGAAGCTCTAGAACAGTCAGGCGAAGACCCGGCATACTTTGTCATGGCATCTGGGGGAGACCGCGCCCTTGAGGAACTGAACCTCAGCATCAACAGTAACCTGACAGGACTGAAGACTGAGATGGCTGACAACGCCAAGACCCTGAAGGAGGACCTGACCGGGCTGAAGGAGGACCTGGCAACCATGGAAGAGAAAATGACCACCAACCTGACCGGGCTGGAGGAGAAGGTGACGGGGCTGGAGGAAAAGATGAACAGCAACATGACCAGCCTGAAGGAAGAGATGACTGAGGCACTGGAGAAGAAAGTGGCAGAAAGCTCGCGAGCAATGTCGGAGATTGAGGCCCGTGTGGCAAGCCTGGAGGACCGTCTGCGTGCCGAGCTGGCTGACAAGTGCCAGATGGAGTCCACCAGAATCTCCCCCAAAGGCGGCCTTCACGACGAGACCGACCAGGGATGCTCAACTCCAACCAGGGTCACAAGAGGGGATGATGACCCTTCCCTAGCCAAGCACAACCTCCCAACCTTCGACGGGAAGACGTCGTGGGAGGAATACTTGACCCTCTTTGAGACGGCTGCCATGATGGGAGCCTGGAGCCAGCAGAAGAAGGCTTCGGTTCTCAGCCTGTCGCTCCGAGGAGACGCTCTCAGGGTTCTGCAGGCCATACCCCTGGACAACCGTGGTGACTTTGGGCAGCTGAAGCAGCGCTTGGATATGCGCTATGGCCACAAGTGCCTGGAGCAGCTGTACAAGTCACAGCTGAACACAAGGGTACAGAAGCCCAACGAGAGCCTCCAGGAGTTTGAAATGGACATCGCCCGCCTGGTACGAGACGCTTACCCGACAGCCTCCGACGACATCTGTGAGAGCTTGGCAGTGGACAAGTTCCTAAATGGATTGCGGGAATGGGAGACGCAACAAGCCGTAAAACTGGCCCATCCCAAGGCTTTGAACGAGGCGCTCAGCCAAGCTCTCGAGTTTGAGGCTGTCAAACAGTCCATTAGGGGCCACGCCAGGGTTCGTGCAGTCGAGGCAGAGGAGGTCAAGCTACCAACAACCGAGGAGTTAATTGAAAAAGTGCTGGAACGTCTGAGACCTCGAAGACGAGACCCACGCTGCTGGAACTGCGGACAGCTGGGCCACCTTAGCACCAAGTGTCCAAAGCCTCAGAAACCCAGAAAACAGGCTGCGGAAAACTAGAAAGGGTTAATGGGAAGGGGCAACCGTTGACCCGCGCTGGAGAGGCCCTGAAATCTGCTGCTACTGTCGCAACCGTGAGAGGAAAAGCCAGCAGCATTTTTATCAATGGCATAATAGATGGAGTAACTCGTGAACTACTGGTGGACACGGGAGCAACCAGGACAATTCTGAGACGCGACATAGTGGCACGAGGCAAACAGATTGCACCAACAAAATGGTCTCTGCACACCGCCACGGGAGAGTCAGCACAGGTGTATGGGGAGACGATTGCCACCTTCCAAATTGGCAGCACCACTTTTGATCATCGGACATTGGTGGCCAACATTGAAGAAGACGTTATATTGGGAATGGACATACTGGACAGATTTGGGTGCAGCTTGAATTTAAAGAAAGGTGCCATTAAAATTGAAAGTGAAGAAGTCATCCTGCAAAGACGGACAGAACTGGCTGCACGTGTTATCCTAGCCAAGAATACCGAAGTGAAGGGGCGATCCGAGATGATAGTGAGTGCCCGCCTGGATTCCAGTAGTACAAATGACCAAATCTGTATGATAGAACCGGAGAACATGGACAATGTTGACAAAGGAGTCATGGTGGCAAGAACAGTGATTCGCGCAAAGGAGACCATTCCTGTCAAGATCATGAATGTGAACAGCTACCCAGTTAAAATGAATGAAGGTTTTGTTTTGGGCAGATGTGAGAGGATAACTTCCATTGTGCAACAGATGACAAACATGTCATGCGAAGGAAACAAATTGTCAACACAATTGGAAGCCCTGGTCCACGACGCTTCCCAAGGTCTAACCGAGGAAAACAAACGGAGAGTGAGGAGTTTGATCTGCCGCTACCAGAACATTTTCGAGGACTCTAATGGCCGTCTGGGAAGAACCAAGGTAGTGCGACATAGCATAGACACCGGAGAAGCGAGACCAATAAAACAGGCTCCAAGAAGACTACCCTTTGCAAAGCGGGAAGAAGCTGACAAGATCATCAAAGACATGAGCAAGGATGGCATCATAGAACCATCAAGTAGCCCTTGGACATCCCCGGTGGTACTGGTGAAAAAGAAGGATGGTACCACGAGATTTTGTGTGGACTACAGACTGCTCAACGATGTTACGAAAAAGGATAGTTACCCTCTGCCAAGGATTGACGACACCTTGGACACATTGGCAGGATGCACCATTTTTTCCACATTGGACCTGAAAAGTGGCTACTGGCAAGTTGAATTGGATGCCAAAGATAAGGAGAAAACTGCATTCTCGACTGGATCTGGACTTTGTCAGTTCACCGTGATGCCATTTGGCTTATGCAATGCCCCCGCCACGTTTGAAAGGCTGATGGAGAATGTGCTGCGAGGACTGTCATGGGAAACCTGCCTGGTATACTTGGATGACATAATCATCCTGGGAAAGGACTTCAACCATCAGTTGAGAAATCTGGAGCAAGTTTTCGGGCGACTACAAGACGCTGGACTGAAGCTCAACCCGAAAAAGTGTAACCTGTTCAAGAAACAAGTAAATTACCTGGGACACATAGTTTCTCAACGTGGAGTTGAAGTTGACCCTGCCAAAATCAAGGCAGTAAGAGACTGGCCCGTGCTGAAGGACAAACATGAAACTAGGAGTTTCCTGGGGCTGTGCACTTATTACAGGAGGTTTGTGCCAAGATTTGCGGACATTGCAAAACCGCTCACCAAGCTTACGGAAGAAAACACTCGCTTCCATTGGAGTGATTCCTGCGCACAAGCATTTGAAGAGCTTAAGGGAAGATTAACAAGTGCCCCCATCTTGAGCTACCCACGAAAAGATGGAAAGTTCATCCTGGATACCGACGCTAGTAATGTGGGGATAGGAGGCGTCCTTTCCCAAATACAGGATGGGCATGAGACTGTTCTGGGTTACTTCAGTAAAGTGCTTTCCAAGCCAGAACGAAATTATTGCGTGACCAGACGAGAGCTTCTTGCCGTGATAAAATCAGTGGAACACTTCCGCAAATACTTGTACGGGAGAAAATTCACACTACGGACTGATCATGCTGCACTGGTTTGGCTTCTGAAATTCAAAAACCCAGAAGGGCAAGTGGCTAGATGGATTGAAAGGCTCCAGGAGTATGATTATGACTCCGAACATAGACCTGGCACGCTTCATCGAAATGCGGATGCATTATCCAGACGACCATGCGCCAGTGACTGCAAACATTGCAGCAAGATGGAGGACAAGGTAGCAATTGTCCAAAGGACGACCACCGAAGATGAGGACTGGCAAGATGAAAAATTGGCGCAAGACCAACTGAATGATCCGGACTTGAAGTATGTGATGGAATGGGCGCGAGAAGGAGAAAGGCCAACCTGGGAAAAACTCGCCCCCTTATCACCAACTGTCAAGGCTTATTGGGCTCAATGGGGATCCATAGTGATAGAAGGAGGGTTTCTGAAACGAAAGATCGAGAAGGAAGACGGCACACTTAGAAGAAAGCAAACCCTCGTTCCGAGGAGCCGAGTACCGGAAATCCTTGGACTGCTGCATGGAGGAACTTCTGGAGGACATCTAGGCGTTAAGAAGACGCTGGAGAAAGTGAAAGAGCGATTTTACTGGATCAACTGCAGCGAAGACGTCAAAGATTGGTGTCGAAAATGTGTAACCTGTGCAACGGCCAATGGACCGCAAAGGAAAAGGCGAGCACCAATGCGTCAGTACAATGTTGGCAGCCCCTTTGAAAGAATTGCCATCGACATAGCTGGCCCATTTCCTACAACTGAGAAGGGTAACAAGTACATCATGGTGGTGATGGATTACTTCAGCAAGTGGGTGGAAGCTTACTCAATCCCTAACCAAGAGGCCGTAACCGTGACTGAAGTTCTAGTTACCGAATTTATCAGCAGGTTTGGCGTACCCCTGGAATTACATTCTGATCAGGGAAGGAACTTTGAAGCTGCTATCTTCCAGCAAATGTGTGAGCGGCTAGGAATCTACAAGACCAGGACCACTGCGCTACATCCACAGTCTGATGGAATGGTGGAAAGGATGAACCGTACCGTGGGGAGGTACTTAGCCAAAGTAGTGTCCAGCCATCAGCGGGACTGGGACCGACATCTGCCTTTGTTCTTATTGGCTTACCGGTCGGCTGTTCAGGAAACGACGAAGAAGACTCCCAGCAGCATACTGTTTGGGCGAGAAATGCGACTTCCTTGTGATCTCAAATTTGGCTGCAAACCAGGTGAAGACCTAGCCGGAGAAGACTATGTGACAGACCTTCGCAGGAGGCTGGATGACATCCATGATCAGGTCCGCATGAACATCGGGGAAGCCAGCGATCAAATGAAGGAGCGCTATGACACCAGAGCTGACAGCATGGGGTACAAAGCTGGTGACTGGGTGTGGCTTTTTGACCCCAAGAGGCGCCAAGGATACTGTCCGAAACTTCAGCGTTCCTGGGACGGGCCGTACGAGATCTTGGAGCGCATCAACGATGTGGTCTACCGCATAAAAAGGAGACCAAACGGAAAACCAAGGGTCGTGCACTACAATCGCCTCTCACCATACCTAGGCGATAATGATGACCAACCAGCCCAAAAAGTACGACAGTGCGTCGCATCCGAAAGATCACCAGCCTTTGAGACGTTTTGGGAGAACGCGAAGGCAGGGCAGAAGTTTCGCCATGGAGTGACCACAGAAGTCCACAAGGACTTATTTGAGGTCACTAGGGACCACACACTGGCATGCAGTGTACCGGAAGATCTAGATATGTCTAGAGGAATTGCACGGGTCTTCCGATACAAATTCGGAGAACCGCAACCCTCGAGCAGCCCGCAAGGAAGAGCTCTGAGACTACCGAAGGGGCGTCAACAAGCATACTGCCTGGTTGTCCCGGATTCCAGCAACCTGGAAGAGGACTACAAGGCATTGTGGGACGGCCTTGTTGAGCTGCGTGACTACATGTTGGAGGATCAGCAGGCGCGTCTGGCAATACCGAAGATGGGTGGCGGCCGCGCTAATCGAGACTGGCGGATAATCCGGAGTATGATTGAAGCAGTGTTCTCGGGAGTCGGCATCAGCGTCATGGTGTGCTGCGAGCAAGCGCAGCCGAGAGCCAGTGGGGAGAAATCCGTGGACTGCCACTTCTTCCTGACCACAGGGTGTCGACGTGGATCAGCATGCCCCTACCTACACAGAGTCAAGACTGTTCCGGGACGAAACAGTCTAGGTGGGGGGTAGTGTTATGTAAATATAAATATTGAAATAAGTATGGGTAGTTATAGTTATAAGAATCCTCAAAAGTATTGGTAGGTAAGATCGATAATTATGTATAAGTGTAGAATTCTCTAGGCTAAGTAGGTATTTGTTATAATTATAGGAATACTGTATTGCATTGGTAGGTAGGATTTTGGTTGTGTCTGGGTAGTACGTGAAACATCGAGAAGTAATAATTACTCTGGAACCGTCTGGCGACTTTAGTTCTAGATCATACTGCTCTACAGAGTATAAATGTGCGAATGGCCTGCAGAGCGGGCCAGTATCATAGAGACTTACAAACACATCGAAGTCATCTGATCAGTGAACCAAAACCAAGTGGAATAATCGAGAAAGTAGTGTGAAAATAAATTTTGTAACTGTGTAAAATAAATAACTATTGAAGAAGACCTGTGTATTTTTAATTTGAAGACAATTGAACCCTAATTTCGTAACAATACAATATTATGTACCTAGTTAGATTGAAAAGATCCATGTGTACGACATTATTACATAAGGTGCCAATCACTTGAGACAATCTATAATCTTACAAATCCACAAGCAATCATGTGTAAGTTCGTAGTTGCACATGCTGCATGTGGACTAACAAAATGAGATCCCAACCACAAATAAACATAAGCCGTCCAACGCTTGCCGACTTTCCCTGAAGCATGTGGGACATTGGCAAAAGTGAACCAATGTTTACTTGAGGTGTGCTTCACACACAAACAGCGCTCGCTAAATAAATCATCCTAATATTAATGCATGGAGCAACAATGGACTCCCAAACATTTTTGAATTCGGTACTCTTTTCTCTACGAGCAAACGTCAGTCTTCTATAGCACCTAAAACAAAATATTCGTATGCCTTTGCCCTAGCAACCCAGCCGGGTGAAGTCATAATATTGTCTATGTCAATTCACGTGTGGACTGCATTAATTGCCGTCATTCCTTGACTTAAAGGTTGGTATGAGGCTGCTTCCCAACTGTAAAAAATTGTCCACTTTGCCAATGTCACCCGTGTCCCAAGGAAGGTCGGCAAAAGTTGCAGGGTTTATGTTCATTTGTTTTGGATTTTAATTTGTAAGTACACATTCAGCATTATTATAAGCGCGAACTTACACGCATTTGTTTGTGGGCGTGCAATTGATATGAGCTTTGAATGTTAATATATCCTTGCAACTTAGGTTATATATAGATAGATTGAGGTATCGCATGGCAGTGGCCACCAACTACGTCACATATTTTGCCCGGCATTTAGTTTTGCTCTGGCTGGCAACAGCGTGAGCGGTGCGTTTCTGCTTCGACTTTCCTTTCAAGGACGTGTTGGTGGTTCTTTATAGCGGAGGCCGGAAGCTGTCTGCTCACGCACGCGCCAGGGGCGGGGGGCGGGGCAGATTCCAAGCACTGGGTGACACAGTGACCTACTCCCGGGTACACCGACCATACCTGTCCTGTCTTCTACCCATAATTATACAAGTCTACACCTATCCTCTGTCTATAGCTGTCTGTGAACCACATATTGTATGTGACCGAAGAGTCGTGTGGACGTTCGTCCACGCGACTTTTGACTGACAGTTCTGTCAGGTGACCAAATTGTCTGACCGATAATAATAATAATAATATTAGGATGATTTATTTGGTGAGCCCTGTTTTTTTGTGAATCACACCTCAAGAGCCCTCTTCGAACTTGGTCGTCGCTATAGAAAGCGCCAATACTCAAGTAAGACCCAGTTGCTGTAAGGTTTGATGGCCCTTTGGAGACCGGTCTTTGGTAAAGTAAAATTAATTTTTCAACCCAGCAAAGAGCACATTTAAAAATATAAATGGTACATTTCTTTGTGCTCCACCGGGATTCCAACCTACAACCTTACATTAACGAGGCTGAAGTCTTACCACTAGACTAAGGACCGGTCCATTTTTTGTCCACCGATGTTTCTGTGAACGAGTTATCTGTGGCCCAGTTGTATGTGATCGAAATGTCATGGAACGAAAAGTCGTGTGGACGAACTGTCGTGTGTCAGATTTATCCATGGGTTGTCTTTGAAAGATTTGTCGTGAAACCCAGCCATTCTCGTCAACTGTTGAACATAGGCCCCGTATCTTGGCACTTCTGCATCTGTCACCAGAAATCCCTCTCACGTCGTCTGACCATCGTGTTAGAGGTCTTCCTCTACTTCTTTTGTCTTCACAAGGTCTCCACTCCACTATCCTCTTGGTTCATCATTGTTCATTGGATTTGGCAACGCCCTGCCAACCACCATTTTAGCTTTGCCACTCGTTTTATGATGCCAGTAACTCTCGATCTTTTACGTATCTCAGTATTTCGTATTCGATCTTTAGTGCAAAAAAATAAAAACCCAAATCTTAAATGAACTAAGGTCTAAGGACCACCTGTTGAAGCATTTAATTGCTATAAGTATACGTGAACCGGTTCGAGGGGATCCGGTTAGTAAAAAAAGTAAGCCACAAGTGTAGCAAGATCAAGGTAAGAACGCTTTCAATGCCGTCTTTCAATTTTACTTCATTATCACCACACATTGCTTTACATATCGTCCTCTTGGTGCTTGTTTGTCTTAATGTCCATCACAGGTAATTTCACATGAACAATTTTTATATGTGTACGGGACCAATGCGTCTCGTGAAAACTGGAAATTTATTTTTAAATTATTGAAAAAAACTCTCACATTATCGTGTTTTTCTTAGCTCAGATTGTGTAGAATGTGATTCATAAGACAATAATTTCATTGAAAGATCATCTTCGAATCAAATGTCAGATAAGCCAAACAAGCCCTGGGACAACGATACGTGTAGTTTCGTTTATATGATACTGACTGACCATCAGCGACGTGCATAGTATTTCAAGTATGGGTCACCATATATGTGGATTTTTTTCGATTCCTAGCACCATTAATGCATTGTAAAAATCTGCAGATATGCTTTGCGTTAAAGATCTTCTGAATGTAAAAAATATTTCAAATCAGTAGAATCTTTAATTATTAAGAACGGCAACAGCTGTTTGTTTTTATTGTGGTTTCGTCATTGCTGACCATGGAGTAATAAATTGTTTCAGGGACAGGCGGCTATAGTTAATTTTAAGTACCTACGCATGCAGCATTCGTAAACGAGAACTTATACGTATATTCTCATACAACCTCTTACTGTTTTTTTGTAGTATTATAGGCCGACGGGTGTCGGAAGATCTTACCGTATCTATTTGAATATGGCAAGCAATAAATTATGGCGGTTTTTTAAACAGCTGATCGCTGTACATAGGATTTTCATACAAGTTGTTATGCTTTGTAATTGGCATGAGCTTTATTGCTTGGTTTCTTTCAATGTTCTTTTTTAGGATTAAGGCTTTTTACGGTATATGTATCCATTTCTCTGTTTTTTCTCCTCAATAAAATAAAATAGTTACGGTAAGGTAAGATCTACCGACGCTCGTTGAGTATGAAGGCCCAGTTAGGTCTCCATTACCAAAACAAATTATGTTCAAATGCCATTATTTACTACTTTGGTAAGACTTTGGGAGGCCCTTGTATGGTCGCACCGCTTGAACCGCCTTTAATCCAGGCCTGAATACATTAAACTAACTACTGTCCGTTGTCTTCAGTTTGATCGGTGTTTTCTACAGGCACCGGGCTTTCCCGTTATTATAAACGAGTCGATGTATAAGAAGCGACTTCATTCATTTCACTATGCCGGATCGAGGTCACCACGATTACACTGATCTGAGCTGCCCACGATATCTGGCCAGCAGTTAACCTGCTCCACAAAGGAGCCCATGCGCACGACAGAAAAACAAGAAACCACTTGTTCTTCTCGCTTACTTTCAAAGATAAGGTACATCAATATAAGGGGCGAACACTCGAAGATGTTGAGGTGAAGCTGAACAGTTGCGGTTGAATTCGTTGTGCAGCTGTTTAAAGTTTAGTGGTGTCCTTTAGGAAGGGAATTTTGTTCGGTATAAAGTACGGTGGGTTACCCTAAATTCCTTTTGATTGCTTAGTACACACATACGCGTTAGAGCTCGTTCCCACTTGTCGGGTGTCGGATCCGTATATTAATCGGAGGTTCCAGTGGCAGAACATTATGTATGAAGCTATTCACACTTATCAGAAACCGATTTTGTCCGAAATGTTCTGCCTGGAACCTCCGATTAATATACGGATCCGACACCCGACAAGTGAGAACGAGCTATTACTAGTCCAGGAGTGTTCTACCGGATGCAACTTATCTAACTATATGATAAATTATACTTTATACATTACATGCTTCATTTGCAATATTTTAATCAATTAGTTTAAATCTGAACAGCGTGAGTGATAGCTTGCGCATAACAAAGTATTACTAGCCGGTTCGAATCCAGTCAGGTCCTTTTGTTGAAAGCTTTGACCCTGAGGTAACAGATGTCATAATAATTTTGAATTGATAAAGTTAATTCCTGTTTCTGGCCAGGGTGATGCATGAAAAAAATGTTTTTTACCCTAAACGTGCTAAATAATTTTGGATCTTTCTTGTGGGTAGGTAGGTAGGTACTTATAGCAATTAATAATGAATTGTAGATTAGTGATGAATATAAGTAGGTACTTATAGTATTTCTATATGCGGTGTAATACAAAAATATGAAATAAATAATATTGTGATTTACATATTATAAGTGAAAGGATGTGGGGGAAAAGGATAAAATTAAAGTCAAAAGTCTCCGTCGGTATAAAATAAAAAAATAATAAATGTCAGACACCATAAAGTATTTAAAATTGTTAAAGAAATATAAATAAATAAAATAAAAAGCGAGAAAAAAGCAACTGTCTACGATGGAATTAATAAATAAAAAATGAAATAGAATATTATTTGAAAAATATTAGTATGGAATGAAACTAAATGAGGCATGATGAATTTTAGATTTCAAAAATTAAATTAATTTTTATTTATTAAAATTAATGTCACACGTGGTGATTCTGACTTAAGAAATGACATTGACTTTTGACCTTTCTTTTGGTTTTTAAAGTTAAAAAAAAAACACAGAAATTATAAAACAACTTTGTCTATTACAAAAAAAAATAAAAAAATGCTCTGTACATATGTATTGCGACGTTAACAATATTCAACAGTTTTTAAAATTAAAATTGTAGGCAGTTTTGTCTTTGTTATTTTGCCACGTTGCCTGTGACATTAATCGGTAGGTAAAAAATAATTTAATTTTTTGTTTGTTTGTAGTTGTGTTGGTAGTTTTGGGTTCCGGTTTTGTGATGTGTGAAAAGAGGTCACCGACATACTTCCATAATAAATAAATAAATAATAATTTAATAAATACTTAAACTTAACTCTCTCTTAAATTATTATCATTAAAATAAATAACATTGTAACCTGGCATGACTTTTAAAACATTTGACATGAAAAAAACTTTCTTAGGTATTCTTGCAAAAAAAAAAAAACAAATTGGATAATCTACTATTAATGATGTGTGAAATGCAAACTCTGTAAAAACGATCACGTTCATTTTTCAAGTTTTGAATTTTAAATTTGAATTTAGAAACTTTTTTGCCGTTGATAGGTATATTTAAAATACGTGCTTTGGATTCTCTCAATGGAAGCAATATTCAAATCCACGCGTTCCTTTTCTAATCTGCCATTACACGCTACTCTTCTTTTGTATTTAAATTTCACGATTGGAACACTTCTTTAAATTCAACATTGGAACAGTTATTTTGTGTGTGTGAATTGAAAAACAAATGCAGTATAACAACGAATGGAGTCGGAACAAAGTTCCACATTATTTATACTTTCTGACGTCATAGGTCTAGGTGACTAGGGTCCTTAACAGCTAATGACAATAGTTAGTTATCTAATTCCCTAAGCAACCCAGTCGGGTGACGTCACAAATTTGTAAGGTTATTTATACCGACTCCATTGAAAAGACTCCGATGAAACTATCTGATCATCTTAGGGTTGGCTAATTCTGCGTTCTTCTGAACTTTCCTACTTGACTTTTTGTGGTGAGTGCTAGCATTACCGTTGGTCTTTCCTCTGGACTTCTTCACGGCACCCTTGGACCTTCCGGTCTTCATGGCTTTCGACCTCCTTGCTCCGGGCGTCTGCCTGGCATCGATGACGTCCTCTTCCAAGATTCCTTCCTCATCATCGTCGTCGTCATCGTCTTCGTCGTCATCATCTTCATCATCGTCATCTTCAGGATCCAGAGCATCTTCGATTTCATCTCCTTCATCATCGTCATCATCATCCTCGTCGTCGTCTTCTTCTACTGGGGAAACAGCTTGGCTGACCACGGGCTGCACCACTTGGCTGGCTGCTGCTACAGCGTCAGCTGCTGGTTCAGCTGCCTCCGCCAGTTCTCCTTCAGCCAAGGCGGCTGCCTCTTCAGGGTCTGCTCCGTCAGGAGAGAGGCTCAGGCCATCATCCACGGAAGCGACTGGAGAGGCTGCGGCAGCCGGGACGGGATCCACTGGCGCGACTACAGGTTGGACCAAGCCAGTGGATGGGGAGACCTCATCGTCATCATCATCATCATCGTCTGCAAAAAAAAGAAGAAGTTGAATTAAAAACATGTTTCAGAAATGGATAACTTCAATTATACCACAAGAAAAACATCGTTGTCTAGTATTTAAAACCAAGAGATTGTATAAAAACACACTTTCAATTTATTTTTGAGTTTTTGAAAATTTGACAAGTACCGTTTGTGCGAACCACAATTCACAATCACAAATGGAATTTATGGTCTTCAGATCTTCTGCGGCCCTTAATACAAAATAGATCACGTAGCCCGCAATATCACACGAGTTTGACATGCTTTCTCTACGCCCGCGCCGTGTAAAGCAATACCCAGTTGCTGTGAGTCTGACTGAGCCTTTGTGACTGGATGTTGAGAAAAGTAAAGAAACTCTAGAGTAAGTATAACAAATACTTTTTTTAAAGGGTTTTGGCTGCATGAGGATCCGAGCTTAATGATTAATGTTCAGTAGTTTGAGCAAAACAACCGCAAGACTTCAGCAACTCCATTTAAGTGACTGCTACTTTCAAAGATAACCGGAATCCAAGAAAACAACTTGTCATTTCTAAGTGTAAAATTATCTACCTACACTTAAAAGCAAGTGAGCATTTCTCTAAAACCTGAATGGAAATGTGAAATTTGCGAGAAAACCAATAATATGAACCTAAGTGAAATGGCTGTAAGTCTAGACATTGCTTTACTTTCTTCGGGAAGAGAAGAAGTATATACTTGGTCGCAACTAGCTGCTCATACTAACTTCGTAGGGGTCAGCTGTGGCAGGTGGAATCTATTTTTACAGGTAATGGTGCCAGCTGTACGCCAACCATTTCACTTGAAGTGAGAGCTTTCCTGCTCCCGGAGAGGCAGGTACTCATAAGGCTTACGTAGCCCTCGCGGGTTCCACGATTTTTGGGTTTGAAATAAATTGGCAAGTCATCTCTTAAAGTATCTATAATCTAAGTTGCAAATATATATTACATTTAAGATTCATATTACATGCATTCCCATAAGCAGACACGTATAAGTTCACGCTTTCACATGCCGAACGTGAACTTATAACATAAAAACCAAAACTGAAATGAACAGAAGCCCTGCAACTCTTGTCAACCTTCCCTGAAACAGCGGTGACATTGGCAAAGGGAATCATTTTTTCACAGTAGGTATTACACCCGCTGTGAAAATCAAATCTTTAGCTTTGAACGCAAGCGGTCTATCAATCGAGCTACCGTTTGGATATACTGGTTGATTATACTTTTTCAATGCAGTTGTACATGGTTTTTACTGATGATTTACCTCCAAGGAAGTCCTCGAAGAACCTTTCCAAGTAGTCATCATCGTCATCATCATCTTCGTCGTCGTCTGAGGGGTCATCATCTTCATCATCATCATCGTCATCGTCGTCATCGTCATCATCTAAGGACAAGAAACAAAAAAAACATTAAGTAAAAGAACAATATTTTTTTTTGTTATTGTGCCCGAATCGTAATATGGTTCATTTACACAACCTTTCTACGGATTTCACAAATACCTACGGATGCTGCAAACATGACCGCCCATGCACACACTAATCCTACTAATGCAGGCAAGAGTATGAACCACGAATCGAATAAAATATTTCAAAAAACCTTAACCAATGCTTCATGTGATAACGGCATGATTTTAGAGTCGTTGTTATAAAAATTTCTAAATGTAAAGCTAGCACGTTTGCTGAAATAAATAAACAGCCTTCGATGTTATTCACACACAGAAAATCCATGACTCATCTGCCACCTCAAGGGAATTTTCTTTACAAAAAAACGATGACCCATGGATCGGCTATGGATTAAATGTTTTGTGAATAACACTGCTTGAATGTTAATATACGGGGTTAGTATTATTTTTTTCTTGATTTTTTTTACCTACCAACTTCAGTATAATCTGAAACATTTAAATTCCTGAAGCGTGATGGACAAGAGGAAATAGAGCACGTTGTACGTGCGTCAGTGGATCCGTGCCGCGGTCACTCGGTCAA
Organism: Agapetus fuscipes; assembly: GCA_951799405.1. Classification (NCBI taxonomy): domain Eukaryota; kingdom Metazoa; phylum Arthropoda; class Insecta; order Trichoptera; family Glossosomatidae; genus Agapetus; species Agapetus fuscipes. The sequence continues at coordinate 16,563,592 of OX637334.1, forward strand.
CACAAGGAAAGTTGACGCGCGGTTAAAGCCACCTCGGATTACTTACACGCACCCACCTTCAATAAGCGATTTACAAGCCTAGCAAACTGTTCAATAACGATAGTTGACGAATTGAGAAAGTCACATTGGAGCATGTAACATAATTTACTTGCAATTTATAATCTAAGTTGCAAAAATGCAGACATTTAAGTCATGTATTCAATGCATGCCCTCAGGAAGACACGTGTAAGTTAAAAAAAACATCCCTCACATGAACATAGACCTTGCAACTCCAGCCCTCTTCCCTGAAACGGGGTGGTATTGACATAAGTGAAGTTTTTACAGCTGGGGATCAGTTTCATACTTATCTATAAGTCACGGAATAATTCAATTTATTGCTTGGAAAATATTTTAGTAGCATATCCTTTGCCGGCTAGAAACAGGCATTAACATACATAATAAATAACAAAATTCTCGTTTTAATGATTATCCACAATTTTTTGGACGAAGATGTTCAACATACATATATAATCTGAAATCTAAGTTGCAAGGTAATATTAACATTAAGGATGTGTAATAAATGCTTCTCCAAAAACATGCACGCTTAAGTTCGCATTTACTCATGCTGCATTTGAAATCACAAAATGAAAATTTCAATTGAAAATCTTGAAACTCTTGCCGGCCTTTCCGAAAGAAGTGACATTGGCAAAGTGAACCAATATTTTCAGTAATAGTGGTCAGCCTCATACCAAACTATGAATCAAGGCAGAAAAAATGCAAGATTCATTATTGATTTTATAAAAAAGACTAAAAGTATGAAAAAATCTCTGAACTACACAATACGAAGAAATCAAAAGAATGCAAATCAACCGTCATTTTTTGGGTGCTTCCATATTTCATTCATTTCATCTAGAGGCATAAACTTTTTCATACAAGCTCTCCGTTTATTATGATTCTGGATATTCCATTCACTCGCTGCTTCAGGAATATCAACATTAATTAATGGTTTCACATAAAGTGAATAGTAAGACGTGAAAAAACAAATGGGAATTGATTATATTGAAATTGTGAAGTTTTGCAATATTTACTGAAAATGTCACGCAAATTATGATTGTAATGATTTTCACGTATCTAAGAAAAGAATGACTAAAATAGAAAGATGTAAGAAGCTATTAATATTTGAGTCAGGTAGCCACAGGAATGTAAAATCAGCATACTTCAGCGCGCTAAAAATCAAAAGCTACCATCAGTGAATGAGTATTCAAATGGATGACCCAGTTTTCCTCTTATGATAAGAAATAATTATGTTCTTATGTTAATTTAATTACAATAGGTATAAATAATGTATTTTGACTCTTATTAAATATGACGACTTGGTTATCTGCACATTTCAAAACTCCAAAACCCTTAAAACGTCACATGGCCGGATTGCTAGGGTAAAGGCTAGTTAATAATTTGTTAATGGTTGTTGAGAACTAGTCACATATAAATGATGTTTACCCGCCAAGAAAAAAAAATTGTGCTGAGTCCGTTAAGTTTTTAAGCACATATTTCTTCAAAATATATATTTTAATATACTAACGGATTAACTGATCCGTAGTCTGATGGTTAACGCTTAATACAGTATGTAGAGTATGTAGTGACATGTTTGCTCCTTTCAAAAGGTGGCAGATTTTTTTTTACATCTGCATTGTTCTTGAGCAACGGGGTTGCACATTTAGAGAGAGCATTGTTATGCCCGAAGGATTTGCAACAAGTGGATCTATCTATTTATCCGATAAGGGATCATCCTTACGCTAATACACATATCAAAATGGAATAAGTACTGATTCTCTCATTTGAGAAATCGTGGATAAAGCATTTTGTTGGGTGAAATTTTTTATAGTGTGAAGATAAGGCAGTGCTCATGAAAAAATTCTGAGCTAGAGGATTTTTATGCTGATATAGGGTTTTCTCTCTTAGAAAATAGAAAAAAGGTGCATCTATCTGAAAAACCCAGGTTACCTTAACATGTCACTTATTCAGTTTAACCTTTAAGGAATCGATATATACTTAGCAACTTCTCATTTACTTTAAAGTCTGAGTAAATCTTACTGTTATTACCAAATGTTCAAAATACTGATAACATTATAGCCACAACATCAATTAATGATTATCAAAGTAGTTGAAACGGGAAATAAGATGGACCCATCGGCAGGGCTCGAATCCTAGCCTTCTGAATGACACTCTTTTTACCACAAAATGTATGCAAGATATTTAAATGATTTTACTGGGGTTCTTTTAATTAAACTGTGATTTATTTATTAAAATAATTTATTTTGCACAACATCGGCTTACAATGTACTGATTACTTTTCTTGCTTTGTCTATATTGACTACGCGTCACAATGTTTCAAGCAACCTGGATCTCCGCAGAATTGCGGCTCATATTTACACAGTTCATATGGACGTTTCTCGTATTTCAGATTATTTTATAGTGGATTGTTCCACACACATCCTACCCAGCGTGCTTAGGCGCACGTACTAATACTCTTATAATGGATTATACCAGAGCAGTCTCCTATCATCCATTTCGTTATTATACTAGCTGTTCGACACTATTCCAGTTATGCACACCAGCAAACTACGTGCCTAGATACATACAAAGGTACACACAAACTCATAATTCGTAACAGTAATGATGCATCAAAAATCCTCACCATCATCTAGTCCCAAATCATCGTCATCATCGTCGTCGTCATCGTCATCATCATCGTCATCGTCGTCATCGTCGTCAGAGGCCGCGGCGGCAGCCTGCACGGGGGCAGCAGCAGCGGCCGCCTGTCTCCCCACTTGTTGCTTCTGCGGCGCGATGACGTCAGCAGGCTGGGGCAGAGGGGAGCCCTGGGAGAGGGCCAGCAGGCACAAGCCCGCGCAGAGCAGCAGCACGGCGCCCTTCATCGTAGCTCAGTACTGGAAAACAACAAAAGCGTTTAAATAATTATATTGGGATGTTTTTTTTAAGGAAGCCTGTGTGGGAGACTCCCCAGATTTAAGATACTCTAGGAGTCTATGACACTTGTTGTAGTGCCGCAGAGGTGTTGGTGATGTGGCAGTTGATGTCCTTATCCGGTTGCAGGGCCGTTAGCTGCGCAGTGCTGTGTTGCGTTGCTTTGTTTTGAGACACTGAGAGGAAATGGCGATTGATATTGGATTTGAAAAGGGTAAGGTTAAATTGGGATGGAAACACAGATACCGGTAACTCATTCCATAAGCGGGCAGTTTGGCAAAGGAATGAGTCGTGAATAGGGATTGCAATTGCTGGATCCCTCATCCAGCAATCCAGCTGGATCCAGCGCATTTTTCGGCCTGCTGGATCCAGCACCAGATGCTGGATCCAGCGCTGCGGATCCGCAAGTATAAAACTTCCCAAATAATGGCGCAAAGTCTGACTTGCCAGTATTGGCGCTTTGCTAGATGCTCTTACAGCTCGGCGGGAGCGATGTTGCCGCTCTTTTATGATGACAAAGACACGGACACCAATGAAGGCTTAGAAGTAGTAATTGAACAAACACCAGCTGAACATGAAGTAATTCAGCGATACAGTGAACTTCCTAATAAAATGCAAAAAGTTGTTAAGACTTTTAAAAGATCACCTACCAAAGATAAGACGTTTTTGTAAAAATACATAAAGGAAGCAAAGGGCAAAGAATTGAGTTTGATTCTTGACTGCTGCACTAGGTGGAACAGTTTGCTCAGCATGTTGGAACGTTTATGCCAAAAGTTTAAAAGTTTGCATTGACAAAGCATTCATAGACACCTCAGAAACTAAATTCTCAGCGGACAAGTGGTCACTAATCAGTGAGTTGATCGCCAGGACGCCAGTCTTCAACCGGTTAAACTGGCCGTTGAAGTTCTCTGAAGAAGAGAGCCAAGTTTGATAACTGCTGACACAACCCTAAAATTTGTCTTAGACAAACTAAAAAGCCAGGACACAATCTTGAGTGCAGATCTTTCTGAGGCACTCCACAACAGAATCGAAAAACGGAGTCTTACCGATGTCACAGGCATGCAGAAAATTTATCTACAGAACCCGAAGAAGTATAACGAAGAAATTTCCCATTACCAAAAAAATATGCAATGCGTCAGGAGATGAGTATATGCTGAATCGTGTAAGCACATGTGTAGTGGAACCATCAACAGTGCAAGAGCAAAAAGATATAATGGAAGTAGAAAACTATAGACAGGATAAACCGGATTCACTGAATTTGAATTGAAACAAGAACTGGAGATTAAGCTAAAATATGAGAAAGAAAACTTCATGAAAACGAAAGAAACGAGAACTCAGAAGGATTATGATACGATATTAAAAAAGGAAATGAGTGTTTATGAAAGTGAGGGAGTAGGAGGTGAATACCTAACTTTAATTTACGATTATCAACGACAACGTTAGGTATATTACGATTATCAGAAACTAACCAATAAGCGTAGAGGCAGAAAGGGCTTTTCTGCAGCAGGATATAATATATGCAGTTCATTAAGAAGCCGGCTGGGAGACAACACCATTAATACCATTTGTTTCTTGAGATATCCAGAAAAAAATATACGTTTTGTCTTAATAAAAAATCAAGAAAAGACTTATTTTTGTTAAAACTTTTACTCTGTCCGTCTACTCTACCTCTAAAAAGTACGAGATTATGTTAAAATTTTGATTATTGTGATTTGTTAAAATGTTTAATTAACACGTTTCTTAAATTTAAAAAAAAACAGTTACATTTCTTCGAAAATCAATAAATTGCTGGATCCGCGCTGGATCCAGCTGGAATTGTGTTGGTCCAGCAAAAATCCAGCTGGATTGAAAATGCTGCTGGATTGCAATCCCTAGTCGTGAAAACACCAAGTTCTCATTGTTTTGATACCGACTGCAAATGGTTAGCCGTTCTACGAGTAGCCCTTGTTGTGACGAGAGGAGTATAAGTGAGGATATTTCATGTGAACGCTGTTTTTGTGCGTATCCCACCTCAAGAGCCCTCTTCGAGCTTAGTCTTCGCTGTAGAAAGCGCCAATACTCAAGCAAAACCCAGAATATGAATTTTTCATCCAGTGAAAAGCATATTTGGAAATATAAATGGTATATTTCTTGTGCTCCGCCGAAATTCGAACCCACAACCTTCCATTTACGAGTCAGAAGCAGTAGTGGTCATCTCGAAGATGATTATTCAGTGCAAGTCTTCAAAACACATCGTAAGAAATTATAACCTGGCTGGCTCTGTTAACGCAACTAAGCTACATATAGAGTATAACTTCTTGCCGCATTATCCCCGAAGGATTTTGCATGTTGCGAGTGGAAACTATTTATTTTTATAGGTAATGGGGCCTGCCTTACGCCAACCACTTCAGTTGAAGTGGAGGTTTCCTGAGAGTGCTGGTACTCTTTTCTTATGAAGGCTGAGTAAAACTTGCCGGTATTTTATTTTGGGATTTTTAAATAAACACTGAATCGGGAAATCATTTCTGACACCCTCGGTGGGATTCGAACCTGAGCTCTCGGCATGGAAGGAGAGCACTCTACTAACATGTGAAACCTGTGATATCTGTAAGTTTTGCTCATCACATGCGACCACTTCGGAGACAGCGGGTGAGAGGTTCACTACATTTCTAATGAAGTCGTATTGTTTTATTTTTTATTTATTGTTACTTATTTATTGTGTGGTTGATACAATAATAATTATTGTGACTATGGGACTGGAAGGAACATGAACGCACGTTAACGACACAAACCTAAAAGTGGTAACCTATTTTTATAATCAATCATCACACAGGTTATCATACAAATCTTTAATTATTCAAAGTGGAGGGAAGCCTTTTCGGGAAGTTAATGTGTTCATCTTTGATGCACGTCCACAAGCAGTCACATTTTAGTTCACGCTTACACATGCCGCATGCACACTTACAAAATAGAAACACAAATCTCAAATGAACAAAAAAAACACGTGCAATTCTGCGCCAAAAAAACATTTTTTTTCAGTACGGGTGGTCAGCGTCATACCAACCTACAAGTCAAAAAAGATAAAAACTATAAAAAAGCAATGACTCAAGTAGATACATAAGATATAACATAAAAAAATAAAAAGCCTTAGCTGACAACATTGTAGGTTGGCCGTTCTTTTTTTCGGTCCTTGCGTAGGTATATAGGTACTTATTTGATTTCAACCAGTCATAATCTTTTGCATACAAGCTCTTCTTTTATCAAGATGCTGAATATTCCATCAATTCGCTATTTCAGACAATTATGAAATAGCGAATGAATGGGATATCCAGAGTCATAATAAAAGGAGAGCTTGTTTGAAAAAGGTTATGACTCTGGATGAAATGAAAGAAGTATGCAAGGATCGAAAGAAATGGCGGTTAATCTGTAATGCTGGCGGTTAAAGCTGAGGCTTTGAATTATTTTTTTTTACTTCAGTTGAATTGGGAATTTCCCAGCTCACGAGGAGGCTGGTACTTTCGGCTGAGTAAGCTTTGCCGGTATTTTATTTTGGGTTTGAAATAAACACTGAAATGGAAAATCATTTCTGACACCCTTCGTGGGATTCGAACCCGAGCTCTCAGCATGAAATGTAAGCACGCTACCAACTGAGCTAACGACCGGATGGGACCAAAATGGATAATTTATTGTATTAAAGAAAGGCCGCTAAAGTGATCGAGAGAAAGCTGGTGTCCTATTTCTCACGAGGATCATTCTCGTTTGACAACAGATCATTGATAAATAACACGAAAAAGTAGAAAACTTTGTGCATTAAAGAAATGAAATATATTTACAAATGATAAAAAGTAGATAGCAGTAAAAAATAAGAATTTATCAGAAAAATAAGTGTTTCACTTTCCTTTTGTCCCCGTTATCTTTTGAAAAAAATAAGGCTGCCTTAATAAAAACGCCTTTTCTACGCAATTACAAACATTTCTCATTTTTTAAGATTCTATCATACCTATACAATTATGAATTTGGATGTCAAATGTGCTTCGCAAATTCTGTATATTGTAGAGGTTGTCTTTACAGTTAGGTTTGGAAGGTGAGAACTCGTTTTGGGTGCTAATGAGCTGTGGACGCATACAAACTGGCATACGTTACTAAAAATCACGTTAAATTACACGAAATAAAGGTGTGAAAATCGAAAAAAAAAATAGTCCTATTTGTCTCTTTGTGTGAATCATGTATCAAGAATCCTCTGCAAGCTTGATCGTCGCTATAGAAAGCAAGCAAGATCCAGTTACGTTAGGTTGGATGGGTCAGATGAACTTTTCAACCCAACGAAGAGAATATTTACTTGAAAATCAATATTTTTTGTGCTTTGCTGGAATGGAATAACATCTTCCGCTTACGAGTTGAAAGTGCTAACCAATAGACTACGGACCGGTAAGAATCTGCCCCGTCGGGAGCAGGGAAACCCCTATTTTAAGTGAAGTGGTTGGTGTAAGGCTGGCCTCTATGAAAATAGAATACAGCTTCGACTCGACTTATGCAGAAAACCTGGCAACCAGTTGCACTTTATGTGTGAATTAATTGCGTTTCGATGTTTGGATGAAAGACACTTCAATACATTGGGGAAAAAGGGTCCGTGGGTGTGTTTGACGAACAGTAACTGTATCCATCCAGCCAGTATTCCGCTAGGAGTGGCCAGTACCTACGCAGACACGTTTTCAGTTCTTTTTATCCTCGCACACTTTTTCATCTACTTGAAATTACAAATCTTTTCATGCATTTTCTTAACTCTTTTGGAGCATTTTTTGATATTTTATTCGTCAGTTGAGCCCACGCTTTGACAAACTAATGATGCCTGGGCTGGAAGTTTCATCACCACGGTCATTCTTACCTACCGAATTTAGGTAATATTTGTATGAAGACTAATCAGCTGTCCACTGGCGGCCATCTTGGATTGATTGGTCTTCATACAAATTCATCATTAGTTTGTCAAAGCGTGGGCTCAACGGGCGACTAAAATGTCTAAGAATAGCACCGTTTGTCTTTGATTTTAAATAAATTTGCGACGAGAAGTGTATTCACCAACGTACTCGTATTTCATACTGATGAGAAATAGAATTTAACATTATTAATTAGTAATTGATCGAGTTCATTTAATAGATGAAAAAAAAAATATTAAATGATATACTTTAACTCTTTAATCATGAAACGTGTATGATGGAATTTGAACCGACTATCGTAAGTTTTAAAAGAATTAAGCTTAATTCATTAATTTCCACAGCTTTTCACGCCATAGCGCCGACATTTTACTCATAAATATTAAGAAAATATGAAAATGTGGAGATAAGTAATCATTGATGGAGTAATGGGATGATTGATTGATTAATGGGCATTATTATCAATGGTTTTTTCTCACTCCGTGTAAGATACTTGTCGTTTAATTAACTGTAAAAGTGCTTCACCGTTGTCTTCATTAATAAAGCAGGTTCAGTACCACACACACATGGGTGTGGCCGCCGCTGCTTCCTACCAATCAATAATGGACTTTCTTACTCAAGAATGTACCAGCCAACATCACGGATACCTCAACTGTGAAGCCATCGATAAAACATGATCATCATTTTTTCTTGGTAAGTATCATAGAGGTCTTTGGCTAATAGGTCTGTCTGAGTGTGACCTCCAATGCTGTAAAAAAAAGGTTTCACTTTTGCCAATGCCAGAATTGTTTCATGGAAAGGCGGCAGGAGTTCCAGGGTTTGGTTGATTTCAATCCAGGATTGATGTCATTCAAGATTTAATACTTTATACACATCGCACGCTTACTAATAAAGAGCAATAACTCAAAAATTGTGAAAATCGAGATTTTGTAATAAAAAACAAGAACAATGCGAGAAGAATAGGTAGAATGCGACAGCCGTTCAATTTGGAAGAATATGACTGAGATAAAACATCGGTCGCCTTTTTCATCCCACCAGTTGTACTGGTTGTCTGAACTTCAAACGTGATTTCCCAACATTCTTATTTTTTTAGTTATTGCTCTTTATGCTTAAGCGTACGACATGTTAGTACACGTTGATACGTAGTTATAAAAGAAAACTTGAATCTCAATGAGCTCTGTAACTTTGGCTGCATTTCAAAGGTGGAAAAGTGGCAAAAGTGAACCATATTTTACAGCATGTATGATTGGATTTCTACGAAATTGATAGTAAAATAACAAAATAATAGGATATAAAAATAGGATATGAAACTGAGAAAATTCAACAGAAAAGGTACTAGCACTGCGGAATAATATTGTGAATCAAAACCACAAAAAGATGTAACTTACTATAAAGTAATCATCTAGATAAATTATGTAACGTTAAATGAATGATTGAATAAACAAAGCAATATTTACCATTAACATAGTGGTCAAACTATGAAAAATAATAATAGGTAACATATAACATAATTAAGAAAATTGGAAAATTTATCAGATTTTTGTACACAAATCAACAAAGTAACTGGTCTGCAGCTCGCGCGACGTCCTCATCTCCTTAATACATTTTAGCACTTATAAAATATCGTTAACCGCGCATTTTTTACTATAATATCCTCCTTTATTATTTGAACAAGGCTGGAAGTCTCACCTCCACGATAATTCTTACCTACCGAATATTGTAATATTTGTATGAAGACCTGTCAATCCAAAATGGCCGCAAGTGAACAGCTGATTAGTCTTCATACAAATATTACCAATATTCGGTAGGTAAGAATTGCCGTGTTGAGGAGACTTCCAGCCCTGTTAAGGCTCGCACACTTTAGGAAGCGCTTGCCTCGCTCTGGTCGTGTGTGTTTCACCCAGCAAGATGGTCGGCTGCTTGCGGACGCAGAGGCAGCAAGTGGGGCTCGAACCCTGGAAAGTGGTACGACGAACTGAAAGTCGGTCGTACATACCTGCCGGCTGCTCAAGCCCAGGCGGCCGCGGCATTGGAGGAGATCACAATGTTATCTTATTAACGATTCAACTTCATTAAAAACGATCATTTCCTGCTCGAGTTCAAGCTTAAGAAATTTCAGTGTCTTCTTAAATTTTGTAAACTAAAATTGACCTGATTCATAACGGTTATGAAGTGTTTAGAAAAAGAATCATGTTTTCATTTCAGCATTGTCATGCAGAGGGTGCAATACGTGACTTGTTGTTTAAAAATATATTGATGAAATAGTAGCATATTAAATACAAAATAAAGAGAGCATAAAAAGGAAAGTGTACTTGAATCTTGCAATGATCCTTGGCTTATAGGCAGAGAGTGTAAGGCTAACCTCCCATGCTGTGAAAATTGATTCAATGGCGGGAAAGTCAGCAAAAGCTGAAAGGTTTGTGCGTTATTTTGTAAGTGCTCATGCTGCGTGTATAGCTCGAACCTACACGTGTTTGTTTGTGGACGTAAATTAAATGTTAATCTGAAATGTTGAAATGGTATTCGTAATTTCAAAAGTTCAAATAAATCATTAGAGTTGATTGAAAAATAGCACTTATTATTCGTACTATGATGGTCATATTGAGATATAGAGGAGAGCGCATGAGAGAAGGTCAGAAATATGTATCAGATTATTTTACAAAAATAGACTTAATACAGCTCAAAAAATATTTACACAAATATAGAAAAAATAATATGCTTGTAATATTAGAAGGGAAGGTTAATAAAATCTATACTGAAAATGCTGCTGTCGAAATATTATTAAAAATTAAAATACATTTAAAGTGCAAATTCGTAAAAGTGAAAGCTTTTGTTAATACAATCGTGAAAAAGTAAGTAGGTCAAAAAGAAAATTTAAAAACAAAAGTCATCGTAGTTAAAAAAAAAGATCGTGACTCAGATGGAAAAGTTATTATAAAACGGATACTAAAATAGCTATAATCATATAATCGCCTGTATTTTCACAAACACCTTAAATTAACAAAAATTAAATATCTCTTCTCTTATCTCTATCTTTGCTGAAACATTTCTTGAATCACCTAAAGTGACTTTAAGCTAAGCAAAAATAAACTAGGTACCTGAACGATTCTTATAATACACACCGAAGTATTTTTCTTACCATCCTACTGTTATACTTTTTATCGGTATGATAAACTTTCCCATACACTTTAACCGGCGCGGCGTTTAATGAAAAATTAATAAGATGCGCTTTGTTTACTAATAGTTGTGCTTTTGAACATTTTTTTTTTCATTTGAAATGTGGATGTATGTTTATTGGATAAATCATAAAAAAATTACGACAAGAGAAAGTATTTTTTTGGTAAGACGTACAAGTTTATTTCTTAAGGTTATAACAATATAGAGAGAAAAAAAAACTTGAATACCCCAATAAAATGGTATCTTAAAAGAATACAATAGAGTGCTTACTGAAAAGGTTATTTAAGTGTATGTCTAAGAATCAGTATTTCGAAATGAATGATAAAGTGCATTTTATCCAACATTAACAAATAATCGCTTTTTATAAGAAAATTAATGTTTTTAACATTGACCCTCACTTTTGTTTCAAATCGAACTAAAGAAAGACCATTTTTTTGTAAAGCTGGATACACCTTATCTTTGACCAATGTTGAGATAATCACAAAAATATTAACCACAAAGTATTCTTGAAAAGAAGTTAAATTTCTTAAGCTCTTTTTAGGGTTGGTAAAAAAAATCAGACCAGAACTCTGAGATGTCAGCCACGGACAATCAGACCGACCTCAAAGAATTGCATCAAATGAAACTCCAGCAAACCCAAATTTACCGAACAGCTGGATGAACTTTTATGGAAACACAATCGCAAGCTTGAAATAAAATTAAATTCCTGGAGCTCTGTTCAAGATTTTAATAGAGAACCTTCTGATCAAAAATCGAACCGATAACCACTGAACTATAACCGCATTCAAAAATAAATTTTACCAAATAATAATCACTTCGATTAAAAAAATTACAACCACTCATTTATGATTTTCCTTCACTTAATCCTTCAATCATCCAAATAATTGATTAAGTCATCAATGAATCAAACAAAACCATCAATTTCAAATGCACTATCTAAGAATAAGCACTATGTTAAATATGTCTTATATTTCTCACCTCTTTGTCTTATCCAAAGCGAGAAATCACTTAGTAAAGTTCACTACACGCACAGTGTTTAGTCGGTATTGCCGTTAGGAGGCTCTAGGTAACGGCTGACGTGGTATCCGTTAGGATGGCGCGAGGGAACAGCGCCAGATAACGAGCCGAGAAGGCTTTTATAGCATTACGTCATGGCCTGGTCACGTGGAACGACGGCGGAGAAAGGGGCTGCTGGGAATAGAGGCAGCTGTCCTTGAGATGAAAGGGATGTCGGTAAGTTGCAATTACTGATAATAATATTTGAACGATGTATGCGTGTGAATTTATTTTAATGGATTGAGATTTTTTTTACATGCGAAGTTACCTTTCTGTGGGACAACACCTCAAGCATGAATCGAAAGCTTTAAGGATTTATAACTAGACACATGAATATTCCACATATTATCAAAGTTTTTTTTTAGTTCTGCCAAATACCGAATAATGTGCCTTTCGATAAGATGTCCCAGGCGGAAGTCACTAGACCAAGAGTGGATCATTTTTTAGCTACCCTAGTTTTTCAGAAGTGAATAAAAAAAATTCACAGTTCAAGGTCAGTGATTTATGAGATTTTTTTTCTCATTAGAAAACACGAGAAATGTTTAAGAAGCAATTTGAAAGATTACGCACAGACGACCAAGTATAGCTACTTCTAGGAAAAGTAGTAAAGTGTGGCTTAGATTATTTTTTAAAGAAATAGAAGAGCATTATTAATACCCACTCGCATTTCATTGCAATGACTATTAATTGTAACACTTAAAATGAATCTGGTGTATTTTCCAAAATTAAAAAAAAACGTGGAGCTGCTATAATTATTTTTTAAATATATATTTAACACATTTTTCTATGAGTAAGCTTTTGATGCATTGTGTAAAGTATGTAAAAGAAATGAAAACAACAGCTGATGTATTAGCAAATTATCTACCGTTTGAAGTGTAGATTCAAGGTAAAAAAATATTCAAAAAAAGTATTCAATAAAATAAATACGGCTCGTTTTTCTAACACCTCCGTTCTTCATCAAATGGGTTTTGAAATAAACAGAGAAACGGGAAATAATTTCTGACGCCCTAGGTGGGAATCGAATTACCATCTGGCTTTGAACGAAAGCGTTCTATCAAATGAGCCATCGATCGGTCGGTTATTAATAATAAGAAGACAAGTAATAAAATATATTTTATATTAAAATAATTGAGATCACCTGTCATTGATATGTTTCACTTAGAAATCCATGAGAGTTAACCAGTCATGCCTGTTTCACTATTTTTCTTTTCAACGTTGTCTTATTTCGCAGATCAACTTACAATATGAAAAGGCGTGGGAAATAAACTGAGAAAGCAAGTTATATAGAAAAAAAATGTTTCAATGATTAACTTACATATTATATTGATAATTTCAAATATGTATTGGAAATTTAATAAAGCTAACGTTTTACGAATATTAAAAATTGTAGTCTTTTCCACAATGTCATTCAGTTTACATTTCAAGATACAAAATGAAAAAATATATTTCTTGGAATAATTTATTAAAACACGACTTGTCTGATTTACTTTAACTGAGTGTAAGACCTGAAACACATCGTTACTAATGAGATGCCAATCTGTCAATGTCCAGCTGGAAGACGTTCTGAAAGTTGGAAAGACAGCTGAACATCTTCTCACAGGACCGAAGAGCCTAAAAAACACATACAGCACACTTTAGAGCAATTTGCTTTCGTCCCTATCTGTACTTGTGTATGATGTTTGAATCTTAAGTATTTTAATATCTTTGCAACTTTGATCATGCATTGATACAGATGATAAAGACGTCAATATAACTGTCACTGAGATGAGACCGTTGGAGCAAGTCGAGGAATCCAAAAGAAAACGAAATCGAGACTGGAATTTCAGAATATCACCATGGAAAGTAGACAACTACATATGTAAGCACTAACATACATGTCAGTACATCTCACATACATATGTGCACGTCATTGCTTAAAAACTAGCGCTCGCAAAAGACGGTCACGCATGCGTGCCAGTTTTGCAAACATATACCTGCACTATACTCCATAATGGGTTCATTTAAAATGGTTTAGAAGCGCTACTCTAGTCAACGACGATACCATGTTGAAAGCACCGGTTCTCATCAGATCACATTGTTAAGCAACATTGGGCGCGGATGCTACTTGGATGGGTGACCGCTAGGTACACCGCGTGTTGTTGGCATTTCTTGGACCGGTCTGTAGTCCAGTGGTAACACTTCGGACTCGTAAATGGAAGGTTGTGGATTTGAATCCCGGCGGAGCACAAAAATATACCATTTATATTTCCAAATGTGCTCTTCGTTGGGTTGAAAAATTCATAAACCTTTACCAAAGACTGGTCACTGAAAGGTCCGTCCAACCTTACAACAACTGGGTCTTGCTGGAGAATTAGAGCTTTCTACAGCGACGACCAAGCTTGCAGAGGGCTCTTGAGGTGTGATACACACAAAAACAGTGCACACCAAATAAATCATCCTAATATTATTATTATTATATTACTCTGCTAATTCCTTACGACCTTAAGGCGACGAGCTGGCAATTCGTGTCCAAAAATAAGGTGTACTTTTTTATCTATGGAGTTTTTTCGTAAGCGCTAGCAATCTCCGACTTGTATGGATATCCAAAGTGTAAGGAATTTAGCAGAATAGCGCTTCAGGGTAATGCAACGGCTAAACGCAGGATCATCGGTACCAAGTAAGAGGATAAATTAACATTTAAGATTCGTATTTAGTGCATGCTTACAAGCGGCCACGTGTGTAGGTACTGACTGATAGTGTATGTGTACTTACAAAAAAATCAAATAAATCTCAAATAAATAGAAGTCCTGCAACTCTTCTCTGAAATAGAGGTGATATTGGCGGAGTGAAACAATTTAAACTAAATTCTTACGCAGTATGGGTGGCCAGAATAGTTGGTTTTCTGCAATAAATCTACAATAAGAAGAAGAAGAAGAGTGGCTAGCCTCATATGGGGTTGGTTGAGCCGATTATTAACCTATTGACTAGGAATATGGGGCCTTACTTTTAAATCGTATATCGACAGGATCTTGAACATACAAATCAGAATATTAAAATGCATAGTTCCAAAAGAAATAAAAAAAGAAGCAAAATATATTCACAATATATTATTTAACTATGTCAACGTCTTATCGGTGGAAAATCTATGCAAATACAAAATAATGACGGATCATTTTCTTGACGATGGGCACAAAATAAAAATATCACACCCGATTGAGACAAGACTAGTTTCGGCACAGCGGCTGAGGGAGCCTCGGCAGGTAAACTACTACGGGAAAAGAACATTGGCATGTGTTATTCCTAAATTATTTAATCGGCTTCCAAAAAGTATTAATGAAGAAAAAAACATTAAGACCCACTTAAAGGTTAATGGATAAGGGTGTAAGAAACCAACATGTAATGTAACCTGCAGACAAGCCTCGGCTTTGCGGGAACAAAGAAATACATGTATGTATTGTTAAAAATATTAAGATAATAAAGGAAAATTATATTAAAAAAAAATACTAACCTACAGTCACGATTTTCTGAGGCCAAGGAGGGGAGATAATTTTTGTAGAAAGTTGTGTTATTGCTACTATTTCTGTGAAATCAGTTTATATAATTAATTAATGAAAAAAGAACCTTAGTTTTACATTTGTAGCGCATATTGTCCGTGAAGGGATGGCATTTGGCGTTTGGAACTTTTTTAGTCTCCGAAGTGAAGACCAAACTGCAACTGCTTTACTTGAAGTAGAGATTTTCCCTACTCCCAAAGGTGTAGGTTCTCATTTCTTTTTAAGGCTGTGTAAGTCTTGCCGTAAAAAAGCTGTGTTATCTTGCTGCACCTATGATATTTGGGTTCAAATTAAGCATCAAAACGGGAAATCATTGCCCGCCCTTGGTGCAATTGAACCGAAGCACTCGGCCTATAAACCAACGTAAGCTTTCGATAACACTAAAATTTAGAATTTTAATCGATCCAAAATAATCTAACATTTTTGTATTAAAGAGGAGTATAAAATTAATTAACGTGACTAATGCAAACAAAAAAACATAGAAAAGTAAAATCTTAAAAAAAATCAAAAGTAATTTATAAATAAAAAAAAAAACAAATCGATCATGGATACATTTTAACTATTTAATACTGCAGAATGAAAATATCAATGGAACTACGTATTTGCTTTACTGTCGAATTATTTTTCAATAGTTAGTAAATGTAACTTAGATGCTATCATGTGGGCACCTTAATGCAAAAATGTCACGCATTCATGACCGCTTGTAGCAGACATTAGACAATGAGACATGTGGCATGCGTGATACACAAATAAAAATCTGATACCTATTATATCTGAGTACTTATCGTCATTTCACTTGTAAATATCAAATTCTAGTGACTTACATTTTTCGAATTGTTATTAATGTATTTTTTGTTTTTTTTTATACGTAATTTTGTTTATCCTTTGTGTTATTATTATTTTTATTAATTCTGTCACTTTTCTACTATAGGTGGCCAGAGCCTCTGCAGAAATGCCTTTATCTTATTATGCTTGCATGCCGTCCTGGTAGGATTATTTTGAAACAAACTAAATACCTACAGGGTGTCCCGTAAATAATGGATTTTGTCATCATGTATGTAGGTACTTTTATCAACCGGTAGCACACATTATCATCTAACAAACAAAGATAAAAAAATATCCCAAAATAACGATTCCGAGATTTTTCGTATTAGCACTTTTTGAAAAATACCCATTCGCATTCGGGTTTTTACATGCAAATTCTAAAAACTACACTGAACAATGTTTTTTTTAAATGAACACTGATAGGTGATTCCCATATATTTTGACTTGCTGATCGCAAATCTGTAATCAGAAATGTTCTATCACCCACAGATTTTCCGTAATCGAATTTTCAATTTTTCATGTAGTACACCGTATTGCATAACCAGCCCCTTAACAAGAAGGAGCAAAACATGTTTGTTTTTCATATATATTGAGGTTTTAAATAATTAAAAGAGTATGTTAATACTAGTTACTAATGGAAATGAAAAACCATCTGTCCCTTTCACCTCTGCTGCACATTTGAAGGAATCGTGGGTAAACACGAAAACACTACTAAGTGCAATCGAATATGAAAAACATGGTTGGAATTTGTGCGGAGATTTAAAAGTGATTGCTCTTTTACTTGGACTTCAACAAGGCTTTACGAAATATTGTTGCTTTTTGTGCGAGTGGGACAGTAGAGATCGAAAAAAACATTACTTCAAGAAACAGTTCCCAAAAGAAAACGTCTTATTCCTGGGAGAAAGAATGCTTTAAATGAGCCCCTCGTCGATCTCAGGAAAGTGTATTTTCCACCTCTTCATATCAAGCTTGGCCTCATGAAAAATTTGGTGAAGGCAATGAACCAAGCGGGTTTTTTTTAAAACTAAATTTCCAAATCCATTTCCTTGACTACACTTGGAATTTTTCTCAGAAAATCTCTACGATGTCAGTGACAAACATGAGAAACGAACATTGCGGAAAGATTTTTCCATAATGGAGTCCAAAAATGTTAGCAGATTACCGCTGGACACTAATAAGGGATCTGCCAGCCATATGGATGCAAGAAAAACATCCAAATATACCTACATTTTAGTTTTTAATTTAAAATATTTTTTAGTCTATAATTTGCTTTGTAAATATTTTAACTCTTAATGCATAATATAGTAAAAAAACTTGTAATTTTAATAAAAAGTAAAAAAAAATGCAGCATACTTGTTTTTCGATTTTCTTAATATTTCGTAAAACCTGAAATTTCGGACGTGTGCTTCTCAAACACCTTATGTGATGGAGAAATTTTGAAACCAGTTCTGAATCTGAGGGAAAATACTTTGCAAATCATTCTATTTTATTAATTTAAAAAACAAAAAATGTTTTTTTTGTCGAGTTTTTCAATTTTTACAGATAAATTTTCCATGGATCAATCACATGGTTTTCAGTAAATCATTTTATAATTTTGCAAAAAAAAAAAACTATTAGGTAAACAACCGGTTGTTGTCTAGTGATTAACACTTCAGACTCGTAGTGGGTTCGAATCCCGACGGAACATGAAAAAAAAATCATTTTTAAAATTTGCTCTTCGTTGCGTTGAAAAATTAATCATCTTTTACCAAAAACCGGTCACCGTAGGTCTATCCAGCCTTACAACAACTGGGTTTTGCTTTATAATTGACGCTTTTTATAGCGACGGCCAAGCTCGCAGAGGGCTCTTAAGGTGGGATTTACACAAAAACAGCGCTCACCGAAATCAGCCTAATTTATGATTTTAGGAAAAGGGACTAAGCATGATGTACAAATTTCTTAAAAGCTACTAAGTAAAAAATCTAAAATGGTATAAATATTACTGTATTATTTTCTATTACTATTTAAATTTGAATGAAACTGAAAAATACGATATGAATGAAAATACGTTTTAACGCAACGTAGGTACCTTGCTCATCTGTACCTTAGGTGTGTCTTGCCCTCCTTCACCAGACTCTGTTTATTCTAGATGACACAGTTGGCGCTAGTGTTGACTGCGCCATTCTCAAGAATGTTAAAATCCACAAAGAAAGTGCCGTCAAATGTTTACGTAGCTCTAACACGGTTATTACTTACTAGTGCCAACTATACAGTAGAAATATATAAGACAAAGAACCGGTTCTAAAGAATTAAAGAAAGAATTGTACTTTTACGATATGTAATAATTACGAAGCAGAAGTTTGTATTATTTTATGTGTGACATAACTGTATAAAAAAATACTATATACTTTTTTCTTAGTTAAACGAAACATTCCTAGGGATATGGGTAGCAACGGGGAAAAAAGCAGAGAGAGAAAAAACATTTTATTTGATCTGCCTCTTAAGAACCTTATGTTTTTTTTTTTATGCAATGATTTTATTTTTGAAAATAATTCTCATCATCTTGTAGAGTAGATTGAAACATTTAAATTTTGTATGTATGGCAATTAAACTCACCACTGCTACGGGTTACCATAATTGCATTCAAACTCAAAGTAGAAGTATGTAATATTTTCTTGAATCACGCGGTTTGTCTGAAAAAAGATTTGAACGAGCAGTCAGGATGGTAACTCGAAACATTTTCTTGAGTCCGTAGGCTTTATTCTACAAATTCGGCTCTTTCTACAAATTTCACATAATCAGGCTGACCACCCCGAGCTGTAAAAATCGATTCACTTTTGCCAATGCCACCCCGGTTCAGGAAGCGGCGGCAGGAGTTGCAAGGTTTATGTTCATGTGAGGTTTTGTTTATTTGTATGCACACATGCAGAATGTGTAGGCGCGAATCTACATGTGCCTGTCTGTGGGCATGCATTTAATATGAGCCTTAAATGTTATGGGGCATCCACACGCTTGCGGCAAGCGCCTTGCGGTGAGTAGTTTTAGAGCTAGACGTATGAAACCTTACCTCGCAGAGACATGGTCAGGCAGGTAGTTTGCATCGAGTACATGAATTTTTCACAGATCCAAAACGCTCCAGGATAGGAAAAGGCAAATCTGTGAAAAAAATCATGTACTCTATGCAAACTACCAGCCTGACAATGTCTCTGCGAGGTAAGGTTTCATACGTCTAGCTCTAAAACTACTCACCGCAAGGCGCTTGTCGCAAGCGTGTGGATGCCCCATTAACATATCTTTGCAGCTTACATTATAGATTATAGATAAGTTACACAGTTATACGTATAAGTTCAACCGAAGATGGTAGAGATACCGAAAACGTTATGGAAATAAAATGTGTACTCAAGTGGTAATAAACAATGTTTTAATTTTCAATTTTTTTAAATAGTTTTAATTATTTTTTTAAATAAATCTTTATCATATTTTCAAATTAACAAGTTTTTCAAACAATCACATTTTCAATCAACAATATTCATTATTTTTTCGTTCTGTAAAGATACCAATAAACATTGTTTGTTGTGCCGTTACTGGAATATGGGTTAAAATAATTAAAAAATGCTTAATTAATGTGCGATTATACAAAAAATACATATTACACATTAGCACGCAAGATTCTGAATGCGAGATACTGAGGTATTCTCAGTCAACACTAAGCTCTCACTCAGTTCTTGATTTCATTAAGAACGAAAAACTTCACAAAACTTCATAGCATAGGTACCATTATTTGAAGAAGTGTATTCAATCAAAGACGGATATCTAGGATTCTAGCTTGAAAATAAGATGAATTAATGGAAACACAGAAAAAAACATAGAAATACAAAAAAATTCTCCCACAAAATTAAATTATCCGCTATATAAATTCGGGCATTAAACGATCTGTATTTGGCAGAGTTATTTCATTTGCAAAGTTTAGTTGCTATCGTAAACAACGTCTTCAGGAGACACCCTTGTTGGGCAAAGATGAACTTCGTCAAGAATACCTACCGGTTTGTCTGGTATTCAAATTAAAAATTAATTGTACTTTGTAGCATCTCAAACATGGAATAACATTTTCTTATTTGTCTTGGATTCTAAACGACTCATAAATAGCGTCTTCGTGTAAGTATTTATTTCTCTAACTTAAATTTAAAATTGCAAAAAAATACTTAGGTAAGTGTAGAGCTTAGTCAAGGAGTGAATCTGAATAGCACTGGTGTATTAAATAATTATTTAAGTGTGTACAAATATTTCAAATCGAAAGGTGAATACAATGGAGCATTAGGTACAGTGCTACGAGATGGTATAAAAATGAATTAAAACGTAAAATATGTCAAAAAGTACCAAGTACCTACAAACATTAATATTTTATTGAATATGTACCTACTCTTATGAATTTACATAGACAAAATTGTGTCGTCACGCGGCCGGGTTGCTAGGCAGACAGCATACAAAAAAAATGTTATCGGTTCCTTGTTGATTCCTTGACTTCTAGGTTGGTATGAGGCTGACCACCCATACTGTAGAAAATAGTGCACTTTGCCAGTATCACCCCTGTTTCAGGGAAGGTCGGCAAAAGTTGCAGGGTTCATGTTCATTTTTGGTTTGGTTTTGATTTGTAAGTGCACATTCAGCATTTTGCAGTGTAGTAACATACACGTGTCTGTTTCTGGGCATGCATTTGGTATGAGTTTCTGGGCATGCATTTGGTATGAGTTTTGAATGTTAAAATATCGTTGCTACTTCTAAGAGTTGCTTTATATTAGAGATTATGGGTTGGTAAGGAGGATAGTCCTATACGAAGATGACGGCTGTTCGCCGAGAAAAAAATCCTAAATTCAAAAGAATTGATTCTCAAGTATTGTTAAATCGTACCTTATCATTCTTGCGGCCGAACTTTTCTCCATACACTTCTGGAAATGTGCCTCTTACAATCCTCTTCAAGCTCTCCATCGTTCAGATTTGTTCGGCCACATCCTTCTTGCAGTCCCCTGAATATCATCCAGCCATGGTCTTCCTTCTCCGTGCTTGGACATCCTGGGTCCTAAAAAGTAATAATAATAAATCTAAATAGGTACGTTTGTTAAAATAATGAAAAATCAGATATATAGCACCATCTATGTTATAAACGTGAAACTATTTAGACGAGGTTTTTCTACGTTAGCTTCAGAACAAGAACATGAGCATTCATATAATTATTAAATTTGTTGATCGTGGACTTACAAAAGATCAACGCAAGAATATTGCGATACAACCTGAATGACTCAATAACTATAAGATTTATTTTATAGATGGCAGTCTTTGATACAACCTGCATGACTCAATAACTTTAAGATTTATTTTGTAGATGTCAGTCTTTCTTTAAAGAATATTGCGATACAACCTGAATGATTCAATAACTTTTAGATTTATTTGCTAGATGGCAGTCTTGCGTTTACATATGCTGCATTTGTGCATAAAAAATAAACCTCAAATGAATATAAACTTTGCAACTCGTGCCGCTTTTCCCTGAAACCAGGGTGGCATTGGCAAAAGTGAACCATTTTTAACAGTAAGGGGGGTCAGCCTTATACTCGTACTAACCTATTAGTCAGCCTCATACCAACTTACTTTCAATATTTTATACCGGCCCGTAGTCTAGCGGTTAAAATTTCAGATTCATAATCGGAAGTATTGTGATTGATTTTTGACAGAGCTAAAAAAACATTCAATATTTCAACATGCTCTTCGCTTCGGAGTTGAAAAAATATCATCTACCTTTATCATAGACCGACCACTAAAGGTCCATCCAGCTGTACAGAAACTGGACCTTGTTTGAGAATAAGTGCTCTCTATGAGAACGACCAAGCCTGCAAGAATATGAACGAATAAGCCTGCGAGGTATGATTTACACAATAACAGCGTTCATCAAATGAACCATCTTTTTTCTTTTCGTTCAAACAATAGGTAAGTATTTTATTATAGTCAATTCTACTGTTGCCTGAACTGAAGCTGCTAATTGTTTGTCCATATAAATGGCCTGCGCACTACAAATCTAATTATTTTTTGTCTTCACGAACAATGACAAGTATTTTTTGTTTTTTTCATCCATGTCCGGAATGAACCTGTGCATAACCAAATTATTTTAATTTTTATTCAATACGTTTTCAATGATTGTTAACAAAGTATTGCAGATATGTCAACATGGGCGTACCCAGGATCAAATCTAGGGGGGGGCAGGTTTTGGAAAATTGAAGATCATCGTCACCAAAATATATCGCCGACGGCGGGGGGAGGTAGGCACGTAATTTCCTCTAGGGGGAGGGGGGCAATACATTATCGAATAATGGTAATTTTAGTAATTGCAATACAATTTTGGATAATTTAGGTCAATTTTTCTCTTCCAGGGGGGGGCAGCTGCCCCTCCCTGGCTCTTCCTGGGTACGCCCATGTATGTCAACATATAAGATCTATATTAAATGCATGCCCACAAGCAAACAAGTGTAAGTTCACGCTTCCAAATGCTGCATGTGTAATTTAAAAAAGATTTTAAGCTCAAATGAAGAATAAAATTTCTAATACCTAAAGGTCGTTCAAAAGAGCGCGTGATAGATATCGTAGGCACAAAAAGGTTGTTCAATGGAAGCATGATATCGTAAGCACAAAATTTGTAGGTACCACAAGGTCGTTTAATGGTTAAGGTGCAAGGTTTTGTAGGCACAAGAAAACAATACCAATTCACACTTCATTTAAATAATAACTTCTAAACGAGATGGTTTTTTTGCACTCTTTTTGTTGGCTTCATTTACTAGAAATACTTCTGACCTCCGCTTGTCTAAGTTCAGCTGACATTTGGAGCAGTACCTCAAGTATAAAACTTTACGCTAATATGCAATAATATCGGGTTTCCGAAAATGTAAGGAAGTTAAAACGCTCAACAGATTTAGATACACTGTTGATTAAGAGGTATGCATTTCTTGTCAATTTAGTTAAGTTTAAACGTAACGATACTTTAGGTACAGAAAATATAGAACCGAAGAAAAGGCGGTACGAATAGAACAAAGATGGGAGACGTCTACGTTTGTACGTATATACCTACAAGTTTAAAATCGATAATTCCATTCAATAATACACCAAGTCTTTTTTTTTTGGTTTAGACTGGCAGAATTTCTTAGAATGAGAAAGATTGAGTAGGAAAGGTGTATTGTTACAGACTTCCCCCCAACATTGCCATGAACGAAAAATCATTTCCCGGATAACACAAAATATGCAAAGACAGCTGGGAGCCAAAATTACAGAAGAGAGGCAACTCGAAACAAGCCTACAGAAATGAACTGAAGATGTCAGATCCAAGTGTTTACGATAAAATAATAAATAGACAATGTAGAGTTTGGCTGTGGGTGTGTTGGCCCAGGCTGAGGTGTTTAGGGATGCAGCCCAGCTTCTCCATGTGGTGAACTGGAATTCTGAGGCTGGGGACAGGATGAGACCTCACCACATGAAATGAGAGACCAAGTCTCTATTTGGACTAAATGGCATCAAAACGAAAAACAGAGAGGGGGTCATCCGACGTTTAGGTATCCCATCATACAATCGGAGCCCAAGCTCGTTAACTGTTTGACACAGGTCTCATCCCTTTCCCTCCGCAGTGTTTGGGTTAGTGCCTTTTTCAAGCAGCGGCTTTCTTCGGTCGAGGTACAGGTCATCTGTTCATTTGGGGGCACTGTCCTACCCGGCGTCATCTGGTACGTGACTGCCATCCGGGAACTGTACTCCCCCTCTACGATTAGCACCTCTACGAGCTGTGCGCCCCGCCCACTATCTAAGTCTTATGGCTTTTATGCATCATAATCTCAGCCTCTGCTTGTCTACGTCATCTGGCACTAAGTGCTCTGGCACTACGTCGGCAAAGTTTGTTATTATACGGATATCTTCATTTCTGATTCTATCACGCAGGAAAAAGCGTAGATATTTCCTTCGCATGCTGAGCAACAGCAAGCTTTTTCAAAAGGCCAAATAAGTACGTTTCTCTTTTCGTTACATAATGTAACGAAACGAGAAGTGTTCACGACATGTTTATTGTTTACGTGCGTACATAGTTTGTAACAAGAAAAACAATGGGGCAACTCGGACTCTCGACAGTGCGGGCTAAAAATGCTTATTTACCTAAAAATCTATTCGTGCAAGCTTAAAAATCGCCGTCAGAGGTGTTATCAAAATAGTAACCCAGCGTGTGTTTTGACTTTTATTAACCAGACCATATCGACGTCTTGGTACAATTTAACTTACAAACAGCGACGGAGAAAAAGTGCATAAATTTGAAACAAATTGAGTTGTGTTTATGTTATTCTCTTGGTCTGTTTTGTCGTGTCGTGAGATCCGTTACAATATTTAGTCCACAGTCATCCATCAAAGGAGATTTCTCTCAAAAATGTCTTATGGGGCATCCACACGCTTGCCAAGTCGAGCCAAGTCGAGCGTGTGGACGGCCGTTTGGCTCAGCTGGGGGCGTGGCTTAAGCCGCCTTGGCTCAGCTTGTCGCCGATCCGACCAGAGTCGGTTTTTTGACGCAAGTCAAAGGGAATTCACGCATGCGCATGCCAGGCACACACATACTTGTGCGCGCGCATTCTGGTGCGGTACGGTTTCTATGAATTTTGATCATCCACCATCGTCTTTGCCGAATTATTCGTTTCTTTTTAGTTTCTCTCTTTTTGTTTTGTTTTTTTTTTAAATAAAAATAAGTTTATCCAAATGTTATAGCTAAAAGCTGGACGTCCGCCATGCTTGCTTATTCTAACACACACAGACGCACGCACAAGCGTGTGGATGACCCTGTTTGGTTTTCCAAGAGCTTGCAAGCGCTTGCAAGCCCTTGACTCAAGGCGTTTGAGGCAAGCGTGTGGAAGCCCCATTAGAGATCATTACCAGTTATGGACACAAAACTCTAGAGTCCCCCAAGCCGTTTAAACTCAACCATAGCGTTGTAACAAAAATATACGAGGACTATAACTTACTTGAGGCTATGTTTTGGTTACCACATATATTTTTATAACGCTTTGTTTGATTTCGAGCGCAATGCTTTATACTTGGGAACAGTACGCCCATTCGTCTTTGAAAATCGACAGTGGGAAAAAACCATATTGCACGCAGTGACCTTCGAAGTTTAGCGATAGACTATAATCTAAGTTGCAAATATGTACTAGCACTAAGTTTCTCACGCATTCTGCGCGGGTGTGCTTACAAAAGAAAACCCAAACCTTAAATAAGAATAAGCTCTACAACTCATTTTGAAATAAGGGTGGTATTCACAAAAGTGATGCATTTTTTTAAAGTTTAAATTTTGGTGTCAATTTCTTTCAAAACATGCTACATTTCTATTTTTGTAAGTACCTACACATGCGACAAGTGTAAACGTAAACTCACACGTGTCTGCTGGTAGGCATGCATATTAAATGTCGGTGTATCTTTGCAATTTAAATACTAGATCTCATTCCCCTCAAAAACCTGCGAAAATGTGGATACCCAAGGTCAAAATAGCTATGATGATCGCCCATCTTTGATAGAAGTGGCACCAAAAGAAGAAGAAGAATTCCCCTCACATTTTCGTCGACGACATTTTGAGCAAGTTTTGGCCCTAGCAGGTTACTCGATCAATAAGAATGCCCCTAAATACAAAATAAGCAATAAAGAACAATAGGTTAAAAGATGACGAAGAAGAAGGTTTCACTTGAACACTGGTTGGTATTGAACTTGAGACAGTTTTGTTGTCTCACTGCTAGAGAGAGACGCCAGCACGCACCTTGATCTGGCGGATATGAGAAATGAGCTCATTCCAATGCTGAGTTCACACACACTTTGTAATTCTGTTACTAAATACTTACCTTTATTTTTTTTTTGCAGAAATTTCCCATAATGAGGTTGCTGGAGTTTTTCCTTCGTTTTGTTGTGAGTTACTATGAAACAATTTTATTGATGGAAAAGAGTTTGACTGTTATGTGAGTGAAACAGTTTTAACATTTGCTGTGTTTATTATGTTGAAGAATAATTGCCACAAGAAAATGACCCAAATATGTATATGTTACTTTCAAGACGGAGAAATAATTATGTATTATATATATCTACATAAATGATAACTGTTTAACAACATTAATTGAATTAAAGAAAGGAAGTACTCACGATATTACTATTGCTCCATATTAATCTATTTTATTTATAAAAAATATAATTTTATATATTAAACACAAAATAGGAAACACAGAGAAATAGGAACAACAGAGACGGAAGCAAGACGGTAAAATGTGTAATTGCTCTTACACCGATCGTTTGAAGACAACTAAAAAACCGACACAACCCGGATCGCTGGGCAGCGCGTGAAGCATGAGCATTGAGCAGGAACAGTGGGAGGATCGTGTTTACATTATGCCCTGTTCACTTCCCGTCCAAACAGGGCTGAGGGTATCAAGCCCACATTAGGGAAGTGGCGCAATTAACTTAGGATCGCACTGTTACTGATGGGAGTATTGGTCATGAATACGGGGTTAGTGACAAGTTTAAGTGACAAGTACTAAGCACGTGTAAGCTGAGTATTAGAATGTAAAGTTAACCATATTGTGATCATGGGTTGTATTAGTTAAGATGGAATAGAACATCATGTACAACAGTTTATAATATAAATGAGTATAAAAGTGATATTGAGAAGATACGGAGAACAGTTTAAGAGAAAGGTGCATTGAGAAATTGTTCTAGGCACCAAAAATGTGAACAACGTACCTACTAAGAGAGAAATAAATGAGATAAATGCCGATATAAGGAAAATAAGTTGAATGCTTCATAAAAAAGTTTTCCTTATTTGTCACAATTTCCTATTTTTACGCAGATATTTTACTAAGCTTCTAATAGCTACGTATCTTCTTCTTCTTCTTCTTGTGCCACTTCTAACGAAGATCGGCGATCATCATAGCTATACGTATCTAGGCACACGAAATATTCAACTGGTTAATACTTAAATATTACAATTAATTAAGAAGTTAACTCAATGCGTACCTAATTATTTGAAAATTTAATGTCATCTTTGGATAGTAGATCTTCTGGAACAGCCATTGGGTAGAGCGTATTAATTAGGATAGGAAATTATGACTGCATGTTTATTACGCAAATAATCTTAACTGTAATTCTGTCAAATTTCTGCTAGTACTAGCTAACTTTCATTCACCTTATTGCTAAGCGCGTGCATAGGGTATAGGCAAATACGTTTCAGAATAAATATTTCCTCCCATTCCTTTAAAATAACTCATTTGAAATTGACTGAAATGCTAACAATGGCTCCAATCGATATTATTTTTTTAAATTTAAATCTGAATATCATTACCACATATTGCCTACCTATTAGGCGCATGTGCCTGTATGGGATGCACGCCGCTGCAGTAATTGCACACTTCTTCTAGTTCATTTATAGTATCCCCCACTTTGTACACTTTTTTTAGATTAACTCTCTTTTACTCATGCTTTTATATACCTGCAAAATAATGTCGCCCATGGTATAACCACAGCAGCCCATACACTACTTACTTCTCTGCTGTCCATACATCCGCAGATGGCATCATCGTCATCATCATCATCACTTTCTCCTTGCCGTAGTATGGACCGCGCCCACCAACCAAATTCATATTTACATAAGTACTACTCTTCGCGTTTAAACACGAGGTTAAAATTCCACAATGGAATTTTTTTTTTCTCGGCAGAAAAAACGTCACATATAAATGTAACTACTGCCCTCAACAACAAATACAAAAGCATTAGTTATGGTTCGCCCTAGCAACCCGGCCGTGTAAAATCGCAACTTTTTCCATGCCAACTAATGGTTGGATCTCATTTCAATAAAAGGTATGGGTTAAAAATTTTGTACCTACCTCGAGAAATTCTTATTTTTTCTCAGCCTGTTCCTATTCACTCCTGTATGTAGGTCTCACCTAGTCTTTGTAAGCCTCCTTGCCTCCCACAGACAAAAAAAATATGACGGTGCGCTACCAGGTTGCTAGGGAAAATGTGAACTAAAATATTATTTTTATTTCCTTGACTTATAGGTTGGTATGAGGCTGACCACCCATACTGTAAAAAATGGTTCACTTTGCCAATGTCACCCCTGTTTCAGGGAGTGTCGGCAAGAGTTGCAGGGCTTATGTTCATTTGAGGTTTGGATTTTATTTGTAAGTAGGTACACAATCAGCATTTGTAAGCGCGAACTACACGTGTTTGTTTGTGGACATACATCTGAGAGCTTTGAATGAATATATCCTTGCAACTTAGATTATAGATTATATATAGATTTGTCAAGGACCGTGGTCTCATAGAAGAGTGACAATGACCCGCCTAAAAATTCAACTTTCTGTTGAGTCTATTTATTCTCCCATTCGGAATTTCTCAAACATATCTTAAAAGAAGAACTATGGTTAGTGGTAGCACTTAATTACGTAGGTAGTCGTTTACTTGAAGCCGCGATAAAAAAGATTGAACATCACGAATTTGATTAAAAGCAACAAAAAAACAAATCATGGAAAAATGTTAAATTACTTCCGCGGACTCATCGGAAGAAGAATTTCATTATGAAATAAAGGTTGATGCATCGCAAAGTACATGTAATAATAATAAATAATAAGAGCGGTAGGTACAATAAATGATAAAAAGATACCTTGCAGCGGCTGTGCACAGCGCGCGTACAACGGAGAAAGTCCAGGCGTACCAACATGGCAGGCGGGTGACGTAAGAAAGCAAGATGGGGGCCATTGCAGCGAAGACGAAATTATGGCTGAAAAATTTTAGACAAAATACAGCAAATTAGTATAGTAGATCTAATCTTGGGGTATTGTTTAAGGTCTGAGTAACCAGGGCTGG
Source organism: Agapetus fuscipes (assembly GCA_951799405.1). Classification (NCBI taxonomy): domain Eukaryota; kingdom Metazoa; phylum Arthropoda; class Insecta; order Trichoptera; family Glossosomatidae; genus Agapetus; species Agapetus fuscipes. Next base: position 16,592,945 of record OX637334.1, read on the forward strand.
AAGTCTCATCACCACGGTAATTCTTACCTACCGAATATCGGGAATATTTGTATGAAGACTAATCAGCTGTTCTGTAACTGTAACTGTAACTCTGTCGCCATTCCGCTAGGGGTGGCCAAGCAATAATCCATTCATCTCCTTTCTTACGTCTGCTTTTACCAGGCCACAGTGGTTTCCCACTGTACCTGGCAAAGCTTTTGGCAACCCTGCAGGGGCCATCCGACACTCCTCCAACAGTACGGCGACCGGGATTGTCAGCCCCAGTGCGCCTTAGCCTCAGCTGTTCACTTTCGGCTATCTTGGATTGACAGGTCTTCATACAAATATTAACGATATTTGGTAGGTAAGAATTACCGTGGTGTTGAGACTTCCAGCCCAGGAGGAATCAGGTGGGACATATAATATAATAATCTATAATCTAAGTTGCAAGGATATATTCATTTAAAGCTCTCAGATGTATGCCCACAAACCAACAAGTGTAGTTCGCGCTTACAAATGCTGAATGTGTAGGTACAAATAAAATCCAAACCTCAAATGAACATAAGCCCCACAACTTTTGCCGACCTTCCCTGAAACAGGGGTGACATTGGCAAAGTGAACCATTTTTTACAGTATGGGTGGTCAGCCTCATACCAACCTATAAGTCAAAGAATAAACAACATAAAAATCATCGTAGAGCTATGGGAGTTAGCGCATTAGAAAGAGCGGAAAATTTCAAGTAGGATAGCATTCATAACTCATTTTTGACCAAAATGTCGCCCTACTGCCTTTTAACTGTCGATATCTTAATAAACTAAATAAGTATTACAACTACAGCTATGGGGCTGTCCATATATTACGTCATTCGCATTAAGGGGGGGGGGGAGTCTGGTCTGCGGATGATGGCAAATGATGTACGAGTACCAAAAGTGACGTCGTTCTTGTAAATAACAATTTTTACAGAATATACAAAATATTATGTAAGTAATATAACATTATTAATTATTAAGCTCATCCATTATTACAGCAAAAGGGGGAGGGGGGGTCATTAAATAATGACTATAGGATGATTATAGTGGGGGGGGGGGGTCGAAAATCGGCCAAAATCGATGACGTAATTTATGGACGGACCACATTATGGAATACACTATTTTAGACATTTTGTGGAGCAAAAAATGAAAAATTTGACAGATATACCTCTCTGGCATTACACCACCGATATGTGAGCCTTAAATACTCAACCTTTCCATAAGTTCTGGTAAGAACATGATATTCACATACATGATACTCAGTAATGAGAAAAACGACTGTAACGAAATATAGTACAGTAAACCCAATAAAAGGGGTACCGGCTGAGTTCTAAGGAATCCTACACAGTACACAGAGGAATGCTGGGAATTAGTTTTACAGACAGAATTGGCAAAAAAGAGATCTAAAAATGCACTAGGGTCACCACAGCATTGCCAGTCTGTATTGGTGCTTGGTAGATTATATTGTACCTAATGATGGTCGAAGAGGATTGTTCAATAGTGACCCAGGATGTGAAAGCGGGAAATAGGGAGACCACATCTGGCTGGATGATGTTCAGGATCCTACAGGAAAGGAGGTGCCTAAACAAGGTATACAAATATAATTGATAAGGATAGAAACGAAATGGAATAAGTATTAAGTACCTATAAGTATAGAAAGAAATGGCGGTTGATCTGTGATGTTGGCGGCTAGGGTTTGTTAAAGTGAATTTGGTTTTATGATTTAGTTTTTTCCATGTATATATTTCCATGTCCATGTATATATTGTTATTTTTATTCTTTGATTTTAAAAAATGTAATTTGTCATGTATGTTCCTTGACTTATAGGTTGTTATGCGGCTGACCACCCATAATATAAAAAATTGGTTCACTTTGCCAATGTCACCCCTGTTTCAGGGAAGGACGGCAAGAGTTGCAAGGCTTATGTTCATTTGAGATTGGGTTTTTATATTGTAGGTCCACATGCGGCATGTGTTAGCGCGAAATTATACCTACATATCTGCTTGTGGGAATGCATTTAGTATAAATCTTAAATGATATATATCTTTGCAGCTTAGATTAGATTAGATTAGATAAGTATAGAAGTTTTAAGGAAAATAATCTTACTCACCCTAAGTCTAAGAAAATTAATTCTTCAGGCTTAGGTCATTGCGTGTGAGTCACACCTCAAAAGCCCTCTCCATTATACCATAAAAATCAAAATTCCTGATGACTCTACGTTTCAAGTATGTATTTAATATTTCGTCGTCATCCAGGAAGAAGTGAACAACTCAAAAGATGTAAAATGTGTTCCCTTTAAAACGTATAACGTTTTTACTCTGTTGTGTACAATATCCAGTCGGGTCGATAGCTCAGTTCATAGAACGCTTGTCTACAAAGCCAGAGGGCCTGTCTTCATCCCAGGGGCGTGCATCCCATACAGGCACATGCGCCTAATAGGTAGGCAATATATGGTAAAAAAAAACATTTGAGTTTGATATTCAGATTTGAAATTCAAAATTTAAGTTCGATTGAATCCATCGTTGGCACTTCAGTCAATTTCAAATGAGTTATATTAAGGAATGGGAATATTCGGAAACGTATTTGCCTATACCCTATACACGCGTCTGCTTCAACTGAGGACATTGTCAGATGAAGCAAGAAGGGAAGACTGTTCTGGAGGGATCACGTAGACCGTAAAAGGTAGTAGCATGACTCGAGTCCTTGCACGCAAAATAATAGACAGCGTCTAATAGGTCGACCACCCAAAAGATGGAAGAACAGCTGGTCTTCTGCATCAAAAGAGCAAATACAGGAATAAACAGATCTAAAATCAACCATATAAGAAAACTATGAAAAGAATAATAAATTTGTATAAAATTTTTAATAAATAAAAATAATACATAGGTACCTACCATTTTCGACAAATTGTAAACAATTGCACTTGGATGCTTCTTCTTACACAATGCCGATATTTTGTCCTTTAGATTTCTCAGCAGGCTTGTGTGCCTTGTCATTACTGTTGAATATTTAAAGAACGTATAGGTACTATATATCTACATATTTCGCGCCACTCAAAGTATTAAACTTTACGAACCAATTCAATCACAAAGCTTAGTAAAAAAATATGGAAAGTAAAACGCTAATTGTAGGCGCTCTTATTGTTTCTACACGTTTTTTTAATAAACACGCTGGTTGAGTATGAACGTAATTTTTTTATACTTAGTGTACCGACCACATATCTCTATAGATATAATATGGCAATGTTTGACCTCTTCAGGCGTTTTGGAATGTCTAATGTTATTTTTACAGCCTCTGTTCAGACAGTGTTGTCATCGTATGAAAATTTCCCTGCATGCCGGAAAATTTTATTTATTCACACTGAAACTTTCGTTTTAAAAGTTGTACTATTTATGCAAGTAAACTAGGCAACCTAGGATATATATTTCGAAAATAAAAAGGATACTCGTCTATAGAAACACAGAAAACGGCATTCTTTGTGTTTTCATAGATTTGTGATCGTTGAAAATATGATATAAACAAATGCAGATTTTGACGATAATTGATGTTATTTTGTTCTAGTCCGTCAACTTAAAAAGGTTGGTATGAGGCTGAATACCTATGTTGCAAGAATGTTTCACTTTTCAAATATCCCCACTGTGCCAGTAAAGGGCGGCAAGAGTTAATTTTATAAGTACCTACCTACACACGCGGCATGTGCGAACGCGAACTTACGCGTGTCTTTGCTACTATTATTTATTTAATACACGACATAAGCCTTTTACAATTTATAAAAATACCAAATTATTATATAAAAAAACCGGTCCGTAGTCCAGTGGTAACACTTCGGACTCGTAAATGGAAGGTTGTGGGTTCGAATCCCAGCGGAACACACAAAGTATACCATTTATATTTTCAAATTTGCTCTTCGCTGTGTTGAAAAAAATCATAAACATTTACCAAAGACCGTTCACTACAAGGTCCATCCAGCCTTACAACAACTGGGTCTTGCTTGAGAATTGGCGCTTTCTACAGCGACGACCAAGCTCGCAGAGGGCTCTTAAGGTGTGATACACACAAAAACAGCGCTCACCAAATAAATTATCAATTATATTAAACGAAATAATAACAAAATACATGCATTAAAAAGTATCTATTGTTAACAAATGATTATACATTTAAAAATAGGATTTTGAAACGACAGCAACTAGCAACATTGTATTGATGTATCTTTATTGACGCACTATATTATTCCTAAGGCCATCTGCATTTTATTATTAAATTAGACAACATTTCCGTCTTCTCAGTAAACTGGTATTTTCATATATTATCAGAATCTGCGAAAGAAGTAGCGAAAAACACAATGTGACAAATTAGTCCATCAATAGCTAAGCTGATAGAGCGCTGGCATTCTAAGCGAAAAAACAAACATCAAATGAACATAAGCCTGCAACTCTTGCCGACCTTTCGCTGAAGCAGAGGTGACATTGACAAAAGTTAACCAATTCTTAAATGACGTGCACTAGGTGAACAACCTCATACGTAAAAATAATACATAAAAAATACGTAAATAATAAAATAGAACCAATAGATTTAATACAACTATAAAATAGATTAAAATAAAATATTCTTTGTTAAAATTCACATGAGTTTTTATTTTTTAAAACACTACCGGTTTCGGGAGAAGCAATACCTCCCATCTTCAGGTGTAAATATAAACTAAACTGGTAGTGTTTTAAAAAATAAAAACTCATGTGAATTTTAACAAAGAATATTTTATTTTAATCTATTAAAATGAACTTTCACGAAGTAACTGCTAAAAACCTAGATAATACAACTATAAAATACCTACAGTTTTAAAAAATACAGTTAACATTTAACAGCATTACCTGCCAACGTACAAATCATCCCACATTTTTTCAGTCCTTACGAGTACTTCTTAAATATTTTCATCCACTTTTATAATCTTTTTCATGCTTGCATTTTGAATTATAAAAATCGTATTGGTATGGATTCAGTACCCCAAGTATAAAACATATCAATTCTGTTAACATAAATAATTGCAGTTTAATTAAAAGAGAACCCAAGTAAAATTTTAAAACAGTATAAAGGCTCTATGTTAACGTTGGAAATACTTAGATTAGAATTTCTGGCGTTTTGCCCGTAAACGATTGTTTTAGGTGTTCAAACATTGTTTTCGGTAATTGTAAGCCAACACTTACTGCCACTGTGCTAATGACTATGATATCACGATAACGTGATGTCATCTGTTCAATGATGAACAATCACCACGAACAATAACCACACATACTTGTTATGTCACGACTAGCAAATGTTCTAAGAACACTTGTAATGTAAAATTAATTAGCATAAAATGATAGTCCACAGTTTAAACACGAATTGTCGTCGGTTTCTGACACTATCATCTAAGTTGCAAGCCGACTTTTCCTAAAACCGGGTTACATTGGTAAGAGAGTCAATTTTCCAGCATGGTTGGTCAGCCACATACCAACCTTTTACTTTCTTAGAAGGAAATATCCGCCGTTGCGTACATGAGGATTTTGTTAAGTTTCATAGTAACAAAGTGCAAATAATTCTGTAGAGCTCTTTTTACATTTGTACTCTTTTTTTGTTCCTTGATTTATAGGTTGGTATTCGGCTGACCACCCATGCTATAAAAATGGTTCACTTTGCCGATGTCACCCCTGTTTCAGGGAAGGACGGTAAGAGCTGCAGGGTGTATGTTTATTTGAGATTTGGTTTTTATGTTGTAGGTTCACATAAGGCATGTGCAAGCGCGTACTTGTACGTGTCTGGTTGTGGAAATGCATGTTATGTGAACCTCCAATGTAACATATCTTTGCAACTTAGATTAGAAGACCTGTCAATCCAAGATGGGCGCAAATGAACAGCTGATTAGTCGGTAGGTAAGAATTACCGTGGTGATGAGGCTTCCAGCCCAGCAGAGCTTGGGTCTACGAATTCACGTCTTGTATGGAGGATTTTCTTTGACATTCTTTCTTCACTCATTTTCTTTCAGCCTAACTAAGATAGGTGCATTATATAACGTTGCCCTCATAATTTCCAATAGTATAATCCCATTAATCTACGCTAATCTATCTAGAAATATCTACGCACTGGGTCACTATTTCATGCACCAACACGGTATTTTTGCAACTTAGATTATACTAAAGAAGGAATAGACTAGATCCGTTTTGCCATACGCAAAAAATGTAGGAAGTAGATCACGCCGATTGCATAAAATGGAAGTGAAAAAAGAAGTTGCAAAAAATATCGGCTGAGTGGATTATATGTATCCGTCAACACATATCTTGATATCGATCTGGGTTAGTGTTTTATAATAAAGAATAAATTATAAGTCAGTTTGTGTATGGGTACTTACGTAGCTGATATTGTAAGATGTTGTACAAAATATTTGAGGTTAGAACAGTGTTTGTCCACTTGAAAAAAAAACTGGACGTAAAATATCATGAAAAACAAATCATGAAACACATCGCATTTGAATCATTGTGGTGCTGAAGAAGCTATGTCTTATATAAGTAAGTATATAAATACTTATGTCCGGTCGAAAGCTCAGTTGGTAGGTATGCGCTAGGTTTTGATCCTCATTAATGGTATCAGGAATGATTGTTCTGATTGTGAACATCAAGAACGACTGAATGACTGTGAATATAGTATTCATTTCAAGCGCAAAAACTATAGTACCGGCAAGGTTTTCTCCAAAAGATACGAGAACGGGAAAAATACTCACTTGCTTGTGTGTGTATGAAGAGTGAATCTCATGATGTATCTCTACAACTAATAATACAGACTTCAGACCAAGCCGATTGCATTTTGTTTCTTGTTTAACCTCGTACAAAGAGTATACTATAACAATAATCTAAACTGCAATATTATCAATATAGATTAACATTTGTAACAGACGTGTGTAAGTTCGCGCTTACATATTATGCTGCATCTGTACTACTTACAAAAAAAAATATTTATAAATAACCATTACTAGCTAACAGTACAGTTTGAGGGACCTTGTTGATCCATTTGGATGCCGATTTTGGTCCACGAGGGTGGAATGTGGAGATGAAGAAGAAGAAGTGTGAGTGTAGCGTGAGGGGGGAGGGGTTGGGGGGCATACCACAGTAAAACTACTTTCTCTTGCAGATCAACACGAAGCCACACGTATTACATTCGGAGATTTTTAACAAGTACTTACCCAAATATTGTATGGCGACAAGGCAGGGCTACCAAAACTTCCTCTTAAATGAGTACAATGCTGTACAGATACTCATATTTGTTCTAAAGGTACTGCATTTATTTTCTTTAGGAAGTAAGTTTGAAAAATATGGAAGAATGACCGGTGAATTTGAAAGAAGAATAATGAAAGGCAGGTGCGTACTGGGTGCTACCGCTAGCATCGCCAGGAACCAGAATCTTTCAAAGAATGTTCGACTGGCGGTGCACGGTGGTATACTAGTGCCCACTCTGATGTATGGAAGTGAAGCCTGGACGGTGAGTGAAAGTGAGATTAGTAAAGTCCATACAGTGGAAATGGACTACTTAAGAAATATGATTGGAAAAAGACGGAGTGATAGGGTGAGGAATGATTTTGTTAGAGAAGAATGTGGTGTAAGAGAAAGTGTGAAAGTAAAGATTAAAAGAAGTATACTTAGATGGTTTGGACATTTGGAGAGAATGAATGAGGAAAGACTGACGAAGAAAGTATATGCTGCAAGAATTGATGGATGTCGTGGAAGAGGAAGACCGAGAAAGGTATGGATGGACCAAATTTTCGAAATAGCGAGTAAATGGGATATCCAGAGTCATAATAAAAGGAGAGCTTGTATGAAAAAGGTTATGACTCTGGATGAAATGAAAGAAGTATGCAAGGACAGGAAGAAGTGGCGGCTAATCTGCAATGCTGATTTGTAATGTTGGTTTATTAGTTTGCTACATTTTTTGCATAAGAAATTTTTGACTTTTTTGTATAGATTTATTTTTAAGGTTTTGTTATTTTTTATATTTAAATGAAATTTATTATTCATATTCCTTGACTTATAGGTTGGTATGAGGCTGACCACCCATACTGTAAAAAATGGTTCACTTTGCCAGTGTCACCCCTGTTTCAGGGAAGGTCGGCAAAAGTTGTGGGGCTTATGTTCATTTGAGGTTTGAATTTTATTTGTAAGTACACAATCAGCATTTGTAAGCGCGAACTACACGTGTTTGTTTGTGGGCATACATCTGAGAGCTTTGAATGAATTATATCCTTGCAACTTAGATTATAGATTATTATTATAGATTATAGTAGAGCGAAAGGAATGTGAAAGAATGAGGTAGCATGGACAATATTGTGTCGTCACTTGCCTCGGGCTGCTAGGGAAAAAGCATACAAATATGTGGTCATTGGTTGCTAAGGACGGCAGTCCCATACAAGACTGAAGTTTGCTCTCCGAGAAAAATGTTCTACATAAAAAAAAATTCCGACCTCATTACAATAATTTCTGCACACGTATAGAACAGCTTTTATAGCAATGGTGGACATTCGGAGATGCCCTACCCTTCGCGATATCATTTCATTAGTATAAATTTTTGTAAGAAATGGAACCAAACGGAGGAGGAGGACGTTGGTTTTCGACAGCAACGAAACGTCAATAAAAGAAAATATATTCTCCAATAACGGTTCGCAATATTTTTAAATTTCAATATATTTTCTAGTGAATATGTTAAACAACCGTTATTTCATTTCAATTATAATTTAACCTGAACAATAAATGGACCTTTATAATGGGAAAAATGTTTTAATTTCTAAAAAGAATCAAGAAAGAGGAAAATCAGTCAAATATAATTAGGTACATGGTTTCGATTGAAAAACAAGTGAAACTGATTTGCTTATTAGGTCAATTTTATAATCGCTGTGTCACCAACACTCCGCCGTACAAAAACTTGATTTGCATTTCCAATATATTGAAAATTCTAGTCTCGCATTTGTCGCTGGCATACATTGAGTATTTGGGTTACTGGCCGGCTGAAGTATTATATTGCTATTTCTTACTTTGTGTGAGCAGCCACAACTTAGAACTATTACAAGACGCGTAAATAGTATGGATGATAAAAGTCAGTAGAAATACATACATAAACGGTCTGTTGGACCAAACTCCACTCAGACAAAACTCAAAATTAAGTGTGATTTCTTCCTTTTAAATAACAAAATTGGTTGCATATACGTAAGTCAGCTGATGTACATCATATTTCTTGTTCAAATTCAATCATATTATTACCCACTTCCGAGAACTATTTTACCGAGGTCCTTACCAGAATTAAGCAATCAAATTTGATGTGACAATCAAACATTGATTGGAGTTTTTGTGCAACAGACCCATAATCAATCTACCAACAGACTAGCGAGAAGATAATTGTGATGATACACCTAGAAGCATGCAGGGCAGTGGGAAACTATTGAAGACTGATCATGAAACGAAAAAAAGAGGGCCGAAGAGATGTTGGGAAGCAAGAATTGCTTAGCTGAGGAACATCCGGGACTAAGACTGTCAAGGAGCTGTTCTGAACTGCCCAGGATCAAGTCCCAATAGTCAAGTTAATTTTTTGGCTCTACAAAAATGAAAAGAACCAGATCCAGATGAACGGATTGTGGTCTGTAGAAGAGAAGTGTAACAAGGGTTTCTATTTATGCAAAAGGTTGAAAAGGTAGTGCACTAGATAGGAACTTTCAAGTTATGAAACCTGTTTCTGACCTCACCTGTATGTGGACCTCACCTGTGTGCGGGCTGTGGACCCAAAGCCCTCCATCAAATTGGTAAAATAATCCCTCTTCTAATATGTGTTCAAGAGTCTCTTCCTCTCCGTAATTACAATCAGATGCAATGGCATCTTCGGTCGTTGAGGAGCCCCCATTTCCGAGCACTCCTCATGCAGCCGGTGCAGAAACTATTTAAGGCCGACCAGACCTTGCAGTTCAGGTCGAAACCTTTAATTCTACAGTTGATAAAAGAGGCCATGACTCACCCTGAGTTGCCGTGCCAATGATTATGATGATGGTGGTAAACTGACGTATGTACATTGCACTGCATTTGACTTTGTTTTTAGACATTGCCCACTGACTTTTTAACCTTTGAATTTGCATACATTTTGCATCAAGGAAAACTTTTAAATTAATTGAAACCAAATGAATAGACGAATTTTAAAAAAAGTTTGTGAAACATTGAACGGGTGAAAGGAGTAAAAAAATAAAAGAAGTAGGTATAAAAAAATCTGAAAAAATACTACGATAAAATTTGTAAAGAAAAAGATAAAAGAAGATGATTCAATTTATAACAATGAAAATAAATAAATGAAGGAAAAAAAGAATCAAAAGTGATAAAACAGAAAAATAATAAATAAATAAAATTGAGAAAAAAAAAATAAGGATGCACCGTTAAAAAAACAAGAGGTTACATTGAATTGTACAAAAATAATGAAGACTTGAAGAAAAGAGAACAATGTTTGGAATAGTATGTACAAACTAAGAGAAAGGAAAACAATATATATATAATATATGAGGATAATTTATTTAATTAATATTTAATACATGTCAAAAGAGCGCCGTTTTTGTGTGTGTCACACCTCAAGGGCCCTCCTTATCATGAAAAACCATAGTAAGAGGATGGTGAAATTATTGTTATAAATATAGCAGACAAAAATTGGAAAATGTAGATTATTTTTCACAGCCCTGAAGTACAAATTCCATGAGTTTTTATATCGAAGTTAAAAAAAAGGTTGTACTGGCATTCACACTTCACACGGGTCCAGTACCCCAAGCATAAAACATTACGTTTTAACTAAACCATAGCGTTTTATCAAAAAATGTATGCAGACTAAAATGCTCACTGAAGGCGCTGTTTCAGATTAAAATTTTATATAAAACACGTCTGCTGAGTTTAAACGTATTTCTTTATACTTGGGGTACAGTATGTAGGTAAGTGCTTGTCCATCTACTTACCTGCGGACTGGCTTGTGAGTTGTTGAGTAATGCTTTCTTTCTTGCCTCATGCACACATGACTGCTTCCATAATACAGAGGAACTTTGCACAGCGAGTATTTCGCACAACGAGTGATTCGTTCAACGACTGAAACAGTTGCTTGGAAAAAATGCTCGCATATTATTTATCTGATAAAATATTTAATGATGTTGAAATCATCTATTATTCAGTAGTTAAGTTAGATTTCATATGGGGCTATTCTTAGACATTTTAGTCGTCGGTTCAGCCCACGCTTTGACAAACCCCGATAGAATTTTCCAATCTTTCAATTTAATTTTAAATAAATGACTCGGTTATTAGTAAGTAAGCATCAGCTGATCACGCGAGGCCATGTTGTAAAGCTTTCTATCTAATTATGCTCGTGTGATAATGTTTATTTTTCAGGAAACTTTGAGTAGAAATCAAATACTCAAAGATTATACCAAACTGGCTTTTAGAGTACAAAAATTGTAACTATTATTTTATTAACTGGCAAAGGCAAAGACAGGTTTCAGAGTATCAGAGTAGCAAGCAAGTTACAAAATTTTAATTCAATTCAATCTTATGCAACTGTAGTTTAATTTTTATTTCACATATACAAAATACATACTACCGAAAGCTTAAACTCAAAATATATGGAAACAAAACAGCACTTCTAGTAAGCGTTTAAATTTCCCATATTTTTTGGTACAGTACTATGGTTGAGCTTCAGCGGAAAGTTTTACACCTGGGTACTGCGGAGTAGACACGTATCAAGTCCCGTGACCATCACTAACTCACTTACCCCTTCTCACTCACTGGTTCACTTTCTTTCATTAACACACTTACCGGGTTACAACACTGCAGTCGGAAGGAGCCCAACGAGAGCGCATACTTACATTTCTTTATTTTTATTGTTGCAATACGTAAGTTGTAACGCATTTAGTAAACATGAAAGTTGCACAATAAAATGCAATGTTTTTAGTCATTTAAGCCGAAGAAGAAAGCAAGAGAAGAAGAAGAAGGATGGAAAAAAATGGTTGGATACAGACTGTAAGTACCCTATAGTCCGGTTGATAGCTCATTTGGTAAAACGCTTGCGTTCAAATCCAGAGCGTATACAGCCTTACAGAAGCTGGATCGTTCTATTGGGACGATTCACACAAAAACAACGCTTACTAAAACAATTTCTTTATCAATTTTTGAAAAGTTTTAGCGGAAACATTGTAGAACTCCATTTTAATTATTAAAAAATGATAACAAACTTTGTTTAGTTCTACTTTATTTATTTTTATTTAGTTACAAACAAAAATAACGAGTTGTGACCGGTTTCGGCCTCTTGGCCATCCTCAGAGAAACTGAAATCTTAAAATAATGGGAGACTATATAAAGCAAAATGAATATTATACACACAGTAGAATTAGGAGAAATATGAAAAATTATAAAGAATAACTTTGTGAATTTATCAAGTTGTATACTAAGAACAGTATGGACAAAAACAAATAGTTAAGTGAAGAGTAGGAAATTTACTAAGAATAAATTTAAGTAAATTTAACCCTTAACAAGGAACAATACAAAATTATGAACAATTATAAAGTAACTTTATTTACCAATACTAGAAAATTGACAAGATAATGTTCTGAGAAATGAACCATTAAGAGGGTTAAACAAACAAGAAGGAATGAATGTTTTATGTAAATTTCCAAAGAGAGCTAAAGTGAGTGTACCAAATCAAATACAAAGAGAGAAAAAACAACAAAAAATCAATAAATCAATAAATCAATCCAAGTGTATCTGTCAGAAACAAATTAAATACAAATAATCAGAATAATCCATTAGTTTATTTACTCGAATTGAAGACAGGTAAAGTGTTGATCAATGGAGTGAATGGAGGGATTTGGTTATTTATAATGTTAACACCCAATTTTTTTGCTTTTAGAATTTCGATAGCTTCTAATCTATTTAGGGTATAGCCATTATTTGACAAATGCAGAAAAGCGGTGTCTTCACTGACAAAAGTGTGGTCATGTTCTAAACAATGGTTTGCCATTTCTGAGAAGATGGTTCTGTTTTTGAACGACAGTTTGTGTTCTCCAATTCTTTTCAGGAATGTCCTACCTCCGAAACCGGTCACAACTCGTTATTTTTGTTTGTAACTAAATAAAAATAAATAAAGTAGAACTAAACAAAGTTTGTTATCATTTTTTAATAATTTCTTTATCTTTCAAAATATATCAGAAAATACATTTCACCAACCGCTAGTTTCTGGACTTAGATAATGGGATGAGACTGACGGTCTAAACTGTACAAATTATTTTGCTTTTTCTAATGTCACCCCAGATTCGGGAAAAGTTGGTAAGAGTTGCAGGGTGTATCGTGTATGTTAATTTGAGGTTCGGATCTTGCGGACTACTAAGAAAAAAACATTGCTTAAGATAGTTGAGTCGTATAGAACCAAACACGGAAATTTAGAATTGCTTAAATAAATACAATGTAGATAAGTACATAGAATAAAGATAACGTCATTTTCTTTGTTTCCATTTATTTACCTGAATTCAAAAAAATCCAGATTGCCGCGTTTGGTTCATTACGAGTCACTTGTAACTCTTAAAAACAAGAATTTCAAGTTCTCCACATTAAATTTTATATTTATTTGTTAAATCGATGCTTCGGTGGCATTCCTCTATTCTTTTGAGAGAAACATTTTGTTCAAAAAAATATTGTGTTAAATTTTCCTTATTGTTATTGCTTATGCGAATTTTAACAAATTATTCTTGACTTATAGGTCGATAGGAGGCCGATCACGCATACTATAAAAAAGTCTCTTACGCCTGTGACGTCACACCAACGAGGAAAATTTGCAGTGTTCAGTTTAAAAAAAAATATTTTTAAAAAAAGGTCGAGGAATTGACAAACTCTTTTATTTCTATTGATATCGCCCATGATATTTTTATTATTGTTTTTTTTTCGTTTCTTGACTTCGTGGTTGGTATGAGGCTGAATATTATTATCCATACAGCATACTGTAAAAAAGGATTAATTTTGACAATCCCATCTCTTTTTCAGGGAAAAGTGGAATGAGCTGCAGGCTTTATGTTCATTTTAAGCTTAGATTTTTAATTAGTTAGTTTAGTTAGTAGACATAGATGAGGTGTGTCAGATCGTGGTAGGATCGCCAAACAAGCAGTGTGGCCTTGACCCTGTACCAGTCTGGGTACTCAAAGAATGCATCTTACAGCTGGCTCCATTTATTGTTAAGGTAATCAATGGATGCCTAATGGATGCCACTGTTCCTCCGTCTTTGAAGGTAGCACACATCACGCCAATCCTTAAAAAGCCACAGTTGGATCCCGGTGATCCCTCAAATTATAGACCTGTGTCAAATCTGCCATTCTTGTCGAAGGTGCTGGAGCGGATTGTCTCGCGGCGGTTGGTATCCTATCTGGATGCAAGCGGCTTAATGCCTAAGAGGCAGTCTGCATACCGGAAATATCACTCAACAGAAACCGGTATGCTCATGCTTGTATCGGATATGATATCAGCTGTGGAGTGTGGTAATCTAGCCTTACTGGCGCTTCTTGATATGAGTGCGGCCTTTGACACAGTAAGTCACCCAATTCTTATTGAGAGATTGGAGGTGTCATTTGGTTTGACCGGAGGGGCTTTGGCGTGGTTTTCTTCCTATCTGGTGGAGCGCAGACAGGCGGTGCGTATTTGTGATAGTGTTTCACCTACCTACTCGCTGTCTTCCGGGGTCCCACAGGGCTCTGTGCTGGGTCCGATCCTTTTCATATTGTATACTGCTGAGATTGAGAGTGTTGTTGAAAAATGGGGCCTCATCGCACACTCATATGCAGATGACTGGCAAATATACTCTCATTCTCGGCCAGACATGGCTGAGGACCTCAGTTGCAGGGTCTCTGGGTGTATCGCGGAGGTCGGTGGGTGGATGAGGAACAATGGCCTAATCTTAAACATGGATAAGACGGAGATACTCTGGGCAGCCACATCGAGGCGTGACCACCTTCTGGTGAATAGAGTACCACTCTCCATAGGAGGTAAGCTAATTCAGCCTTCTGATTCGGTAAGACTTCTAGGAGTCTTACTGGATCGTAACCTGACACTGGATAGGCAAATAGATGCCACAATAGCTTCTTCTTTTTTTTCGCTTCGCCAAATAAAGGCAATAAGAAAATGTCTGCCGTCAGATGCGGTTAAGACCCTGGTGAGTGCGTTTGTGATGTCTCGGATTGACTATTGCTCGACGCTTTATAGTGGTCAGCCGAAGAAACAGTTTAATCGCTTTCAATCTGTGTTGAATTCGGCAGCAAGACTCATATTCGGGATTCCCAAATTCGCTGTTAAAAAAACTTCATTGGCTTCGTTTCCCGGAGAGGGTGGTCTTCCGTGTTTGTTTAATGGTATATAAAGCCATCAATGGCTTGGCCCCACCTTATCTGGCTGATATGATTTCACCTGTTGAAATGGGTGTTAGGAGGCAGACACTCAGATCTGCGGGTGATGGAGTAGTCAATTTGGTTCAGCCGCGCCGTCAGATTCGTACAAACTTCGGAGACCGCGCTTTCCGTGTTGCGGGGCCGGTGGAGTGGAACAGACTGCCACCCGGAGTGAAGAACTCCAAATCTGTGGGTGTATTTCGAGGAGCACTCAAGGCACACTTGTTTAGAAAGTCTTATCCATGATCGGAGAGGGCCCTTGAGGTGTGACACACACAAAAACGGCGCTCTCTTATCATGTGTAATTTAAAATAAATCAGCCTATTATTATTATACATGGAACGATGCAAAGCACGAACCTACAGGTCTGCTTCTTTTTCTTCTTCTTCAGCCTTTCTCAGTCCACTCCTGGACGTAGGCCTCCTCCAATCCTCTCCATTCCTGTCTATGGGCTGCTGTGTTCAGCCATCCTCTGCCTGCAATTGTTGTTGTCCAGCCACCTCAGATGGGGTCTCCCCGCTCCTCGTTTGGGCATACTGGGTCACTACTGGACGATCCTTTTCAGCCACCTGTCATGGTCTTGCCGTGCGACGTGAACAGGCCAGCGCTACTTTAAGCAGGTCACTCGCTGTATGGCATTAGTGGGTCTACGGATCTCCTGGTTTGGAACCCTGTCTCTGGGGCTGATTCCCAGCATCCTTCTTTCAAAAACTCTTTGGCACGTCCTCTGTGAGCATGCATGAATTATAAATCTTAAATGTTAGTATATTTTTACAACTGAAATTATACGTATATAATAGGTATCTACCTATTCATGCATGTTTTTATTTTTGTAAGCAAAATTCTAGACATCTAAATGAGGTCGGAACGTTTTTGAATTTGATTTTTTTCTCGGCGAACAAACATCAGTCTTGTATGAGACTGCCGTTCGGAGCAAACAATAACAATATATTTGTATGCATTTCCCCTAGCAACACGGCCGGCTGACGGCACAATTTTGTCAATGTCAATTCACGTACTGACCTTATTAAGGATGATCGATGCGAAAACAATGAAAAACTTGCACTGTATCTATTACGTTTGTACTTCCATATCCATATTCCACGTTCCAAATCCATAGCATTTTGAAAAATATGTGTGGAAACCAAATCGCTCACTAGAGACATACTTTTAATTTTCATATTTTAATAGTAAACGCCAAGCTTTGAGTGTAATCACGAAATTTTGTACTTGGGGTACTGTAATTATAATTTATGTTAAATTAAAAAAAAATCCACGTTAGTTAAAGTCAAAGGTTACGAGTAAAAAAATATTTTAATTTAACAAAATATTTTCGTAAATTTCCGACTATTTAATTTGCGATTTGAGTTCACTGAGGTCAATTAGGATGAATTGGCGTTTTCGATTTTTATAGACCTTGAATTTTGATTATCCCCTGCTCGATGTTTCGGC
The DNA here is from genome assembly GCA_951799405.1 of Agapetus fuscipes. Lineage (NCBI taxonomy): Eukaryota > Metazoa > Arthropoda > Insecta > Trichoptera > Glossosomatidae > Agapetus > Agapetus fuscipes. Next base: position 16,609,853 of record OX637334.1, read on the forward strand.
TTTATTGAGAAGTATTTATAAATTTATATTAGACTGCCCGTAGTCTTGTGGTTGGCGTCTCAGATTTGTAATCGGAAGGTACTAACCGCGAATCCCTCAATCGAAAAATATTGTTTTTTATTTACTGGGGTGAAAACAACATGGAATTAGTTCAATGTGAAAAAGTCAATAATGATAAAACTGTGCCCTTTTACAAATATGTCTGGTCGATTGTTCAGTCTGGGGGTTTTTCAGATGGTAAAAATACATGCAAAAGTAAGGGTTCAATTCCTATCAAGAGGTTTGAACTGAATCCTGAAGAACTGAGGGGCCCTGGTGCAGTCGCAACCCAAACCGCCCTTGATACAGACCTTGGCGCGTATGTTAAAGGACAGTCGCGTTTTTTTTTACGAAAAAAGATAGTCTTTTCGAGAAACTTCCAAACTGTTAGATACATCAGCTGTCCAACTTGCTAACAATCTCTACCGATCGACACGGCTGTAACTAAACGTGGGGGAAATCTGAACTAACGTCGCTTTCTTGTAAAACATCACTTTTAATTGTTCAATGAAATGTGAACTGAATAGATAAAATTGAAGAAGTATTTTGTTGAACAAAATAATTCCCATCGATTTTAGAAGTTCGGAGGCCGCAAAGTCTGCACCCTCCTTTAGCTGTCATCTGAATTGATTGAAAGCCGCGTACATCTGTACGAATATCCACATTAATAGATGTAATATTTACATAAGTATTAAGTTCACGCTGTACCTGTGTGTGTGTTGTTGTTTGCGCTGATTGCCTTGATTACGTTTGGCGGTGTTGTGTAAGAGCGGCTTAATGCACACTTTTTGCCGTTTCTGCATTCCGACAGTCAGTTGTGGCATTTCACCGGTTAACCGACACTCCAACAGGGCTGCAGCTAATTAAAAAGTGATGAAAATGTTTTTAGGTTTGTACACCCTGATTAAGATTCTTTAAAAATGTTCGTTTAAGGATTGAGCGTGGTCCATTGATTTATTTTTCTGTTGCTTACGTGTCTGTTACCAAAATAATGAATTCGAATTTGTCGAAATCGATTTCTTTCTCGGTTTATTTATTTCTCTGATACTCTGTTTTTAATTTCAGGTATCAGGCAGACTGACAAAAATAAAACCATGTTTTTAGAATTACGAGTATCTTTTTTTTATATAAATGAAAAATTTCATATTTTCATTTCAAATATAAATTTCATTTCAATGTACCTAAATGTAAATAAAAATTCTGACCTGTAACGAATTATTTTTCGCAACCCTGTTTTATTCGACATAACGAGCAATCAGTAAGCGAGCGCCTTTATAATAAATATTTTAGTATTTCTTCAGTAGAAAGGTTGGAAAGAGATGGATGCGTCTTTCGTGGACCGGAAGTATCAACTGCTATGAAGAGGGAAAGAGAAAGGAAAGTCTACAGCATTAATACACGATGATGAAATACTTAAAGCAAATAAAAGGATTTAATTTTTTTATTTTATGGCTATTTGGTAATGGAATAAATTTGAATTCAGACTTTTTTCTCGGTGAGCAAACGCCACGCTTGTATTTTAGCAAACTAGAACAAAATACTGTTCGCCTTTTCCCTAGAGCCCGGCCGTGTGACATCACAATTTTGTTTACATCAATTCATGTGCGGAACTCATTTGTACAGTATATATATATATATATATATATATATTTTATTTAAAATAAGATTACATTCTTTATTTACATTTTTTTTATACATTGTTATTAGAATCTAACCCTCAGACGAAAGCGAATGCTTGTGTGCCTTGAGGGCGAGAGCTTTAATATTTAATGTTCATTTACATAACTATTTTTTTATAAAGGTATAATATGTCTTATTCTATTTTTATTAACTATTAACAACTTTATTAACTATTATCAACTTTATTTATTCTATCATATGTATTACATATTAATATATGATGGATATCATTCCCGGGTATTGATTGAAGCCCATCATTACGTTCCTAGAGTCCTACGCTTGCTTTTCTTCCCTGAAACGGGCTGTCATTGGCAAAAGTAGTTATTTATTTTAATAATTAAACCAAACTGTCATAGACACTAACCGTTACAGGAGAACTTACATACATAATCTTCGTTGAGTTCATCCTCAGTCGTAGTGTAGAGAGGGTGCATCTTGAAGACGTTGGCTACGTCACAAACGAACCGTCGAGAATTATGTAAGTTATCCAATGACGGTTCGTTTAATATTCGAAAAGTGTAATTAACATTGAAATGTATAATATTTTTGAAATATGATTAGTAGTCAAAGTTACGGTCTTAGCTCGCTTAACCATAGGATCGACGCATGTCGCCGACGTTAAGCAATGTACGCGATGTTGTTTTTCGTGGGATAATAAAAAACACTTCTGATTAATTAAATTTTTTATTTCAATTACCACCGTGGCCACATACAAGTTATTTCCTTTTATTAACGTCTGATATCAAATCTGTAATTTTGAATTAGAAGCAGATGCTCTACCAGTTACCAGGCTGCATAACATGGTAGAGTTGTAGTAGCATAATAAAGCAAGTGATATAGTAGTTACTAGTTAGTGAGGTGTAATGTGAAATGCCTGTGGGCGCCATCCACTGACCACTTTCGCTTCTTGTGCGCGGCCTGTATAATATCTGTGTACTTTTAATCCACAAGCGTACCATAAAAAAAATGCGTAGATTTTTTTTGTATCTCAGAGGGCAGAACATACACAACAAATGACATTTCTAAAATGTAATTTGTTGACATTTCTAAAATGTAATTTGTTGTGTGTGTTCCTTGACTTATAGGTTGGTATGCGGCTGACCAACCATACTGTAAAAAATGTTTCTCTTTGCCAATGTCACCTCTGCTTCAGGGAAGGTTGGCAAAAGTAGCAGTTAGTAGGGCTTATGTTTATTTGACGTTTGCATTTAATTTGTAAGTACACATTCAGCGGTTGTAAGCGCGAACTACACGTGTTTCTTTGTGGGCATGCATTTGATATGAGCTTTAGATGTTAATATGTATTTGCAACTTAGATTACAGATAATAAATTATAGGGGCTTACAGGAGTAAAAGAGCCTTCACAAGAAATAAGATCCAGCCGCTTCGTGAGCTGGAAAATCTCCTCTTCAACAGGTTTGAATAGATAAGGCCGGTCCCCGTACCTGTAAAAATAAATATATTCCACTCTCCACATATGACTCATTTGGAAATAATGTGGCAAGAAGGTGCTCTATATGTGCAGCTTAGTTACGTTTTTTACGATTATGTGCTGGAAAATTGACTGATTTTGATGGTCGAACAAAGTCCACTAGTAAAAAAGAGACCATGAAGTTCAAAAATGGGATTGATGGACGATGTCCATGTTGTTGCAGCCAAGGAAGACAAACGTAGCTCGAGAGCAAACGAGATGGAGAATTGAGAGTGAAAGAGAATCTTAGTCCACCCAGGGCTGTCGAGCTCATGATGATGATAATGATGATTTTGATGGGGCTTCCACACGCTTGCCAACCCATCTCAAGTCAAGCGCACAGTGTGTCGTCTAGAACATGCTAGCTGGACAAAATGAGTCCATTAGACAAAATTTTGTCCAGCTAGCATGTTCTAGACGACACACTGTGCGCTTGACTTGAGATGGGTTGGCAAGCGTGTGGAAGCCCCATGATGATGTGTCTTTTAGTACATTACACTAAGAAAAATGGCCACGAAAATAATAACTAGAAAGTACCATAATTTTTAAGGTGATCATCAAAAGATCTATCAAGTGATTGCTGCTGTTGTGTTAGTTACACCTCAAGAGCTCTCTGTGACCTTGGTCATTACCAATTCTCAAGCAACACCCAGTTCCTACAAGGCTGGATGGACCTATGGTGGCTGGTCATTGTTAAAAGCGGATATTTTTTTCAACCCACGGACAAGCATTTTTTTTTAAATTAAAATATGTTTTGTAGTGCTCTGCCGGGAATTTCCCACCAACTTCAGATTAGGAGTCTGAAACGTTACTCACTAGGTAACAACCAGTCATAAGCCATGTGTATAATTTTTAATGGGGCTTTTTCAAAAGTTACCGCAATGCTTTTATATGGACCAAGCCTGTCTTGAGTCACGAGTTCAGTACTGCATAGTTGTGCTTTGATCTGAAGTATAAAACTTACGTGCTAACTGTAACATAGCGTATTATCATAAAAATATGTAAACTTAAACTCTCACGAAAGGTGCAATTTTAGTTTCCATGCACTTTTCCGTAAAATACTGTAGTTGAGTACTTGGGGCACTGTAGAAGTAAAGACAATTGCTGCAATTGTTGTTGGAGATCTTAAAATAGATCCGTATCCCACGCTTACAATACCTGCATGCGCTGGGCGGGACCCGGATCTCTTCCAGAATGATCTATAGATCTTTAAAAATAGATTGAATATATTAAAAGTATAGAAAAAAAAGAGTTTTCAGTATGTTGTAGCCTAATACCACGTTTACATTGGCCACTGCCCCTGCTCCGGCTGATGCTTTTTCCAATGCGGGCAATATTAGGAGGAGCCACATACACGCCAACAAGACGGCCTAGAACAATCGCTCTTGAACCACTCTTTTGAGTTCCGCTAAAACCGACAATTCCCGGGTCAGGCAGCGTGAATAGCATGTGTAAGAGCAATGCGAGGAACGTGTTTACATTCTGCTTTGTTCACTGCCCGATTCACTTCTCGTCCGAACAAGGCTGAGTGTGAGCCCTTCACAAAGTCCACCCAGTTATTAAAGTCGATGTGCAAATAGAGTCTGTTTTTGCACGGATGTTCAAAATTTGTTTTTTTTCCCCAACGGGCGAACGTGGTTTCTCACCAATGAATAAAAAAAAGGCAGCCTTTACCCCAGCAATCCGGCTGCGTGATGCAAAAACTTTTTGACGTTTTGTATGTACAAACCTCCTTACATTACATTAGATAAGATGGAATTATATGATAAGGATTATCTACAGATAATAAAAACAATTTCGTTTATTGATCTTGACCCGTTTGTTACGCAACATGATAAAAAAATCGTGTCCAAAGAAAGTGAAACCCGTGCGTACCTACACACGGACCGAGCGCCCGAAAAAGTGAAAATAAATTAACATTTTAGAAATCTTCTCACAAATTAATAATATCAACATTATAATACAAATGTGATTTAATTTTATAGTAAACAGAATTTTTTAAATGATGATAATTAACAAGAAAAAATCATTTTGTTTTTTATTGTACTGTCAAATTGTTAATTAATCAATTTAAATAAATTCTTTGTTACATAAATTTTGTTTAAATGAGAGTGGTAGAGCTTTTTTGCTCTAAATGAACGGCTTGAGTTAAAATCCGAGGGTGGCAACCATGACTTCCGTTGAGGTGGCTTCTTGTATTTCAGCTCTTCATACCAGCAATGTGTATTCATTTTTCACAAAAAGAAAAGCTAACTCATTTTAAAAAAGGAAAAGACAAGTATTTCGATAGACGTGTTGGGAAAACATAAAGGTTTCATTCTTAACCTGTGGCGAGTGGAACCTATCGGAATTTTTATATACAAGCGGGGCAGGCTTTTGCCAACCACTTCACTTAAAAAAACACGGCAGAAAAGGGTTTTCATTTCTTGTCAAGCCTGAGTAAGCCTTGTCAGTTATACTATTTTTAGGTTTGAAATAAACATCTAAAAATTAATTATTTGTGAGACCCTTGGTGGGGATCGTGGCCTAGCCTTCTGGCTTTGAACGTAAGCGTTATACCAACTGAGCTATCGACCGGGAGATAAAATGAAATATTAAAAACATATCCAAGTCCATCTCATAATCGTCCTGCACGAATATCCCGAAAGGACCTGCAGCACATCCCTGGCCTTTTAACCCTTGAAAATAAATAGGTTCCTTTTCGGCAAATCTGACCACTTCGGAGATAGCGCAGTAAGAAATTGCAACGTTCACATGTTTTCTTGTAATGTCTTCAGTTTGACATCTAGGTGTGAAAACTAGATCTAAAATTTGCAATAGCAAGATAGTTTTCTGCAAAAAATTAATACATTTCACACTCATATTCTAATATAAAAAATTAGAACAATTAAGATTTTTCTGAAAAACCTCCGAAAATTTTGCAGAATGCTTTCATGAAAGAAAAACATCATTGTTTTCTTTACCATGGCCTTAATTTGAAAGTCATGTGTTTTTCTAGCATTCCTACACTTTGAATGGGCCGTTGAGGTATTTGGTTAGGTAAGTGGGCACCTATTTATTTGTACAGGTATGTGTGAGTGTTGCCTCAAGTCTCGTGATCTTAAGTCACATGTTTTATACAGCCATTTAATGCGTACTGTAGATGAAAATGCATGAGTGTCATTTTTGCATGCTTTTAATTGTAGGTACTTTTCTTTTGTTGGAAAGCTTGTAAATCAGAATGGATCAATTTGTTTTGAGAGGAACTGGTTTTGACATCTTCTTGTCCTAAAGACGAGACATCGTCTCCGAAATTGGATGGACCAATCCAAAGAATGGTCCATCCAATTCATCCAGATCAAGAAGAGATCCACGGAAAATCATCTGACTTAAGGATTTTAAAAATCATCCTTATAAAATTTAAATGGCACATTTGAAATATGAAAATGGGAATAATGCTCACCAGTCTTTGATAAAAGCGGCACTAAAAGAAGAAAATATGAAGCTGTTTATCGGATGCTAATTTTTTTATAGATGGATCAAGTTACAAATGCCGAGGTCTTTTCTGTTACAAGAGTCAAACTCGTGGTGCCCGTGAAAAAATAAAATAAGCTACAGTAGGGTACAAAAATATGAGGAATATTGGCTTCTACATCTCATCATGCAGGTAAAAAATGAGGGACTTTGGGGTCCAGGTCACATGAGAACATCCAGTTGAAAAACCTAAAACAGTTGTGTGGCATAATCACAAGATCCCTCTTTCGTGTGGCAGTATCTAAGGTGCATTGTTTTTTTTCAATGATGATTGTCAATCTTAACCGAAGAGGCTCGAGAAGAATCTCCGCGTTTACGTGCAAAACTGACACACATAAATGACTGCCTATGACTGACATTAGAAAATTCAAATGTACAATCCGATATTTCCTAACATTTATTTATTGTACCCATATTGTTAGTATTTAACAATTACTTTTAACATAAGATCATTAGCAGTATTGAAATTTATTAAATAATTTTAATGAAGTATTGTATAATTTTAGGAATAAGAATATTTCATAAGAATGTAAGCTGCACATTTAGATATATTGGCTAAGAATTAGCTAAAGGCATATTGAAGATCAGTGATATATCAGAGGGAACAAAGCGATGGTCCTAAAACATGTTTGAAAATTTAAATAAAACTGTGCCACTTTGATCCCTTTGACCCCGAGTAAAAATATGGAATTTGGTTATAATAATTTATTAACTGATATCCACTAAAAAAAAACAATTATGTTCCTGTTTTTGTCCAAGACAAAAAAAATCTTGTTGAATCGCATCCTTTTTACATGTTTATTTTACAAAAGAGAGCAGTCTTCAGGTTTATTTTCCATAGGAACAAAAAGTATGAACGCACGGTCACGAGCCAAACCTGATACTTGCTACCTTTGTAAAACAGACATATGTACCTGCTATTCGTTGGGTGGGATTAGAGACAATATTGTAGCTCTTACTTTTTTCAGCCTATTCTGTTTTCATGTTTTTCCGGTGTTGAAAATTTCATCTCCGAGGTTCCAAACGCGCTTTCAGAAGTTTTTAGTTATTTGGCCGGTCTTTAGTCTAACGGATAACGTTTAATGTACCATTACGTGGCATTAATATCGGAAGGTAAAGGGTTGAAAGACCGGTTAACAAAGGTCCATCTAGACTTACAGCAACTGGCCTTTCAAATGCGACGATCAAGCTCGATGATGTTCTCGTAGAGCGCAATTCATACGAAAACATCGCTCACCAAATAAAAATGCTCCAGGATTTTTGTTGTTGTTATTTATTAAGGACAAGAACTCAAAGTAACTGAAGTACATATATTGCTGCTGAAAAACCTACACAAAATTTATCTACAATTTTTTATCTGAGTTGCGAAGAACTGTTTATATTTAAGATTCATTTTCAATGTTTCCTAAAATTTTGGGCAGTGCCCGTGTACCTACTTACAAAATAAAAAGTCACATCTCAAATGACCATAAAATTTGAATTTCCAAAAACATCAGACGTAGCATCTTAAATAAAACTAGCCATGATGTCGCACATCTTCGATAGAGGTGGTATTGAGCTTAAACTCATTTGATTACAAATCACCTTAATGTGAAATACTCAGTAAGTACTCGTATGTACATTGCTAGCCTCGTTATTTTGCCTTTAGGACTCCGGTCACGATTTTATTCATCACTGACTTGTGTACGGGATTAGAGTTACCATATGGAGTTACATCACTTCAACGATTTAACAAGCAAATGTGTGAAATTCCATTAAAAGTAAATTATTGACAGATTGGTTAGCTTCTGTGCTGATATTAGAAAAAAACCTAAGTAATATTATTTTACTCGATGACTACCACAACCGAAATATCGTGGAAAAATTACGTCTCTTTTAGGCCATGGATTGATAACTAATGTTAACAAAAAAACTCGTGAAATCGAGAAGAAAAAAGTGTGTAAAAGTGTTCACTCATAACAAAACATGGCAATCATAAATTGATTCATTCAATCCTAGGCCTAGTCCAAATTTTAGGCGAACACAATTGTATGGGAGCTTACATTAAAAATGGAAAAAACATGATGAATTTTCCATGGATTGTAGAATCAGGAAGCATGAACTTTGTTATCGTTAATGATAGGTATAAAATAAAGTTTTTTTTGAGCACTTTTAACATTCTGCAATAAACTCTAAATGAATATCAAATTACTTAAAAGTAAAAAAAAAAAAAGTACCTCCTTAATTTTTTTTAAAATTTTTATCGTTTTTGAGGAATATTGCGTGAGTGATTGCAGAAAATATTTAAAGGCTTTGTACGCCAAAAACGAGATGAAATATATTAGTTTTTCATTACTTTTAAAATGTACTCTTATTTTAATATTCATTTATTTTTCTCAGCTAATCAAATTAATTTTTATCTAGAGTATCTTTCCTTGGTGGCATAGAAAGGGTTCAAGTTTGTGCAATAATTCAAACAGGTGCTTAAAAACCTTAACTAGGAATTCTGTACAAAATAAATATTTGTTTTTCGGTACTTTGGTTAATTTGTGATTACTTCGTTACCTTGAAAATTTCAAATTAATATACTGATTCTGAGAATCCACTTTTCAACTTGGGATTTTCTAGTACTTCGTCGTCAGGAAAAGTTGCTATGGGTCGTGTCTAGGGAATGGACTCAGATATCTTGAATATCGAGAGATATCGACATTTTGTTATGATATGCGTTTTCGTTTAAGATTTTAGTCGAGATTTTGGCCTGAGAATGTACATATAAATCACATACTACGTCTATTCGGGCTACGTAGCGCACGAGTCGACTGCCTTGGTTTCGGCGCTTCATGTATTTGTCTTTGAGTTTTTTTGGAGATCAAGGGGTTTTCAGTGAAAATCCAAATTTATCGAAATCTCGCCGGATCTTGACTTGGTTATAAAAATGAAACCTCAAAATGGCAATCTCGATACAAGATATAATGCTCTAGATTTCGAATTGCTTATTTCGGCTAGAGATTGCATTCAGTAGTCGTTTCCTTATTTCGAGAACATCACTTACACATTGTATTTCACACTAAATCTAAATCTAAGGTGCAAAGATATGTATCATTTGAGATTCATATTAAATGCATTCCCTTAAGCAGACACACAAAATTTCGCGCTTACACATGCCGCATGTGGACCTGCAATATAAAAAATCCAATCTCAAATGAACATAAGCCCTGCAACTCTTGCCGACCTTCCCTGAAACAGGGGTGACATTGGCAAAGTGAACCATTTTTTACAGTATGGGTGGTCAGCCGCATACCAACCTATCAGTCAAGGAATCTCTTTTTCCTTTAACGCCATTTTAACCAAAAAGTGGTGATCATCAAAGATATTTTTACTTCAAGATGCGACTGTGGGGTGGATAACTAGATTATCCGGCACACAAAGGGGAGGAGTGACACACCAGAAGACATCCATCTGTTCTCAAAGACCTCTTCAGCCAAGCCACACAAGGAGAAATGAAATGAATGAAAACTTTGGCTATACTTGCATGTGGCGCGGCCCAATACAATGGCCTTAAAATTTACTATTCTTGCCAGCCATACGCAAAATGAAATAAGTACTTCGATTCTGCAGCTCAAAAAAATATTTGATGCTTCTGTTAATGCAATGGTTTTTTAGATACGACGACAGGCTTCAGTAACGTCATCGTAGCGTTTGTAACTTGGATCTATTTCTCTTTTAAATATTCCGTAATGAAATTTTCGCTGCTTGTCATGTGATCTTCATTTGGCCACCAGATATTTTTTGGCGTTAATTTTCCGGGTTTCTCCTGTCGCCTCACGTTGTATTCAATTTAATAAATATGTGTGGAAACAACTCTTAACTGCAGACAAGGTGAGTCTACTCCCTCCAGTATCCTTATTATAAAACTTGACGTGTAAACTCAACCATATAGCTCACCAATAAAAATATACCAACTGAAAAAGCGTCTCTAGTGAGCGTTTTAGTTTCAATATATTTTACGTACATCGTTATAGTTGAGTTTAAACGTAATGTTGTATACTTGTAGTACAATACACTAAACGACTCTGAACGAAAACAGGTTCCACACACCGACTCATTTACGGTTCAAAAAAATCTTCCTTGGAGTAATTGTGGTGTCATATTTAAAAAAAAAACTTTATGAACAATTTTTTCCCTTGTGGTGGCCAAGTCCGCTTTTGTTTTTTTTTCATTCTTCGAAATTCATCACATGCAGAGATTTGTAAAAAAAAACAATATACAAATTGAAGTTCTCCTAAGAAAGTATTAAATGTGCCTATCTGGAGAAAAATAAATGACTTTTATGAATAAGGAATTTATAGTAAATACAAAATAGTTTATAATTTCGTCCCATATTTGCTTATTTGATGATGTATATGTTATGTTTAGCTTGGTGTTTATTTTGTAAGAAAACATACAGCTTTTGTAAGCGTAAACTTACACGTGTCTGCTAGACGGATTGCATTAAATATGACTCAAATGCACCCTTGCAACTTATATGATAGACAACCTTAGATTTTGAGAATAACGTGTAGATAAGGTCCGCACATGAATTGACATAGAAAAATTGTGATGTCACACGGCCGGGTTGTTGGGGAAAGGGCAAACAAATATTTTGTTATCGGTTGCTAAGGATTGTACTACCATACAAGTGTGAGGTTTACCCGCCGAGTAAAAAGTTCTGAATTCAAATTTTTGTCCAGTAGATTTTTTACATTGTGTTGTTAGTTTTATTACTAAGTGGATTAAATAACATGATAACGAAGTATATACCTATTGTGTGTCATTTGTTGTTGTTGGTTTCTTTAAAATAAAAATGGCAATTTGTTAAAAAAACTATGTATTCAATTTATAATTTTGATACCGTTCAGTTTCAGTTACTGTTGCACATCTGACGCGGTCGCGGTGTATCCCAGCTCCGGTCTCAGCTGAATAAAACACTTTCTCCTTCAGCAGACAACGCTCAAACCATCGCAGACCAAAACCAGCGAACATTCAAGCTAGCGCGGCCCCACGGAGCGCACGCCTGCACAAAAAAACACAAAAAACATAAAAAAACATCGATACTGATCATTTTCACCCATCCCAAAAAAAGTGTGTATCAAAAAAATTAACTAATACACATCACTATTGGAGTGGAATTCAAATTTCGAATAAGGAACACAAAATAACAATTGAAGTTCGAATTTTGAATTTTCCGGGTTTCGCGCGCGCGCGTTGGGCTGGTCCGTAAACAGCATGTGCCCATAAAATGACATTTTGCATTTTGTGTAAAAATCATTGTGAATATTGTGTTTTGAATAATATAAAATAAATCAAAGTGATTTCTTTAATTGGAGTGTTTTATGAATTAGTGTTATTGTAAATTTTGTGGTGTAAAATTTCGGGTGCCATTCATTTATGCAAAATGGAAATTATAAGGTGAGGTTCTATTATTTTTCATTATTTATTTTGCATTCAGACGCAATTCGCCTTGAGTATTATTTGAATTTACATATTTGTACTATGCATTTATATTATTTGTATTACATATTTGTATTACGAAATTTCTATTACAACACAAATTTTCATGTTTCACCAAACACATGTTTTATTCATGTTTATTGTTTCAGTTCATTTAATTTCGATTATAAATTTGAATTAACCGATCTAAAAATATTATCAGATAGAAATATATTTTATTATATTTATTTATATAAATAATCAATCATTTTTTTATTACTTTATGAGTAAAACTTGTATTAGAACAGAAATTTTAAACACAATACATTCCAAAAAAGATCTGTAAGAAATAGTTACAAGATAGTTAGTTTGATTTCAATTATTTTTGTTTCTTACAAGAATTACGATCGCTTGATATGCTTAGAACAGATATTTTTATATAGGTCATTGATTCGAAATTGTATTTTTTTTTAGCGTATCATTAGCCTTATAACTAGCATCCTCAGTAGCCCTATTCTGCTAAATTCCTTCCAAGCTGGAGCTTGCTGAAAGAACTCCATAGGTAAAAAATCATAGGACACCTTATTTTTGGACACGAATCGCTATCTCATCACCTTAAGGTCCTAAAGAGACATTCTTGATGAGCAATGGCAAGAAAGACCCCCTTCTCAGTTTTTATTTAAGTACATATTTCACACGCAACAGTACCTACTCATACATATGCCGTAATTATAAAGCAAATAGAATACTTAAATTTGTGTTACTTAAAAATGATAAAGAATAATGAATGAATGACCCGCATATCCGTCAGCTTAAGGAAACGCTGTGTGAAAATTACCAACTGCAAGGTACCTACACAGTTCATATTGCATAGGAAACTTGTAATTTTCATAGAGAAACAGTATATTATTGAGGAAATTCATCGCGCGGAACGGTCTATTGTCTATGAGGCGTGGAAGTGTTCCATATTTGAATACAGCCATTATTGTTTAAGCTGATCAATCACTTGACATAATCGCGTGTTAGTTATTATTTATTAGAAGCGAATAAAACAATACTTTAACTGATGTGTACAAGCTTAATTGGCAAATAACCTTTACTAACTATACTTAAGCTTGGATGTTTTACTTAGCTTAGCGACTTTGTATTGAATGAAAGGAAAAACTTATAATAATCGAACCTGGATATGTTTTATTAATTTTTTAATCCAAAAATGATCTTATTGAAGTAATGATCTTATTAGTTTTGAAATATACACATGCTTAAAATACCTACTCAAATTTATTTTAGAAAAAAAGGAGTAGAGATTCTGTTTCCGTTTTTACTATAAAATTAATTTGTAGGTACACATTGGTTATTAAACTTTATACAATAATAAAACAAAACATTGAAATTAACGTTCTTACGTAATACCGAATTTAATTGCAAAAAGCGAAAAACAGGATTGGTCATTATTGAAAAACACTTTTACTTTCTTTCTCATCTAAAGCGTCATTTCTCGCTTTCTACAAACAAAATTACCTATTTATAAAATCAAATAAACGAACAACGAAAAATTCATTAATTCAACTTGACACAAAATACAACAAAATTTAAAAGTCGCTTATTTCAATAATAACAAAAAATCACACACAATGGTTCACGGTGAAACTTTAGATGTGCGAAGTTTGCGTACGAGTTGTCCAATTAAATTTTGCATACTTTTTTCTCACATTTATCGTTGTCAAGTAGCCAGTTGAATACGACCAATCAATTCAATGGTTAGGTGTAAAAAATAAATAAAATAATAAACATATTTTCATATTAAAGTTTCTTCAATACTGTCAATATTTACGTAGATATACGTGTGTGTATTTGAGTTTGGTATATTGGGAGAAAGTTTTCGGTTGGTTGTACGGAGCGAAATCGGAGTTATGAAATGAAGAATTTATAATAAAGTATTATATTATACGAGTATTATGGAATTGCTTGTGGAAATGACAACTTTTACGGCAGTAACGCGTACGCCTGTAATCTTACGAATGAGATGGTGAACGATCTGCGACTTGCTGTATTTTCAATTCTTCGTTTTCTTCTTGCTGTAGCTTCTGATATTCGAAATACTCACGCTTGTGCATTTCCTAATTGATTTAGAATGAATGGTGCATTATCTTACACAGATTTATGTCACTGTTTAAAGTAGGTATTATTCCAAAAAATATATTAAAGATGAGTTTTTGCAAAAACATTCGATTGAACTACATTTTTGAAAAAAAAACTATATCATTAAGAAGTGAAATAAAACACTGGAAGATTGTTTATAATCAATAAACAAATAATTAATGATAAAATGAAATTTAAAAATACATTCAAGTTTATTTTTTCACTCGTTTTTTTTTTTCTACCTTTTGTCGATGCCCCCTGTTTCAGTTTAACGTCTTTGCAACATAGATTATAGATAGATCCACATGTGTACATGCCACGTATTTCTTTATATTTTATGTTTCTTTTCATGTCTGATATTTGACGACCGTTTTAAATACGTGAAACACATTCCATATTTGTGTTAGCTTTCTCTCCATGCATACAATACGAGAATAAAGGCAGATAAAGCATGTGCCGGCTCACGTTACAGACAAGTGTTTGAGAAGGCATTCGATGCGGGTATGGAAAACTGAAGAAACGGCTTAAGCGAAAAAAGTATTGCAGTTCCATAATATTTACTTTCATAGAATTATGTCTGCATATGTTGGGATGCTAATCTAGATGTAGTCTATGGCAGGGGCGTGCAATGTGCATCCCATACAGGTAGGTACATGCGCCTAGGAGGTATGCAATATATACATAGTAAAAACACATTTAAGCGTGATCTTAAAGTTAAAAATTCAAAATTTAAGTTTGATTGGAGGCATCGTTAGCAGTTTCGTCAATTTCAAATGGTTAATTTTTAAGGAATGGGGGAAAATATTTATTCTGAAATGTATTTGCCAATACCCTATGCACGCGCTTGCTCTGTGGCGTGGAAGGGTGGGCAGCGTAAGGTAAAGGCGTAAAGGCGAGGGCAAAATCAATGCCTTTGAAATGTGGTTCTACCGTCGGATGTTAAAAAATCCTGGATGGATTATTCACTAACGCCAAGGTTTCTATTTGTATTAATATTTCCTCCGCCAAATTTCAACTTTCCTAATGTCCATCAAAAGGCAAAACAGTTTGATTTCGGCCACAACTCATTATAAAGGGAAGAATTGAGGGAAGACGATCTCCAGATCGAAGGAGAACATTTTGTTTGAAGAACCTGAGACAGTGGTTTGGCAGAAGCACAAGATCCCTCTTTCGTGCCGCAGTATCGAAGGTGAAAATCACTATGATGATCAAAAATTTTCACTGAAATGGCACAAGGAGAAGAAGAAGAACTTTCATAATAATTTGTATATTTTATTAGTTTTATTTTGGTGAATGGACTCGGCACGTATAAATTCTGATGAAAATGCGATGACATTCCGCCGTGTTGCTAGGGTAAGGGTAAACTAACATTTTGTTATTGGTTGCTAAGGACTGTAGTCCGATCCAAGAGTGACGTTTTCCCGCAGAAAACTTTGTTTTAAATTTGTACCAAATCTTTTTGTTTATAAAATTTATATTGAATGGAGTTTACTAATCTCACATTGATTGGCCCAACAAGTTTCACTTCCATTATCTAGTACCGCCAATCGGACAGTTTTCGATAAGTTTTGTTTTTAGCGCTACAAACGCTGGCTCTAACCACACATGCGCCATTGATTTTTCATCTTTCAAATCCAGCAGTCACGTCCTTGTTGCTGTTTTGATGGTAGAGTATAAGAAAGCTGTTAAGTCCTCAGCCGCTCTTACCACTTCGACTTTACTCTTGCATCTTGAAGGAACGAGTTTGTTTTCACTTTTATCCGCATGAACACGTCAGCCGGACACCTGTTGTTATTTAATACGCATTGCACAATTTCAGAATGAGATGACGTGAGGCTGACCGCCACTACGCCTTTCTTTTTTCTTCCGCTTTCATGTGTGTCACAAATATCAGACAAGCATGCCGCGCCTACTTAAAATATAAACAAGATTGTGTGGAGATTATAAAAAAATAGCCTTACTTGTGTGTGTGTGCTTAGAGCGCATCCTCTTTCTTGGATAATCGTATTTGTTTTCGTCCTTAGTCCGCTCCTTTGTGAAAGCCCGCTCCAATCTTCTTTCAATCTGCTTATGTGTGTTTTTTTATAATTTGGCATATCGATATTTAGTTAGAGTGAGTTGAAAAAAAGTTACAACGTTTGCCAAATATTTTGATGTCTATCTGTTGGTCCGCGGGGACTAGCTGTTTATTTCACCCCTTCTCTCCAGGCAAGCCTGGCGAGCAACACCAATGTTGTTCCCCACCTTGGGAACGCGCTGTCCAAGATGTACGGGTTTTTTTGATTAGGATATTGATGGTTAACAAGGTGTCTATATCTATAATCAGATTTGCAAAGATAATTTAACATTTCAAATTCATGCATACCCTTGAGCAGACATATTGTGTTAGTCCGCGCATACAAAAGATACAATATGTGTATAATTACAAATTAAAATCCAAATCTCTATGAAATTTTTCCAAAGTCGTAATTTTGGAGGATCTGTGGATTGGAAAAATCTCACGGTTATATTATTTTTACAATAAACTCAGCACAAATTCCAATGACAAAAAAAAATGTGACCTCTTACGGCCAGGTTGCAAGGGAAAAGTAAAACAAAATATATTTTTAATTGTCGGAACGTAAAACTCTACAATCTTTATATACATTTTTGGCAATTATATTAATAGAGTCGTTAAGAATCAAAGTTGGCAATCCAGGTTTCTTTCTAAAATGAGATTGAAACATTTTGAAACACTGGAAGAAAAGCTCATCAGATTCATATTGTATTAATGTCATTTTCGAAAAAAAATCATAGTTTGTGGCTTTTGGTTTTACACGGCTCATTATAAGTGAATGGGTATCGCCGTTTAAATTTGTACCATAACTGTCGACCGGCAAGATTCAAGAAAACGAAAACATCGTGAGTTAAATTAAGGTCTATTCAAAATGACGGACAGGTTCGAAAAATTAGGTTTTTTTACATTTCGATATCTCATTTCTTTTTTCGACGACGAATACAAGATTTTATAGCAGTTCGTAAACACTGTTCAGTAAAAATATAAGAGCACCATTTTGAATGTCATTTTGAATAGACCTTAATTTAATTCACGATGTTTTCGTTTTCTTGAATCTTGCCGGTCGACAGTTATGGTACAAATTTAAACGGCGATACGCATATTTGGACGACGCTTTAATAAAAATATGAATACGCACATTTAATAACTACCTAAAATCGTTCGTTTATTGTATTTCAATAAGTTTCCTTGACTTATAGGTTAGTATGAAACTGACCACTCATACTGTAAAAAATGGTTCACTTTACCAATGTTACCATTGTGTCAGGTAAGGTCGGCAAGAGTTGCAGGGTTTATGTTCATTTTGAGATTGGGTTTTATATTGTAAGTTTACATGCAGCATGTTTAAGTACGAACTTAAAGTCTTAAATGCAATATATTTTTGTAACTTAGATTATAGATTAGCATAGATTTAGATAGATAGGCAATGGTTTTTTCACAGTATCCAGCACCGATATAAAAATTAGGTACCTCTGTGGTCCAAATTTCATTTAATCCGTTTAGCCCACAGATCACGGAATAAACCTTTTTGGTATTTTGAATAACAAACATCAAACGGTGCATTTAAAATATTAATAGCATGTTGTAAGGTTGATTAGATAGTTTTATGTTTCAATTAGGTAAGTAAATGTTATTTGTTAGTCAACCATAAATTAACGGTAAGTAGGTGTATTTTTTTAAACCTACGTGAATACACCTTAATATGGTAACATACGGTAAAGATTGTAAATAAAAAACCGCCCGACATTACCTTAAATTTGTGCCATTTGAAAAATAATATTGTCAGCAATGATAAAAACATACAATCATTAGAAGAATTAATAGATCTAAGTAAAAAATATACAACTGACAACATATTCGAATACATACCTTAATAATGCCAAGCAAACTTCCACTCAAAACACTCACGACGAATTCCCGAGTCTGATGTAAACGTTCTCAGAAGAAAATGAAGGTATCGAATGAGTTTTTTTTGTGTTGTCCACACTGCATCAAAGAGTTACCATACGTGAACAAATACTTAGGATTGCAAGATTTTTGTCAGTTCCAATGGAATTGGTAACATACTAAAAGAAAAATTTCGGAGCCAAAAATGGAGACAACCCTTGGCAATCAATATTTCGTGTTTAAATAAGTAAATATTATTGTGGCTAGTACAGAAAATGAAAGATACGTTACTAAGGTATATGCAAAAATACTCAACTTTAAAAACGTTTGACTATTTTGATCGTATCATGCCATCAAAGGGTCAAAAACGGGTTGCGGACATGTAAAATTTGTATGGGAATGGAAAAAGGCGTTTTTGTTTTATTTTTTAATTACATCGCCACTTAATGCTTTCTGCAGTTTTATTTTGTATTTCGATACGCTTTTTATTTACTTTACTCTGATAATTTTAGAATTCAGTAGAGATCACCAGTTTTTATGAAAAAGCTGAAAATCATTAGGGGACACACGCACAAGACAAAAGGTACAAATTTCGACGGCGATACCCGAATGCCTTTTTTTAAGAACTTTTCACGTAAAATTATGCAAGTCAGAAAACGCATAGCCCGCGCTCTGATAATGCCAATCAACTATATTATATAACTTGGTGAATACATTATCATGTAGCTGTGACCATGCCGCGTAACGCACTGCGGGTAACGGAAAAAAAACTAGGAAAAAACATACGGATGAAGACGTGCTAACAAATGTGTTACAAAATATACAAGAATCTAATTCACTTCAGGCGCTATGAAGAAAAACCACTTTAAATAAACTAACCTGTTCCGCACGCCTAGCGCGTTCATAATTTAGGGGCAAGAACATTTTTAAAAAAATGCACCAAGCTTCTAAATAATAAACGTAGAATACAGCTTAGCGCCACATGTAGGGAAATTTCCTACTGTGTTCTTCTTAAAGGAGTCCCATATGTTGAGAGGAACGTATTTCTTTTATCAGATTAGAGAGCAGCTTTATGCCAACCACTTTGCTTAAAAGGGAAGTTCGTTGCTTCTGATGGGACAAATTTTTAGTTTCTTGCGAAGCCTGAGTAAACCTTGCCGGTATTTCGATATTGGGTTTGAAAGAAACACTAAAACGGGAAATCATTGCTGAATACCTTGACTTAATACTGTAAAAAATGGTTCACTTTGCCAATGTCACCGCTGTTTCAAGTAAGCTCAGCAAAAGTTGCACGGTGTTTGTTCATTTGAGGATTGAATTTTAATTTGTAAGTACACATGCAACATTTGTAAGCGCGAACGTGTCTGTTTGTGGGTATGCATTTAATATTAATTTCAAATAGTAAAATATCTTTGCAACTTAGATTAAAGATTATTATAGATGCCCTTAGTGGGGATCAAACCCAATACCTCTGGCTTTGAACGTAAGCGCCCTAGCAATTCAGCTATCGATAGGACTAAATAAATAAGTATAGAAAATGGCTCAACTTGAAAGAGTGTTTTGAATTTCTGATCCCCATTTCAATTCCATTTTTCATCTTACTTGTTTTAGTTTTGTTTATGAAGGAGACCTCCCCTGCCGTACGTTTGCAATACTTTATACAATAAAAGAAATATTTTTACGATGGGCTTCTAGAGAACATCACGTTCATATTCACCAACATCGCACGTCAGTCTCCCACCACTGCGTTCAGCCATTTTTCTCTGGGTCTTCCCACTGCTCGCGTCCCTTTGGATCCGTCATTCCAACCATCTTTCATCAACCAACCATTCCAACCATCTTTCATCAACCAACCATTTCAACCATCAGGCTCTGATGATCTGTTCACTGGATGTGACCCAGCCAACGCGTTCTGCTTTTACTGACCTGGCTATCAACGTTGTAGGCAAACAACTGTTTAGTAGGACAATTATGTCGTGTTATCATATCGTGCATTCACTCGTTCGCTTTAAGCCACAATTGCAACACTCTCAATTTCATTGTTATGGGAGTTACGTAGTTTTTCATTCTTCTTGCAACAATACAAAGGCTATACTCATGAGTATCCTAAAATTGACACGTTTTTCAATGTTATTGCGCATTTATGAATAGTGCAATGTAAATGAAAAAAAAAATGACACTTAGGCCCAGGTGTTTAACTTATCTTTGACACGTTTTTCAATGTTATTGCAAATTCATGAAAAGTGCAATGTAAATGAAAATAAATTGTACAGTGGACTGTACATGACTTTATTGCATAAAATACGGTCATGTTCTGGTCATAATAAAATGACACTTAGGCCCAGGTGTTTAACTTATCTTTGACACGTTTTTCGATGTTATTGCAAATTCATGAAAAGTGCAATGTAAATGAAAATAAATTGTACAGTGGACTGTACATGACTTTATTGCATAAAATACGGTCATGTTCTGGTCATAATAAAATGACACTTAGGCCCAGGTGTTTAACTTATCTTTGACACGTTTTTCAATGTTATTGCAAATTCATGAAAAGTGCAATGTAAATGAAAATAAACGACACTTAGGCTCACGTGTTTAAGCTATTTTTTTACGGAAAATTTAAGACAATCGTGCAGGTACATTTTTTTCATTCCTCTTGAAGAATTTGCTTTTAAAATAGGCTAGGGTTTTCTAAATTCAGCTTATTTAAGTTGCAACTATGTATAATATTTAAGCTTAATATTTAATGAACTCCCACAAATTAGCATATGTAAGTTCGGGCTTACACATGGTGCATATGTACTTTACAATAATAACCCATATCTCAAATAACTTAACCCCTCACACTCTCGCCCCTCTTCCATGAAAGAAGAGTGAAATTAGTAACAATGAAACAAAATTTACAATATGGTTGCTTAGTCTCATACCAATCTACAAGTTCATTTGGCATTATTTTTTTTTTTTTAATGGAGAAGGGCAAGAAATATTCATCCTGGCATATATTCCTCACCATGCAGGTACAGGTTTTGTTTAGTTTAGGTGATCATCATCATTTTTAGATAAATATAAATAAAGGTTATTATCCATTTAATGAAATATATAATTGAAGAAGAGCATTGAGGATAAATGACAAAAGCCCTAATGATTGTTTCAAAGAAGTGATTAAGGTATAAATTTAAAAATCTAATTTAAATACCTAATAGGATTATTTATTTGGTGAGCGCTGATTTTGTGTGAATCACACTCTATAATGTCAATATTTCTTTGCAACTTAGATTGTAAATTACACTCAAGAACCCTCTGCAAGTTTGATGACCTCTTTAGAAAACACAATTTTTCAAGCAAGACCCAGTTGCTGTAAAGCTGAATGGTTATTGTGTGGCAGGTCTTTTGTAAAGGTAGATGAAGTTTTCAACCCAGTGAAAAGCATATTGAATGTTCTTTATGTGTTTTGCCGGGAATCTAACCCACTATATTCCGATTTCAATTTCGAAACGTTAACCACTAGACCACGGATTGTGTAACATATTATTGTCGGCAAAAGTTATTGTACGTAATTACAGTACTTACTTTAAACAAACCAATACATTACATACATCATTATCATCACAGGCACGACAAACCGGGGTGGGTATTGGCCTCCTTGATCAACCACAGCCACCACTGCCAGGCCAACGCCTTCTCCTTCAGTTCCATACACCTTCCACCATCTTGTTCAGGGTCTTCCCACTGTCTCTGAACAAATCAGATGCATTTTAACTCCCAATATCGGTATGTTCACATTGGAAGTTTTTTGCCATCTTTATAGTTGTAGACGGGCAATAACCTCTTTGAATTTCCAAGAATCGCAAAATGATTATACGTTTATTTTCATTTATCTTAAACGAAAAAACTGCATTCAAATTTATATTTGACAGATGAAATATTTGCATTTTTTTACTTTAATTTAAATGCCATTAGAATAAAAATATTTTTATACTAAGCTTACAGCTTAAACATTACAACTTAACTTTGTCAGTTTTTTGTCGGACTTCAAATGACCAGTGCAAGGGCTTTTGTTCTTTGCCCTCTATATTGCTCCGCCCATCATTATTGACTACATTGACAAGATCAGCGCCAAGAGCAAAGACAGTGGCCTAATTTAATCGTAATAAAAAGTTAAATTCGAAAATTGAGAGATACAAAATTTTTACAAACTAGTAGTACTTTTAAAAATCAACTCTCAACTGGCTGACACTGTGTTAAACTTTAATCTTCCTTTCCTTTTATTTTTTTTCTACCAAATCTAATCGATTAATCAAAAAGTATCATAAGCAATGCTGTAATCTTAAACCAAGTTATTTATAATACAGATTAGATACAATTTGTACGACAGTTTCTTAAACTAGGGTTCGTAAAAAAACGCAACTAAGCTAAACATATAGTGTAACATCTCGCCTCGTTCTTCCCGGAGAGGTCGCACGCGGTGATGGACCCTATTGATTTTTACAGGGGGTGGGGCTGGCCTTACGCCAACCACTTCAGTTGAAGTGGAGGTTTCCCAGCTTCCGAGGGAGCTGGTACGCATTTCCTATGAAGGCTGAGTAAGCCTTGCCAGTATACGAGTATGTATATTGGGTTTTAAATAAACACCGAAATGGGAAATCATTTCTGGCATCCTCAGTGGGATGCGAACCAGAGCTCTCGTCATGAAATACAAGTACTTTCCCAACTGAGCTCTTGGCCGACTATTTTTTATTATTCCAAAAGATTGAATTTGAATATTTTAATTGTAAAGAGGTCCCAAGATCTTAAAGTTGAGATTTAAATCCTAAATAATAGGTGCGTGCATATATTTACAATGTAAGATATCAATGAAAATTAGGGTTTCCCCTCACTTTGACCGAAGTCCGTACAGAACAAATATTGCAAGCAAGTATTCGACTGATTAGACAGGGATTTGGTATGGCTCCCCATTCTTGACAAAGACCGCACTAGAGTAAACCCTAGCACGACAATGTCGTCTTACCATTTTACCGAACGCCACTCAACATAAATATTAAAAGTTTCGATTAAGGTTTACGTTCAGATTAAAATGGTTTAATATTCTTAAACTTCGTGGTCATGATGATGGACAAACCATCAGTGTTCCCTGGCCAAAACGACAAATTCATAGTTGCTCCTACTCGTTGTGAAAAGGTTAAGAACTTCTGGCTTAGAGATTTGTGAAATAGCTTACATAATCTTTCATGGAATTTTTGAAATGATATTTCTCCTAAACGGTCCGATTAATACTGGCCACTCGATTGAGATATGTGCGGTAGGTACCACAAGTATGAAACATTACTCAGACAGAGCGTTTGTAAAAAAAATGCGGGCAAACTAAAACACTCACAAGAGGTTATTTTTTTTTTACTTGACAGGAATATTTCTTATAACGCAATAGTCGAGTTAAAACCTAAATTTTTATACTTGGGATACAGTATTACAAAATTAATATAAGATTAAATCGATTATACATAATTAGTCACAGTTCGGTAGGTGGCTCAATGGGTAGAGCGTTCTTGTTCTCAGTGTAAAGTTTGAGTTCTAATCTTAAAGAAAACCTCACCATGATTTCTATTTTAATGATTTATCACAGTTTTTTAAAGTACAAACTAAAATTAACAGTCGAAGGTTTGGTTATGAAAGTGAAATTAGTAAGGTCCATCCTGTTGAAATGGACTTTCTAAGAAGTATGATTGGGAAAAAACGGAGTGACAGGGTGAGGAATGATTTTGTAAGAGAAGAATGTGGTGCAAGAGAAAGTGTGAAAGTGAAGATTAAAAGAAGTTTGTTTTAAGATGGTTTGGGCATATGGAGAGAATGAATGTGGAAAGACTGACGAAGAAAGTATATGTTGGTAGAATAGATAGAGGAAGACCGAGAAAGGTATGGATGGACCAAATATCCGAAATTGCGAATGAATGGAATATCCAGAGTCATAATAAAAGAAGAGCCTGAATGAAGAAGGTTATGACTCTGGAGGAAATGAAAGAAGAATGTAAGGACAGAAATAAATGGCGTTTGATCTGTAATGTTGGCGGCTAGGGTTTATTAAAGTGAAATTTGTTTTTTGTTTTAGTTTTTGATGTCCATATATATTATTATTTATTGATTTAAGAAATGTAATTTGTCGTGAATGTTCCTTGACTTATAGGTTGGTATGCGGCTGACCACTCATGCTGTAAAAATGGTTAACTTTGTCAATGTCACCCCTGTTACAGGGAAGGACGGGAAGTGTTGCAGGGTGTTTGTCCATTTGAGATTTGGTTTTTATGTTGTAGGCTCACATGAGGCATGTGCAAGCGCAAACTTGTACATGTCTGGTTGTGAGAATGCATGTAATGTGAATCTCCAATGTAACATATCTTTGCAACTTAGATTAGATTAGATTAGATTAGATTTATTCAATCTGAGAAAAAGTGGAAAAGTATTTGAAAAGGTTACAAAAACCTATTCATCAGATTTCTGTACAATAATCTAAGCAACTGTTTTAACGTAGTTAAGAAAAGAGCATATTTTTAAAAAGTTTTTTTTTGTACTCTGCTGAGGATCGAACCCACGACCTTCCGGTTACGAGCCCGTAGTGTGACTCACTGAGTACGCATCGGTCAAATGTTAGATACAAACATAGGAATGTATCTGTATAATATTGTCTGCTGGAGTTAAGTCATAAAAATTCCAATACTCAACATTCCATGGTAGTTTTTGTGTCAATTTCACAACAAATGACAGAAATATTTCAAGAAATACTTTGTGGAGGTCATGATACACCAACAAATGGGACCAAGTCTGCCGCAGAAGGTCCAGACCCAGCCGAGCGTAGTACCGCCTGCGCCCGCGCCGTTTTAAAACATTTATAAAACACCGCTAAGTGCGCACGACTCGAATAAGGCAAATTTAGGCATCAATAAGCTGCAGATATAATGTACAATCCCGATGAATTGTAGGCACCTTTCCCAAGTAACCTTTTAGGTTGTAATAAGGTTACAAAAAGGTCCCAGAACCTTTTTTAACCTTTTTATAACCTTTTTACAACCTAAAAGGTTACTTGGGTTGTTATGTGTATGTATTTTTATATTTGAATTTAATTATGCGAACCACCTTACTTGACGTGGGGATTATCTAGCTCTCGAAGGGGCGGGTTCTCATTTATTGTAATAATCTAATATTATTATTATAGATTATTATAAGTAAACGTTGCCAGTATTTTTTTTTTGGGTTTGAAATAAACACCAAAATTCTAAATCATTTCGGACACGCTTGAAGAAAAGTAATACACGACAGTTTTTACATCACCGTTTAGTGGTAATAACCACCGCAGAGGTTTTAGTGGAGATCGAACTCTTGCCCTCTCGCGTTCGACCAACTGACTTTCCGAACGGACTGGATGTAGCAAATAGAATATATTTATTTTTATGTAAAAGGAGGCTGGCCTTACGTGAAAAAACACTTTACTTGGCATGGAGCCTTCCATACTATCGAACGGGCAGTTCTCATTTCTTGTGAAGGCTAACTAGACCTATCCGGTGCTATGAATTTTGGATTTGAAATAAATACTGGAACATGAACTCATTGCTGACACCCTGTGAGGAACCCAATCCTGTCTGGCGTTGGACGACGCGACGTCTACAAACTGATCTATCGACCGGACGTTGATTTTTAATGTATGTAGACTTTTTACACTACACTCTCATCTCCGTGGTGTATTGGTTTCGCATACTGCATATCATTATTTATTTGAATGCCAAATTTCACTTTTGTTCTACTTTTTGCATTTAAAAATAAACATATTTGTCATCTCGCTTTTCACGCCTATTTTTTTTAATACGAAAAACAACGGCACACACATTCTATAAAAATAATATTTTTTTACAAACGTATAAAGCCAATGACGTTGGCAAATTTTTGTTTTTTTTATTCTCGGCGAGCAAAAGTAGGTCTTGTATGGGACTGCCGTCCTTAGCAACCAATAACGAAATATGTGTATTCCTTTTCTTTATCAACCCAGCTGGGTGACGATACAATATTTTCTATGCCAATCCACAAAACGGACCTTATTGACTGATAATAAGTCATTTATCTATAAATAATCTAAGTTGCAGACAATTATTACTCGTACATTTTAAATTAAATGCATTCACATAAGCAGACACGTATAAGTTCACACTTACATTCTGCATGTGGACCTATAATATAGAAACCCAAATCTCAAATGAACATAAACACTGCAACTCTTGCCGACCTTCCCTGAAACAGGGGTGACATTGTCAAAGTGAACCATTTTTACATCAATTGAAAATAATCAGAGCTTACCAAATGTAATTTGACAAGTGCGGGAATCTCTGTTGTAGCATCGTCTTAATCAGTGGTACGACAATCCGGGGTGGGTTCATTTTACATAATATCATTTCATGAATTTTCAAAAAAAAAATCTTTTGAACTCCTAGTTCACTTCTCATTATATATTTTTTTACCTATATAAATAAGTTGGTATAAGGCTTACCCCCATGCTGTACAAACATGGTTCAATTTTGCCAATGCCACACCGGTTTCAGGGAAAGGCGTCAGAAGTTGCAAAGTTATGTCCATGTGATGTTAATCTTATTTTTGGAGGTACAAATTACATCATGTGTAAGCTCAAACTTTCGCGTGTCTCTCTGTGGGCGTGCATTTAATATAATCCTTTTAAATGTCTATATCGACCGTTAAAAGGCAGTCGGGCGCATAAGCGACATTTTGGTCAAAAATGTGTTATGAATGCTATCCTACTTGAAGTTTTCCGACCTTTCTAACGCGCTAACTCCCATAGCTCTATGATGATTTTTTCGTTGTTTATGACGAAGCAAACAACTGCGTTTTCGAAGTATGGTTTTGGTGTAACCGACAAGATTTTGCCCTAAAGGCGCTTGTGTGAAAATTGTTGAATGCCAATAAATGCCTGTTTTTTTAAATTTTAGAGCTGTTTTGATTTTAACGATATGATAAAAAATAAAAAAGTTATGACATTTTTCTGCAATCTCAAACTAAACTGCTCTCCTGAACAATTAAGTTTATGTCGCTTACTGCCTTTTAACCGTCGATATATATTTGCAACTCAGATTATAAATAATATTTCTATTATAGCAGTGATAGTAATTAGTGGACAGTTAGTGAATTAAGTAAGAATGTAAGAGGTCATTTGCAAAATGCAGCGATTTTATCATAAACTTGGTTTTACGATGACAATAATAATTATGCTTCCAGTGATTTCAGAATATTCCAAAGTGTACCGTGTGCTGGCTAATGGCGAACTTAACCTAAAAGACCCCCTTATCAACAACTGCTCTGTTTAAGTCTCATCATCGCACAGAGTACATATTTTGATTTACTCGTAAATGCAAGCGCCGTTTCGTGACACTTTGCCACTCCTAGGCCGGTTTTTGTATTAGCCCAGTGAAAAAGCGTATTTTCATTTTCTTCTCCAGCTCTTCGACGTATTTGGTGGCAGCCAGGTATTGCGCCCTGAGTATAAGACATTGCGAAAACCCCGCTAAGTCGCGTAAATACATTATGCATGGCAGATACAATATTCTAGTGATTGATATGGTTTTTATGCATTTACATATATTTACACAGTCAAGAGGAGTTTAAGTAAGGCGAATCAATGTATTACATAATAAAATCTCATTAGAATTACCTAGAAATTTGTAAAAATAGCCCCAATTACTTACTTGCCACAAATGATGCAAGTTGAGCTTGATGGAGTGACTTATTGTGTGAGCACACGGGCCCCAGTGTTGGGAAAATCCGGCATTGGCAATCATTGCAGAACCCTGCGGCCACAGTGGTGCAACCTCTGAGATAATTAACACACCTAATTGGTAAAATAATTAAATATCAGTAAATTAGTTATTTAGTTGGCTAATCCAGATTTTACTGATGTCACGATTAAATCACAATGGCAAAACTTGGTCTTTTACATTTGTTAAAAAAATAGGCTATAGCAAAGGCGTTATATCCTATCCAGTCGATAGGTAAATTGGTAGAATGTTTGCATTCCATGCCTAGGATTTGGGTCATATTCCGAGCCGTCAGCAATTATTTCCCTTATCGGCATTTATTTCAAACAGGTATCTGTGTGCCTTTTTCTATGAAATTCTGGTCCACACAAAACCAGTGTCAATCGCCATTTCCCTAGATTTTTTTAAAATAACGGCAACACAACACTACGCAGCTTACACCCCTGCTACAAGGGATTGCCGGTATGTAGTCTAGTGGTTAGCACTTCTGACTCGTAAATGAAAGGTTGTGGGTTCGAATGCCGGCGGAGCACAAAAAAATACCATTTATATTTTCAAAATATGCTCATCGCTGGGTTGAAAAAATCATATACCTTTACCAAAGACTGGTCACTAAAAGTCCATCCAGCTTTACAACAACTGGGTCTTGCTTGAGAATTGGCGCTTTCTACAGCGACGATCAAGCTCGCAGAGGGCTCTTGAGGAGTGATACACACGAAAACAGCGCTCACTAAATAAATTAACCTATTATTATTATTATTATTATTATTATTATTATTTATTTATTTAAGAAGAATAAACGGCTATATAGCCTTTTACAACATTGCGATAAATATAAATATGTAGGTACATAAGTAGGTACTGTATCTATAGGTATAAAACTAATATCTTAAAATATAACACAAATAAATGACACATAAATAATATACAAAGATGTAAATATACGATGGTTATAAAGCAATAGAACTAACAATTTAAAAATAATAACAATAAACTTTAAAAATAATAATGCAAAAACCATAAACCAGTGTAAGCAATAATTGTTGTATACAAAAATTGTTGTAATAACAACAAATCTTCATTATTTGATCAGGGTTGTCACAAACATAATATACTAAATCAGGTGTAAAATTTGCTAAAATTAATAGAATAAACAAAAGATCATTTAAAATTTCAAGGATTTTTTTATAAAAAAATTTCATACAATGCAATACAACATACAATTTACAATGTGTTGTTCAAAGAAAGAAAGAAGATGTGAAACTAAAGGTACAAAAAAAAATGTGTTGAGATGGCTTGGGCCTGTGGAAAGAATGGATAATGAGAGACCGACAAAATGCGGATACCTACATATTATATATTTTTTTTTTTAAATGTATAGAATCCCGTGGAGAAAATATCAACCTCCAGCTTGTTCGCCTCCCTGGGCAGTCGCTGAAAAGGCGAGTAATACTGGTAGTTCACGGCACAGTCTGCCACATCAAAAGTATCCACGTTACGCGTGTTCCTTATTGGGACACGGAAATTAATTTTTGATAGGAGTTGGGGCGCGTCGGTCAAGCCATTAATGAGTTTGTATAGAAAAACCATGTCAGCAGCACTTCTCCGAGCCGAGAGCGGTGCAAGTTTATACGATTCTCGGAGTTGGTTATAATTGATATCCGGGATGGGTATTCCGAGTTTGAAGTTGATAAAGCGAAGTAGTTTGTTTTGTACCTTTTCTATACTACGTATATGTACCTGGTAGTGAGGAGACCACAACACGGAGTTATACTCCAGCAATGGCCTCACCAAACTTGTAAAAATATAAATAAAGGTGTGCACGTTATAAAATTTTTCACACAGTCGTAAGGAAAATCCTAATGTTCTGAGTGCCCTATCCACAGTTGCCTTTATGTGTGGTACAAATGTTAATCCCGCGTCCAACAATACTCCCAAATCTTTGATTTGCGCAACCGACATAAGCTGTGTACCATCAATCGAGTAAGGGTACACCGTGGGATTCTTAATTTTGTGGAAACGCATTACTTGACATTTTTCTATGTTTAAAGTTAAATCATTCTTCACACACCAGTCATAAAGCACGTCAATATTTCTTTGTAATATCTCGCAGTCACCAATACAGTTAACCACTCTGTAAATTTTCAAGTCATCAGCAAACATGACAAATCTCACCCCGTCAAACCCGCTCAGGAGATCATTGACAAATATATTAAACAAAATGGGTCCGAGATGTGAGCCCTGCGGCACACCGCTCTTCGCCAAAAAAGGAGATGAAACAACGCCCGACACACAAACCCTAAGTTCCCTTTCAGCAAGATAGCTCGAAAACCACGCAAGGAGTGCACCATCAATACCAAGAGAAAGAAGCTTTGCCAACAATATTGTATGGGAGACGCGGTCAAACGCCTTGGAGTAGTCTGTATATACACAGTCCGTCTGACTCCTGGTAACAAAAGCATCCATGATATCACAATGAAATTCCAAAAGGTTTGTCAAGGTCGATCGGTTTTGCATAAAACCATGCTGTTGGTCCGATATAACGAGTGCTAAGTCACTCTTAATCTTACTGAGAAGAATACATTCGAACAACTTCGGTATGCAGGATTGTATACATATTGGGCGATAGCTAGTGACATCAGATTTATCTCCCTTTTTGAAAATTGGAATAATGTTGCTAGATTTCCAAGCTGTTGGAAAAATTCCCGATTCAATAGATTTATTAAATATTTTTTGTAAAATCCAACACATAAAATTTGAACAATTCTTAATAAAAACAGGCGGCAGTTGATCAGGACCTGCAGATTTATTAGTATCCAGCGAATCAATACCACGCTGCACGTCCGACACGGAAAATATCACACGCGCGATATGAACTCGATCAGTCAGCGGGAGCGCCGGAGTGTTGACACCCATGAGAACGTCCTCGTAGATTGACAGGAAATATTTTCTAAATAAGTCCACTACATCACTCACGCTATTGGCAGACCTGTCATTGAAATACATTATTTTCGGGTAATCGCTATGATCGTCTTTTAAAGATTTGGCAAGTTTATACAAATTCACGGAGGTTCCTGGTAACTGACTCTCTATGTTTCTATAAAATTCACGTTTTAGCGCTGCTGAAAGCACCTGGCACTCCTTTCTTACCCTACTGAATGCTTCGTAGTCACTGGGGTCCCCAGTTGCCTTATACTGGGCATGCAATCTTTTTTTCAAACTAATCTTATCAACAAGTTCGCGTGTGAACCATTTGGGGTAGTTCCCCCATGGTGGCCGTTTGATAGGCACAAAATCGTGAACGGAACTATTTATAACGTTGTAAAATTGTGACACAATTTCATTTACGTCGGTATTTGTATCAAGGAAAGACCAATCAACCTCATTAAGATGGTTATTTATGACGTCGTAGTCACAAGTTTTGAAGTTTTTTGTAATTCTTTCCGGCAAGGACTCCCTTTCATAATTCACAATAAAATCTATCTCTAATGGGGGGTGATGGGCATCAGCCGGCAGGATGATCTCCGCGGCTGTGGAAACATTAAGACCATCAATATCTGTAAATATTAAGTCCAGTAATCGGTTTAAACTGTTACGTACCAGATTACACTGAACCAAACCAAGGAACGAGGACATGTTTTTAATTTCGGCGGTACACTCATCATCTATCACCGCATTGGCCTCACACTCACACCATTTGGCACCCGGCAAATTGTAGTCCCCAGCAACCAAGATTTTAGCGTCTGGATATTTAAAACGGATTCTTTCCATATCTTTACAATGATTGGAGTAGGATTCAGAGTCTGAACCTGGCGGAATATATACGCAAGCCACAATTAAAATTCCAATCGGGAGAATGATTTTAACAAATATTTGCTCCAATGAAGTGTTCAGACATTTTATTATACAGGACCTGAACCTTTTGGCAACGCAGATCATAACACCTCCTCCCCTGGACTTGCCACTATCTTTACGATCACGATCTCTCCTATACACACAGTAACGGTCAAAACCAAGCTCTCCGTCACGCACACCTTCATTCAACCAGGTTTCTGTAAAAAACAATATATCATATGAAGTTAAAGATGCACTAATAGATAATTCAGATAGTTTTGTGTTTACTCCACGGACGTTCTGATAGTAGGCAGTTGCGCCGATTCTCCTGGTAAGTTTTTTCGGAGCTTTACAATCTTTGGAATTGAATCGAAAAATTTCACCGTCAGCTCCTCCTCACCAGCCATTCGCCTCTCCTCGACTTCATTCCATAGACCCCGTAGATGTTCCCTCTGTGAGAGAGTCAGATCAGCTTTAGCTCGCACACCATCGCCAAGAAGCCTATTATTACGCAGCACATATCTGGCCTCCGAAGAATCAGCAAAGGAAACTTTAACAGGCCTTACTTTGTCAGCCGCCACTCTTCCAACTCTGGATACCTTGATACAATCCGTTTTGACTTCATCGAACTTACTGACGATATTCATGACAGTGTTGCGGTCATCATTCAGTCGCTGCACCTGGGTAGAGGCCGCGCTTTCTGGAATATTCATCAACATTACATTCTTAGATTTTTCACGTCGTTCCTCGAGTTCGCTAATCGCATCGATTATCAGGACAACATCTGCCATCTCACCAACACCCACATCTCTGCGGCACTCCAAGGAGTGTCATTGAACTTCATATTCTCTGAAATCAGATGCAAATTTAACTGTTACTCTGTGGCCATTCAAGAGCCAGAAACAAGCCAGATCCTCTGCAGAGTTACTTCCATTTTTCTCTTTCCTAGTACACCTCTTTCAGTTTATTCATGTCTTCTTTTACATTTCCATCTTTTACGTTCACTCTGTATTTCACATTCTTTCACAATTTCAGCAACTTGATACAGCTATACTCTTCTCGTTTTTCATTTCCCCTCTTTTCTTTTACATTTCTTTATACATGCACTTTACGTCAGTATTTCATCATCCATTATTTCAACAAGTCCAAAACCATCTTTTCACATTATCTGGTACCGTTACGTTCACATCCCGTTGATTCCAGTACTCCAAGTATAAAACATTGCGTAAATTCCCCCCGACCGCGTAAATAAAAAAAAATGCATAGAAACTAAAACTCTCACTAACGGTGCAGTTGTATCTGCCATACATTTATCTTTTTACTCGATCGAGGGGAGTTGACGGAATGTTTTTTACTCGGGGTACTAGACAGGGATGGAGTGGAGCAACTGCATTTGAAATCAACAACTTAGATTAGACATTAATGATGCCATCACTTCTCAGGAAGCAGATGCACTTCATGACTCTGAATAAATTACATTAGAAGTTCTTTAACAACTTCCATATAAGGAACAATCATTGTTTGTCCGTTACATCAAGGCTAAGTAAACGGTGAATTATCAGATCACGGCAATTAAAATCATCTTCCATACCTGTCATCTGATGATCTGAGGCAAATATTAACAGAGTCATACTTATTCCTTGACTTATAGGTTGGTATGAGGCTGACCACCCATACTGTAAAAAATGATTCACTTTGCCAATGTCACCCCTGTTTCAGGGAATGTCGGCAAGAGTTGCAGGGCTTATGTTCATTTGAGGTTTGGATTTTATTTGTAAGTACACAATCAGCATTTGTAAGCACGAACTACACGTGCTTGTTTGTGGGCATACATCTGAGAGCTTTGAATGAATATATCCTTGCAACTTAGATTATAGATTATAGATACAACACGAGTGAATAAAAAAATACGAAGTCCAGTATCGATGATGATAATCTAATCTAATCTAATCTAAGCTGCAAAGATATATATCATTTAAGATTTATATTTAATGCATTTCCACAAGCAGACATGTATAATTTCGCGCTAACACATGCCGCATGTGGAACTAAAATATAAAAACCCAATCTCAAATGAACATAAGCCCTGCAACTCTTGCCGTCCTTCCCTGAAACAGGGCTAACATTGGCAAAGTGAACCATTTTAACAGTTTGGGTAGTCAGCCGCATCTATAATCTAAGTTGCAAGGATATATTCATTCAAAGCTCTCAGATGTATGCCCACAAACAAACACGTGTAGTTCGCGCTTACAAACTTCAAGTGAATGTAAGGCTGATTTGATATATGTAATTCTGTTTTTATCTCTTATTGTTTGGTGTCATTACGGTTATCATGATTATTTTAATAGGTTTTTATATTTTATATTGTGTGTTTGAAAATAAATTATATTCTTTTTTTTTATTTTAATACTTATATTTAATGTCAACATTGTATGAAAAAATATCTTACTGTCATTAGTATTTATATTCTTTTTTTATATTCTTTTTATTTTTAATACTTATATTTAATGTCAACATTGTAATTGGGAAGGTACAACATCAATTGTATATATTTTTATTAATGTTTTATATATTTTAATGTATTTTCCTGTTTTGTTGAATAAATTATTTAAAAAAAAAAAAAAAAAAAAAAAAAAAACAAACGCTGGTTGTGTACTTACAAATAAAATCCAAACCTCAAATGAACATAAGCCCTGCTACTCTTGCCAACATTCCCTGAAACAGGGGTGACATTGGCAAAGTGAACCATTTTTTACAGTATGGGTGGTCAACCTCGTACCAACCTATAAGTCAAGGAATACGAGTATTAAATAACATTTAAGTATAAAGAAAAAAAAAAAAAAAAAAAAAAAAACAACAACAACAAAACCTTAAAAATATGGAATAAGGATGAAATGAAAGAAGTATGCAAGGACAGGAAGAAGTGGCGGCTAATCTGCAATGCTGACTTGTAATGTTGGTTTATTAGCTTGCTACATTTTTTTGCATAAAACATTTTTGACTTTTTTTGTATAGATTTATTTTTAAGGTTTTGTTGTTTTCTTATACTTAAATGTTATTAAATACTCGTATTCCTTGACTTATAGGTTGGTACGAGGTTGACCACCCATACTGTAAAAAATGGTTCACTTTGCCAATGTCACCCCTGTTTCAGGGAATGTCGGCAAGAGTTGCAGGGCTTATGTTCATTTGAGATTATAGATTAGATTATAGACCTTACAGAAGACTTTTCCTGGTATACTGAGTAGACTGATTGGTCTGAAGTTCTGACAGTCTTTTTTGTCCCCTTTACCTTTGTAAATGGGAACAATGACTGCCTTCCTCCAATCCATCGGTACTACTGATGCATTCACACAAAGCTTACATAATTCGTACATCCAATCTATCACACATTCACCTCCTGCTTTCAACATTTCACCATTTATACCATCAAACCCAGCAGACTTCCCATTCTTCAGACGTGAAATAGACACTTTCATTTCTTCTTTCAAAATATTCAATTCATTCTCTTCATCTATCTGTTCATAAATTCTTCTTTCACCCTGACCAAAAATTTCTTGAAAATAGTTCTTCCATCTCTTGCATACTTCTTCATTCTCCCATACCATCTCACCGGCAGCACTTTTGACTCCTGGAGTGGTCAATGCAGAAGATTTATTTCTATCCGCATTGATCCACCTCCAAAATTCCTTCTTACTGTCGGTGAAACTTCTGTTAATCCTTCATCAATCTTTCTTTGTTCATTCATCTTGCTTTCATAAATTATAGTCTTCGCCATTCTCTTAGCTATCTTATATTCGTCTTCTAGCTTTCTATCATTTCTATCATTCAGCTTACCAACCCATAAGTCAAGGAACAATGATACGTGCAAAAAAACGCACTTATGTAGCTGCATCTAAAGTGTGATTTCGTACCGCGTTCCCCGATGTTTTAAGTGAACCTATTTATTTTTGCAACTAAAGGGGCTGGTTTCACGCCAGCAACTTCAGTTGAAGTAGGGGTTTCCCAGCTCCTGAGGGGGTTGATAATTATTTCTTGTGAAGGCTGAGTAAACCTTGTCAGTATTTTATTTTGGGTTTGAAATAAACACCGAAGGGGAAATAATTGACACTGACACTATTTGTATGATTTGAGCCCGAGCTCTCGGCATGGAATGCAAGCACTCTGGTAAATGAGCCATCGACCGGACATATAAACGCAAACGCAACTAACATATTCATGGGATAATAAAGTTTTCAATTGATCTTTCTAATATCTTTATTCTGTAATCTAAACTGCAATTATACATTAACATATCAGATTCATGTTAAAAGCACGCTCACAAGAGGTAAGTTCGCGATTACATATGCCGCATGTGAACTTACTAAATAGAAACTCAAATCTAAAAAGCCCTGGGACTCCTTAAGACGTCAGCAATTTGTTCCACCAAAGGTCTCTGATGCTCAATCTTTTCTTTTAAATAGATCGCTTCCAAAAAAAAAATAGATAACAAAAAATGTATATAGATCACGTATTACATTGAATATTAGATTGTTATTATACTACATGCTTAGGGTGTTTTATAAAAAAACGTCATCTTGACATTTCGGCAAGTTTGACAATATCATACACGTCCGCCATATTTGTTCAGTGTTGCCATAATGAGAAAAATAATTTATTTTGCATTTCCTGAAACTCTAAAAAATATATCGAGTATGACCAACATATCGACGCATATGCCAAATATATCTGGTACCTACGTATATATTATATAAACTATTTCCTTGATTCTTTAGTCTATAATGACAGCGTTTTACTGGCACAGTGTGCGGAGCTTGAACTATCTAGAATAGCGTATAAAGTAAAAACAATAAATAATACAGAAAATGAGCAGAGCTCCGAAGAAGTTACCCACAGAGGAGACGAAACGTCAGCTGAAGAAGTAGCAAGAAAGAAGAAAAAGAAAAAAGAAGCAAAAAGATGGACCACGGTCAAAACCCGGAATTACAAAATCAAGCATTGAAGAATATAGTTTGTAAAAATGTTGTTACGTTTTTACTGGGTTTTTTTTAAATTAAACTGCAATTATTTATTTTAACAAACTTTATTTTACACAATTTGGTTCACAATTTACAACGATCGATTGCTAGCTCTGGCTTTCGAACTTCACGGCTGAATGTTTAATGAACACTCTGGTGCTGCCCCATCGCAGTCCTCTTATATAGGTGCAACAGAGATCTTTCTTGCATATTCCAGATTATTCTTCGATCTCTCGCTCACACTAGAACGTCATTCTACGCACTACCAACATCATGGACCCGCACTATCGTACATTATATCTAAAGGCGCGCGTAGGTACTTCGAAGTTTGTAGTTCGTAACACTATCATCATCATACTAGTGCCAGACTGCTATGTATGCATGCACAGTCTCACAGTTGTACAAGTTCGTAACAATATAAATATATAAATACACAGGTCTATAAATAAACTCAGCTGACAATTTTATGTTGTCGCGCTGTAATAATTTAAAAAATATATTGCCATAGACAAAAAAAAAACACGTCATTTTTTTCTCCGTTACGTTTTAAGTAACAAATCCCACATGCAAAAAATATATTATATCAACAATAAATAAAGTCGTATTATATGAAAATGTCACGAGTGCATTTGTCCCCAAATTGGGGTCATAAATTATTTGACATTACATGTGGGTGCTGATGTAGTGGAAATCTGCGAAATATCCAAAAGGGCTCGTAATCAAAAAAGGTCGTAGGTTTGAATCCCGACGAAGCAAAAAACCTTTCGAATATTCTCGATGCCATGCTAAAAAATCATCTGCCTTTACCAAAGACATATCAGCAGAGATCTACGAGTATACAGCCTTACAGCGACTGGGTCTTACTTGAGAATTGGCGCTTTTTACAGGGGGAATGTTGAGAGAGGAGTTTATTGGAAATAAGGATGCAATGATCTTGCAACAAGTAGGTATTTTTTGAGAAAGTGGCGCTTTGTAAGTACGTATAGAGAGGACCAATCTTTCAGCGGGCTCTTGAGGTGTGATTGATACAAAAATAGCATTCACCGTATAAATGATTTTTATATTGATTTCATTTTGAGTAAAAGAAAAATATGCGTGAAGAGAGTGATGAATGTCGAGAAGATGAAAAAAGTGTTCAAGGACAGAAGTCGCGACGCATCTCTGGAGGCACTGGCCCCCCCCTAGCGGCATGGTGGCTGACTACAGTAACAGTAACACATGTCAGACTCACCTACGGTTTTAAAACAAAATAAATTATATGTTAGGCGAATAATATCCTTGAACTTTATTTTTTTTGACAGCAAAGTATTTATTTGTTTATTCATGAATACCGCTACATTGTTTAATAACAAAATACTGTACTGTTTTTTCTTCTGATTAAATTTGTACACCATAATATTTAGAAAATGGTTAGTAGACCGAAATATTTTTTAACGTAATAGAGATATAAATCAGAATGAACTGTACACGTGTTATGTTGTTGTTTTTTTTTAATATTTATGAAATCATCTTATCACACAACTATTTTAGTTTTTTAGTCTCACTTAAAAAGATGTACAACTATTTAAGATTCACCATTCATGCATGCTTATAAGCAAACATGCGCAAGTTCGCGCTCACACATGCTGCATGCGTATTTGTAAAAGGAAACCCACACTTTGAAAAGAGAGCGCTGTAATTCTAGCCGTTTTTCCTTGAAACAGCAGTGGCAGAGCATTTTTCATACTAGGATAAATGCAAGTATTATACTTAGATACCCATTATTTTTGTTAATTATTTCTTTAAAAGTATTGTATATACAATATACATATTACTAGCAAGGCACAAAATAACTTGGTGAATTGTATTCTTCTTCACGATATTCCTTTATTTATGAAAAAGATACCCTCTCTCTTAATTTATTGAAACTTCAGCATAAAATTTAAACAAAAAAAATGTGCATTTTTTTTTTTTTACATGGTTTTATTTTAGATAAACATCGCATTTTCATCTTATCGAATTACTAATAAATTATGGGATTTATTTCAAATCGCATGACCTAGAGATCCTCGTTCTGTCGGGTCGTTATTCGAACAATGACCCACGCAAGCCTAAGCAAGACATTAATTTACCATACACGCGCACAGCCAGCCTACCCAACAAACATCCATGGATGTATAATGAGTATCAAACCATAATTTTATAATTAAAGTTTGCATGTAGGCACATCACTTACATCCTTGTCTATTATTGTATGTTGTAGTGATGTGTAAAATTAATTGATTATTCTAACCTGAGATGTTCGAATGTTAGAATAAATATTCAAAATAGAACGGTCATGAATCTTGGGATATTTTTTTCGAAATTTACGCGATGAGCTGTTATTCTCGATAGTTTTAAAAACTTCATAGTTCTATCTTTGCCACACAATTTTATGTGTTGCCATTTTAAAAAATATGAGAGAGTAAGAGAGTAAGTGAAGATAGTGAAGAGAATCAATGATTACATTGATTCTTTTCACTATCCATTAGGATAAAAAGAATGTGACGTTACCCAACCAGGTTACTAAGGGGGAAACTGAAGTAATATATCGCACGCTTAATCATAAAGAGCAATAACTGAAAAAATAAGAATGTTGGGAAATCACGTTTGAAGTTCAGACAACCAGTACAACGTCAACTTGTTTGGGATGAAAAAGGCGACCGATGTTTTATCTCGGTCATATTCGTCCAAATTGAACGGCTGTCGCATTCTACCTATTCTTCTTGTATTGTTTTTGCGTTTTATTACAGAATCTCGATTTTCCCAATTTTTGAGTTATTGCTCTTTATTATTAAACGTGCGATATAGTTTGCCATTGCGCTGCCTTAGTTCTTGTTTATCGTATACGCCATTGAGAAAATCTTACATGAGCAATGTTTGCATGTGTACTAGACCAATGTGTCTTATGAAAAGAAGAAATTTATTTAAAAAATATTTAAAAGAACTCTTACATCATCGAGTTTTACGGTTTTTCTTAGGTCACATTGTGTAGAATTTGATTCATAAGACAACTGCATGAAAAAGTCATATTTGACAAGATTGGCGTATACGATAAACAAGAACTGGGGGAGCGAATTTGGTTGCCAAAAATCCTAGTCTTGTAGACCTGTGAGGTTTGTCAAATTTTCTAATCTTCAAATTTATCGCTTTGTTCCGACTCCAATCTCTAAAATAACATTCACAGAAGTGCGCACACAAAAAAAAAACAATGAAAGATCAAATCTTTTTTTTTTCATGAATAACTTCAAAAAATGTTAATGAAACGAAATTTAGCGTAGTTGAGTATTAAAATAAAATCGAATCTCATTTTGATTTCTTAAATTCGAATATATTTTCGAATATTCTTGTTGATAATCCACTCTGTAATTGTTGGGTTTATAACTTGCACTTGTTGGAGATGTGGCCGGGGTCGCAGTTGAAGGTAAACCGGCGCCCATACATGAGATGCATGGAATAATAAAGCCATCAACCGATTATTCGAATATGCATAATATTATATTCGACTGCAAAAAGGTAATATTTTGATCCTTTATACATAGTATTTATGAAAATAATTTATGCATATTGCATAGTACCTTCTCCCATCATCATCATCTTAACATCTAGTGGTTAACACATACTAAGGCTCGGAATTGGAAGATAGAGGGTTTAATTCCAAATGTAAATAACACTCAGTCAATCAGGTATTACCCTTTCAAAGTCAGAAAGCTTGGGTTTTGTTCCCCACCAAGGTTGTCAGGAATAGTTTTCCCTTTTCAGTGTTTATTTCAGATGTAAAATCACAGTAACGGCAAGGCTTACTCAGCCTTCATAGCAAACAGAAAATCAAACCTAAGTTCTTTAGCAAACATTTAACCAATCTTTAGTGCTTAGCAACCCTGCCAAGTGGCATTCAATTTGCCCACGATTTCAATCTGCAGAGTTTTTTTTGCATACAAGCGCATAGATTGTTGTTTTTGTACAAAACCTATTATTTTGAATTTGTACCTATACTTATGTGTATTGAACGCAATCAATGTATTACGACTCAGTGATTGACTGGTAACCCTGACTTTCCAATAAAACGACATTTTTACACAAGAGTGGTTGAACTTGTAAGGCAACAAGCTTACAACAGAAAATGAAGTTTGCTATCTACGAGTATCATATCACATCGTAGCGTATAGTTTATCGGTACAAGGTGGGTTTAAAAAGGTGTGCACACTTAACAGTTTCAGTTGATTACCATTTGTCTCTCTTAAAAAACTGTCGCTAGTCTGTTAACTTATTGGCTGCCACAAAATGCCCCACGCCACGTCATAATAACAAAGATCAGCTGTTTCCCGTTTTGCCCAGGAGCTGCGTGCGGTGTTGCTGCGGCGAACTATGATTGTGGGATAAGCAGGCAATCAGCGATCACCATCGCGCTTCATTGATTTCTCATTTTTTTAAATCACCTTTATTTGGTATCATCATCATACCTAAATTTTTTAACAAATGTAATTTACTAAATTAAAGCCGTAAACTTAGTTGAGAGTTCAGTTTTCCGGACGATAGATCAGCGTTTAGCCTTTTAGTTTGCTAAACTTAAGAGAAAGATGTCGATTTTCACCAAGAAAGCCAAACACAATTTCCCGTTTCTGTGTTTTCTTCTGAGCCGAATTAAATTACCGACAAGCCTTACTCAGCCTTCACAAAAAATATCAACCTACTCCCTCCAGGACAGGAAACTTCAGCTTCACGTGAAGTGTTTGACCTTCCAAACGTTGTGCCTCCAACTCCTCTTGTTCCCTGCAGCAGTCCTTCAATTCACTACCTGAAGAAGCTATGTGGCGTCTCTCTTTATCTTGAACTTGGGCTTCCCCACCATTCACATTTCACCTGGGCATCTATTCAGAAGTGGGTTTGGGCGACAATCAGGCATTGTCTACACATACCTGGCCTTTTCTCATCTCGATTTTCTTCATTGAAAATGTTTTGAAGGAGTAAGGTGACTTTCCTGGACTCCATGTCCCTGGACAAGGTGGCTGAAGTGACTGTCCCCACCAAGTGTTACTCAGCCTCCCTGCACCCTGATACACAAGTGTTTGTCCTAATGTGAGGATCTCAAGGTCATAGCCCAATATTTTAAGTGTACTGCATACCTAACGCGTTGTTTCCTTTTGTTTCAGTAATCGACTGCTATGCTCGCTATCGCTATGCTTGCTGTTGGCCTGTGTAGCAACCTGCCTGAGGTCCCGGGACTTTCCGTTCCGGGAGTATGCAGCCTCAGCGGCTCCAGCAGACCTCAGGAGAACAGTAGTCACAGCTCTGCAGGCTGAGAGGAGACCTACCAACAGGTGAGAACGCATTCTAACAAATGATTTTAGGGTTTGGGGGTGTAACGAAAGTCCAGTTGA
The DNA here is from genome assembly GCA_951799405.1 of Agapetus fuscipes. Classification (NCBI taxonomy): domain Eukaryota; kingdom Metazoa; phylum Arthropoda; class Insecta; order Trichoptera; family Glossosomatidae; genus Agapetus; species Agapetus fuscipes. The sequence continues at coordinate 16,652,143 of OX637334.1, forward strand.
TAACTCAGATGGTAGAGTCCGGTCGATAGCTTTGTTTGAAGAACACTTGCGTTCAAAGCCTGAGAGCTAAGGTTTGACCCCCACGAAGGGTATCAGAAGCGATTTTCCATGTTTCTTTTTTAAATTTGCAATGCTTATTCAGTTTTCACAAGAATGAGAACCTGCATCCTCGGGAGTAAGGAAGTCCCACTTCAATCGAAATGGTTGGCGTGAGATTAGCCCCTTTACCTGTGAAAACCAAACAAATCCACTACCCACATACATATGACTCATTCGAGGACAAAACGGTGAGGTGTAAATAGTACAAGCTATATAGATTAATTTTCTTGTTTCACGTGAAACGCAGTGGCGCTTCATTGTAATTGTTCAGAATATTAAAAATATTTAGAAATAAAATATCTTTATTCCACTCATGTTACGTACATACATTATCTGAATTTGTGTACGAATTAAACTTACCTATAAGTTACTTAGGTAACTTAAAAATGAAGTTTACCCGTATCCGACATTAAACAAACTGTTATAGGAGAACTTACACTATTTTGGACGTTTAGTTGGCGTCGTAGTCAAAATTTTGAAAGTTCAATTAATTTTGTAATTTAATGTGTCTAGATTTTTTTTTTATGAAGAAGATGTGACATTGTTGTTGTTTGCGCTGCAGGAGTCCCGCGTCCTGCGCGGAGGGCTCCGGAGGCCCGCCCTGCCCGCCCAGCAAGTACCGCAGCCCCACGGGGGAGTGCAACAACGTGCGCCACCGCTCCTGGGCCAACAGGGGGGACGTCTTCCTCAGGATGCTCCAGCCAGATTACGCTGATGGTGAGGAACACCAAATAATAATAATATTAGGATGATTTATTTGGTGAGCGCTGTTTTTGTGTGTATCACACCTCAAGAGCCCTCTGCGAGCTTGGTCATCGCTGTAGAAAGCGCCAATTCTCAAGCAAGACCCAGTTGTTGTAAGGTTAGATGGACCTTTCAGTGACCAGTCTTTGATAAAGGTTTTATGTATTTTTCAACCCAGAGAAAGGCACATTAGAAAATATAAATGGTATATTTTTATGTTCCGCCGGGATTTGAATCCACAACCTTCCATTTACGAGTCCGAAGTGTTGCCACTGGACTACGACCTGGTCCAAGAAATGCCAACAACACGCGATCTCCCATCCAAGTAGCATCCGCGCCCAATGTTGCTTAACTTCGGTGATCTGATGAGAACCGGTGCTTTTAACATGGTATCGTCGTTGACTAAAATCACATTCAACATTATAGTCTAGAGCAGAGGTTATCAACCTTTTGGTAGGTACTCTAGAGCACATTCTAAAATATCGGTAGGGTGGCGGGCACCATGGGAGTACCTAGGAGAGAGCAGGGGTACCTACTGATTTCGGAGTATCAAAATATTATAATCTAGCAAATTGGGTGTCAATACATTGTACTATTAATTAATTTATTTAGCATACAAAGTATTAGAAACATTTAACATGAATAAAAATATACATTTATTTTATTGAATCGGTTTTTAGTTACCTGTATGTTAAGGATTTTTTTAATACCGGCCTATAGATGAATATACAATTATTATCTGATATAAAACACGACTTCAGCTCAACAATATTAACATTACCTACAGACTATATTTCAAATTATAGTAATTTGTCGAATTTTGCGCTTTAATCTCTGAACATATTATATCCACAACTTAAATTCTCTTATAACAACGATTACACCTTATTCCATCTCGTTTCCAAGAAATAATTGAGTTAAAAAATGTACGTTCTCACATTTAGGTAATATGTATGTTGCTAAGTATAAATATTGTTATAAATTTAAATAAAATAATCATTTTACACCTGAAGATGGGAGGTACCTACTGCTTATCCCAAAACTGGGTATGTACAAAATAAAATCAAAAAGTGACTTTAACCAAATTGAATTTTATTTAAATTTATAAATATGAACTTTTCGCATAGTTACTGCCAAAAACTAGATAATATAACTATTTTTAGTGTATTGAGTCTTGCTACCAGTGGCAGCTTAGTGATCAACGCTACGGACTCTTAACCGGAAGGTAGTGGGTTCAATTAAAACATTTATATTGTTGCGAACTAGAAATACGTGCGCTTATACACACATACATCAAAGTGACACACGTGAGACGGAACCGACTGGAAGTGGTTGTGATTGTGTGTACATAATGTTCTGGTAGTGGAATGATCTAATAATTGCGAGAAATACCTCTCTGGTTCATTATAAAAGAGATAAAATTGGTACAAACGGGGAGTCACAAGAGAAAAATTTGCTTAGTAATACATATAACCAATGACTGTCAAGTTGTGTAATAAATTGAAAATTGTGAAAAATTAATTCTTTAAAATAAATTCTGGCATGTTAATTAAAATTAGAATCCAGCAGAAAACCTAACAATAATAGACCGGTGACCAATGATTGCCCATCCTCAGAGTAAAACATTTTTGCTTGAGCATAAGCGATTTCCCGGTAAACATAGAACACCTCTTGGCACTTAATTCCTCTAAAATTTATAGTCTTTTGTTTAAATCAATTCTTAAAAATTGTATAAAAATCTAAAATCAACACAAATATTTTAAAAATTAATTCTTAAACATTCCTGCAACTAACAGATGAATCCACGGCTGTAACATCCTTCAGGGTGAGATGCCAAAAAAAAAAAAGAAGCGATTTCTATAATGACCAAGTTTGAAGAGGGTGTGGCTTAGGTTAATTAAGGTGCGTGTTATATTGAACAGCACCCACCAAATAAATCAGATTGTTATTTATTTATTTTATACGGGTATTGCCAACCCAAAAGTACAATGAAATTTAACAATCGAAAACCTGGAATTTAGTTTTGATTTATTAGAAGTGGGTTTATACCAAATCCTGGAGAGTGGAGACTATAAATTTTCCTGCAAAAAATCTTGGAAGATAAAATGTTAAAATAAAATTGTAAATGAATGTGATACCTACTTACTAAAAAAAAAATCATGAACCTTTAAATGTGTCAATATAAGTGAGTAAATAAAAATTTATACCCACGTTTCATAAAAAATATACTTCATTTTGTAAAGAACAACTTTAAAGGTTAAAGTATTTGGTAGATATTTTTACTAAATTCAGCAAGCTTAGGAATAAGGATTTATCAATCAATATCCGATTACAATTCCAATCCATACGCGAACCATTTTTTACTGTATGGGTAGGTATTGGGTAGTCAATCTTAAACGAACCCATCAATAAATCGAAATAGATTTTTATTAGTGTACGAGTATGGTATTTTTTTTTTTACTAATTGACAGCTGACAGAATCTTAGATAATATATATTGAAACATCACTGCTAAAGAGGTTCACCTAGCGCTCACAAAAAACTGTAACCTGTTCATACTGCAACTGTTACTAGGCGGACGCAAAACGACCTTGCGGCAGATCGTGCTAATTTAGTTATTCGTCATAAAAGTATTTTGTTTACCCATTAGTGAATTCTGTGTTTCATCCATTTATGTAGAAACATTTTCTTCTTATTTCATTGATTGTTGAGGAACAAACTTTTAAGAAATTGTTCATGTTAACACCCTCAAACCCTTACTCAATGACTCCTCCAACTATTCAAACTTGACCTTGGTCTTCCTTAACCTTCGTTCGACTTGGATTATTAAGTAATAATTACACCACCTGACGATGCAAACAGTATGATACTGAAACCGATGGTGGTAATTAAATTTTACTTCAAAATAATCCTTGGGTTTGGTTTATAGCTCGGATGGTAGAATGCTTTCGTTACATACCATAAGGCTGAGGTTTGATCGCCACCAAGAGTGTCAGAAACGATTTCCCGTGTCAGTGTTCATTTCAAACCCAAAATAAAAAAATAAGTCTACCTCAGCCTTCACTAGAAATGAGAACCAGTCCCTTCGGGGACTGGGAAACGCAAGTCAGTTTATAACATAATGCATGCCACCCGTTTGGTTGAATGATTAAAACATCTGTAATATTCCTTTCTTATTTGTTTCAGGTGTATCGCAGCCTCGCGTCTCATCATCCAGCCACGCCCTTCCCTCCCCTTCTCTTGTATCCTCAACTCTTCAGAAGTCTTCTCCCTCCCAGGACCACCAGTACGTCAGCACCCTCCTGGCAGCGTGGGGCAGGCTCCTGCAGCATGATCTAGTCAACGTGCTCAGCCCTGATCTAGTCAAGGTTAGACAAAACGCAACCCTCAATATTCATCTGTTTGTTTGTTATTATTACGGACTTATGAGCCCGATTGCGTGGCTTGCTTATGTGTATGTGCCCGCCTCTAGTATAGCCTACTGTGAGTTTGAATGTGTGCATATGCCCAGGCACGTTGATGGTAACTAGAATAATATGGAACAATATAAAAGTGTGTAGAAGGGTCCGTAATATGCGAGAGGCGTCCGTTTAGACGCTATATATTTGGACCGCTATTGTGTGAGAGACCAGAGTCGGTTAAAACATTGCGCCGTGAAGTCGATAAGCAAGAGCTCAGTTGCAAGAGATCAGTACATTGTGTAAAATAAATCTTATAAACTGCAGTTTGATTGAAAGAACCCAACTAAAATCGTAGCATTATATTCCAAATTTTGTAGGTATAATTAAAATACTTTAAGGATCCAATTTTGATAGTACCTACGCCTAGCAGTAGGTAGTAGCTTTTAATGGCTAAATTCATAATATGACGAGTCCGGTCGATAGCTCAGTTGGTAGAGTACTTGCATTCCATGCCGTGAGCTCGGGTTCGAATCCCACCGAGGGTGTCAGAAATGATTTTCCGTTTCGGCGTTTATTTCAAATCCCAAAATAAAATACCGGCAAGGTTTACTCAGCCTTAACAATAAATGAGTACCAGCCTCCTCGGTAGCTGGAAAACTCCCACTTCAACTGAAGTGGTTGGCGTAAGGCCGGCCCCCTTACCTGTAAAAATAAATAGGTTCAACTTGCCACATGCTATCCCTTCGGGGATAACGCGGCAAGAAGTTATACTATATGTGTAGCTTAGTTGCGTTGCGTATCCAAGTTTTCATTGTGTGCATAGCTTCTAATAATAATATCACAAATTGTATATTTTGTTTTGATAAGCAGCTGATTCTGACATTTCCCGACCGCCATTTTATGTTGTTCCGGAAGTCAACCTTGCCACACGCATAAATTTCAAAATAATCATTCCTTGTTTGTACCTACCAGTTATTATTTTACGTTATGCAATTATATTTTTGTTTAGGCAATGGAGGCCAAAAGCTTGATTGATGAACGAAATAAATCAATTAAAAAGCTGCCACATACATTTTTAAGCTGTATTTCATAATATAAAATTTATTGATTATTGTTTGTTTTGTGTAGAAGCATTAAATTCGTAAAAATTTAGAGCTACCACTTATAACAATATATTGTGCAGGAATAATCTGACCATCACCACAAAAATGGTGGGTAGGGGCATAGGGGCACACTCTTGTCTTGGAGAAGTAAATAATCAAAATAATAATAATAATAAAAGGCGCAAAAACCTCCTCGGTCAAAGGCACAGGATGTGGAAAGAAACGGGAAACTACCACATTAAAGGCCCAAGTGGCCTCCCATGTACCAATGTTCACGTGTGATGTTCCTCCTACAGTCCTTTTAGGTGCAACATTTTAAGGATTGCTTTGAATATAGTGCGATAGGAGCGTGAAAACATTGCGCTATTCATTATAGAGGTGTGAATTTTTGCACAAGTGTAGCATACGAGTAGAGCTTTTAAAAATAAAGTTTTTGCGTTACATTTTTTTAATCTAGCCTTTTACAGCAATGGTGGTCATTCAAAGTTGGGATTTTTTTTACACTAATAATAATAGGATGATTTATTTGGTGAGCACTGTTTTTGAGTGAATAATAACTCTTATCATTAATATCGCAATAAGGTTGAAACATTTTTGAATCTAGAACTTTTTCCCGGCGAGAAAACGTCAGTCGTGTTTGGGACTGCTGCCCTTAGCAACCAATAACAAATATTTGTATGCATTTTGCCTAGCAATCCGGACGGGTGACGACATGATTTTATCTATGTCAATTCACGTGCGGACCTTATTTTACCATTTTTGGCATGCTCCTCTCGCACTCATAGGGAGGAATGAAGAAAAAGATGAACGAACATTTCTTCAAACCAATTCTAGGGTTTAAACAGAAGAAAAATAATGTCTTAAAAGGGTGCATTCTTTAAATTGTCATTGAAATTTCCAAGATTGGTAGGTTGGTATGGCGCCGACCAGCCATTTGTGAATCAATTTTGTACAATTGATTCACATTTTTTCCAACGATACCCCTTTTTCAGGGAAAGGTTGTAAGAGTTGCAGGGCTTATTGAGGTTTTACTTTTTTATTATGTAGGTATTGTGAATTTGATCATGTGTAGGTATCTACTTGTAGATAATAAATATTATGAATCTGAAGTGTTGATAGATTTTTGCAGCTTTAATTGTAAATTATAGATGTGTAGATCCTTCAAGTAACTTTTGATTATCTTCATTAAAGTTCAATTATATCCAATTCTTAAAATGCAGACAATATTTTGTAATTTCCACAACAATAATAATCTTTAGCACCATCCATTATTCTGCCTTAAATGCCAACATCTTCATTAACAAGAACAGCATTTAAATCTAAAAACACCTAACTTATGAGATGAAATTTTTTAAATATATTCAGGAAATCCGGTTGAATGTTATTTTTTTGCTATGCGGAAGTGTGAAAAAATTTGCAAAGCCTTCGAGTTGTATTTAAAACAAATGTGCACGGAATGAAAGTGTTTTTTACGTATCATGTGATGAAATAATGTGCTGTGAGGCTATTATACAATTGAGATAACAAGTATTACGAAAGCGTAATCTGTAATCTAAGTTGCAAAGATCTTTTTAACATTGTAACGTTGTGGTTGTTTTTTTTAAAAGATGAATTTTTAAAAGACCAGTCCGTAGTTCAGTGGTAACACTTCGGACTGTGAATGGAGGATTGTGGGTTCGAATCCCGGCGAAGCACAACAAATATCCCATTTATTTTTCAAATTTGCTCTTCGCTGGGTTGAAAAATTCATAAACCGGTCACCAAAGGTCCATACAGCCTTACAGCAATTGGGTCTTGCTTGAGAATTGGCGTTTTGTAGTAACGACAACCAAGCTCGTAAAAAGGTCGATAGCTCAATTGGTAGAATGCTTGCATTCCATACCGAGAGCAAGGGTTCGATCTCAAGGTTTAGTCAGCCTTCACAAGAAATAAGAACCAGCCCCCCCCGGGAGTTAGACAGCCCCTACTTCAACTGAAAGTGGTAAGTGTGAGGCCGGCCCCCTTACCCATAAAAATAAATAGGTCCCAAATCGCCACATGCGATGTCTTCGGGGATAACGCAGGCAACAAGTTACACTATATGTGTAGCTTAGTTGCGTTAGTTGCGTTGAATTCAAACTTTATATCGTCGTCAGAGACTGCAACGAGATAATTCAGGCATCTAGAAAGAATGGCCGATGAACAACTAAAAAAATAAGCGTACAAAGAGAATGTCAAAGGTATGCGTAGACGGGAAAGACCAGGGAACGAATAAATTCATCAAATAATCAAGATTGAAAAAGACTGGAATCAGAAGAGTGAGAAAACGAGAAAATGCATAAAGACAGTGATGAATGTCGAGGAAATTAGAAAAGTGTTGAAGAAGTATAGAAGAACAAAGTGGAGACACATTTGCGGAGGTACTGATCACCCCTATCGGAATGGTTTCATACAAAACCGTTTGTATTTTTGTCACATTATATTATTTATTTATTTTTCATCTTTTAATCCTTCCAACAAAACAACGCGATAAGTATCTACATAAGATGTTAATTTTTCCAGTTTTTGGCTTTAATTTGCTGCTACAACTTTTGCCGTACCACCTCTGACCTTTCAGGCGTCTAGCGCCACTCCATATTGGAATTTCAACATGTCTCTAAAACCAGTTTTGGCTTGTCTTGCGACTAACCACCAGACCCTTACTTTCTGCTGTTTTGAAATTTGCCGTTTTTGTAAGAATGTCACTTGCCTCGATAATTATAATTCGTAATTATTATTCTATCATTTTCAGAAAATCACTTTTTTTTAAATACATATGGGAAATGAGCCAAGGAACAAAAATAATAAGATTCATTATACATAGGTAGGTCCTTTTTTGAGTCGCTGAGTTATACTTATAAGTACCTACAATGAAAATAAAATTAATCTAAAATTTTATGTATGATTTTTTTTAAGTCCGCTTTTGGGCCTGCAATAAATATGATTCTTAAATATTTCAATACCTTTGCAACTAAGATTATAGAAAGAAAAACCGCTCACTTACTCTGCTCTATCTTGAATGTTAACCGTTTTGTTGTTTTCTTTCTCCTTAGCCTCTCAAGATGAACGATTGAAGTCTAATATCGCTTAGGTAGTATACACACACACTCAAAATAAAATCGTAAAAATTAAAACCATGTTTTTCTAGAACAGTTATTTTTTATTCATATTAAAAATGAATTGAGATTGAGAATCGAAGAACTTAAGGACGTCGTGGCTCTTAAACGCACGCAATGATTTAATAAAAGCACCATATTTCGAGACGCAGCATCTGAATTAATCATAGCCTTGATGACTGCTGATCTTCGTTAGAAGTGGCACTTAGAGAAGAGAAAGAAAAATGAATCTTCACTCTGAGAATGTGAAAGCTTTAGAAAATTAAACTAATACATGATTGCCTCCGTTGTTTCAGGTCAACTGCTGTTCAACAGCTTCCCCTGCACATCCAGAATGCTACGTCTCCAAGCAGCCATGCCAGCAGTACGTGAGGAGCATCCCAGGAATGGCTTTGGACCTCTGCAAGTTCGGTGAGATAAGCATCTCTCTTAATTCAACTCCGTGTGCCTTGTCGGACCCGAATTGCTTAAGCTTTTTTCATTATAATTTGTATATAGTCCATTTATAAACGTACAAATAACTAATAGATTTTGTAATTATTTGTTCTCTCGGTTTGTACCGCGCTATTATGATTTTTTTAAATGTCGTTATCAAAGGACTGATGATAAAAGGTCTATCCAGCCTTAAAGCATCTGAGCCTTCACAGATAATAATAATGTTATGTTTTTAGGGTTCAAATAGTCTTCAAATTTAAAAAAAACTAGTCTTCTTTAAAGGAGATTTATTTTACACATACATTTATTTTTACAGTTATATTTATTTTTTTACAGTTTTACATTTATTTAGCAATTTAAATTTATTTCACAGATGGTTTGTGTTCACTTATACTGTCTTTTGTGTTTAAAAGTAGAGTGTCGTATGAAGACTGCATGCCGTTTGCGGCTTTTTATACTCCAGCGATAGTAGTTACTAGAAGCCAATTTTGCTGGAACTTTCGAGAAAACGGTCTTCCAAAAGCTTCGAGTACATAATAGTGATGATTGCTAGTTACTTTCTTATAATATCTCTTTACGTCTTTGTTATATGAATTTTTCACCCAGAGAAGAACATACTCGTATTTAAAAATATAAATGTTATTTTTTATGTGCTCCGCCGGGATTCGAACCCACAACCTTCTAATATTTATATTTTTTCCTTTTCGCAGAACACCGTGAGCAGATGAACTTGGCTTCTGGCTTCTTGGATGGCTCAGACCTTTACGGAAGCACAGAGAAGGAACTCCGCTCCATGAGGCTTTATGATGAAGGAAAGGTGGACCTGACAGCTTGCAAAAGGTGGGTGCTCGTTCATTCTGCTTTTAGCTTAGAGTGTATATTTTTACATTTAGCTTAGAGTGAAAATTTACAGGGAGGAAATGTAAGAAATAGTTGATGGATATGAATGAATTGAAAGAGGTATACAAGGAAAGGAAGACGTGGAGACAACTCTGCTACTTACTTCTAGAGGAATGGCGGCAAAGTTACCGGTAATTACTTACATATAATTGCCATTATGTTAGGACAAAAATAATTATTTTATAAAATTAGGAAGGTTGTTTTGTTTTTTGGTTGCATGCATCTAATAATAGCTTATTTACAATATGATGACATCATTTTGTAATGTTTTATTTCCCGTGTGATTCCATACAAATAATAATATGATGCTATTTTTATACAACTAATCGTGCGTTGCATAAAGGTGGACTTCTACAGTTGTGCTTCTAAATATATTTTTTTCATTTAATTACCTTTTTAATTGTGTAATTTATCCCAATGTCACCGAAGAAGGTACATCACGATGTGCGTTAGCAAAATTCATATGAAATAAAAGCAAATTTACAAGATGAAGCAGGGTTATCTAAAAATTCCAACGTTAGGGGCATACTGTACCCTGAGTACGAGTTGCAAAACTTGAGTAGTAAAGTGTACGGAAAGTATTAAAGAGTGGTTTTCCTAAAAATCTGCCGTTTTTGTTTGTTTGAACTTGATTTTCTTCATCACTGTAACTCTATTGCTAAGACCATAAATTGTAAGAAACAAAAACGGCAGATTTTGGGGAAAACCACTCTTTAATACTTTCCGTAAGCTTTACTTTACTCAAGTTTTGCAACTCGTACTAAGGGATCTAAATACTGGGCCGTAGCTTGGAGACCGCCAACCAAGAAGATATACATGTATATATAAAATACTATATATTATATTTTGTGTAATGTTTCACAAGTCATGAAAGAAATTGAAGAAAAAAATATATAAGGTCGGAACGTTTTTGAAATTGGAACTTTTTCTCGGCGAGAAAACGTCAGTCTTGTATGGCTGCCTGCCTTCTACTAATAACAATAACGGAGTATTTGTTTGCATTTTCCCTAGCAACTCGGCCGGATTACGATACGTGCGGACCTCATTAATGCAAAGGAGAATAGACAATATGTAGCAGAAATTCTTAACATACTCTTGAAAATATATAATTTTCTTATAACCTACATTTAAACGTGGCAATTATTTTTCCGAAAAAAATATATAACAGTTTTGCGCTGTTTACGAGTATACCCATGTTGTGTATTAATTGTAAGATTATCTGCTGATTTCTAATTGATATTTTGACACAACCTTTACATTCTTGAAAGCTAGTACATAAAAATAAGATTTCGTAGAGTGTCCTATTCAGTGATTAATTTGTACATGTATATATTTTCTGCATGCTGTGAAGCCGGTTTTAGACGTTGTTGTCATGACAACCGATTATTTATGCACGATCACAATAAAATTTCAGATTATAATAACAATTACATTCACCTAAACCTCAAAATATTGTCAATGTTATTACAAATTCCTATTTTCAAATACCATAACGTCTATTCTTGACGTTATTTACTCTAAGCATGTTTTGTAGAACACATTGATATAAATGATATTTTATTTAGATCGATGGTAAGACACTATTAGTCTTTTCCTGCAGCTCTCTGAGACTCACAGACATTGAGTTCTAGGCCTTCGGGACAGCGTGCCAGCAAATACTGTCTCAGTGGCTCTTTAAGTCCCAAGAGTGTGTTTTCTTCTTCTTATATTTCCTTCATGGTTTCTGTTTTCGACAATCGGTAGAGATCTCACTTCAATAAACAAGATATAAATAGTAATTTGGTGATTGTTTGAAACCCGTTGGCGTTGGTTCTAAGGCCACTATGTTCTTCGGCGTCCTTGAACCACTCAATCTTACCTTGCCAGATACGATGAACTACCTCAACGTTGACGACCACTTGGTTCAATGTTTCTCTATCTCGGACAGGGTTTTGATCTCTGTCCATTCACAAGCTACACTGAATTATGCGAACTATACTAAGACGCCGATGTGGTTCGGTCAATGAAAGTCAGTAGAATGCATTGGTTGGGTCACATTTAGCGCATAAGCCATGAGAGCTTGCAAAAAAGAAATGGTTGTATTGAAGGCCCCAGAGGAGCCCAGGGCAGTGGGAAGACCCAGATCAAGGTGGCTTGTGCAGAGATGTAATTGTTTATCTTGCTGTAGGAATATGGAACTTCTGGAAAAAGACGTTAGATTTGTTGATCACGGAGGCCAAGATCTGCCCCAGGTTATCCCGCCATTGATGATGATGATTCTCTTGATTAATTTGAAAGGTTACTTCATTCTAACCCTTCTACGACCTTCAAGATACAAAATTACATTCTTAACAATAAATCAAATTACTGTGGAAATAAATATTTTTCCAAAGTTCAATAAAATGTTTGTTTTTTGTTGCATCTTATAATGAACCTTACACGAGATGTGAATGGTTTCGCAACGCTTTGCTTTATTGGCCCTTTGTCCTAGAGAATGTTTCACAACATTGTTTAAAAACATAATTATATAATAATACGGCAGGTGTAGCAACAATAGGCAACAAATACTGATTGCATAGAGGTTCATACAAATAGGGTCAACATACTCATAGCTTACGTAATGCAATAATTTTGAATTTTCTTATACTGGGTGGATCAAAAGTCTGGAAGAAGTAGTACTTAAACAACAACAACAACAACAAAAATCGTAAAAATTTCGTTCATTCGTGTCTTCGTAGTCAATGCAGCTTTTTTATCCCATCCAAAAGGTAGTCCTTCGGAAGCTCCTCAAAATGGGACTCATTTTCCACCATTAATTCATCATTTGGGTAAAATGCTTACCGGTGAACCATTTCTTCAGGTTTTGAAACAGAAACAGTCCCTAAGAGCTGGACCTGACGAATACAGTGGCTGAACCAATTCAAAAGTAATTACATACACTTTTGTTTTGCGCAACTGACGATGAATGAGAAAGCGCATTGTCGTCACGGAGAGTTTTTTTTCTTCTTCAAATACGGGTTTTTGTATATTTTTTCCCGTCTTTTTGATCCACCTAGTACACGTACCTACTGATATTCAAGGAGACGAAAATTTGACAGTATTTACATACGTGATAAATTATTGATCTAAGTTGCACAGGTAATTATATTTACATTTTAGGTTCGAACATCATAACCAATATTCTCTTCGCTGGGTGTAAAAAATAATGTACCCACTGCCTTGCCTTTATCAAAGACCAGCGATCAAAGATCCATCCAGCCCTACAATAATTAGGTCTTACTTGAGAGTTTTATTCTTCTTGCTGCTTTGTCTTTGAAGTTTTTTTTTTTAGAACTTAAATATATTTTCATAGGCAGCTTACGTTAAACAGGTACTTACTTTATTCGAAGTGAGGGTTTTCCCTGCTCCAATAATAGTAGATTCTCATTTCTCGAGAAGGCTGAGCTAAACTTACTTTGGTTCGGCATAGAGAAAAAAAACATTTATACTATAAATCATGTCTAACACACTTGGAAAAATTAAATCCTATCCTGTCTTTGAATGCAAGCACTCTACTAACTAAGCTATGGACCGGACATTGATGGGACCGGACAAGGACCGGACCAGTCACTTCATTCTCTTCTTGGTTTTCCCCTTCCACGCTTATACATACGAACAAAAAAACTACTATAATTGAGTATTTGGAAATTTTGTTGCACTACTAAGCTTAATACAGGATCTGAATTTGTTATTCCAAAAACAAAATTAAAAATAATGTAATGATTTATCAAGAATTCCAAACTGATGATTGTTTAATCCGGACTGTCCGAAACACCACACGGATCTTGAATTTCCACTAAATTTAAATTTTGCACAAAAGGTCCGACCTTCAAATTTATAATCGTCTTTCATTGAATTGATTTTTTTCAAATCTTGATCTTATTTACATACATGACCGTAACGTAATGACTACAGACGACTGCTCAACATTCAACATTCATGCACGTTGTTTACACATGGATAACATTCAACAGCAATCGTGCAGTATTGAAATCTGAATGGCATGCAAAGTTGGTGTTTGCAAACGTTGAAATGCTACTTCTTTCCTATGGCATGGAAGGCTCAACCCTAAACTAGTGCCTCAAAAATCCCTGCTGTGGGGTAGTCAAATGCTAAAAATCTCTGGGATGGCTTGTATCTCGAGTTACAAATGATAAAAATATCCAACAAGTATCCTGAATTTTGAATGATTGTCTATAGGACAACGCATCGCCCACAAAACGGATTAGGCCGTAAAAGTAAAAAAAAATAAGTCTGTATCGGTTGTATTTCAGGATATACTTAAATGCATTCCTTTACGAGGTCCGGTTACGTTTTTTTAATCTTTAGCTAAAGTAAAGAGTATCCGTGATCAATTGTATATTGTTTTTACTTTAATGGGCATTCATGTATTTTCTTTGTAAAATCAAACGAATTTTAACTTTAAGTAGATACCTAAATAATCAAGTACCTATTTTTAACCAACACAAGTCACTTTAACATAATGAACGAAGCTGTGAGAAGATTGTTCTTCTTCCACAGTCTTGCTTACTTCAGGAACTGAAGGATACTTGGTAAGATTCTGGTGAATCCTTCGTTGCCTCACTTGGAGGCTATATTTAGGCGTAGTCTAGATGAATACTCCTCGTTCAGTTGTACACTTATTTTCTGATCATGCATCTCATTACTAAGGACCTTGACTCCTGCTGAGTTCCTTACAAGCATCTGATGATCCTACAATATCACATCCTTCACTTATACGCTTCTAGAGCTCCCGTAACAAAGAAGTATGTGGTAACTTTACCTTATCAACACATCAAGTTGGAGATTTACCTTTCACAAACCTCTCAAGGCCATCAAATACTTAACGTGCTATTTGTCCAAAGAACTGAAGGTCAAAAGTCACAGAGTCAAAAGACGATCTAGGACCCCAGCTGCTGCAAAATGGACACATTTGTTTTATTTACCATCATGGGACTGCTAGCATTTCTTTCCAACGCCGCATCTCAGATGCGTCTAAATTCTATCGCTCGGCAGCTCTCAGGGTCCAAGTTTCTGCCCCATATATGTTGATTAATTTGTTTATAGCTAAAATAACATTTCGATGACTTGCCAAAATAATGGAGTCATCAAGTGGAACAAAAATGACCATCGGGCACATGGAACCAATCGATATGTCAAATATTCATTATTACTAATATGGCAAACCGTATGAATACATGGGTATTTTAAAAGCATACAAAGTGAATATAGTTCTCTTAAAGGTGCAACTATAAAAACAGCATAGCAAACGTTCTTATTAATAGTTATTATAGTGAGTGTTTCATCAGCTTATTTACGCATATGCAACCAAGTTTTTGATTTGTTGGGAGAAGTCACACTGATTGGAGTTTGGTGCAACAGGCACTAAGTGAGTAGGCAATATATTCTTCTTCTTCTTTTTGTGTCACTTCTATCGAATATCGGCGATAATCATGGCTATTTTGACTTTGGATGCTGCGGCTCAAAACAGAGACTTGGTGCTTCTACCGAACCACTGTCGCAGGTTTTTTAGCCACGATGTCCTTCGGCGTCCCTGAGATCTTCTCCCCTCAATCTTACCCTGTATGATAAGATGAAGGAGACGCGAATTATCTATTATATTATCTTGATTTAATTATATGCCCCTAGAAGTTGATGATCCAAAAGATGATTATCCCAGCAAACTTGTTTCTGTTACATTAACCCACATACATTTTGATTTTCTTCCAGATGCAATGAGAAGCAGTCCCCGTTGGCTCCCCTCTACCGCACTCTTCTCACAGAACACAACCGCATAGCTCGCTCTCTCTCCAAGCTTAACGGACACTGGGATGACGTCACCTTGTTCCTGGAGGCCAAGAGAGTTGTCACAGCTCTGATACAGCACATCACGTACACGGAGTTCCTCACCACAGTCATGGGAGAGGTACAACAGCTATAGGCTATCTCCTTTTTAGAATAGAATAGCGTTATAGATTAAACTAAAAGAATCGTCATAGCCCTGCGAGTTAATTGACGGTTAAAAGGCAGTTGGGCATAAGCGGCATCTTTGTCAAAAATGAGTTATGAATGCTATCCTACTTGAAATTTTCCGCTCTTTCTAATGCACTACCTCCCATAGCTCTACGATGATTTTTGTGTTGTTTATGCCCAAGCAAAGAACTGCGTTTTCGAAGTATGGTTTTGGTGTAACCGACAAGATTCTGGCCTTTTTTGTCCTAAAGGCGCTTGTGATATAAAAAAAATCGTAAAACTACATTAATAGGAATGCAAATAAATGCCTTTATTTTTTAATTTTAGAGCTGTTTTGATTTTAACGATATGATAAAAAATAAAAAAGTTATGCCATTTTTCTGCAATCTTAAATTTTAAACTGCTCTCCTGAACAATTTAGTTTATATCGCTTACTGCCATGTACTACCGTTGATATGGATCTTACCAAAATACTTCCTGAGATTTTTTGGAAACCGCCGGAAACTTTTCTGACCTCATCAGGACTATAGGTAAGCTAAAAGGCTAAGTCTGCATCCAACAGATGTTTGTGACAAAAACATGATCGATGAGACGGAGTGAGAAAAGTATACAGGTGATCGTGCATTGCAGCAGCTGATATTGAAGCTTAGTAATAATGACAAATTAAAATAAAACAATTTGTTTTCAAAATAATCAAGATGTACCTATTCTTGTTCTGCAAGGATGAATTTGACTATAAAAATAATATTTTACCTGCGTAGGGTCGGTTTGTTAACTCAGCTATTTTGACCTGCATGTATCATGAATGATTCTCCTAAATTTATTTTATTTTCTCTTTAGGTCGCCATGTCCAAGTCTGAACTGCGTCCGCTGACCTTGGGCCACTTCCAGGGCTACTCCAGCTCCAACAGAGCGGGAGTCTACAACGAAGTCGCCATGACGGCTCTGCAACTCTTCAAATCCATGGTGCACACAAGCCTGGTCAGTATACCCTCAATTCCATACTACCACTTACGTGTATGTGCATTTGTGTTGATGAAATTCAAATATGGGGACCTAAAATGTATCTGGAAACGAGCCTCTTTTACGCCAAATACGCAACGCAACCAAGCTACACATATAGTGTAGCTCCTTGCCGTGTTATCCCCGAAGGGGTCGCATGTGGCGAGTTGAACCTATTTATTTTTACAGGTAAGGCGGCCGGCCTTACACCAGCCACTTTCAGTTGAAGTGGTAGTTTTTCAGCTGCCGAGGAGGCTGGTACTCATTTATTGTTATGGCTGAGTAAACCTTGTCGGTATTTTATTTTGGGATTTGAAAAAAACGCCGAAACGGGAAATCATTTCTGACACCCTCGGTGGGATTCGTACCCGAGTTCACGGCATGGAACGCAAGCACTCTACCAACTGAGCCATCGACCGGACACGGACGCACGAACTGAATTCTCAGAAGTTGTTGTCACTCATGATTGAAGATTATAGGTACACGAGATGAACTTTGGAGCACGACGCAGAAGTTACATCGCATTGTCTGTTATCGGATGGTATCAGATTGTGTTGATGAATGGGTGGACCATGGATGTGAGTACTTACTGACCTGCACATATTAGACTCGCCTGTGTTGAAGTTTGAATGTGTGTACCTGTGGTTTGTACCTATATTCTTCTGTATTTTGCTGTTTTATGAAACCAGGAAAAAAAACAGAAAAACGTAATAGTTAATACTTTGTTTCAAGTAGGTGTTAATAAAAGTCATGATTCAATAAAAAATGCAGGAAATATGGCAAAAATTCTGAAGAAGAATATATTTGTCATAGGAAAAATACATGAGCAAGGAAAATCGTGATTAAAACACCATAATAAATAGATGTGTAAACGAGATGGTAGATTAAAGATACTTGGGATTTTTATGAATAGTAAAGTCCGTTTAATAAATAATATAAAACAGGTTTTTATTTATAATAAAAGATTAACACAGAAGATGCTTTGATTTATTGTGTGTGTTCACAAACACATAAAAATGTTGAGAAACAAACAAATAGCTGTTGACTAATTTACAAGGCGCTATTATTTATTAAGAGAGATAACGCGGTAAGAAGTTGCACTAAATGCCCAGCTTAATTGTGTCCCCCATAAAATGTGACCCAGACACACAGCTTTTCAAGATTGGATACACTATGCAAGCTCTTAAATTTTGCACTTATTTTATTATGAACTCTTCACCATTTCCTTTCAGATAAACAGCACAATGACTCTCTCCGGCCTCCTCACCACTCCAGCCCACACTCCTTCCATGCACTTCCCTCGGGATCCTTCCTGTTCTTCTCCGTGGCTGCAGCAGGCTGCTCTGCTGATCCACCGGGGACGCGACCACGGGCTGCCTCCGTATTCCAAGTTCCTGAACATGTGCGAGGCCACCGTGGCAGCTGATGAAGATCACATTAGCTTTGATGACCTGGAGAAGGTTGGCATTGATCACGATGGAAGGAAAACCCTCAAGGAGCTATATGGGTAAATATTTTATCTACCACACACATTTTTCAGTCTTCCCATTCGTAAATGGAAGCCAAAATACGATGTATTTTCATGTAAAGAATATCTAAAATTAACCAAACCAAATCAAATAATAACAAACGCAACTAAGCTACACATATAGTGCAACTTCTTGCGGTGTTATCCCCGAAGGGTTTCGCATGTGGAGAATGGAACCTATTTATTTTTACAGGTAAGGGGGTCAGCCTTATGCAAACCACTTTAGTTGAAGTAGGGTTTTCCCAGCACCAGACCCCTCTGGTGCTGGTACTCATTTCTTGTGAAGGCTGAGTAAACCTTGCCGGTATTTTATTTTGGCGTTCAAAGTAAACACCGAAACGGGAAATCATTTCTGACACCCTCGCTTCGGTGGGATTCGAACCCGAGCTCTCGGCATTGAATGCAAGCACTCGACTAACTAAGCTATCAACCCGGCATTAAAATTATTTGATTTGTTTTAAGCTTCTCAAATCATCTAATTTGACCATTTTGACGATCGGTCTGTGCTCTATTTCGCTGCCTTAGTTCTTGTTTATCGTAAACGCCATTGAGAAAATTTTACATGAGCAATGTTTGCATGTTTACTGGACCAATGTGTCTTATGAAAACAAGAAATTTATTTAAAAAATGTTTAAAAGAACTCTCACATTATCGAGTTTTACGGTTTTTTTTAGCTCAGATTATGTAGAATTTGATTCATAAGACAACTGCATGAAAAAGTCATATTTGACAAGATTGGTGTATACGGTAAACAAGAACTGGGGGAGCGATTTGTCAACGCTATGGACTCATAATCGGAAGGTCATAGCTTTGATTCTCGACAGAACACAAAAATCAAAATATGCCATTCGCCTTTACCAAAGATCGGCCACCAAATGTCTATCCAGACTTAGAGCAATTGGGTATTTTTTTAATGTCAAGGAAATGACACCCTACGAAGTCTTCTATAAAATACAATTTGATTTGGACTTATTAAAAGAATTTGGTACTAGAATGTCAGTAAATATACCAAAGCAAAAGCGATTAAAGCTGGATCGTAAGAACAGAATTGGTATTTTAGTAGGATGTAGGGAAAACACCAAAGGATACAGAATATTTTTTGAGGATAAGAACCAAGTGGAGGTAGCTTGTGATGTAATATTTCTACCGCAAAAAGGACACACAGATAATATAGAGGAAAAGCAAGAAAATTTCTAAATATTTTCAGATGTTCAGAGTCATAGAAAAGAAATAAACAATGAAAGTTCAAATGAACAAGAGCAGAGTCATGATGAGGAATCAAGTAATGAAAGCTCAAGTGAACAGGAAAGCATGAGTGAATTTGAGGAGGAGAAATTCAATGATGAGCCAGAGAGAAGAGCAAACAATAAAGGAAACTTTTGTTTTGGAAACTGAGATTTGAAGATTATGAGATGAGTCTAGTATGTGAAAAGGAAAGTGAAGGAAAGTGGAGAGAAGCAATGGATAAAGAACTGAAAATCTTAGAGGAAAACAATACATGGGAAATAGTTCCTAAACCACATACGTGGAATCGGATAGACTGTAAGTGGGTATTTAGACAAAAGGGTAACAATGATTCAATAATATATAAAGCTAGATTAGTAGCTAGAGGATTTTTGGAGTTAGAATTATCTGAAGTTTATAGTCCTGTAGCTAGATTATCGTCTATAAGAATGTTTCTTGCTTATTGTAATGAGAAGAACTTACCCGTTTATCAACTGGATGTATGTAGCGCTTTTCTAAATGGAGATATAACTAGAGATGTGTATATAACATTACCTGAAGGTTGTGATCAAATTAGACTGAGAGAAAATGAATGTTTAAAATTGAAAAAGTCATTGTATGGTTTGAAAGAATCGCCAAAAAATTGGAATATAAAGTTTACAAATGTAATGATGAAGCTAAATTTTCAACAATCTGAGTTTGAGTATTGTTTATATTTTAAAGACAAAGGGAAAAATAGAACATTTGTTTTGTTATATGTAGATGATCTGTTACTAACCTCAAGTGATGACAAAGATTTTCAGGATACCAAAGATAAACTAAATATGTTCTTTAAAATGAAAGATTTAGGATTGATGAGTGATTTTCTAGGAATGAATATTACACAAAACCTGAAAGAAAATACTATTGTTTTTTCACAGAAAGCTTATCTGGAAAGTTTGTTGGAAAAATGTAAAATGATAGATATTAATGAAGTTCAGACACCTATGCCTGAAAATTTTGATCACAGTAACTTAAAAAGAGAAGGTCCTGAGAGTAAAGAATTAGAAAAGAGGTGTAGAGCTGTAATAGGATCACTTATGTATGCCATGTTATGTACTCGTCCTGATTTGTGTTTAGCGATAAGCATTTTAAGTACATAGATATCAGTCATGTGCGAGCACTCAATTATGGAATGCTCTGAAGCACTTACTGAGATATGTGAAAGGAACTTTCATTTATCACTTGTATTTGCTAAAGGTAATAAAGAAAACTGTATTGTAGGATATGTCGATTCAGACTGGGCTGGTGACAAAGTGGATAGAAAATCTACCGGTGGTTTAATTTTCAAAATCTTCAATTGTAGTGTTTCATGGTGTTCAAGGAAACAATCCACCGTAGCTTTGTGGTCAACAGAATCTGAGTTTATAGCATTAAGCTTAGCTGTAAGTGAAGCCTGTTGGCTGAGAAATTTGCTTAAGGATATTTGTGGAAATCATAAAGATATTGTCTTGTATGAAGATAATCAAAGTGTTATTAAATTGTGCAATAATCCCCAGTTTCATCACAAATTAAAACATGTTGACATCAGAATTAAATTTCTTAGAGAGAAGATTATGTCAAAAATTATAGAAATATGGTACATAAATACATTAAATCAGATTGCAGATGTATTGACCAAACCTATTGGCAGAGGTGGGCACAGATAACCAAAATTTATCTGTAGATAAGATAAACAGATAACGGCTCAAAATCATCTACAGATTATCTGTAGATAATTTCCCAAAAGTCCAGCGAAATCATCTTAGATAACAGATAAAGATGATGGCCCTGGAAATCATCTAGATAAAAAGATAATCGCCAAAAAATTATCTAGATAAAAAGATAATGAAAAAGATAACTTCGTTGATTTTTCTTTATAAAAAAGGTTATGACTGAATGAAGTGAAAGAAGTATATAAGAACCAAACAAATGGTGGTTGATCTGTATGTTGGTAGCAAAGACTTGACTTTAAAAAAAAAATGTAGGTATTCTGTACAACTTTCTATGTTCTCGACCGATCTTTGGTACTACCTACCAATCACGAGTCTGAAGCGTTAACCACTAGACTACGG
Organism: Agapetus fuscipes; assembly: GCA_951799405.1. NCBI lineage: Eukaryota > Metazoa > Arthropoda > Insecta > Trichoptera > Glossosomatidae > Agapetus > Agapetus fuscipes. The sequence continues at coordinate 16,673,796 of OX637334.1, forward strand.
ACCGGTCATAAGTTGGCTGTTATTTGCTTATAAATTTTATTTTATAATTGCAAGCTTTAAAACAGCACCAATTCTGGAAAAAAATTAAGTCGTTGAAAAATTTAAGATAGATATATGTATTCCAATAGAAGAGGAACGTATTATAAACGCAAAAAAAACGCAACTAAGCTACACATTTAGTGTAACTTCTTGCCTGCGTTATCCCCGAAGGGGTCGCATGTGGCGCTTCGGGACCTATATATTTTTACAGGTAAGGGGGCCGGCCTCACACCAACCACTTTAAGTTAAAGTGGGGGTTTCCCAGCTCCCGGGGGGCCGGTTCTCATTTTATTGTGAAGGCTGAGTAAACCTTTGAGATCGAACCCTTGCTCTCGGCATGGAATGCAAGCATTCTACCAATTGAGCTATCGACCTTTTTACGAGCTTGATCGTCGTCGCTACAAAGCGCCAATTCTCAAGCAAGACCCAGCTGCTGTAAGGCTGGATGGACCTTTGGTGACCGGTCATTGGTAAAGATTTTTTGAATTTTTCAACCCAGCGAAGAGCAAATTTGAAAATATAAATGGTATATTTTTTGTGCTCCGCCGGGAATCGAACCCACAACCTTCCCATTCAGAGTCCGCAGTGTTACCACTGAGCTACGGACCGGTCACTATCATATTACTATCATTGTTATATAAGTTGTAGGATCGGTGCGGCGTCTGAAAGGTTTTTATTGTTTGATTCAAACAAAGTGAAGAAATCTGTCTTTGTTCTCCTTGCGCCGTTTCATGGAATTCATTGAGGAATTTGACAATCATCTATTATCTGTCTATATTATCTATTATCTGTAGATAGCGTATTTCAAATTATCTTAAGATAAAAGATAATTTTCAGCCAAAAAGTTATCTACAGATAACAGATAACAGATGACGCCAGAAAATCATCTGCGATAAGATAAAGATGATCATCTGTTATCTGTTATCCGTCATCTGTCATCTTTAGATAAGATGATGCCCACCTCTGCCTATTGGTCGTGTAAGGTTTAAGAGTTTCATAAAAGAGCTAGGCACATTGTAAAATGAAACAAATTTATTATTGAGGAGGAGTGTTGGAATACAATATTAAATTTGTAGAGTTGGCAATACAGACGCCATCTTTGTGTACTTCCGTTTTCTTATAAAAAAAAGTATTGTAACCATGTTATAAGCTAACTTTTTTGAGCAGTGAATAAAAGTTTATACAACAAAAGTATTTTTCTCTAAAAAATATCACGATTCACACAAAATTAGCGCTTACCAAATGAACCATTATAATATCAAGTATTTTGATACATGGATCATTCAATATATTTTTTATTAATATTTTATTTAATTGAAGAATTCAAATCAAAACACTGTTTTGTATTTTCACTGTTATAATTTTCTATTATTTAATTTTACTAACGTTTTCGATAATATATCATCGTCAGGTATACAATTTTTTTTAAATTAAAAGTCAATATTTTTTATTGTTTTCAGGTCTGTGAAGGACATAGATTTGCTAGCTGGTATGGCCTTAGAGAAGCCAGTGGATGGAGGGCTGGTGGGACACACCGCTGCGTGTCTGCTGAAGAACCAGTTCATCAAGCTGAGAAACAGTGACAGGTAAAGTATACTTTGCCGAATCCTGACTTGCAATAGAATATTGATTGATAAAAAAATATATACTTATTCATCTTTGTTTGCAGGTTTTGGTATGAGAATGATCTTCCACCTTCATCCCTGTCTCCGGAACAGCTGCAGGCCATCAGGAGAGTCTCTCTGGCTGGGCTGCTGTGTGGAACAAACCCTGATCTGCAGAACATTCAACCCAGGGCCTTTGTCATGGAAGATCCTTACTTGTAAGACCACCAATTTAAATCAGACTCGCAACGCAAACGCAAGTAAGCTACTCATATACTGTAACTTCTTGCCGCGTTATCCCCGAAGGATTTTGCACGTGGCGGGTGGAACCTATTTATTATTACAGGTAAAGGGGTCAGCCTTAGGCCAATCACTTCAGTTGAAGTGGGGGTTTCCCAGCTCCCGAGGGTGCTGATACTCAACTCTTGTGAAAACTGAGTAAACCTTGCCGGTATTTTATTTTGGAATTTGAAATAAACACCGAAACGGGAAATTATATCTGACACCCTCAGTGGGATTCGAACCCGACTGTTGCTGAGGGAAAATCTAAAAAAAAATAAGAGAGATTTGATGCCACGGTAATGTTGTCATGTAATGTTACACATGATCACCGTTTTTGAGTCCAAGAAACGTAAATATTTTGTTGATGTTTTATGTTGTTGTTTTGTCCTGATAAGAAATGCGGCACAGTCCTGCAGCCAGCACCACCAGCTGGAGCTGTCGGCCTGGATGGACCAGGACCACATGGACATGGGGGAGATCTCCGGGGAGATGCTCATGAGCGCCGTGGAGAAGGCCAAGAGGGACATGATGGAGAGGAAACGGCTGGAGTATGAGCTGTGGGAACAATGTAAACAAATGGATAATAATAAATATTAGCATTATTGATTTAGTAAGCGCTGTTTTCTAGTGAATCACATCTCACAAACGCCCTTTACAGTCTACGTGCTTGACTAAGCACCAATTTTGCAAGTTAATATCCACTTTTATTCAGGCTGGATAGACCGGTCTTTTTAATAAAGGCAGATGATTTTTTCAACACAGTGAAGAGTATATTTGAAAATTAACGGTTTTTATTTGTTTTACTGGGAATCAAACCCTACTACCTTCAGATAATGAGTTTAAAGCGTTAACCACTTAACTACAGACCATCTTAGCACACATTACCTATTCTGTGAGTAGGTAATGTGCAACTTACCTACAGGTGTTTGCTTGCGAGCATACAATGAAAAGAAGTTATGTGTTTATAAATCGTTGAAACTTAGATTATAGATTGTAAAGTCGGTGCTATGGCCGAGGGCGAGGGGGTTAAGGCGCATGTTCGAGTAGCGTATTCGGAACAAAATACGTTGGTTCAAATCACGTCTCGATTTGGCTATAACTTCGACCCTGCGGTTCAACAGATACCATTGCATGCACACAAGCTTCTGCTTTCGTATGAAGACAACTGGCCAGGCAAAATAGGTTGGCGAATTGTATTCCTCTTCACAAATGTATTTAAAAAAAGATTATACACGACATACATATACATGTACTTGTTGATGAATCACATTGCAAGTTGATATTTCCAGCTGGAGGTGTGGACCCCAAGTCCCCCATAGGAACAGCGGCTTCCTTCTCCAAGGCCAACAAGAATGCCCTCCTGCTCGCCAACACTTCCCTGTTCTTCGAGTACGCCACCAATGAAATCATGAACAGCCTGATCAGGTAAGAGCATACGCACAGTGCCTATTATTCAAACTGTCTCACTTGACAGACTGGGAGTCGTCTGCAGGTGATAGATACGAGGCGCAGTATATGAGAAACCAATTGAAATAGTCAAGTCTATAGCTCATCTGGTAAAGTAGCTGTTTTCTGAGTAGGAGGCTGATTTTCGAATCCAACGATGCCGAACATGATTTATTCCCTCTTTTACTGTTTTCTTTTGATTGGTTATCGTCTTCTCTTTTGGGAACAGGGAAAATGAACTAAATATAGTTATTATTTAAAGTCACTTAAGGTATCTATCTTTGGTACCTTTGCAAACTGTATAGAGTTCAATAATATTTGTCAATCCAAGTGGTAAACAAAAAGATAAACAGCCAAAAATATTTCATAAAAACAAGGAGAGAACTTTTGTCCATCTGAAGATAAGAACAACTGTAAACCGAAGAAGGATTTTTTTTTCATTTTTCTTGTAATTCAACAGTCAGCGGCGTCGCAAGCGTCAGATCTTCGACAGCAACCTGCTGGGCTTCACTCCATCTTCAGAGCTGTCAGATGCTCTCCAGAGCGTGGATGTCACCGGGATCCTGCAGCAGTCTGGTCCTCCCATCTTTGAGCCGCACTGTGACGATGAGGCGGTCTGCGATGCCAGCTCTCCGTTCAGGACCTTCACGGGACAGTGTAACAACCTGAGAAATCCTACTCTCGGAAAGAGTTTGACCACTTTTGCGAGGTTGCTGCCACCTGTTTATGAAGATGGTAAGATATTCAATTTACATTATTGATGAAAATATTTCTATTACTTGTGCTTTCAAGTAGCTTCTCTAAGAGAATATAGTGTTAATAAATCAAATGGTAGTGTCGGTAATGATTGGGCTATCAACGAGTGTGGGATGAAAGAAAAATGAGAGTAAAAGAGTACAAAATAATAGAATGATCGGTTTGGTTTTCTAAAAAGAATGGAAAATGAATGAAATTGGATGTGAACGAATGGTGTTGTCTGAAGTAAGACTGGAAAAAGAAAGAATATATTCAGCTATAGTCTACTGGAAGAGTCTATCTGCACAGGTATACCTGCGCAGATAGACCGGAGCGTGTGGGGTGATAAACCTGTGCAGTTTTTTAACCTGCAGAGGTGGCCGGGGTAAGATCGAAAATCAATTATTTTGAGTACCCTCTCCAGAACACTGGAACGCCCCCATATATATGACGCAATGTGTGGTTCACCTGCATCGCGCACCCTCTCCGGTAGATCAAAGCTAGAGTGGCTAGCATAAGCCACCTCACCAAATTATTCTTCGATCACAGAATGAATAAGAAATTAATTTGCCTCTCGTGTTCCAGGTGTCTCCAGACCTCGCTCCACGTCCGTGACTGGCTCCCCACTGCCGTCTCCTCGCATCATCTCCACAGTGATCCACCCAGACATTTCCAACCTGCACACGCGCTACACCCTCATGGTGATGCAGTTTGCTCAGATCCTGGACCACGACCTGACCATGACACCCATCCATAAAGGTAGCTCAACAGTGAAAGGTCCACCACACTGAACTCTGATCGGATTTAAAATAAAATAAAAGTCCGTTCTTATAATATTGAATGTATGTATGTTCATTATGGACTTCTAAACTGCTCGATGGATTTTGATCAAATTTTGAAGGAACAAGAAAAATATTTTTTGATGGTTTCTATTAACTTTGATGGCGATCAGATTACAAATAAACAGTTTTCTGGGAAAAAAGTTATTCCCTATGCTTGGTTCAACCGCTCAACAGGTTGAGACCAAATTTTCAGAAAACATGTAAAATACTCTTGAAGCAAATTGTGTTAAATATTTTTTAACTACAATTATTTTTTGGCCCTTTGTTACGTAAGGCTGCTTTCCTTAGCTGTGGAAATAAATTGATGACACAAGCCAAAATGACATAATTAATTTTTACTGAAAGCATCTCAACGTGTCATCGCTTGGCATGAGTCACAGAATCTGTGAGGTCATATGTCTCGATTACTTTTAATGATTGTCCCGTTGCGTTCCAGGTTTCCACGAGTCCATCCCCAACTGCCGCTCCTGTGACTCCCCCCGCACTGTTCACCCAGAGTGCAACCCCTTCCCCGTGCCCAGAGGAGACCACTACTATCCTGAAGTCAACGTCACCAGCGGAGAGCGCCTGTGCTTTCCCTTCATGAGGAGTCTTCCAGGACAACAGCAATTAGGTAAGAAATTTTGTGTTTAAGCTTCAAATTCGATTTTGTAGGGTTTGTGTATTCACACAGTGAAAAATCATTTTATTTAAAAAAAAAATCTAAAACTTAGTTTTATTTTCACAATAATATTTTCTACCTCAAGTACTTTCGACCTTCAATATTCAGGTCATTATCAAGAGTCAAGTACAACATTTAACAATTTAATCAATTCATGTTATTTAATTCAATTAATTACTTAATTTAATTCAACAATTTAGTCAAAACATTTAACCCATGGATCATCCACCAAAATAACTACATATGTTTGGGATTTATTTTGGCATCTGGATCAAAGAGAAAATGTTTGGGATTTAGCTTGAGGATGTTGTGTTTGTGGATTTCGACACTGGTGGTTGGTTAAATAAAACATTTAAATTCATATGATTCACTAGGTTTTATTCGATGCATAGATTTACAAAAAAGGGGGCACAATGTTGTCTCATTGAAAGTCAAGAAGGAACTAAATTTTGCATTGAAAAAATAATGATCCATCACCTATTGATTAAATTATCTGCATAATGTGATTTGTGTCCATTTGTGAAACAGGCACAACATGACTCGATTGAAAGCATTTTTGCAATATTTCCTAAACACATTTTGCAGTCTACAATTGGTCTGTGTAACCATGCTTCATCAGACAGTAAAGTTTATGTATCGTAGCAATCAACATTAACATTAACATCAAAATACTACAATTACATCAATGATTTTAGGGCCTCGTGAGCAAGTGAACCAGAACACCGCCTTCCTGGATGGTTCCATGGTGTACGGTGAGAACAATTGTATCGCCCGCCAGCTGAAGGGCTTCAACGGCCGCCTCAACTCCACAGTGCATCCCGTCAGGGGCAAGGAGCTGCTGCCCAGAAGCGACTCCCATCCCGAGTGCAAGACTGCCTCAGGATACTGCTTTATCGCTGGTAACATATTATATCTCTCAGTTTTAAGCTTCCCTCCCTTATCTGTCTCTCTCCAACGGTGGAACAGTCCAAATATCTCCTAGACCTCCCAAGTACTCCAACTCCAACTTCTTCTATCTTATCCTTGTCATAGATCTTCCATTTGCCGGATAATAGATGGTTTCAGACATAAGGACCAGCAGCTGCAAATGTTACATTCACCCTTACTTAGCATTGTATTGTTCCTTCTTATTGGCTCTTAAGTCACAAAGCCAGCCATTTCTGTCACGGGTGGCAGGCTTGATGAGCTCAGCAAGATGCTCCGGCATTCTGCCATACAATACTTTGTTGGTAATCAAGCACACTTTACCCTGGGACACGGAGCCATTAAAGCCCTCCTAACTCCTAAGGCTGCCAAGACCCATCACGGTTGTTATACCAATGATGATGATTTTTTTCTTGTTTTCAGGTGATGGTCGCGCCTCAGAGCAGCCAGGTCTGACTGCCTTGCACACCATGTTCATGCGGGAACACAACCGCCTGGTGGAAGGTCTGCGAGGAGTGAATCCCCACTGGGACGGAGAGAGACTGTTCGAGCATGCCAGACGCATCCACATAGCTCAGCTGCAGCACATTACTTACAACGAATTTCTGCCCAGGATCCTCAGTTGGAACGCAGTCAATTTGTATGGACTCAAGCTTTTACCCGCAGGTAAAGAATTAAATATTAAGATGATTTATTTGATGAGCGTTTTTATATCAAACACACCTCAAAAACCTTTTGGAAGCTTGGTTGTTGCTGCGGAAAGCCCCAATTCTCAAGCAAGACCAGTTACGGATAGACCTTTGATGACAAGTCTGAGGTAAAGAAATATGTATTTGTAATGAATTAATTGTTTTGTTTGTCCCTTATGAATAGTGAACCTCAAAGAGCAATACAATATCTCTACAATTTTGATTATAAAGAGCAGAATGCCTCACAGATTCGTCAGGTGGCAAGTTGGAGGAGTTGGTATCATGGTACTCAAGAGGGCAATGCTCACTTTTGGCTGTAGGACCATTGCAGATGGAGATTAAAGAGTCTTCATGGATTAATTTAACTGAAATTTATAATTCTCCATAGGTTATTACAAGGAGTATTCTCCAACCTGCAATCCATCTATAGTCTCTGAGTTTGCCGCGGCAGCCTTCAGGATTGGGCACTCTCTCCTCAGGCCTCATCTGCCCCGCTTGTCTCCATCTTATCAACCCATAGATCCTCCCATCCTGCTAAGAGACGGATTCTTCAAAGTTGACATGTTCTTGCAGGTATGTGGAAAATAATTTCTTTCATCCAATGGGATGTACATTTGCGTTGGTGTTTTTTTCAAGTAGTTGCTGATCTCATTTGAAGCATCACAAATTTAAATAAATTTATCTATGCAAAATGTATAATATTATTTGCAATTGCAAAGATATATTATCATTTAAGATTCATATTTAATGTATGGCTACAAGCAAAGACGTGTTAGTTTGCGCTTACACAAACAAAACCTGCATGTGTATTCACAAAGTAAAATCCCAAATCTCAAAGGAACATAAACTCTGAAACTCTTGCCGCTCTTTTCTGAAACAGGTGTGACATTGGCAGTGAACCAATTTTACAGTATGAGTGGTCAGTTTCATAGCAACCAATAAAACAAACAAATTTATAATGAAAAATGTGAAAACAGAAGAGTAATGTGGGAACAACTTTTTTCCAGCCTTCTATGACTGAGGAATTGATCCGCGGTCTGTCGTCGACACCGATGGAGACCCTGGACCAGTTTATCACGGGTGAAGTCACAAATCATCTATTTGAGGACCGCCGCATCCCTTTCTCTGGCATTGATCTCGTGGCCTTAAACATCCAGCGAGCCAGAGACCACGGCATCCCATCGTACAACAACTACCGGGCTCTCTGTAACCTCAAGAGAGCTTCATCCTTTGAAGATCTGTCCAGGGAAATTCCACCAGAAGTCATTGCCAGGTTTGTCATATTTCTTCATCTTGAAAACTCTTGTTGTCGGTGTAATATTTGAGTGGTATATAGCAAAGTGACCCGGCACGATGAGGATTATGATTTTGAGTCCCCAAGTGGATTGAATATCTATAATTCTTAAATGTTTAAATTTAAATCAACAAATGTTTGCCTATTACAATGGAATCGGCACATTCAAAATACCTTTTGGCTGTGTGAAATCAGCCATAGTAAAAAAAATAGATAAGACATTAATTATTTTATTTTAAAGCATTTTAAAATTTACACCAGTGAGGGTTGTCCTAAATGTGGTGCGTGGCGCTTTAGTGGCTTTTCAATCTACCTACATAATATTGTATTGTCTTATCTTGTCTATAGCCCGCCTAAGTGACGTCATTTTTTTTTCCCAATCATAAGTGTCTATCAAGTCCATTTTATATGATGATACACTAAAAACAGTAATTTAGGTCCCAAGAGCAATGCTATTTTTCATATTATTCCAATAAGAATACTTAACACTGAGAGAGAAGAAAAAAGGAAGTAGGGTGTGTTTTATTATAACATTTAAATAATATGACATTCGACCGGTCCGCAGTCTAGTGGTGAACACTTGTGACTCGTAAATGGAAGGTTATGTGCTCGAATCCCGGCGGAGCACAAAAAATATACCAATTATATTTTCAAATATGCTCTTTGCTGGGTGAAAAATTCATATACCTTTACTAAAGACCGCTCACTCAAGGTCCATTCAGCCTTACAGCAACTGGGTCTTGCTTGAGAATTGGCGCTTTCTACAGCGATGACCAAGCCCGCAGAGGGCTCTTGAGGTGTGATATACACAAAAACAGCGCTCACCAAATAAATCTTCCTAATATTAACATTGATGTTGTTTCCAGATTGAAGAGGATCTACGCCACAGTGGATGACATAGACCTGTTCCCCGGGGGCATGAGTGAGCGCCCCCTGCAGGGAGGGCTGGTGGGCCCCACGTTTGCTTGCATCATCGCCATACAGTTCAGGCAGATCAGGAAGTGCGACAGATTCTGGTGAGACAGCCAACATGTCCTCATTCCACATAATTATGTTACTTGTGATTTTCCCATTATTAAAGTTAGTGATGAATAATATAGGCACTTACTTTTATTCCAGAGTAGTCACGCGATGAGAGATATACTTTTACATGATCAGCAATATAAAAATATGGACTAATAATGAAATGTAATGAAAGATGACTGTATGAAAATATTTCGTCCTCACCATCTGCTGAACGCAGGGTGTCCCATCCTAAGATAATAATGGAGTCAATGCAACTTTGCTGATGAATAGTTCAACTTCGACCACACTTCAACTTGTCAAAAATTTTGTAATCCAATGTTACAGGTATGAGAACGAAGATCCTTCTGTGAGATTCACTGAGCCACAAATGGCTGAACTGAGAAAGACCACCCTGTCCAAGATCCTGTGTGAGAACTTTGATATCCAGTCTGACATGCAGAGAGCTTCTTTTGATCTACCCAGCAACTTCCTGTAAGAACATACTTTGTTAAGATGGTTTGGGCATATGGAGAGAATGAATGAGGAAAGACTGACGAAGAAAGTATATGTTGGTAGAATAGATGGATGTCGTGGTAGAGGAAGACCGAGAAAGGTATGGATGGACCAAATATCCGAAATTGCGAATGAATGGAATATCCAGAGTCATAATAAAAGAAGAGCTTGTATGAAGAAGGTTATGACTCTGGAGGAAATGAAAGAAGTATGTAAGGATAGAAAGAAATGGCGGTTGATCTGTGATGTTGGCGGCTGGGGTTTGTTAAAGTAAAATTGGTTTTGTGATTTAGTTTTTTATGTCAATGTATAGGTATATTGTTGTTTATTGATTTTACAAATGTAATTTGTCATGTATGTTCCTTGACTTATAGGTTGTTATGCGGCTGACCACCCATACTGTAAAAAATTGGTTCACTTTGCCAATGTCACCCCTGTTTCAGGGAAGGACGGCAAGAGTTGCAAGGCTTATGTTCATTTGAGATTGGGTTTTTATATTGTAGGTCCACATGCGGCATGTGTTAGCGCGAAATTATACATATCTGCTTGTGGGAATGCATTTAATATAAATCTTAAATGATATATATCTTTGCAGCTTAGATTAGATTAGATTAGATTAGACATACTCCCCGTTTGTCAAAAAAAATGTCAAGAATCTTTATACCAACCCTTTTTTGTAAGGAACTTATACAAATCTTTTAATGAAGAAACTCATGTCAACCTATTATTTGAGAAACTCATTTCTACCTATTAACCATGGAACATCACCACAGCGACTAGAAATTATGTCTTAGTATGCTGTAAATCACTCAACATTTCATTTTGATGTCTATTACACAACAAGCGGGTCCTATGTGAAACTATATACAATCAAAACATGTCGGTGTTATAGCCGAGGGGGCCAAATGGGCCGATCGTTCTAGCGTGTTTGGAATGGAATAACGTTGGTTCGATCCCCGATTGGGTCATTTGACCATAACTTTGACCCTGGTTCAACAGATGTAATTGGGTAATTATTAATTCATTAAAATAAACAATAATGAATTATTAATTGACGATATTAAAACCTGTTTCTAGCGAGGCAGAATAGGTTGATGAATTGCATTCCTCTTCACAAATCTATTTTTTATAAAAAAAAACATAACCTCCGAGTGAGACAATGAGAGATTCACCAGGATCTCATCCAGAATCCTTTATTTCCAAAAGCAACTAAGGGAGTCATCATAGTTGGTCCGACAAGACCAAGAAGAAAGAACTATACTCTTCCCAGGCAAGTATACTACAGTGTCCACATTATTGATCTGTTTCAGGAATCCTCGCGTGCCTTGCCACTCCCTGCCTCAGATAGATCTGTCTGCCTGGAGGGAGAACTCTGCACAGGGCTGCCAGATAGCTGGACGTAATGTCGCCATAGGAAACTCTGCTTTCCCAACACCTTGCACCTCCTGCATATGTACCACTGAAGGAGTAAGTAGCAACATTTCATTTTATATGAAATTGAACCACAAATTGTAACTGTATCGGTAACTGGTTGGGGGATGTAAAGTGGGCTGTAGTTTATAGAATTGCTTCTTTCCTCAGGAAGCTCAAATCATTCAGATTTATTTTTATAATCTTCCAACCGAGTTGCAAGGATCCACCAAAAAAAAATTCTAAAAAATCTGGAGACTTATCGCTTATCAGCAGTTGATTATCTCTCTGTTTGGGTCAAGCTGGATGATGTATCTTTCCCTTTTTCCATGCAGCTCTGATCGTTGGTCTCGACAATGATGATTGCAGTATATGAAAGGATGTGTATCAAAGCGAGCGAACAGCAAATTTGTTTATCATTATGATTGGTATGTATTATTTAATTACTAAGTACCACATTGGTACAGTCCCATCATCCAGAGACAAAAAGTGCCACGATGCAACAACATAAATCTCCAAAATTTGCAATGCACAAACCATTATGTAGAGAACAACAAGTTTCTTAACACCGTCGTATCCATGAAAGTGAAAGCTTAAGACCTAATCTCATTGTAATCTTTATTTTGTGATGTAGGCGCAGTGTGCATCCCTACGCATCACCGACTGCGCACAACTCCAGAGAGAGTGGCCTAGAGAGGCCATTTTACGAGACGATGTCTGCTCAGCGCAATGTGGCGGCTTTGTCTTGGGCGGAGGGCAGACCAGCGCTGCCTCGGGGCTCACCCCAGACCTGGTGCCCCCTCCACCAGCCAGGCAAGGGCGCAGGAGCCAGCCTCCCAACTTCCAAGGGTTCAAAGTACCGGATCTTGGTCCATTTATTAGCAAATAAAAAAGTTATACAATCAGGTGATTTCACAAGTGCATGTAGTTGATTGTTACTCTTTGCATAAATTCTTTTGTGTAGTTATTTACTGTTTCTATAAGATTCAGGGACTCACGATAAACGTCAAGGACAGTGGAGTCGAAACATAGTTCCATTTTTTTTTTCTCCGTGACGGGAAGTGACAAATCTAAGTGATTAGGTTCCATAACAACCAATAACAAAATATTTGTTAGCTGCTTTCGTAGCAACCCAGCCTGCCAATGTATTTTATTTGTGAATATCATCTGTACCGACTCCATTGTACGAATCTCAAAACTCTCATAGAAAATTACTTCAAAGAGTTAAACCACGTGCATCTTTGGTAAACACGCAACAAACAAAAGGATAAAGTATTTCTTTAGAAGAAGAAACCAAAAAAATGTTATTGAATTTGATATGAAAGAATAAAAAATTAACTTTAAATTTTATAGGTGATCAAATTCCATCAATGATCTTAAATTGTCAAAATTTTAATTAAAGACTATTAAGTCCAATTGAGAACCAAAAGTGGCAATCTAGAGTGAGGTCCGCACATGAATTTACAGAGGCAATATTGTGTTATAACCCAGCCAGGTTGCTAGGGAAAAGTCAAACAAATATTTTGTTATTTGTTGTTAAGGATGGCAGTCCCATACAAGACTGACGTTTGCTCGATGAGTAAAATATTCCAAATTTAAAAATGTTCGGACCTCATTATTTTCAAACATTAAATGAACATACCTATGGAAATATACTAAATGCCATTCTTTGTGTTTCCAAATATTAATTAGGTATCTAATTTTTGAATAATATTCTTGATGACCATCCGTCTCATTCTATTAATATTGTCCTCTTTTATTCATTTTAAAGTTGAAAAAACTTTTTTTTAGAAATAAAAATATGCAGCATATTTTCAATGTTGTGAAAGAATATATCGCACGTTTAATCATAAAGAGCAATAACTCAAAAAATAAGAATGTTGGGAAATCACGTTTGAAGTTCAGACAACCAGTACAACTTGTATGGGATGAAAAAGGCGACCGATGTTTTATCTCGGTCATATTCGTCCAAATTGAACGGCTGTCGCATTCTACCTATTCTTCTCGCATTGTTCTTGCGTTTTATTACCAAATCTCGATTTTCCCAATTTTTGAGTTATTGCTCTTTATTATTAAGCGTGTAATATGCATATGTCGACATTTTGTTTAATCATTGAGATCCAAAAGAAAAAAAATACTAAACTAAAAAAGAATGCTGAAATCATATTGAAGGAAGGGACAAAGTAATGTTGAATTCAGTATGTTAAAAGATGAAAAAAAAGATCTCAAGCAATGTAAATAAATAAAAAAAACATAAAAATAAAATATTTTTGAAAGAATGATACAGAAAAATTAAAGTTAGATAGGTATATTATGTATATTTAATATGTAGGTATTTAGTTATTTTCAAATTTTGAATTCAGAATGAAACGGTGTTACCATAATGTGTCAATTAGCAATGCCTGCATAGCTGTAATAGTATTGCAAAACCTAACCAGTAATACTTACCTACCATTTTAAAATCTGAAATATTTTTCATTAAAATAGAAATAATCATTACTATCCTTATTTATTATTTTAAAGGAATTATTATTTTAATAATTTATTTTAAGATACCCCATTGTGTGTTTTTTTCAATTTCAGTAATTTTGTCTGTACAGCATGATTACAGAAAAACATTGTAGATTAGAAATTTAATAAAATTGTCATTACATTAATTTAAGAAGTACCTAGTTTTCTAATTATTGTACAAATATAAGAAAAAAATCCATCTATTTAACAAGGACGTGTGCTGAGTAGGGGTCAGAAAATGCAGATATCCATTTAAATTTATAAAATAACTGTAAAAAACCAAAGACGACAATGGGGGATTTTATAAAAAAATCCAAATAAGAAATCCTAGATTGTCGTATGTCATTTTAAAGGACTCAATAATTTGCGATGTGAATTTGCTGTTTGTTTTGCAAGAAAAAGTATTATTGCTTTTAAACTTTTTGACTCCATGCGGTGCACGTGCTTAGATTAGATAGATTTCTAAGTTATGTATTTTTTATTTAAATTTAGAGGCCAAAAATAAAAAAATCTAAATCCTCATAGTATTCATAAAAAATACAACTAAGTAGGTACTTTATGCTAGAAATCATTTTTGAACTAAATAATATGTCTTGAGTTGATTCCAGAAAAAAATGTAAGTATTTGAAATATTTAAAGTTATTAAATGAAAAATATAAAATTGTTCTTTTAGAGATTTTACCTTCAGAATGTAATTTTTCAAAAAAATATGTATTTGTAAATAGTTCAAGTATAAAACTATGCAGTTAAACTCAACCAAAACATCTTCCCAAAAAAAATATGGAAACTAATAAAACAGTGACAATCATATTCCCTACATTTGTGGTAAACGCCATAGTCCATTGTTTAGCCTTTTACTTAATATATTTTGTTACAAATCTGTGTGTAAATGATTCAGAGCTTTGTTACTCAGTGCTTGGATTTGCATCGCTGTTGTCCTTTTATAGTTCTTGCGTGATGCTTCACGAAGGGACTTGGATATTTGTTGCTAAAAGTTTATTGTTTGAAATTTTAAGGCTGATAATCATATTCTCTTTAATTGTAGAGTTTTATGCTTGGAGCACTGTACCTAACTAAAAATGAATACTTAACAAGAAGATTCTAAGTGCCATCTACAAAATTTACAGAATGAATAATATTTTAAGGATTTTACTATGAAATGTTTGCATGCCAAACTGGTGTACAAACTCACTTATTATTTTGTATTTTACTTATGTATGCGTAGTTTTATGTTATTATTTAGTGTGTAAATAAATACTATTAAAAATTAGTATCCCTTGTTTTTTCTACCATTTCTCGTTGTGGCAACTCACACAAATGTTTCTTATTACTCTGACACAATCTAAGTAATCATTTGAGATGCAGTGCTGGGATCCTATTTTGATACGAGTAGCACCCCTAGCGGTACTATTTAATTTCAATGCATCTATGCCCCTTGATCACTTGTCTACTTTCAGTGCATCTATCCCACTTCTTCATGAAAAGCGCTCACTGACAGCTAAAACTGACACTAAGGGCCTTATCAAAACCAGATCCCTGGAGGGAAATGTTGTCAGTCGGATGGAGAGCTAATTTGAAAAACGTGTGTATCTTGCAGCAGCTAGGGTCATGGATCATCTGCCAACTCTGCATTATAGACAAACCCTCCCTTTTTTCCTATGGAAGATTTTGTATCAAACATGTAGGTATAGAAAAATATTAATTTTCATATGGTATTTTCAATGATTAGGATTGTTTATGAAAAAATTGGAATTATTGCTTTGAGAAACAAATCGCACGTTTAATAATAAAGAGATATAACTCGAAAATTGGGAAAATCGAGATTTTGTAATAAAACGCAAGAACAATGCGAGAAGAATAGGTAGAATGCGACAGCCGTTCAATTTGGACGAATATGACCGAGATAAAACATCGGCCGACTTTTTCATCCCATACAAGTTGTCTGAACTTCAAACGTGATTTCCCAACATTCATGTTTTTTGAGTTATTGCTCTTTATTATTAAACGTGCGAAATGTTAAATAAGTTTAAAAGAAGGATAGTAAAAAAAATGGTGATTGAAGAAATCTAAAACACAAACAATTTCAGCTTCTTAAGAGCCTGATCCTCTAAACATGGATTCCTCCAGTGTAGTTCTCTATCCATTGGAAATAAAAGAAAAAAAAAGAGTTGTGAAGTCATACAACAATCCTGTTAAAGTAAAAAATCACCAAAATTTTGTTATAGTTACTTAGAACCCTAGTTACATAGACCTGTGACATTTGTCTGCCAAAAATAACTAATTTTGATCATCCGTGTCGAGAAACGTACGACGCCCATTCAACGTTCTCATGGATTGTTTTCTTACATGTGACTGAAAAAAAAATGAAAATAAAAGTCATGTTTTAAAAAATCATAGTCATTTATTTTATAAAAGATCTACCATGTCATTTAACAATTTTCATCTTTCAAAACGTTGCTTGTTTTTGAGAATCAAACATAAACCAAATTCAAGAGATACAAAAATTATTAACAACCATAAGAGCCGTCTAGTACTTATCTGCGTCAATTTTGATAAAATGTTGCTACAACAAATGTTCCCATTTAGTAGCACCCCCATTTTTTTACTATGCTAGATAATTTAATCTTCAATAATCGATACATGAACATTGAAGATAGATATTAAATGCATGCCCACATGTGTAAATTCACATGCTGCATGTGCGTTTACACAATAAAACCCAAATTTCAAATGAACAAAGACTTTGCAACTCTTGCCGCCCTTCCCTGAAACAGAGCGGACGTTAGCAAAGTAAACCAATTTTTTATAGTATGAGTAGTGAGCCTCACACCAACCTAAACTTAAATAGTGAATATTTTACAAACAAACATGGCATTAATCCAAACCAGCTGTTAGACCAACATTTCATCTAATCTAATCTAATCTAATCTAATCTAAGCTGCAAAGATATATATCATTTAAGATTTATACTAAATGCATTCCCACAAGCAGATATGTATAATTTCGCGCTAACACATGCCGCATGTGGACCTACAATATAAAAACCCAATCTCAAATGAACATAAGCCTTGCAACTCTTGCCGTCCTTCCCTGAAACAGGGGTGACATTGGCAAAGTGAACCAATTTTTATATTATGGGTGGTCAGCCGCATAACAACCTATAAGTATTTCATCACAGGAGATTTATCGCAGTTACAAACTAGACGACTCATATCTTTACTAGCTCTTTTATAATGCACATTTGGACTAAGTAATTAATTTGATGCTTGCTATGACAATTGATTGAGAAAATCTTTCTGTACATGACCTCGTCCTCGTCTCCCTCTGAAATCATTTTCTCACTCACTAAGTAAAATCATGGTTTCTTCATAATCGAGGCTTATATTTTTTAAATCACATTTAAGTCAAACTTCTTTCGTTCATACTAGAATAATATCTTTACAAAATGTAAAAGTATTCTTCATAGAATCATTTAAAATTAAAATAAATATTGTTGATAGTCTTCACCAGGGAACACAGATTGCCTAAATTTACATAAATAAATAGATCAGTCAATTAAGCACTCTGTTACTTCCCTTGGTGTCCCACATCTCACAGCAAATATTTTTTAAATTACAAATAAATACATTGACTGGATTATCTAGATCTATCCTGATATGAGTTATATTGAACCAAACAAAGAAATGTAGGACTTTTTCCAAAAATGGAATAAATGTACAGGAACACAGAGGATGTCATTTCCTGAGTTTTCACATATTTATCTATAATCTATAATCTATAATCTAAGTTGCAAGGATATATTCATTTAAAGCTCTCAGATGTATGCCCACAAACCAACAAGTGTAGTTCGCGCTTACAAATGCTGAATGTGTACTTACAAATAAAATCCAAACCTCAAATGAACATAAGCCCCACAACTTTTGCCGACCTTCCCTGAAACAGGGGTGACATTGGCAAAGTGAACCATTTTTTACAGTATGGGTCTGTCTTTGATTTTATGTCTTATATGAAACAAATAAAAAACTTATTTGATTAGAGAAAACAAGGTAATCAACAATTTATGCATTAATATAGTTTAAATAATAATTATAAGACAAAAATATAATATAAAATATGTTGTATAATTTCAGTGAAATTTCCTAAGCATACCTAAATGTATTTTTTAAGTAAAATATAAATTTAAATAGGAAGTACCTTAACAACACGTAGATGTCATAATGGATGACCCTGATAAGATACATAATGTGTAAAATAATATGTTATGCATATTTTAAAAATTGAATTGTTTCTATTCTAGTTCATATATTCACTCAAAATTGCTTTTCCAAATGGACAGATCAATTGTCTTAGTGGAACAATGAACTAGTCATGGAAACCATTTACATTTTTAACCCTTCGACTGCGGATGACATGCGTAAGCGTCAAGTGTAAACTTACATACAGTGCGGCTGTCAATCATAGATGTCATCCAACTTTGAACTTATCCCTGACATAAGTGTTCAAGAATTCAAAAGTATGCAATGTGCTAAATCTTTGTGATTTTTGTTCTTGAATAACTAATACATGTGACTGTTCACATGTTTGAAGTGTCATAAATCAATTAAGGTAGGAAATCAAAAAATGTGCTTGAAAAAATATTCCGTACTCAGAAGTGAAAAGGTTAATGGGCATCTTCGGCCTTATTCATTATGGGGCTTCCACACGCTTGTCAACCCATTACAAGCCAAGCGTGTGGACGGCCGTTTGGCTCAGCTGGGGGCGTGGTTTGTGCCGCCTTGGCTCGGCTTGTCGCCGATCCGACCAGTCGGTTTTTTGACGCAAGTCAAAGGGAATTCACGCATGCGCATGCCAGGCACACACATACTTGTGCGCGCGCATTCTGGTACGGTACGGTTTCTATGAATTTTGATCATCCACCATTGTCTTTGCCGAATTATTCGTTTCTTTTTAGTTTCTCTCTTTTTGTTTTGTTTTTTTTTTTAATAAAAATAAGTTTATCCAAATGTTATAGCTAAAAGCTGGACGTCCGCCATGCTTGCTTATTCGAACACACACAGACGCACAAGCATGTGGATGACCCTGTTTGGTTTTCCAAGCGCTTGCAAGCCCTTGCCTCAAGGCGTTTGCCGCAAGCGTGTGGATGCCCCATTAGATCTTTAATTAGGTGATTAGAAAAATTAGGTGTAAACCTACGTTTTGCATGGAAAAACTGACTTCCAGCCCTTTTCTTTTTCATTTCATGAACACGGGGATTGCAGTTGAATTAAATTTAAGCTGACAGTATACAAATTAAAATTACAAAATATACAAAAAACACACTACACATACAAAAGAAAAAAAAATAGATTACACTAATGACTATAAAATATTGAAACATACAATACTTTGATAGCTTTTTATCCTTTTTTGTTTTTTATACAAATTAATGAAAAAAACTTTTTTAAGCAATTAAACAATTTTAGCTAGTCATAAAATTTATACAGACATATAATGTTATGAATTAAAATAGGTACAGTTTATTACAATATTGTATTGAAATAAGTCAAAATATACAGTTATGGAAAGGTCACATAAGTAATTGAAAACAATTTAATACATCAAAGCACTTAAAAAAAACAGAACTTTTCATAAATATCTGATTTGCATTGCATGTCAGCATTACGGCCAGGCAAGCAAGGCCTGCCCCGCTTTACTTCAGGAAGGAACACAATTTTGAATTCTTTTCAAATTATTGTTAGACATAAAAAAAAAAAATTATTATTTAAGCAACAAAATATAGTCTTTTTTATTTTAAGCACTTAAATTAGTAAATGTTTTTTTGTCAAACTTTTTTGAATCAAAGAGGAAACATTTTCATTTTGTTTATGTTTTTTCTTGTTGCTTTATTTTGTTCTTTATGTTGTATTTGTCATCATATTATTTCCATAGCATTCATATGTTTATGAAAGGTTTCATGGTCCATTTTCGTAACTGTTTGAAATTCCAGTGGGCACTCAACTGTCGTCACTGGAATCCTGAAAAAAGGGAATTAAATTAAGATTCATAGTTCATGAACATTCACAAACATCATATGTAAGCTTATGATTAAACATGCTGCATGAGTAGTTATTTATAAAATAAAAACTTACACCTCAAATAAACATGAGCCCTATAACTTTTGACGAGCTTTCCTGAAACAGGGGTGACACTGGCAAAGTGAAGTTACTTTTACAGAATTGGTGGTCATCCTCATACCAACCTATAAGTCAAGGAAAAATGAATCTACCCAATAAAATTCTCTACGTAATAAAAAAAACTTATTATTTTTTACTTACTATTTATTTTTATAATTATTCTTTCTATGTATAATTTATTTATACCTATAAATAAAAGACTGAAGACTAAATTCTTAAAAGTTAAATAATTAAAATCATAAATATATTACAATTAACAGTTTGAAGCTGCATTGTGATTTAAAATGTTTATAATTTAAGACATTTTATTCTGTAAAAAAAATTGGAAATGGTTGCAGAAGATTTTGGAATTAGGGAAAAGCTGAATGTCCTTTATCATTTCTACAGTAGCTTCAAATGCACAGAATACGACTGGAAGATTGTTTGTTTACGTACTTGGTCGCACTGTCAGTTGGCCGTGAGCTCCTCCCTGGTGTTGCCGTTGAGGGTAGGAGTGTCGGGGGCCCCCTCGTTGCATCGCCACAGGCCGTAGGAGCGCCCCACAGCCGTCTGCCACATGCGCACCGTACCGTCCTCCGAGCCTGAAGTGTAGAGCTCCCCGTCGGGGGAGAAGCGCACGCAGTGGATGGGGCCAAAGTGACCCTTGTTAGATTCTGTAGGCATACAATAGGGTAATTGCATTCATTATTTTATTTCATTATTTTTTTTTTATTTTTATTTTCATTTTATTCATTATTATATTCAACATTGCGGTAATTGCATCATTGGTGGGGAAAACGGTTGAAAATACTAAGGTTGTGTAGAGTACATTTTATGGATTACAACCATATATTTTTTAAGTAGTAAAAATAAAGATATCATTGATAATTAAAAAAAAAAAAGCCGAGAATTTGAGTCCCGCCAAAACGCAGCGCGGCCGGCTAGCCACGCTGTGACTTCAAAATTACGTAGATGGATCCGACAGACTACCTGGACCCGTCAGTACACTCCGAAGATATGAAGATCCATCGACGTCATATCCGCCTAAATAAAAAATGTGATGTTTTACCAAAAATCGAAAATGCGCAAATTTTAAAGAGCTATAATTTAAAAACTAAGCCAGATATATTTTTTTTTTTTTTTTAAGAAATTCTGTGCGGGAGACTGCCTAGATTCTAAAGACTCTAGGGGTCTATGACACTTGTTGTGTTGAAATAAAAAAATATATGAAATTACCCTATTGATAGAATTTAAATGAGTAGCCAGGGACATTCAGGGCCGATCTTATAAACATCCGTTTGTTTGATCAGAATGTCAAATCTAATAAACCGAAATTTGGTACAGATTTTGTTTTTCTGTATTATAACAATCCGTAAGTCAAATTTCAGTTTAATTTTATCGACAGGTCATTTAAATATTCTCAAAGACATGGATTGTTTTCATAATTTTCAACTATTCAAGGGATCCGGAGAGGGTGGTCTACTGTGTTTGTCTGATGGTTTACAAAGCTGTCAATGGTATGGCTCCTTCATACTTGTCTGACATGTTCTCACGTGTTGAGATAGATTTGAGACGCCAAACTCTCAGATCTGCGGAGTGTGGGGTGGTTGACTTAGTCCAGCCGTCACGTCAGACACGCATTAATTTTGGGGACCATAATTTCCAGTTTGCGGGCCCAATGGAGTGGAACAGACTACCACATAATGTGAGGAAGGCAGAAACTGTTGGTGTCTTTAAGGAGCACTAAAGACGCATCTTTACAAAAAATCTTATCCGTGATTTGAGAGGGCCTTTGAGGTGTGACACACACAAAAGCGGCGCTCTTTTATTATGTGTACCTTATAAATAAATTATCCTTGTACATATATATATATATATCTACCCGAGATTAAAGTACCTAATTAACCTTTTCGATTCTGAATTTACTTGCTACATACGCACCGCCAGAACGGAATACTTTTTTGAGGTTATTTTTATACACATAAATTGATTTCCTACCTTTTGATGAAACCTACCCAATGATGAAACTTCAAAATTTATGAAAAAGTATATTCATTAGTTATCCAGGAACACAAATCACAAACCTTCAACAGATGTTTTCACTTGTTGTTTTATATAGAAACAAGTAAATCACAATAATATTACTTTAAAAAAATATTATACGCACATTCCAAAACTAGACTTTATATCCATTAGGTTTTAAACATTTTTTACTCACTTAAATACTCGTCACTAAAGAGAAAAATATATTAGTTATTTTATAAAAAAACAAAAAACGTAAGCTGTTATATCTATGTGAATAAAGTATACTTGCCTGGATTTTGTTTGTAAACATGGGTACTATACGCGCGGGACGAGAGGTCGAGCTGTTCTGATGAAATATTTGAGAAATAATATTTTCAAAATATGTATAATATGAGATTTTATTAGTGTACCTATAATGTAAGCAACAAAAAAGTTTGAAAAATTTGAACACAGATGTCAAGGGAAGCTTTAAACTTCGATGACATGGATAGATGCCAGCCGCACTGTATTTAAGTTAAGTCATGACATCTATGCATGCCAGCCGCAGCCAAAGGGTTTAAAAGAAAGATACTGAGAAACTAAACATTGTCGCCACAAAGCAATGACAGACGAAAACTAGGTTATGTTATGCATATTTTCTTTTTGTCAATTTTAGTAGAGATGTGACCAAGATACATAGACTACGCCAGTAAAATTTGACATTTCTTATTGGGCGGTAAAATAACTTTATAATATACGGTCATCAGTATAGCTTACCGGTTAACGACCATCCGTACCCTTAGTATGAGTTGCAAAACTTGAGTAAAGTAAAGTTTACGGAAAATATTAAAGAGTGATTTCTCCCAAAATCTGCCATTTTTGTTTCTTACACTTTATATATATATATATATATATATATATATAAGGATAATTTATTTTAATGTACACATAATTAAAGAGCGCCGTTTTTGTGTGTGTCACACCTCAAGGGCCTTTATGGTCTTAACAAAAGAGTTACAGTGATGAAGAAAATCAAGTTCAAACAAACAAAAACGGCAGATTTTGGGGGAAATCACTCTTTAATAATTGCAGTAAACTTTACATTACTCAAGTTTTGCAACTAGGTACTAGGGGTACTGTTAGTAAAATGAGAATTTACTTACAGATATTTAGTCCGACGTTTATAAGATCGGCCCTTAAAGAGCCATTACACACTAGGCACATTCTACCCGGTTTGCCAGCATTTTTCATTATTATTGCTCCATTTCCTTTTAAAATTTCAATCTATGTTGTGACAACCTACCTAGACTATGAGTCGAGAAAGTGCCAGAGAGAAAAATAAGAAGAGAATTGTGTGTTGGCTTACCCATCTCTTCTCCGCTGGAGTAGTCAAACTTGTAGACCTTGAGGTCCTCCCCTCCGCAGACAAACACATGCTTATCAGGGTGCAGGGAGGCCGAGTAACACTTGGTCGGGACAGTCACTTCAGCCACCTTGTCCAGGGACATGGAGTCCAGGAAAGTCACCTTACTACCTAAAATCATTTTTAATCCATCAAATTAAACTGTATTACAATCAAGATGAGATGGGCCAGGTATGCGTAGAGGATGCTGGATTTTCATGTGCTAAAAAAAAATCTGGGTGGATGTCCAGGTGGTAAAAGACTGGTGGGGAAGCGCAGGGAAATGGAGTGAGAGATGCCACACAGCTCCTCCGGGTGGAAGGTCGGAGTAAGCCTGTAGGGCTCAGGAGGAGTTGGAGGTGCAGCATTTACAAAGCTAAAAGATTTAGCCTGTTTTGCTATTAGAAAGAGAGAGAACCTAAGAATAGATGGCAGTTAACAAAGCCGTTGTAAGACATCAAACATTAATTTAAGTATTGTTAGCAGATTAGTCTCATACATGACGCTTTTCTAAATGGAATGCATGGAATGGACGGCAACTTCATTCAGATTTGAATGCAGCAGATTGTAAGGTGCACTTACCATGTGCAACGGTGAGTAGAGAGCCATCCCTGGAAACTTCTAAGCTGTTTGGTGTTGATGGGAAATCTATCTTTTGTACTTCCTGAAAACAAATAGTATTGATAAATTACTAAAAAAATTGTCCTTACAAATGATCCCATGATTGGAATTACTAACAGAATACATTTTGTGTAGTTCAAATAAAGTTTGTGTATCGTAAAATAGTTCAGTGTTCTTCATTAGATTTCAATTAATACCATTTTATTTGTTGTGTGAACGAGAGAAGAATGATAGCCCCCTTTTCACACGGTCCTGTTGTCAGTCTGGGCAACAAGACCAATGTATGGGATCCCCAGATAGCCATGTGAAAGCTAACATACATCCCCATCAACTATTAGACTTCCGATTCGGCACAGAGATGTGCCATGTTAGTCATGTGTAAAATATATGCAAATCTAAGTTTGAGAAGGTCCTAAAGACAGAACAGACATGTGTATTGTAAAACAAATGTTTCAGATACCAACAAACTGTATTTCACCCATGCTGGGTATACTATTGGAACAGCTAATTGTCACATGAACCTTTCATGTTTATTCATGCACATCAGTTACCACACAACTATTTTTATTTTCTTGTTTCGTGTTCGCATTTGAAATAAAAAAAATTGCTAACAATATTAGCGCCACATTACTACTTTCTCAGTGTTTTGACAAAATGTACTTCCACAAATCCAAATCTTAACAACTGGACAGATTGAATGATATTTTGAGCTGACCTCCCCAGAGTTCCTGTCCCACACTCTGATGGTGCCGTCCTCTCCAGCAGATACGAGGGCTTTGTCTTCCCGGAAGAACATGGCATGCTTGATGCCACTTGTGTGCCCGGAAAACTTCTGTATCGCTGAAAGAATAAATAAATTGCATTTGAGAAGTCAAAATATGATAATAGAAGTGAAAACGATGTTGACGTTGTATCACCTAGAAGCAGGGATACCATACAAATTATGTCTCTCCGACAGTGATATGGAATATATTTTGAATGATTTTTTATACAGTAATTGATTTCCTTCTTCTATCTACAGATAAATACTACTTTTACAGTGGCACAGGCACCTTCACACTTTAATGGCATGCATAGATGCTAACTACACTGAGTGCAAGTTCGCTCATCAATGCATGCCACCCATACTCCAGAAGTTAACAACTATGGATCAGGAGTGATTATTTTTCATGAAACAATTTTATAGAGATATCATAATTATCACCATAAAAAATGTATAGAATTTTCAATTGAATAAGGCTTTCCAACTACAAATTCATGGTCTTGGTTTGTTCTGTTCTGTTGTTCAGGCTTGAAATGTAAATTTATCACAGCATTTATTTAAGATATGCAAGCTGCTGCATTATTTATGAATACCAACATCACTTCCCACAACCTTGGTAAGGTGTTGACAACGTTACACAAATATCTAATGTATTATAAGTTGCAAAGATTAAAAATTAAGTCCACACGAAATGGATTTAGTCAGGCAATACTAAATTTTACAGGTATAAGTAAATATTATTAGGAAGTTAGTGAAAAGGAGTACAATTAGGTTCCCACATTGAACATAGACAAAAAAAGATGTGAAGTCACACGGCTGGGTAACGAGAACAAATGTTAATTGATATTTAGTGATTGGTTGTAAATGACCGTTTTCATGAAATTCATGTATAAGCTATCTCTGTGTGATTATAAAAAAGATGATCAAAGCCCTGTCGGGACAGCTTGTTAATTATAAAAAGTATGTGTGACTTACCAGTTCCAGGCTGGCTGAGATCAAACACCCTGAGGAGTTTCTCATTGCTGGCCGTCACCAGGAGGTCATCCTGGGAGTTGAAGTTCACACTCTTCACAATGTGGACATGGTCAAACGTATGCAGGACATCGCCCGATACTGCATCCCATAACTTAGCTGGAAAATCAAAATTGAAAATGTCTAAATATGAAATATTCAACAGGAATAATCTGGTATCTGATTAAAAAATTAAATATAGATATCCTAGAAATTACGCACAATTTAAATTTGCAGTTAAGTGTTGGTAGCCCTAAAAACAGATAATTTTGATAGCTAACAGTTAAGGATAGGTAAAAAGCTCACTCAAGCAAAGAGAAGGCACTAGACTTGAGTAGAGGCAAATACGTTTCAGAACATTTTTTTCTCTGCCTTAAAAATAACACATTAGAAATTAATTGGAATTCTAAAAATGCCTTAAATTAAAGCTTATATTTTGATTGTAAATCTTAGTTTCAAGGTTAAAAGCATTTTTTACCATAAGTTACCAACCAGTAAAGTACACATGCATGTGAGAGATGCACGTGCCAGGTGGAGAGAGTTTGTTGAATGGATATTGACTATTAACTATCTGATGCTAAAAAAAATATTCTGGACTCTTTTAGAATTACTAGATTGACAGTTGAAATTTTAAAATATTCCCCATGTGTAAAATATGAAATAAAAAGACAAGACTTTACCGGTGAAGTCTGCAGCTCCTGTGGCTGCCTGGGTGGCTTGCCTGTTGAGCGCCACTCCCCACACGGCGCCCTTGTGACCTTCAAACGTCCCGATCCAGTCCCCCGTCTCACCCTGACGCAGCATGGGGTTCCCATCTGCGTATCACAAGACTATCAATCAATGATAAATGAACAATAAGCAGTTCAGATTCTCCGCAGTAATTAAAGGACGGGAACATATGGTGAAGGAAATATGTCTCTATATAATCTGTATGAAGACATTGACGTGTTCAGGCTTATGAAAGTCAGCACACTGCATTGGCTGGGTCACATCCAGCGAATGCACCAACAGAGCCTGGTTGTAGTGATGGAACCAAAGGGTATAGGAAAGACCCAGATCAAGATGGCTGGACAGACTAATGGTGGACTATCGAGCAGTTTTTTAAAAGAAGCAAATTTAGCTCAAATCTGAACGGAGTCGGAACGTCAGCACAGATGTTAAAAAATTGTAAGTTCCTTGGCGGCCAAACATTACATGTCTAAGGTGCTTAGCGACCAATGACAAAATATTATACTTGGTCATTTTTTATTATACTTTGTCAACGACGTTACCATGTTGAAAGCACCGGTTCCCATAGATCACCGAAGTTAAGCAACATTGGGCGCGGATAGTTCTTGGATGGGTTACCGCTCTGGTACACCGCGTGTCGTTGGCATCTTGGACCGGTCCGTAGTCCAGTGGCAGCACTTCGGACTCGTAAATGAAAGGTTGTGGATTCGGATCCCGGCGGAGCACAAAATATACCATTTATATTTCGAATGTGCTCTTCGCTGAGTTGAAAAATTCATAAACCTTTACCAAAGACCGGTCACTGAAAGGTCCATCCAACCTGTCAACAATTGGGTCTTGCTTGAGAATTGTCGCATTCTACAGCGACGACCAAGCTCGCAGATGGCTCTTGAGGTGTGATACACACAAAAACAGCGCTCACCAAATAAATCATCCTAATATTATTTATTATTTGTTAGGGTTTGGTAACGTAAGGTTAGGTTAAAACAAACAAAATATTAGTTTGTTTTACCCTAGCAATTGTGACGTCACAACTGTTTTGTCTTTATTAAATATTGTTTACCCCTCAATAAACCAATACTTACTGAACTTAATATTGAACCGCCATCCAGTAAAAAGACACAGATATGCATACATGTAACTTCATACAAATAGTGGTACAATATTGAATGCAACATTCTGCATTCATATCAAAGGTATAATCCGTGTTGCATATGATTACAAGAGCAATGGGCTATAAAATATTAATTTGTTTTGCCTTATTGGTTATACAGAGGACAAACGTCTGGGACACGGTACATTATAGCACCTTCAAGATCAGACGCAGTACGTACATGTACCTTCAATAACTGCATACTCAATAACAGGTTTTCAGGGACTACAGGAAAGCTATGATCCTTTAGACAGAGTGGAACACTTTTGTAGAAGAAATAATACATACCACGGTAACGAAGCTTGAAATACATAGAAGACATATAGAACCAAAGATGGCAATCTAGATTTTTTTTTTTGATAATGAGAAAAATATAAATTAATGGAAACACAGTAAATGACAATGTCTGCGGTGATTTTTCTATATTTATTTCATATTAAAAAAATGCAATTTCTGCTTTCACTTCTAAGGGCCGTTCTTATAAACGTTGGACTAAATATCCGTAAGTAAATACTCATTTAACTAACGGATGGACGTTAACGGACTGATCTTACCGATGGTCGTCTTATAAAGCTTTTTTAACCGTCCGTTAGTTCTCAATAATGCACTCGTATTTTTGATGATTTTTTGCGTGCATTCATGAACATATGTCATCCGTTTGCTGTCAGAGAAGAAACATAACCTAAAGTTGCGTATGACAAACACGAAAACGACTGATACAGCTCTATTTTAATGAATTCTCTATCTCTGTCGGAAGAAACTATCTTCAACAGGATAGAGCGGAGAAGTCCAAAGACGCGCAAAACTCACCGCAAAAAAATCATGCTTTGACAGCTGAAACCTTAACAAACCGACCGGTATCTACCTGGAAACCGGGGGTCGGCTGTCGGTTAGATCCGCCGGTAAAATTAAACCGAAAATTTACGAACGAATTGTTATAATACAGAAAAACGAAATTTGTACCAAGTTTCGGTTTATTAGATTTGACATTTAACAAACGGATGTTTATAAGAACGGCCCTAAGTATATGATTTAAGTTGTTAAATGTTGGTATGAGGCTGACCAAAAATTCTGCAAAAAAATATTTTATTTGCTGATGTCACCCCAGTTTTAGGAAAGGGAAGCAAAAGTTAAAGGGTATTTGCTCATTTGAGATTTTATTTAATAAGTACACATACAGCATGTGTGAGAGAATATACATGTGTGTGCTTGTCAGCTTGCAATTAATAAGAGTTTAAAATATTCAGATATCTTTTCAACTTAAATTTAACATTATGATCAAAAGATAAATGCAAGAATTCCAGGTTGCTAGGGAAAGGATTATTTTTTGTTTATAACTGGATCTGTGAAAAATTATAATGAGGTCCACACGTGAATTCAGATGGACAATATTGTGTCGTCACCAGGCGGGGTTGCTAGAGAAAAGACAAACAGATATTTTGTTATTGGTTGCTAAGGATGGCAGTCCCATACAAGACTGACGTTTGCTCTGAAGAAAAGAATTCCAAATTGAAAAATGTTCAGACCTCATATGGAACTTTGTTCGGACTCTCTTTGTTACTTCCTTGAAATGTTAGTGTCCTAGCTTATCCTATAATAAACAATCAAGTTTGTGCAATAAACACAATTCTAACTGAACATTGTATGTAAGTAAGTACTTAGGTATTGAATTGTTTATGCATCATGTACACATATGGAGAATTCAGCCTTAAACTTTACAGCGAGATGTGCGAGTGTAATGCACGCAAGTACGCAGTCAACAAGTGAAGGTCAACCCTACAGAACTATGTGAAGGAAACATATACAACGCTAGGGCTCCGAGATCCGCCATCATATTACAAGCAAGGAGAACAACTCCGCCAAACAAATGACAACTAGTGAAGGTGCTTCCTCATACGCGACAAACAACAGAAGGTCAATATACGCCACGCAAAACCCACCTTTCAAAAACACACTTCAAAATTAAATCGCAAAGAAAACACGGATTAATATTTAATTTAAAGTATGCGTTATTGATTTTGGATTAGTTTTTGTGTGTTTTGATGAGTAGGCATGAGTTTATAGGGCTTCGGAAGTTAATGGGGCCAAGGCGAAATGTTAGAGGTTAATTTCCTTCCACGTACCTTTGCACGCCGATATCACGAAATATCCGCAATCTGTGACGTCGCTGAAGTCCAAATGCACCACTGGCCGAGTGTGGCCGCTGCAGTTCAACGATATTTGTTTGAAATTGGCCATAATTGGAAGGGAAATGTTCGATGAAAGTTTTGACTTGATCCAAAAAAGTTTGAGTCTGATTACGCTAGCTGTTGACAATCGACTGATGAAAATTAGTTTCTCTTTTGAGCATCTGTTCACACACTATACAACGCAGCTGTCAAAAATCGATCTAGACTCAAATGAAATATTATGATGACTTTGTTTCATCATAACCTTGTATTTACCACGCAATCCTTATTTTTATGATAGGTTTTTTATTTTCATGATGAAATTGCACGAATACAATATTTTACTTCAAAGCACCATTTATTTTCATATATCACTATATTGTGTGAATAGGAGACACGTTAACTTGACAGCTGTGACTAGATTTCAGAACACCCATACAAACTAAAATTGGTCGCATAAAGCGAAAAAGATTGGCGGTCGAATATCAAAACTCAACGAAAAGGACATTAAAAAACGACACGATATCTTCATGTCCAAAGAAAATTCCTCTTCTGAAAAGGTGAAATTCTTGTGAAACTAGAAAAGTTTTATATATCTACCGTATTTTCGAATTCACAGTTAGTTTAGGTACGTATTTCTTGACTTCTAACTTGAAAACATTGTTTAAAATCCTTGAATATTATGCACAGCACTTTGTTTTGTCTTATAATTTTTAACTTCATCAAATCGCAAGAATTTCTTTTAATTACTATATTTTTGACATTTGCAAGGAGTGTCATTACTATGGCCAAAAGGTCAAATTTCTTATCTTGATTAATGATTTGAAACAGAATAACGTTGATTTGAAAAGCCCCTGGGGCCCTGACCATCACTTTGACCCTATAGTTCAACAGATATCATATGATAATTACGTATAAATAATTAATAAAATATCTATAAATTTATTCATAAGGTGAATATCAATTTCTGGCAAGCCAAAAGATATAATTAAATTCCTTTGGAATAATAATAAAAATAATAAATGACGCGCATTCGATATCCGTCACTTCAAATGGCACTCTTTATACGACCTATTCATAAATCAACTTGTATGGGAACTAGGAAACTTATGGAATAATTTCATGGATTTATATTTCAAAATGGAATGTTGGAAAGCACCATCTATTGCTTATAAGGAAAAGGACTTATTTCTGAAATAATGTAATATATTTTCAGTGCTTCACATAAAAGTTTAAAGAAAATAACATAGATGGATCTATCCTTATTTTTGAAAACAATTTTTTTTGTAGAATTTTTAATATTAAATATTTTTGGATCTTTCCAAATTTGGATTGCATTTTATAAACGTCGACTTTATAATCTAAGTTATGTGAGTAAGTAGGTACAAAGCTTAGTATTTTCAATTATTTTCCCATCCCAATCTTTTACAATAACAGTGCTGTGTGCCATATAATATTTAATATGTTATCTATTCCCGTATGAAATTTTGATCCCTGCCACGTAAGATATCATTTCTGAAAAACTTTTTTATTGTCGCTATATTATTGTATCCATACTTATATGGTTAACAATCTTCTTCTCCAGTTTCAATCCTAGGATTGGCTTGCAGCAATTTCATTTACCTTTTGGAGGTAGAGTGTGTGGTGTGAATGAAAGCCCGTATTTGAAAGTGTATATTTTTAATGCAGTAAGTACTGTTCAATCAAAGGTAATTAAAAATGTCTTGGTTGAAATCTTCCTGTCTTCAAGCTTCCACTGCGTCCAGGCGGACGTCCTCCTTAATCCACCTTGCTTGTGAGGCGAGCAGGATGCTTGATGCTTGAAGTGGGGGCAGGAAAGGAAATATGGAAAGCGGCAATTAGGAAGAAACCATGTAAACTTTTGAGGAAGTTCGGATTGGCCCTAACAAGGACCTTTTGTTGTGAGCAGGAGAAAAACTGTAAACTTTTGAGGAAACTTAAAAGTGGCCCTAAGAAGGACCTTTTGAGTTGTGATGTGAGCGGTGTGCTGTAGAAGACGGTTGCCTCAAGTCTGTTCCAGGCGAGGTCTTGGGAGTCTTCTAGGTGAAGATGTTGCGAAGCTGGAGATGTCCAGGTGAAGATATGATGAAGCTGGAGATGTCCAGGCGAAGGTGCAAAGTAGTTTTGCTTCTCTGCTTGGAAATTGGCGGGAACGCGAGACGGCGTGCAATTTTGGCGGGAGCGCGGAGTGGATGTAGATGCTGTCCGCTAGGTGGTTTAGGCGTCTCTCTGGTGAAGATGTAGTGATCTGCGGAGACGTCCAGGCGACGGTGCAAAGTAGTTGCGTCTCTGCTTGGAAATCGGCGGGAACGCGAGACGGCTTGCAATTTTGGCGGGAGCGCGGTAGATGTTGCTCGTTCCGTGGTCTCAGTGTGTCTGTGTGACGTGTTTGGCAGGAGCGCGCGTACGCGTTTTATACTCGCAGTTTCGTACTCGGGGCCCACTACTAGGGGTGGGCACGCACGATTTTGGATTATCTTCTTTATATCTGATTTCAGATATCTGGTTTTCTTTTATCTTCTGTACTGATGCACCACAACCTACTCTTCTCCTAACAATACATTTAGTTTATAAAGCTAACACCCAGATAGCATTTTAAACTTGAATCTGACTTGCAACAAGTTTGATGTGTCAAAAGTGAAGACTTGCAAGTTCACCATGGCAAGTATATACACTTGAGGCAAGTTTGAATCAAGCTTTCTAGTTTCCCAGCAACAAGCTTGCAGGAACTTTGTCATAACAAAGTTCCCGTAAGGTTGTCATGACAAACTTGCAAAATGTTTGCTTCTGCAAATTATATACATTTTTTAAAATTATTATTATATTTAAAAAAACAAAATTAGAATAAAAAGATGAAATATTTTTATTTTATTTCATTTACAGTTTGCTTATATTGGTAACAAAGTTTTAAAATAGTCACATCATCATCATCATTGGCACGACCTCCCTCAGCAACCGCTGCCAGCGCTGTCTATCCAACGTCTTCCTCCTCCAGTCCCACATTCCCACTGCACGGCTATCCGCCACCACTCCATCCAGCCATCTTGAACGTGGTCTTCTCACTGTCCGCCGTCCGATTGTGATGAATATAAATTGGGCTGCTGAACCATATTTTCAATTATTGCGTCATCTACAAATAATTGAAAATATTCCAGCGACGTTAAAATTTAAATGGATTGTAAAAAACTGGCAGTGCACGTTGTGTCGGGGATATTTAAGTCACGGTGTCGCCAGCGTACTGCTGACCACGAATGGGCCTGATGTTGTCCATCACCTTCCACCGCATTTGCTTCTTCTTCCTGGTCAACATCACTAGGTGCCTGAAAAGAAATAAATAGTGTGGAAACTTCGTTTATTGGAAAAATTCTGTGTACAGCTTTTTTATATTATTATTGTGATTTCTTGAAGGGCGTTCGGCAGTCTTGTTTCCAGAGACTGTCGCGGCGTGTCGATCTCCGGTTTCCAAATAGTTCCCGTGGGCTCATGGAGGATGTCCGAGAGTGTGGAAGAGTTTGGAGGAGTGTGATGATAAAAAGGAGGAGGGGAAAGGTTAGCTGAGCTGCTAGACGCAAGGCGAAAACTTTTGAGAGAAAGAGTGGTCCTGAAAAGGTCCACTATGGGATTGAAACTTGCGTCTGTTGAGCTCGGAAGGAAAGGATGGGTTTGGAGAGGTGTCTCGATCCCGAGAGCAGTTAGCTGTGGCGGCCAGGTATTGTAGGCAGCAATGCAGTTCCTCGAGTTTCTTGCGGTTGAAGAGTGGCGGAGAGGGCGCTGGCAGTGTTCGGTCGTCAGGCGAAGTGTTGGCGTCAGGCGAGGGCGAGCGGGCGAGCGTGTGTATTCGTCGAGTGTTGAGATTGTACTGCCCTCCCAGCCGACAGCGGCCTATCTTTATACTACAGTTAATAAGTCCACTGTCGGCTCCTAGCTAGTGTCGGCCAATGAGAGATCGCCGTAGATCCCTTTGTTCCGGGCCGTCTATTGTTTTCGCCGGGCAATGACCAGTGGCGTTCTGTTGTAGTTGACTGGGGGAAACGCAGTGGCGCTACATTGTATGTATATGAGGACAGACTGCACCACATGAGTCCCCCCTAGTGTCGGTGGTAAGGTGAGTTGTGACGTCACCGACACGATAATCGTGGTTAGAGGTTCAGTTTGTCTGGAAATCGTATTTTTCTTCCTCTTCTTGACACATTTTCTTGAGGCGTGTTGTTCTGTCCTTGAAGTTGTGTTGGTGCGTTGGAACATACTGTCGTTATGGGTAGATGTTCTGTGTTTCGCGGTGGTTGTGATGCAGTTGTTTCTTCCGGCATGTATGCAGGCTTCAATCTATCGATTGAGATAATTTTTTGTGTACCGTTTACGTCCACGGAAAAGTGTTTGTCGTTTCGCTCTATAATGGCGAATGGGCCTTCGTAGGGGGCTTGCAGAGGCTTACGGGATGCGTCTACTCGCACAAATACGTGTGTGCAATCTTGTAGATGTTTATGTACAAAAGGTCGTTCCTTGCTGTGGTTTGATGTAGGTACTGGTCTGATGCTTCTCAATGTATTTTGAAGTTTCCTGGCGAAAGTTTCTGGTTCCATGGGTGCTGAGTCTTCAAAAAAGTCTCCAGGCATCCGTAAAGATGTACCATATGTAAGTTGGGCTGGCGAGTACTTGATATCCTCTCTGATGGTGTTTCTTAGTCCTAATAGAATCATGGGTAGGACTTCAGTCCATTTTGATGATGTGTGTGCTCGTATTGCGGCTTTCACTGTGCGGTGCCATCTTTCAATTAGTCCGTTTGATTGTGGATGATAGGCTGTGGTGTGAATATGTTTTGCGCCCATTAGTCGTGTAATGTCCTTGAATAACATTGACTCGAACTGTCGTCCTTGGTCAGTAATTATGTGTGTAGGCACGCCATATCTTGAAATCCAGTTGTTCAGGATGGCGTTTGCGACTGTTTCAGCATTTATATTTTTGAGTGGAATAGCTTCCGGCCATCTTGTGAATCTATCTATGATAGTGAGCAGATATGTGTAATCTTGAGATGGTGGGAGTGGGCCAACCAGATCTACATGTATGTAGGTAAATCTTGTATCCGGCGTTGGTAGAGTGTGGATAGGACTTTTTGTATGCCTTGAGATCTTAGTTTGTTGGCATGTGACGCATGTGCGAACGTATTGTGTGACGTCGCGCTGTAATCCAGGCCATACGAACCTCGAGCTGAGAGTTCTATATGTGCCTTTTGCTCCTGCGTGCGCCGTTTCGTGGTAAGCACGTATGATTTGCTTTCTCATACCTTTGGGTATGTATGGCCTCGATACGCCTTTGGATTTGTCTGTCCATAAAGCGAGTGTGCTATTGGGTAGCTGTGTGAGCTGTAAATCCAATGCGGTGTCCTTTTTCCTCAGTTCGACGAGTTCGGGGTCGGTTATTTGAGCTTTGGCGACTTCTTCATAGTTGATGTCGGGCTGAATTGTAATAGCATCGACTCTTGATAGTGCGTCAGCTACTATGTTATCTTGTCCCGATATGTGTCTGACGTCTGTGGTAAATTGTGATATGAAGTCCAACTGCCTTCCTTGCCTTGGGGATGAACAATTTTTCTTCGTGTTAAATGCAAATGTCAACGGTTTGTGGTCCGTGAGGATGTGAAATGTTCTTCCTTCGATGAGCTGTCTGAAGTATTTTGTGGCTTCATACATGGCTGCGAGTTCTCTGTCATATGTACTGTACTTTTTTTGAGCTTCTGTGAACTTTTTCGAGAAGAAAGAAAGTGGCTGCCATTCTCCATCATGAAGTTGTTGGAGTACTGCTCCCATGGCGTTATCAGATGCGTCGACTGCCAGTGAAATGTCAGCGTCCTGCTTGGGGTGTGCTAGCATGGCGGCTTGTGACAGGTCCGTCTTGCACTGGTTGAATGCAGTTTCCATTTCTGCTGTCCAGATAATTGGTCGTTTGTCATTCTTCTTGTGTCCTACTATTGCCTCGAACAGGAGCTGCTGACAGTTCATGGCGTGTGGGATGAATCTTCTGTAAAAATTCACCATGCCCAGGAATCTTCGAAGTGATTTTGCGTTCTGGGGTTTGGTGAATTCCAGTATTTGTTTCACTTTTTCAGGCAGGGGTGCTGTACCATTGGCTGATATGCGATATCCCAAGAAATTCACCTCGTTTTTTCCGAACTGGCATTTTTCGGGGTTGATGATCAGGTTGTACTGTGCCAGTCTCTTGAACAGGATATTGAGATGATCACGATGTTCCTCTTCGCTGGATGAGGCGATCAAAATGTCATCTATATATGCGAACACGAAGGTTAGGTCCCTTGTAACCTGATGCATGAATCGCATGAACGTCTGTCCCGCGTTGCATAAACCAAACTGCATGGCGGTAAATTCAAACAGTCCGAACGGTGTTATAATGGCTGTTTTTTTTACGTCTTCTTCGTTGACTGGTATCTGGTGATATGCTCTGACAAGGTCGACTGTGCTGAATATAGTGGATCCTTGTAGGCGGTGTGCAAAGTCGTGCAGGTGTGGGATTGGGTATTTGTCCGGTGTTGTTTGAGCATTCAGGGCTCGATAATCCCCACACGGTCTCCAGCCTCCACTTGGCTTGCTAACCATGTGCAATGGACTCGCCCAGTTGCTCTTTGAAGGTCGGCATATTCCCAGTTCCATCATTGTGGCGAATTCTTTCTTGGCTGCTTCAAAAGGTTCAGGAGCCAGTCTTCTTGGTTTTGCAGTAACCGGTTGTCCTCTTGTTTCTATGATATGCACTGTGGAATGAGGAGTAGTTGCTTTTCCAGGTTGGCCATGCGTGAGGCTCGGGTATTTAGCGATGATTTTGTGATATGGGTCTTGTTGATTGATCATGGAAAGACCTGGAGCTGCTTGGAACGTCGTCTGCCCTTTTGATTTCAGTCCGGTTGTCCCGTCGATTAGGCATCTCTGTCGTAAATCGACTAAAATGTTGTAGTGATGAAGAAGATCTGCTCCAATAATGGGCTGGTCTACATCAGCGATAACAAATGACCAGATGAATGATCTGCGGAGTCCCAAACTAACATGCATGGTTTGAGTTCCATACGATCGTATCCTTGTCCCATTAGCAGCGTAGATATCTGCATTGTGGGATGCTTTTTGAACGTTGTTCTTGTGATGTACTGGGATTACTGAGATATCCGATCCTGTATCAATCAAATACTTTCTCGCGGAATTCAAGTCCCAGATTTGTAGTCTGCAGCTCCTGTTGGTTTGAGGTGACGCTCCACAGGCTGCTAATGTTGAGCGCCGTTGAAGTTTTCCGCTGTTTTATCAAACTTGCAGGGTGGTGTGCATCTAATTGCTTTTTTACCAAATTTGGAGTGGTAATAGCATTCGTCGCTGTTTCTTTGCTGAGGTTTGCTGCGGCGGCTACCGCTGCTCTGTCTCCGAGGGCTGTGAGAACGATCATTACTGTTGGTCCGGCTTTGCCTGCCCAACTTGTGGATAAGCTCTTTCATCTCCTGCATTTCTGCGCGAAGGAGGGCTGTTTCATTGTGGGCATTCGGCTTGTGTACGCTGTGCACGTGCTCAACTTGGTAAATTTCCATTACTTTGTCAGCTTTCGCAGCTTGCTGTGTGAGTGACAAGTCTGAAGACATGGAGATGATAGCTTGGACTTGTTGTGGGAGGTGCTGTGTCCATAAGCTCCGGATAATTGGACTCTCAGCAAGGAGCGGCCCTGCCAGCTGTTTCATTTGCAGCAATAAGGCAGAAGGTTTTTTATCCCCTAGGGATAGACCGTTGAGGAGTCTTGCCATGCATTTATCTTCCGACTCTTGAAAGCGGGCGATTAATCCTCTTCTTAGAGCCTCGTATTTTCGGTCTGCAGGTGGAGATATTATAATGTCGCTGACGCCGACCAGTGCATCCTGGTCCAGTGCGCTGACAACGCAGTGATATTTTGTTGCATCTGCCGTGATGCCGGCTGTAGAAAATTGTGATTCGGCTTGAGCCAACCACAGCACTACATTTTCGCTCCAAAATGGAGGCATCCTCACACTCACTTTGGCCACGACCTCGGTTGGGTTATTTTCTTGTGCCATTTTGTAAAACACAGGCTCGCAATGCACAAAAAAGTTAAAAAAATAAAAACACTTGTTGAAAAGAAAGGTCGGGTATTAGAAAGTTTGTCAGACTGGAATGTCTTTGTTATGACGCACTATTGTTATTGGGGTTGTAAATTAGCAGAACACGTATGGACAAGAATTATTTTTGCGCGAGAAAAAATATTTAGAGATATTATATTTAAAACACACTTATATTATTTTTAAGCGATATTTTTTTTTTTTAGCACTGATTTAATTTTGCTGTGAGTACAACACACGTTTTATTTTTAAATGTTTGAGGGTCACCATGTAGTTAAACGGAGTACTAACGTCGGGTTCACCACTGTGGAAACTTCGTTTATTGGAAAAATTCTGTGTACAGCTTTTTTATATTATTATTGTGATTTCTTGAAGGGCGTTCGGCAGTCTTGTTTCCAGAGACTGTCGCGGCGTGTCGATCTCCGGTTTCCAAATAGTTCCCGTGGGCTCATGGAGGATGTCCGAGAGTGTGGAAGAGTTTGGAGGAGTGTGATGATAAAAAGGAGGAGGGGAAAGGTTAGCTGAGCTGCTAGACGCAAGGCGAAAACTTTTGAGAGAAAGAGTGGTCCTGAAAAGGTCCACTATGGGATTGAAACTTGCGTCTGTTGAGCTCGGAAGGAAAGGATGGGTTTGGAGAGGTGTCTCGATCCCGAGAGCAGTTAGCTGTGGCGGCCAGGTATTGTAGGCAGCAATGCAGTTCCTCGAGTTTCTTGCGGTTGAAGAGTGGCGGAGAGGGCGCTGGCAGTGTTCGGTCGTCAGGCGAAGTGTTGGCGTCAGGCGAGGGCGAGCGGGCGAGCGTGTGTATTCGTCGAGTGTTGAGATTGTACTGCCCTCCCAGCCGACAGCGGCCTATCTTTATACTACAGTTAATAAGTCCACTGTCGGCTCCTAGCTAGTGTCGGCCAATGAGAGATCGCCGTAGATCCCTTTGTTCCGGGCCGTCTATTGTTTTCGCCGGGCAATGACCAGTGGCGTTCTGTTGTAGTTGACTGGGGGAAACGCAGTGGCGCTACATTGTATGTATATGAGGACAGACTGCACCACATTAGTTACGTTTATAATATCATCCACAAATAAAATAGAAATTGGAACCATAGAAAACCTATTTTAGAGGACTTCAGTCAATGTCAATGCAGTACAATCTGTGATTAATTATAAAGACATGAGTAAAAAGGTACCGATTTATAGCTAATTTGTTGAGATATTATATTTTGAATAAAATGAGGATTTTTTAATAGATAAACAAAAAAATAAAATACTAACGTTTATTTCGATGGGCATCCCAATTATCTGGCTCAACTCGTCTGCAGCCATCTCGTCACCGTTTTCGATCCTTGGCTCCCCCCAGGTTGTAATTTCGTCATCTTCATCTTCAAGTTCTACATCTGATGCATTTCCATTCAAACACATATTAATCTCTCGAATAGAGTAAAACATCTGAAAAAATAAAATAGTAAGGCGGTTAAAAATGACCTCAAAATCCTGTGTATGTTCAAACATACACGTTATTTTGTATACAAAAAAAAGTACTAAAAAACATAGAACTTGCTACAAATTATATACTGTTGAATAGTTTATGAACTAAGGAACACGCTAAAAATGATTTTTTTCAATTTAATGTATAATTACCTTGAAAATTGACGATTTCGAGGAGAAGAATTGTCAGAGTTGAATCGCAAGCCGGGCTTGACAGTTGACAGACGTTATGGCGGTTAAAATGCAGGAAGGAAACATAAAGAAAAAATATATAATGCTGTAAGCACAACTTGTAAGCATAACGTTGCAGCAATATTGTAATAAACTTATTTTGTCATATTTGACATGACAATATAAATTTAAGTACAAATCAAACTTGCAGCAAACTGACCTGCTATCTGGGCACTTTCATAGTTCATCGCATGGAATCAAAAACGACATACACATGGCCCATGG
Organism: Agapetus fuscipes; assembly: GCA_951799405.1. Taxonomy (NCBI): domain Eukaryota; kingdom Metazoa; phylum Arthropoda; class Insecta; order Trichoptera; family Glossosomatidae; genus Agapetus; species Agapetus fuscipes. The sequence goes on from OX637334.1 coordinate 16,713,823, forward strand.
GCGTAACTAGGAAGGGACAGGGGGGGGCAGCCACCCCCCCCCCCCTGGAAGAGAAAAAATAACCTAAGTAATCCAAATTTCTAATTAAATTGTTAGGTATAAACATGCAAAAAAAATTAAATCAAAAGGAATTCCCTGCATTTCCATTTAGGTACTTATCTGAAATAAAAAAAATAATGGCAAGACATCTTTGGTTATTAGGTAATTATTAGTTGATCTAATCTAATCTAATCTAATCTAAGCTGCAAAGATATATATCATTTAAGATTTATATTAAATGCATTCCCACAAGCAGATATGTATAATTTCGCGCTAACACATGCCGCATGTGGACCTACAATATAAAAACCCAATCTCAAATGAACATAAGCCTTGCAACTCTTGCCGTCCTTCCCTGAAACAGGGGTGACATTGGTAAAGTGAACCATTTTTTTTTACAGTATGGGTGGTCAGCCGCATAACAACCTATAAGTCAAGGATCATACATGACAAATTACATTTTTTTTAAATCAATAAATAGCAATATATACATGGACATAAAAAACTAAATCATAAAACCTTTTTTTTTTACTTCAACAAACCCCAGCCGCCAACATCACAGATTAACCGCCATTTTCTTCTATCCTTACATACTTCTTTCATTTCCTCCAGAGTCATAACCTTCTTCATACAAGCTCTTCTTTTATTATGACTCTGGATATTCCATTGATAAAGTGATATTATTCTTCCTACTTATTGAAGATACTCCAGTGAGGGGCTAGAACTGCCTATAATTTTATGAACAAAATTTCCAAATTTCTCACGTCACTGGCTAAAATCCAAAAAAAAAGTAGGTAGGTATAAGTAAGGGCATACCTATGTATCAATTATTATAGTTTTTTTAGCGTTAGCTTATAATATGTGACTTTAAACTGATAAAAAAATGACAAAAGTGCATCCTTTTCATTCAGTAGGTATAAAGTCGCTATATGCTATTGTTGAAAATAATATTGTACGTACAAACTACTGACGAGTGTGAAAATGTACCTACCTAGGTGCAGCTAATTGTGCTGCATGAAAAGAACCCTTGAAATAATTCAATGCATTTTTTCTGAATAGATGCATTTGGTTACAGAAGGGTGCAGGCACTTACGTATAGTTCAAGGCTTGCTGTGGGGACGCTATGGGGCTCTGTAACCGTAGCCGAAACCTAAAATATCGGATATCCGAAATACAACTCTTCGGAAGCCAATCTTCACACGATCTGGCCTGGTGCCGAAACAGAAGTCGCGTCATATACATATATGGAGAGGTATAAGCTTTCACACGATCCGGCGTGGTTTGCCCGGCGATCCTTTACATTTTGCGACCGAATTGCCTAAACCGGACCATGTGAAAAGGTGGTACACATATGATTTTATCTCACAGTTCTCATCAAGATCTTCATCATCATCATACTTCACGCTGAAGAAGCCCATCGTAGAAATGGGCGAAACGTCCGGAAGCTCCAGCTCCCACAGACCACGGCAACAGATCCCGGAAAACTTCACTCCAGCATGATTTTATCCACCGGACGCAATTTTCAATTTTATAGTTGTTTTGTAGATTTTTTAGTGTTCGTTTGTTTTTTATAACTGGATTTCATGATTTGCGTGTAGGATGGTATGAGGCTGAACAGTGAACACCCATACTGTAAAAAGATGTTTCACTTTGTCAATGTCACCCCTGTTTCGGGGAAGGTTGGCAAGAGTTGCAGGGCTTATGTTCTTTTGAGATTGGGATTTTATATTGTAGGTCCACATGCGGCATTTGTTAGCGCGAACTTATACGTGTCTGCTTGTGGGAATGCATTAAATATGAATCTCAAATGATACCTACATACCTTTGCAACTTAGATTTAGATTAGATTGAAACCTGTATAATAGAAATCCTATCCGTATCCAGATCATAAATTTTGTATCCGTAACATCGTTGGTCTGCAGTCTGCCCCTGAGTTTAATATATTCTATTGATTGCAAGGGTTTGTACACGTGTACAATTTTGTGGGACAAAAATCAAGTTCAGACTCGTTTAGGAAGAAAAAAAAATGATAATAAGAATAGGGGTTGCTCTCGCACTGACATGAATACCTGTGATAATGTCACAATAGAGCTACTGTATTATTTTCATGAATGAACCATAATTTATAATATTCATATGAATGGAGTCCGCTTTCTTTTTATTCTTGACGCACTTTGAATAGTGCTGCATGAGAGAAAGGTATTGTGCTTGAACCAAAAATCACAATATCTTTTTCCCGGATGTTTTCCTTCGACCTGTAGACCGTTGTATGATGACTGATGAGATAATTGCAAAAGCTAATATATTTTATCATTACGCGGTTAAAATAAACAAACCAAAATAGTTTATTTAATTAATATAATAATAAACTAAAATAGAGTCCGCACAAATGAGATGGTTAAAAAAGTTTTTACGTCACCCGGCCAAGCATTCTCTTCCAGATTTGAATATCATTAGTAGATACCTACCAATAATCACATTTTTCAGCCAAATGCACAAAATGCATTTTTTCAACACACAGATTAACACACGTAAACATGGCAGGTTTTGTCATGGAGTCTGTGCAAATATAGCCCCTGATGTTTTGAAATGAGCCTGCACCTCAGAATGAAATATAATATTGGGCAGGGACGTAGTTAAATACGAAAATCTGTAATATACTATAGTTGTAAAGATACTCCATCCACGTACCCAAGCACAAAATGTATGGCAAATTATTTGTTCCTTCACACGATCAATTTTGCAAGTACATAACTTTTAAAGTAATACGTTTCTTGAGTAAAAAAATGCGTAGAAATAGTACGAGACTGACCATGTTTAATGTGATTTTTTTTTACTTTTGCAGCTGTCATCCCTGTTCCAGGCAAAGTCGGCAAGAATTGCAGAGCTACCTGTGTTAGATACCAATTACCTACAAATGCAGCATACCCATAACTCCTATAAGTGCAAACTACGTGAGTGCCTGCTTGCGTGTTGTGTGAAACTTAAATACATACCTTTATTACAAGTTACCTACTTAGGATCCAAACTTTGAATAATTCAAGTATGACATTCTTGGGAGTTCATTCCGCATTTCACTTATACTCGCAGGCTCCACACAATCACTTTAAAATGGCAAGACGAAAGTGTCCAAAATAATCATGCGCTAGAAATGATGGATTGCACTCACCTGCCTGTTACTCATGACGTCACAATGCATTAATCAGTCGCGTGATGGAGATTCCCATCATCATCATCTCTTGAGGAGATCGCGTGTTCAATCTTCCGGTATTCAAGGGCGCGATATGGACTGTAACATCAAGACCGTATTGCACGAACTATCCAAGTATTTGCCTACTTAACTTTTGTAACCTTTGGATTTGTATGAAGACTTTTTGTATATTTCAACATTTGAGTGGTTAATGTATTTGTTGTTTGTCAATTTTTTAATGTAACTAGTTTTTATTCCTTGACTTATAGGTAAGTATGAGGCTGACCACCCATGCTGTAAAAAATGGTTCACTTTGCAAGAAGTATGTAAGGACAGAAATAAATTGCGATTGATCTGTAATGTTGGCGGCTAGGGTTTTTTTTTTATTTTATTACAATTTTGTTTTCTGTTCTAGTTTTTGATGTCCATACATATTATTATTTATTGATTTTAAAAATTTAATTTGTTGTGTATGTTCCTTGACTTATAGGTTGGTACCTATGCGTCTGACCACCCATGCTGTAAAAAATGGTTCATTTTGCCAATGTCACCGCTGTTTCAGGATAGGTTGGCAAGAGTTGCAGGGCTTATGTTCATTTGAGATTGGGTTTTATATTGTAGTCTCACATGCGGCATGTTAAATGTGTCTGCTTGTGGAACTATGTTTCAAATAAATCTTAAATGTACTATATCTTTGCAACTTAGATTATAGAAGATCTTACTTTCTTTGCATGTATCACATTAAAAAGTGATATGCCGAAATATGAGTGGCATGCAAAACTGATCATTCAAAACACGATTAATTTAGCTCAAGTGCCTGTGCCTGTGGGCATGCATTTAATATGCCCCTAAATCTTGAAAAAACTTTCCTCGCAGCTTAGATTATAGATAGACTAAAATGTTGTTTACTTTTGTATGTAATTACTCTTAAAATTATTGCTAACTTTTTAATACTTTTCATTAAAATCTGTCCTGGCGAAGTAAAAAGAAAACATGAATATATTTCAGTGATGTAAATACCTACAGTCAGTCATTTTTAACACATTGATACATTGCAATTTATTATGGAAATTTAGCGTCCGCTACTAACTAATAGATAACATTCAAATCTACTTATTCTTCATGCAATTCCGCTGTCTACCATTGACTGACTACGCTCGTAAAATATGTTTTATTACAGACTAATTTGTTTGTTTATCCAATGTTCATTATTCTCTTTAGAGAAAATAAATAAAATGACTAATCTGTGAACAGAGTTTAAACTGTTAGCATGCCGTCACTTCTCAAATAATCATCTTCACTATGATTTGGACGACAATCTAGGGTAGGTCTTGGCCTCCTTAATCAACCGCAGCCAGCGTTGTTTGTCCATCGCCTTTCTCCTCCACTCCCACACTCCATTCAAATATCTTGTTGTGATCATTTCCCCTGCGCTGCCTCTCTGGATTTGTCACATTTTCCAGACTCTGATGGTCCATTCGCAAAGGGCCTGTTGCATCAACCTCCAATCAGACAAAAATCAAAATTAAGTGTGATTTCTCTCAACAAATAAAAAAAATAGTCTGCTGACTTATATTGACCGAACATCATCGAAGTCTTCCCGTCCTTAATTGGGCTGTAATCGACCACTACAGAGTAATTTCCTTTTAAAGATGTTTGGTCAGTGAGCAGATTTCAGTATCATATATGAGGACAGGTTGTATCAGTGTTTTGTAGAAGGCAGCTTTACTTTAAAATACCTTTTAAAATTGCCTTCAAACAGACATAATTATGTACTATTCAAAGTATTTTTTAAATTTATACAAAGTGAAATAATTCAAATTTATTTCATCATCCAGTCATTATTCAAATCAATTGTTTATGCAAAATTAATAAGCTTAGACAATTTTTTAGATTATTGAAAAGTAAGAGTGATCCTACTTTTTGAATCTGTCATGTTTGATAAATGACTACTCTACACTTCAAAAAACAAAAATTTCTGATTCGGCTCTGAGAACTCGTGGCACTTCAAAAATTGTCCTTGACCCAGAAAATTCAATAAAACAGGGTTCTTTTTATTGTTGTGGTGGACCCCTAAAATAATCTAAAGGGTTCTTTTTTGGCTTGAAAAGACTCCCTTATATTCATGGCCAATTGAAGTTCAAGATCAGCTCTACGATGCATTTTTCATAAATGGGTGTGTAGTTTTTTTTCGTTAGGTATTTAAAATGCTGGATGTACTCGCAGCCCACAGTTATAGTTGACGCAGATACAATAGGTACCTATAGTTGTGTTGCATATAGTTGAGCATTGAAATTTGCAAGCTCGATTAGTTTCGGTTAGATTTGAGATTTTAGCAGATTTAAAATTTATTTTTGACTAGAAAAACACCTGCAAAATAACGTAGCTATAAAATTTAAGACGTCAATCCAAGCGTGCAGTCTCAACGAAAGTTGTAAATATTATCACATCATAAAAAAGCTCTCCAACATGGCTGCTCGTGAACAGCTGATCGGACAGTCAAATCATTCAGACTGTTATACCTAGGACGATTTTTATTTTGAGGGCCGTTATCGTGTAAATCACATCAAGAACAGAGGCGAGAACTCCATAAAGACCAAATTAAGCAAAACATGATAAAAATGCATTTTACCTTGAAATACGATCTAGAATTTAAATTTATGATTCAAGTTGATTTGAATATCAATGTTTCGACTAAATGTACTTCCTAATACTTATGTTTTTAAAGCCAAAGGAAAATTGATGATAGATAAATGAAAGCTGATGAAAACTAATTAAGATTACTTCTGCAAATTAAGATCACTTCTGCAAATTAAGATTTAGTTGCTGTAAGGCTGGTTAATCTCTATGACCGGTTTTAATAAAGCCACTTGCATAATAAATCAAAATTTTGAGCTCCTCTGGAGATTTTGACCTCATACTTTATAATGCTAGACTATGGTCGATTGAGTCGTAGGTATAAGGGGACGATCTAGAATGAAAAAATACTAAATAAGTAAATATATATATGGAAATGATTAGAAAATGTTTTCCTGTGTTTCCATATCCATATTTATCTCATTTTCGAAATAAATCTAGATTGCTGACTTTTTTTCCGTATAACTCAATGTACTCAGGTCAAATTTAAATATATTTTTTTCTCGGCGGGCAAACCTCACACTTCTATGTAGTACTTGGCAACCAATAAAAAAAAATATTAGCATTTTCCCTTGCAACCTGGCCTTGTAACGTCACAATTTTGTCGTATTTTGAATTCTGTTCGGAGTGCATTGTCGACATGTCGAAATTCATGTAAATTTATCATGGAATAAGTTATGTTTGAACTTGAATTAATTTTGTCTGAGAATTTAGTTCAAGAAATAAAAAAACTTAAATGACCTTATTGGCTTCTTCACTGCATCTATTCTGTCCTGAGATTATTTTAGGAGTTGATTAAATGTAACGGTAGTTTTTTTGGCAGAGCGAATTGCATTATTCACCGATTTATTTGAATATAATTAATTAGCCATTATGCTCTTAGGCAGTGGTTCATAACCTGTTAGTCTTGTCACATCGATTAATAACAAAGTGATCCAACATTCTAACATGCGATACAATAGCTGATCGGACAGGCAAATGTGCTCCATACAAATAGCATAATAATGGTGTACCCTATAACTGAAAGCACGGAGAGTTGGAGAGCAAAAAAAAAAAAGCCGGATGTAAATTCCCAATTTGATGGAATGACCAGGTGAAGGAGATCACGGTCTTTTCCGCTACAGAAGCTTTAAGACCTACTTTACCAGGAACCGGTGGGAGGATGTCTTTTGAGATTCAAGATGAAACCAGCTGGGGTTCCTACCATTTCAAGTGATAAGCACCCCGACTCCCGAGTACAAAACTAAAGCACTTGCAGAAAGTGCTAGGGTAAGACCTGGCGGAGGTTTTTAAGGGAGTGATAATAAAAGTTTAAAGTTAAAAAATTTAATTAAAACATATTCATTTTTGTCGAGAGCTGTGTTATCCATTGTTCTTATTTTTCAAAAATTGTGTACGCACGCAAGCAGTTAACCTTTCGTAAATGTTTTTCATCTCCTTATGTGTCTCCCTTGCATTAAAAAGAAAAGATTTGTGGACTTGATTCTGGCTTTCTTTGCTATTTAACAGGGGCTGAAAATATATTGATTTTTACCAGTCCCTTGGAGTCACTCAAGACTTTCATCTTGGTCTGTTTCTTTTCATTGTCGTTATTTTTACTAGAAATAAGGTATCAACTTATGAAGATTACATCATTTCACTGATAATATAGTTGAGAAGTTGTTGTTTCAGGTCTCACCTAGTCTCAGCAGTCCCATAATTATGATGACGACCCCTGAAATAAATCCCAGAAGGATGACATACTCTATGGGCAGACCTTTGCAGTATTGGAACTCTAGGATAGCCATTAGAGCTGTAGGGCCGATGGATACTTCTTTGATGGTGCCAAATATGGCGTACAGCATGCAACCTAAAAATATATTTGAACTTTCACTGAAAACAGTGATTAATATGAGTTGGAAGAAAATCCACTTAGAGACAATATTTTGTTTCATTTTAATGTATTTTCTTTATAGAATTTAGATATGTTGCCTCCAGAACCAAAGCGTACAATGATGAGCTTACCCTGAACTGATACCTATTCCTAAACCCTAGCTGAATCAAAGCAGGACATCTGTCTATATATAATGAACATATCAACGGTTAAAAGCGACGTTTTGGTCAAAAATGAGTTATGAATGCTATCCTATTTAAAAATTTCCGCTCTTTCTAATGCACTAACTTCCATGGCTCTACCATGATTTTTGTGTTGTTTATGCCCAAGCAAACAACTGCGTTTTCAAAGTATGGTTTTGGTGTAACCGACAAGATTTTGGTTTTTTTTTGTCCTAAAGGAGCTTGTGACATAAAAAAATCGTAAAACTCATGTAAAACTACATCAATAGGAATGCCAATAAATGCTTTTATTTTTTTTAGAGTTGTTTTGATTTTCACGATATGATTAGAAATAAAAAAAATTATGCCATTTTTCTGCAATCTCAAACTTTAAAGTGCTCTCCTGAACAATTTAGTTTATGTACTGTCTTTTAACCGTCGATATGAGTATTGTTATTTTATCTATAGAATCCGTATAACCTATTTCTAACGAAGAACTTTCTTTACAACTTTTTAATGCATTCTAAAATTAACAAATACTTAATGAGTAAGTCATGCTTTTTCTACAAATTGTTTAGAAAACAATCGAAGAATTTTATCGCGAGGAGTAAATGTTTATAAATGAACTATACCTACCAACCATTGTTTCTTTAACTCTTTTTTTAGCATTTTATTTTTTCCTTGACTTGTAGGTTGGTATGAGGCTGACCACCCATACTGTAAAAAATGGTTCACTTTGCCAATGTCACCCCTGTTTCAGGGAAGGTCGGCAAAGTTGCAGAGTTAATGTTCATTTGAGGTTTGGTTTAAATCAACAAATTATAACATGTAGGGTATGGACATCAAAAACCAACAGAAAAAAAATTCTAATTTAAGAAACTCTAGCCGCCAACATCACAGATCAACCGCCATTTCTTTCTGTCCTTACACACTTCTTTCATTTCTTCCAGAGTCATAACCTTCTTCATACAGGCTCTCCTTTTATTATGACTCTGGATATTCCATACATTCGCAATTTCGGAAATTTGGTCCATCCATACTTTTCTCGGTCTTCCTCTACCACGACATCCATCTATTCTTGCAACATATAGGTACTTTCTTCGTTAGTCTTTCATAATTCATTCTCTCTATATGAATAAGAAAAACTTACATGTGGTGGTCATGGAAAAAGCATTCTTATCAAAATAATAAAAACGTGTACCTACCTCCGTTTAGTCACTGGCTAGTTGGATGCAAATACCTAGCTGCATTTTGTATCAGTGAGTTTGGCATTTCAGAAAAAAACGCTAGTTGACAATCGACCTCCGTGAGGTGAAGACGTAGTTTTTTAAATAAAAAAATATAATACGCGATCGTGAATAAAAAAAAACAATGTAGATAATATATATTTTTAATTTGTTTATTTTCTAAAAAAAAATCAAGTGAATATTGTAAAAAAGATTTTTAGTACTTTGTTTGATACTAGTGTTTGTGTATATTTAAAAATCCAATCATAAATGCACTAAAATTATTATCATTAAAAGTATACGTAAATTGTGTACGTTGTCAACATAACCTATAATTTTATTGTACGTAGGTATTTACCCTTTTTAAAATAGTTTTTGAAAGTTGTATTACCTGGGATATTTTAAATCTTTTATTACTTTATCATCCAAAAAGTCTGTACGAGGAGAAAACGGTACACGAAAAAGAGGAAATTGAGGAATGTATGGCTTGATCACATTTTTGAAATAGTGAAAGAATGGAATATGGAAAATGGAACCTATATACAAGAGTGATTTTTCAAAAGAGAATGCATGAAAAAGGTGATGGGTATGAATGAATTAATCGTGGTATTTATGTCTGGTACACGACTTACTTATGCATTAGTAGCTAAGGGTGCGCGATGTGCGCACGCACTCACCTCACTCACTAATCCAAATGCCAAGTCGTATGAAGGATCATTTGAGGATACAAAGACATGAGGGCAGCTGTGAAGAAAGTCTGGTCACCCCTAACGAAATGGCGGCAGAGTTACAGTAACTGCCGAGCTTCAAACATTGAATACGTTGCTGACATGCTGAAACTGCTTAGAAGTATATACATTTAAATAAAGAGAAGTCTCTTCTTTTGACCGGTCCGTAGCTCAGTGGTAACACTGCGGACTCTGAATGGGAAGGTTGAAGGTTCGATTCCCGGCGGAGCACAAAAAATATACCATTTATATTTTCAAATTTGCTCTTCGCCGGGTTGAAAAATTCATAAAACCTTTACTAATGACCGGTCACCAAAGGTCCATCCAGCCTTACAGCAACTGGGTCTTGCTTGAGAATTGGCGCTTTTTAGCGACGACGATCAAGCTCGTAAAAAGGTCGATAGCTCAATTGGTAGAATGCTTGCATTCCATGCCGAGAGCAAGGGTTCGATCTCAAAAGATTTACTCAGCCTTCACAAGAAATGAGAACCAGCCCCCCCGGGAGCTGGGAAACCCCCACTTCAACTGAAAGTGGTTGGTGTGAGGCCGGCCCCCTTACCTGTAAAAATAAATAGGTCCCGAAGCGCCACATGCGACCCCGGGGATAACGCAGGCAAGAAGTTACACTATATATGTAGCTTAGTTGCTCTTCAATTGTCAAAATTTAGATTTTTTTTTTAATAAAAAAGGGCATGATTTTCAAATGCATAGGTAATTCTTTTTTTTGTGCCTTAACGTTTTTCTGGATTACTTGTTAAAAAAAATATATATAAAAATATACCTAAGTATATTTTAGTAAACAAAACATTGAAGAGTAATTACAAAATTTGGATAGTTCCGAATTCACTTCTTTTTCCATCTCTACGTACAATATGAAGCTCAGACAAGTTTGTACAAATGCTCAATGTAATAATAATAATATTTGGATGGAGCGCTGCTTTTGTGTGAGTCACAACCCCAAGGGTCCTTTGTAGTTTAACATCATTAGCACAACTATTCAATAATTCAAGTACGAACTTGAACGATAGATTTTTCAAGGTAACTTGGTGTGTGATATTATATACCCATGGAGGTAGTAATTTTATACATACCTATGTTTTTTAAGAAATTGGAATAGCGCCTCTAAAACCTCTCATTGAAAATTTGGAAACTCATCCCGTCATTCCTTGAAACAGGGCAAATTTATATTGGCAAACTCAAACTGTATTATTTCATCCATGCCCACGAGCAGGCACGTATGTATGTTCGCGCTTACACATGCGGCATGTGTGCATATAGAAAAAAATCAAACCTCACATGAACATAACTTTGTAACTCCTGCCACTTTTCTCTAAAACGGGGTGACATTGGTAAAAGTAAAACAAATTTGGAAAGCGGGGGCGGGTCAGTCTCATATCAGCCAATTAGTCAAGGAATACTGCCTGCTAACAAAAAAAAACCCAAGACTCAAAGAAACATAAATTTTGCAACTGTTCCCACCATTCCCTGAAACAAGTGTATTGACAAAAATGAACTTGTATTTTACTATGTGGGTGGTTAGCATCACATTGTTTACAAAAAATACCACTCATCAAAATGTAAAAAAAAACCCGTGTGTCCGTGGGATTTTCTTTTGATTTATTTTTCTGAATAAATAAACAAATGTGAAAAAATATTATATTTGTATGTTGATGCATTTGAGAATGTTCTATGCTTCACATTTTTAATGTTTTCATAGTCAATTAAGAGCACTGGGCACATAATTAACTAAAAGTATAACCTTATAATATATTTGTTTACATTCATTTAAATGAGATACTTAGGTATTTAGTAAACACTAATTAAATAGTAATCTGTGTCAAATATCACCAAAGCACAGTCATCACCATCAGCTTTATTCCAAGAAAATATTATTTAATTTTCAAATTTGATCTTTGCTGGTCTGGAAAGTTAAGGTCTTTCCAAAATAATATGATAGGGTTTTAATAAATAAAAATAAAAATTACTGAGTTTTATTTTTGTTTAAAACACGACCAGTTTCGGGAGAAGCAGTACCTCCCATCTTGAGGTGTAAATAGAAAAAAAACATGTGAATTAAAACAAAGTAATTTTTATTTTAATCTATTAAAATGAACTTTCGCAAAGTGACTGCTGAAAATCTAGATAATATGATAGGGGTTTGTTTGGGAATTGTCGCTTTTTAAAGCGACGGCCGAGACTGAAGAGAGGTCTCAAGGTGAAAAACACAGCTCACCAAATAAATCAACCTGATTTTCATTTCTATAATAATCAATAATCTAAGTTGCAAAGATATATTAACAATCAAAACTAATAGCAAATGCATGCCCACAAACATGCCCATAGAATGTGTACTTACAAATTTAAATCAAACTTCAATGAACATTAACCCTGCATCTATTGACGACCTTCACTGAAACAGGGGTGACATTGGCATAGTGAACCATTTTTTACAGTATGGGTGGTCAGCCTCATACCAACCTATAAGTCAAAGAATACAAATTTAATTTATTGTGTACCAAAATATACCTCATACAAGAGACTTAAAACACCCAGTATGACAATAGAGCATCTTTGTTAATCACTATAAGTAATACGATAATGTGTAGTTTTATAGATTCAAAGAAAACTTAATACCCTAGGGCCTAGGGTAAAAGCATCAATTAACTTATCATTAACATAATCATAACTTTATACTTCACAAAGATACAATCTAGTGTTTCTAATTATTTGTGAAAATTAATTGTGTATAATTTATTAGTCAGTGGGTACAACAAAGATGCTTCTGCAACACGAATAACAATTAATAATTAAATAAGCAAGTACGGGTTGTTAAATTTCATGAAAGAATTATATACGATTGATGTATGGAAATTATTATTAAATTGTGAATGATTATAGAACAAAAAATATAATATGTAGGTATACCTACTGAAAAAGTCAAGGTACAAATAAGATCCATAATAGTAATGAATGACTGACAAAGTATGTTATATTTGGGTAAAAGGTGTATAGACTTATAGAATAAGAAATCATGGTATTCGAATCCTTATGAGGAATGACTGATACTACCTACATCATTATATTCTTATCTTACAAGAAAGAATTGAAGAGAGAAGGTTTCGATGGTTGTTTTTTTTAACTCAATAGATTTTTCGACCTCCCCTTTCCTCTTTTGCTATTAAATTTCTTACGTTTTTGCAGCAATATTTTGTCTTAAAAATGTGTTTAAAAAATTCTAATAAAAAATGAAAAAATACAGAGTTAGTGGTGATTTTAAAACTGATAATTTGGACTTAAAGTGTGCTTGTAAAATGACATCCACAGTGGACCGTTTTGCGCAAAGGACTTTTGACAGTTCATATGAAAGTGACTCTTCGTGCAAGATGGCGGCCCGCACGTGCGGGCACGTGCCACACGCCCAGCACGCCGCGCACGTGGGCTGCTACGTGAAGCACACGCAAGACTGCATCAGAGGCAATAACATGGTCTACACGAGGCATATGGAAGAAAATAATACTAAAATTACATCGAGTAAGTTTACAACATACGGTTACTATATTTTTTGTCTTTTGACGGGCGTCAGTACCCCGAGTATAAAAGACTGCGTAAATCTCACCTTGATCGCGTAAATCGAAAATATATATAATATACGATGGCACTCTTAGAAAGTGATTTAGTTTTCTATATTTTTTTTCAATTTACGCAATCGAGGTGAGTTTACTGAATGTTTTATATTCGTGGTACAGGAGTTCGGCTCTGGTATTCACAAGGGAAAACGGTCTCGGCATCTGTGATTAGACCCATCCTGGAGATTTACAGCGTCCATTTTAAAGACAGTTATTTTATTCACGAAGCACTGGGTTAGTGTCCACCGTTCAATGCAGTAAAATTAAAAGTATCGTGTATGTAGCATCTCACCATTCAATGACGTAACGCAAATTTTAGGTTTCTGTTAGTTAACATATTAATTTTAATAAAAGCTCCTCTTGCTGTCAAAATTTTAGGTACTTACTTCCGAAAGGTGCTTTCAAAATAACACAACGTTTTTTTGCTAATATGGCAGTTGTCAATGCTTCTCTCTAATGCAACTTAATTCACGGTTCTGGTTTTCAGTTTGTTTCGTACAAAGTCTTCCTATGTTTTTCTTAACAAAAAAAACATGATTTTTAATTTCCTGAAAGTGCAAGAATCTTATGCAAAACAATGCACTTGTATAGTTAATCACCTTCTATTTATAAATGACAATATACTTGGCATGCCGCGGTACTGATTGTTGGTGATCACTGATGCAAAACAAAATGGGAAAAAACTGCAACGGTCCATTCATAAAGTGACTATGCAAAATTAACTGCAATAGACAGTCTAAATTAACTGCAATAGACAGTCTAAATTAACTGCAATAGACAGTCTAAATTGCAGAGATATAGTTTTATTGTTACTTTCGTGAATTGGAATGCAATTCACCAACGTATTTTGGCCTTGATAAGAAACCTTAGTTAGGAACGTACCCAATGACTTCATCTACACATCAGTATAGGTACACGTATATCATTGGAACAAAGTTATCGCCGATTGGGCTAAGCGAGGATCGAATCAGCGCTGTTTTATTTTTCAACTTTTTGATTGAGTAGGTATACGTATTATTACACTAACTTATCAAAGGGAATTTCTTTTTTTCCCCAGGAAAGGGGGCTAGCCTTTTGTCAAACACTTACAAATTAATATCACCGGCACTATGATTTTGGGCAAGAAAAAAAACCTTGGAATGCAAAATCAAATCTGACATCCTTGGTGGGATTCTAGCCCTAGTTTTCTGGTTTTGAATGCATGCGCTCTACCAACTGAGCTTTTTACCGGACAATATACTGTTACGAACTTGGAGTACGTGCGACTGTACATGCACACATAGAACAGTCTGGCACTAGTATAATGATGATAGTGTTACGGACTACGAAATAAAAGTACCTACGCGCACCCATAGATGTCCAATAGTGTGGCCTGTGGGTAGAACCATCTGGGTGTAATAGTGCGTAGAATGACGTTCTGGGGTGAGCGAGAGATCGAAGAATCTGGAATATACAAGAAAGATCTCTGTTGCACCTATATAAGAGGACTGCAATAGGGCAGCAGGCAGTGTCAATAAATCATTGAGCCGTTAAGTACGAAAGCCAGAGCTAGAAACAAGTGCAGTTTAATTAAAGGAGAACTCAGTAAAAAAATAACAATACATTCCACTAATTTATTAACCAGAAAATAAAAATAAAACAAATCCCAAATGACTATAAACTTTGCAACTCTCGCCACCCTTTCTTGAAACGTGGGTGACTTTGGCAAAATGAAGCAATTTTACAGTTCGGTTTGCCAACCTGAAACCGACGTTAAAAAATAAGTCAAGAAACAATATGGAATATTAAAAAAAATATTACAGGGATTTTTCGTGCCTGCGCATAGTTGACATTTAGTGACACAAAACTCGTCATTTAGTGCGCACTGTAAAAATCAATGCGCGAAGTTTTCAATTATCGAAATTAAAATACTGTTATGCTTTTTTGTCAGTGCAAAAACCAAGTCTTAGAAATTAAATGTAACGTATCAAATTTAATATGCAAGCAATGCCAATTATTTTTCCAAGCTCGTATCCAATTTTTTTGTCGCAAAATTTAGAAAAGAATTCGAATTTTCAAATTATAATGCGTTCTTGTTCAAGAGATGTTAAATTATCATAAATTTCAATAATTTTTGTTTACTTTAAACAAAAAAGAAAATAATGGAATTAACCAATAACCTTACGTGAACATTTTTTTAAGTGTAAATAATGAGTCGTACTATATAATTTTGTAACTAAAGGCAGCAATTTAGAATTTCCTTTTTCGTCAATAAGTAAAAAAAATGGCAACACAAAGAATATAATTTTCTGTGTTTCCATACTATATTTTCTCTTTTTCGATTTCTAGATGTGTGAATAAATTACTTGTAGACTAGTGGTTAATGTTTTAGTCTTGAAATCGGAAGGTTCGAATGGGTTCGATTCTTGGCAGAGCACAAAAAACAATTCACACTAAAGCGATAAAAAATATCTACAATAACAAAGACCGGCGACAAAAGTGTTTTGCAGACTTTTGAGAAACTGGACCAGTTTTCCGAGAGCTCTTGAGGTGCGTTTCACAAAAAAATACGTCAAGAGGTGATCAAAAATTTTAACGGTTTTTCAGGCAAAAAGAAAATAGACTTTTTTTCAGCAAGCCGGCTACACAACATCACATTTTTTTTCTATGGCATAAGTATCGTATCACACATTTTTGAGATGTAACACGTTTTCAATTTATTATTAATTTTGCATAGGACATTTATTACATATAATAATATAAAAGTGTAAGGGTTTGTGTATTGACATTGTAAAGGTTCCATTTAAAGTAAAAATAAAAATAGCCGTTTGCTTCACGAGTTGATTTAATTTTTACATTATTAAATATTAATATGCTTCATTGTTTTTTTAATTCTAAAATGCCATTTATAATTCAACAACCTGCAGCGATTGCAAATTTGATTGGCACATTATTTTACACATACAAAAGAAAACTTCATCACTTAGATAACCTACCGTGACCTCAACTGAGATACTTTCATTTCATTCTAGTTTATATATAAAAAAAAGCGTATTGTTTGTTTACATTTTTTCCCTTTCAATGAACTTTGGATGCAATGTAAATACATAGACAGCGTATAAAAAAGGTGTGAATTATTGTACTTATTATTGAAAAAAAAACGTCATTTAGTAAAGGCAGTGCCTTGTAATGCTAGCCGTTTGTATCTGCTGGTCGGCATCCTCTTGTAAAGGCAGTGCCTGGTAACGCCAGTGGCTTGTCTCTGCTGGTCGCCATCCTCTTGTAAAGGCAGTGCCTGGTAATGCCAGTGGCTTGTATCTGCTGGTCGCCATCCTCTTGTAAAGGCAGTGCCTAGTAACGCCAGTGGCTTGTCTCTGCTGGTCGCCATCCTCTTGTAAAGGCAGTGCCTGGTAATGCCAGTGGCTTGTATCTGCTGGTCGCCATCCTCTTGTAAAGGCAGTGCCTGGTAATGCCAGTGGCTTGTCTCTGCTGGTTGCCATCCTCTTGAGTTGTGAATAGGAGGTGACGTCTATGAGCCGCTTTACATCCTGGAAGTATGAAGTTCTGAACACCCAACCTTATTTTTGTCTTACCAAGATTCTGCCTTCAAAGATGTTGCTAAGAATCTTGCTATGCATTTTTGAGCGCTCTATCGTTAATATCTCTTTCTGATGATTCGTTTACTAGTACGAAAGAGAGTTTTTTTTACATGAATACATGGTGCATTGTATGTAACTCATTGCTGTATTGTAAGTAAAGTATTGTAAGCACTCTTGCCTGTGAATATACAATGTTTCACACGTCAATTATATTATTTTTAAGGTAAAGCAGTAAGAAGTAATAATGCAGTTTAGATAGAGCAGGTATCAAAATATACTTTAAATAACATGCTTTTTACTTTCGTAGAAAAGTACAACAGTTTATATCGGAAGCTTCAATTTATTTAAAAAAACATAAAAATCAAATTGTTATTAAAAAAAATCTTTTGAAGACATCAATTTAAAACAAACAATTACAGTTGAACATTATTTCTTTGATATTGATTTCCTTATTGCGTATATTTGCAACTCACAACAGAAAAAAATACTTTATTTTACAAGCTATGCAAAAAAAAATTATTTTTCTCCTTTTTTCACGCAGAAAAAAAAATGATAATTGCCCACCGAGCAAAAACTAATTTCCGTGTACTTAGGTATTTATTATCCAGGTTTGTTTTTATATTGTCTTCTTTATTTAATCACTTATTTTTTCGCCTATTATGTACTTATTTTTATTGCTTTTGTACGTACTTATCGATAAGGGAAATAAAATATAGAAAACGTTTTTTTACGCTACATAATTATTATTTTTAATAGCAATTATTGGTTTTTGTTTTTGTTTATTTTTTATATTTCTCTTTCTGTTGATTTTATCTATCGGGTGCATTGTGGCAAAATTGATGCAATTTTGAGGCAAAGTTGAGCATGGGTGCCTCATACAAACACTTGCACTTTAATACTATAATGAACACTTAAAAAATCATAGCCTTGGCCGCCAACTTTCCAGATCAACTGCCGTCTTTCAATTCTTTAGTTCCATCCAGAGACAATCTTTTTCAGGGAACTGCTCTTTTGTTATGACTTCGGATATCCCAGTAATTCGCTAAATCATCAATTGTTCCATCTATACTTTTCTCGGTTTTCCTCGATCACGACATCTATCTATTCTTGTAATGTAAGCACACTTTAAAATACATAACAGAAAAAGAAACACTTTTTTGTTACATTCTAATTAATAACACTAGAAATTTGCTTGATCTTAAACAATTATTAAAGTTGACGTTAATTTTTCTTTCAAGGATAAATACCATTATGTTATCAGGAGCGTACACAGTTTTTCATCGATGGGTTGGCAACAATATGTTATTTTTCAGGTTGCTCTAATAGCATATATTAATTTATCGTAAAAAGCTGTTCAACTCATGTTTACTTATGTATTTACCCACTATCTTCTAAAAATTAATAAAATGACAAATAACTGAATTTCATATGTCACTTTTTGTTATTAACTTAGAACTGCACTTACCTCTAGTATAATCGTAATAGTATATTGCGTTATTTTTCCAGCATCGCGAACTTTTACCTGTCTGCTTGCGGGAATGCATTTAATATGAATCTCAAATGGCATGTATCTTTGCGACTTAGATTATGTAAAGAAATACACAAAATAATTTCCTTGACTTATATGTTGGTATGAGGCTGACCACCCATACTTCAAAAAATGGTTCACATTGCAAATTTCACCTTTGTTTCAGGGAAGGTTGGCAAGAGTTGCAGGGCTTATGTTCATTTGAGATTGGGTTTTTATGTTGTAAGTCAACATGCATAATGTGTAAGCGCGAACTTACAAATGTCTGCTTGTGGGCATGCATTTAATATGAATCTCAAATGGTATGTATCTTTGCAACTTAGATTATAGAACTAAACAAAATAATTTCCTTGACTTATAGGTTAGTATGTGGCTGACCACCCATACTGTAAGAAATGGTTCACGATGCAAATTTCATCTCTGTTTGAGGAAAAGTCAGCAAGAGTTGCAGGGCTTATGTTCATTTGAGATTAGGTTTTTATGTTCTAAGTTCACATGGAGCATTTGTAAGTGTGAACTTTTACCTGTCTGCTTGTGGGAATGTGGGAAATTTAATATGAATCTCAAATGGCATGTATCTTTGCGACTTAGATTATGTAAAGAAATACACAAAATAATTTCCTTGACTTATATGTTGGTATGAGGCTGCCTACCCATACTTTAAAAAATGGTTCACATTGCAAATTTCACCTTTGTTTCAGGGAAGGTTGGCAAGAGTTGCAGGGCTTATGTTCATTTGAGATTGGGTTTTTATGTTGTAAGTCAACATGCATTATGTGTAAGCGCGAACTTACAAATGTCTGCTTGTGGGAATGCATTTAATATGAATCCAATTTCCTTGACTTATAGGTTGGTATGAGGCTGACCACCCATACTGTAAAAAATGGTTCACTTTGCCAAAGTCACCCCTGTTTCAGGGAATGTCGGCAAGAGTTGCAGGGCTTATGTTCATTTGAGGTTTGGATTTTATTTGTGAGTACACAATCAGCATTTGTAAGCGCGAACTACACGTGTCTGTTTGTGGGCATACATCTGAGAGCTTTGAATGAATATATCCTTGCAACTTAGATTATAGATTATAGATAGAAATGGTATGTATCTTTGCAACTTAGATTACAGATTTAAATCCATTTTTATTTCGTTTGTTTTTTTTAATTTTGAATCAAATAAAAGAAAATCCAAAAAAAACTTTCTAATTTTGCCGCTAGATGTCAATATATTTTCACACGTATTTCGATACAAACACAAAAGGGTCTATAATTGTTTATGAGTGTATTTTAGTACACATACGCGAAAAGTACACTTTTGCAACATATATACAAAATTTGATTTGTCATACCTCGTGAATGTTTTTCATCTGCTGTGATGGCATTAATTTTGAAAATCGAAACTCTAAGCGAAT
The DNA here is from genome assembly GCA_951799405.1 of Agapetus fuscipes. Taxonomy (NCBI): domain Eukaryota; kingdom Metazoa; phylum Arthropoda; class Insecta; order Trichoptera; family Glossosomatidae; genus Agapetus; species Agapetus fuscipes. Next base: position 16,733,811 of record OX637334.1, read on the forward strand.
GACGACGGCCTGGAGTAATATAATAAAGGATATTGAGAAAGAGAATGATGACAGATTCATCGTGTCACGACAAATTGGCCAAAGATAGCTCGACCAGAGACATCTCGTCCATTGACAAATCGGTCAGACGACAGCTCGACCACACGACTTTTCGTCGTATACAAGTCCACAGACAGCTCCATCACAAAAAAACTTGCTCTCCAAAAAACCAATGTGATTACCATAGATAAAAGGTAATTACTGAAGTACTAATTAATTGGTGTTGTCTTGATAAAGCTGTGTGTGGACCATCTATTGTATGTTTTGTAATGAACTGTCGTGTGATTGGTTTATCCATGGCTGAGCTGTCTGAGGCCGATTTGTCGTGGAACCGAATTTATGTAACGCTCACTTCATTGATGAATGGTTTGTTTTTCATTGTCATGGCAGGATAGAGTATGATCCATGGATGACACTATGAAAAAGCAATACGTCCGCCTTCCTCGTATAAGACCGGACATGACGGCTTCTGTAATTGTGCGCCACAACTCACAAGATGGGAAATTACCGGCCAGTTGTCGTGGCAAGATATTATCTAGATGCCCATAACGTCAATTAGGGAAGTAAATAGTCACTGCATGTGATTAGAAGACGATAAAAACATTTCTTAGAAAAACTCTGACTATTTTATTGGAAATGGAGGGAATTTCATTTTCACTCCAGGTCGATACCTCAGTTGATAGAATGCTTGAATTTCGCTGACTAGGGTTCGACTCCACCGAGGGCGTCAGAAATGATTTCCCGTTTTGGAGTTTATAACAAAACCACAAAAAAAACGTTAACAAGAAATTCCTTACGAGAAATTCCATCGTAAGAAATGAGAACCAGCCCCCTTTAGAGCTGGGACACCCCCACTTCAACTGAAGTGTTTGGAGTAAGACCCGCCCCCTTACTTACTTGTAAAAACTTTAAATGAGCGTGCTGAAAATCGGAACTAACGTCGCCATCTTGTATGACGTCACTTTTGATACTTGAATTGCTTAAATTTAAGACGTATTTTGTTGAAGAAATAAAAAGTAATAAAACATTAATCATAGCAGTTTGAAGGACCTAAGGTCGTTTAGCACCCTCATTTAGCTGCCATCTCAATTCACTAATTATCCGTGTAGCGTAGTAGTTGTTGTATGTCTGCAGCTTAGTTGCGTTATTTGAAGAGGTAGTAGCGTTATCATGCTGCTTTTGGACAAAATAAATTCAGAGTGAAGACTCTTCTAACAAACATTTCATAAAGACAATGAACTCTGTCAAATTCCATAGGAAAATTTCCCATGTATTCCATTGTCATATTTGCAATTCCATAGACAGCAAAATTTGACGTGACACGCCGCGTTGCTAGAGAAAAAATAATCTAATAAAATATTTTGTTATTGGTTGCCAAGAAGAACCTTTATCACTCTAATTTCGATTTTTTTGCCGAGTTCATTTAGCCCTGACAAATAATAGTTTTTTTTAAATCATGATATGGAAATATTTAGCATCCATACGACTCATAATGTAAAAAAAAAATCGTTTACGTTTTGGATGCGGTTTTTATTGTCATTTTGTTCTAAATTCAAAATTTAGTTTCACACTTTTGAGTGTGAAACTAAATTTTGAATAAACAAATAAACAGCTGTCAGACAGATGACAATATGGCTAACAAAACGTTATCATTAATGGCCAGTACTATTAAATACGTATTAACGATTTAATAAATAAAAACTTATAATGCGACCTAGGTAGCTAATGCAATGCTGAATACCCACATAATAATATGTAACAAAAGTTTTTCTTTGACAATACGATTTCCAGTTAATTTCCATACTAAAGGAAGGTACTCTAGGGCAGTGTTCCGCAAAGCGTGTGCCGCGGCACACTGGTGTACCGTGGGCATCAGTTGGTGTGCCGCGGAAAAAAGTCAAGGTTTTGTTAGCAGAAAAAATGAACTGTTATTTTCCTAAGTGTGACCTGCAACCTATGGACTGGGTGATCCATTCTCGGATAACATTTCCCTTGGACACTTACCGATAAACGAGCAGGAAGAATTCATGGAGTTAAAAACTGAGCAGACATTAAAACTAAAATTTTCCGAAGTAGAGGTAGCACATTTTTGGCTGCGTCGGTGTTATGGCCGCGGGGATCAAGTCGGGTTATTTGGAACCGGATAACGTTGGTTAGAATCCCGCGACGATAACTTCGACCCTGGTTCAACAGATGCCGTTGTATGCACACAAGCTTCTGCTTTTGCATGAAGATAATTGGCCAGGCAAAATAGGTTGGTGGATTGCCTTTCCACAAATCTATTTTAAAAAAAAAATGAGTATCCACTGCTTTCAAAGTGTGCTGTTGCAATTCTATACCATTTGCCACAACTTACTTATGCGAATTGGGATTCTCAACTCTCAATACTATTAAATCGAAAAAAAGAGAGCGCCTGAGGACGATCAATGAAGAGATGAGAGCAGCCTTATCAACGATTGCTCCAAATTTTGATCGCCTGTGCTCAGTTAAACAGGCTCACATTTCTCACTAAACATCTTTTCATATTAGGTATATTGATTTTAGTAATAAATAAATATTAAATAGTCATTGCTTCTTTCTTTGGTGTACCTCTAAAAAAAATTTTTGATTTGATAGGTGTACCTTGAACACAAAAGTTTGCGGAACACTGCTCTAGGGTACATTCAGACAAATATTGTAAAATGTAATAATTCATGTTTGATATTTTGGAAACTTTTAGAAATACGTAAGCCTAAGCTCTTAAATGTAAAGATGTTCTACATATCTTTACATTGAAGTGTTTTACATATCTTTACATTGAAGTGTTTTACATATCTTTAAATTGAAGTGTTTTACATATCTTTACATTGAAGTGTTTTACATATCTTTACATTGAAGTGTTTTACATATCTTTACATTGAAGTGTTTTACATATCTTTACATTGAAGTGTTTTACATATCTTTACATTGAAGTGTTTTACATATCTTTACATTGAAGTGTTTTACATATCTTTACATTGAAGTGTTTTACATATCTTTACATTGAAGTGTTTTACATATCTTTACATTGAAGTGTTTTACATATCTTTACATTGAAGTGTTTTACATATCTTTACATTGAAGTGTTTTACATATCTTTACATTGAAGTGTTTTACATATCTTTACATTGAAGTGTTTTACATATCTTTACATTGAAGTGTTTTACATATCTTTACATTGAAGTGTTTTACATATCTTTACATTGAAGTGTTTTACATATCTTTACATTGAAGTGTTTTACATATCTTTACATTGAAGTGTTTTACATATCTTTACATTAAAGTGTTTTTTCAAATTTGTAACACGTTTGTATTTTCATTTAAGTATAGAAATTATTTACTCTGAAATATACTACATATTTGCCTCCACACCAGCATGCATCTGGGTGGAATTTATTTAGCCAGAAGTTAAGTATTTTTACTTTAGGTATCTACTTCAGTAGAGCGTTGAATATGCTTATTCTTTTAGGCATATGCCTACCTACATACCTATGAAATCAGTGTTATGAAAGTAAGTTATACTTGTAAATATGTTTTTATGATGAAAAAAATGTGTTTTTTATTGGTATATTGGTAAATAAAGTACACAGTTCATTTATCTGAAAAAATCGAATTAATGAACGCTCTAGTCTCCTAGTTAGTTCGGATAATCGACGCTCTACTGTAATATTATGGTTTCAGCTTTATCGCAATATAATGTTTCAGTTTAGAAGTAAGGGCTGTTGCACCAAACTCCAATCAGACAAAAATCAAAATTAAGTGTGATTTCTCCCATTAAGTCCAAAATTTGGTTGCATTTACGCAAACCAGCTGATGTACATCATCTTTCCTGTTCAAATTCCATCATATTATTCAACTTCCGAGAAATATTTAACCGAGGTCCTTACCAGCATTAAGCAATAAAATTCGATGTGTCAATCAAATATTGATTGGAGGTTGGTGCAACAGGCCTTTAGTGTTATCTTTTAGCTTTGAATTTGTGCAAACTTAGGATGTTTTCCCCTACATCGATAAGTTAACAGGTAGTAACAAGTTCCACTCACTGCCAAGGTCCCGCTTAGTCAAGCCTCGGTAGACTAATCTCCCGGCGATCACCGGTGCACTAATTGTAATGGCCAGTATCCAAGTATAAAACTTTACGTTCAAACTCAGCCATAGCTTTTTACAACAACAAAAATACGCTCAATGGAAGCACCGCTTTGGTTTCCATACTTTTTTGGGTGAGCGATATGAAGCGCTATTTATCCATGAAGCTGTATACTTGGAGTACTCATAGTTGATTAATCTGTAAGCTGATGTAGTGATCTGACCCTACCAGGAAGACCAATCAGACCATCGTCGTCCAAGTCTTCCGGGATAGACAGAAAATATTAGCTACTTTGTAAACGAGGAACTTAAAAATGCTTCGTTTTTTTTTTAATTAACTGGACTAAATTGATTAAGCTGCTTGTCAGACTTTATGTTAGTTATTGTCCAACGTGCTGTTTCTATTTAATACAACAACAGAAAACATTTATCTGCTTCCTTCATTGGTAATTGTATTGAATATCGGCGATCATGGTGGCTATTTTGATTTTTGAATATTGCTTTTTAGACTTAGCATTTTAAAAGCGTTTGATTAGGTAGTTTCCCGAGGCCTCGCCGATCTAATGCCGTTTGGATCCATCAGCCTTTGCATGGATGGATCATCAGCTTTGTTTGGATCCATCAGCCTTTGTATGGTTGGATCATCAGCTTTGTTTGGATCCATCAGCCTTTGTATGGATCGATCATCAGCTTTGTTTGGATCCATCAGCCTTTGTATGGATCGATCATCAGCTTTGTTTGGATCCATCAGCCTTTGTATGGATCGATCATCAGCTTTGTTTGGATCCATGAGCCTTTGTATGGATGGATCATCAGCTTTGTTTGGATCCATGAGCCTTTGTATGGATGGATCATCAGCTTTGTTTGAAGCAAGATGGTGCCTTGGCCAGTTCATACCGTTTAGTTGCCATCACGGACAAATTTTCGGTAGAAACAATTACTCACTTTATACTTAGTCAGCCATTCTCGTCCACTGCTGAGTATAGCCCTCTCCCATGGAACCCTATATTCAGCCTCCTCCAGGCATCTGTATAGTGGGTCTTCAGCATCCAGCCACCAGTATTCCTCTTTATGTCGTCTGACGTCGTGTAAGAGACTTCCCCTATTTATTTTGTCCTCACGAGGTCTCCACTCCTCTATCCCCATCGTCCTTTTGGTCCATCTTTGGTCATTGAATCTGCAACTTGTCCAGCTCGCCACCATTGCTGCTGCGATACAAAATGCTAATAAAATTGCAACTTAAATTATACATTATAGTAAATCCATTAAAAATAAATATATTGAAGGGTTTGCACCCGCACACTCGTTTATACGTGCTAATTGCTTGCTGTATTTTTTTTCTAATACTTGATAATATAATCGATATATTTATTTATTTTCCTGACTTTTCAAGGGAAAAATGGCTGTGTGAGATATTTAGGAGTAAATAAAGTATTCGCTTATCAACAAAAATCGACATCAAATTGGATGAATGGGACAGCTAAGTAAGGTTGAGAAAAATGTTTAAATTTTTCGTGAATACTTTTTCCCATTTGACGTAAATATATCCTTTATTATATTACTCCAGGCCATAGTCATTCGCTTAGAGTTTCGATTTTCAAAATTAATGCATCACAGCAGATGAAAAACATTTACGAGGTATGAGAAATCAAATTTTGTAGATATGTTGCAAAAGTGTACTTTTCGCGTATGTGTTTGAATCCCCTACTAAAATACACTCATAAACCATTATAGACCCTTTTGTGTTTGTATCGAAATACGTATGAAAATAAATTGACATCTAGCGGCAAAATTAGAAAGTTTTTTTTATATTTTCTTTTATTTGATTCAAAATTAAAAAAAAACAAATGAAATAATAATGGTTTTAAATCTGTAATCTAAGTTGCAAAGATACATACCATTTGAGATTCATATTAAATGCATTCCCACAAGCAGACATTTGTAAGTTCGCGCTTACACATAATGCATGTTGACTTACAGCATAAAAACCCAATCTCAAATGAACATAAGCCCTGCAACTCTTGCCCACCTTCCCTGAAACAAAGGTGAAATTTGTAATGTGAATTATTTTTTAAAGTATGGGTGGTCAGCCTCATACCAACATATGAGTCAAGGAAATTATTTTGTGTATTTATTTACATAATCTAAGTCGCAAAGATACATGCCATTTGAGATTCATATTAAAAAGCATTCCCACAAGCAGACAGGTAAAAGTTCGCGCTTACAAATGCTCCATGTGGACTTACGACATAAATACCTAATCTGAAATGAACATAAGCCCTGCAACTCTTGCCGACTTTTTCTCAAACAGAGATGAAATTCGCATGGTGAACCATTTCTTACAGTATGAGTGGTCAGCCACATACTAACCTATAAGTCAAGGAAATTATTTTGTTTAGTTCTATAATCTAAGTTGCAAAGATACATACCATTTGAGATTCATATTAAATGCATTCCCACAAGCAGACATTTATAAGTTCGCGCTTACACATAATGCATGTTGACTTACAACATAAAAACCCAATCTCAAATGAACATAAGCCCTGCAACTCTTGCCAACCTTCCCTGAAACAAAGGTGAAATTTGCCATGTGAACCATTTTTTAAAGTGTGGGTGGTCGATTTTCTTTTACTAAGATTGCATGTTTTTATTTTACATGTTTTCCGAATTTTAACGCGAGGAAACTATGCGCAATATACACATTCCCCAAATAATAAGGGGTTGGGCTGCGTAGCAGCCAGGGGCAACGCCCCTAGTATATTTATCATTTTCCGTTAATATTTTTGATGCCATTTATTTTAGAGATTAGTTTTTTCTTTCTAAGGAGAGTACTTGGAAAATAAACATTCTCTGTAATCTTGAATGTAAAAATAAATGCCCACTTTGCTATGGCACTGATTACCTACTATAAAAAAAAGTGTTGACTTTTTCCAATGACATCTCTGTTACAGGAAAAATGTGCAGGGCTGTAGAGTTTGTGCATTTAAAGATTAGTTTATATTGTAGAAGGACACTTGCAGCATGTATAACAGCGATCCTGCACATGACTTTTTGATTATATACTTACTATAAGATTTTACACATGAGTCGGATGGAACCAAAAGTGATAATCTAAGATTGTTTTCGAAAATGAAATAAATATATGGACACACAGAAAATGACAATATGTGTGAAACATGTTTGTTTCAATAAATTTAATTTTCTATAAACATCTCATACTGCCGTTTTTTATTCTACACGACTCATTTTTGAGTTTCTGTAGGTGTGCATGTATTTTTATAAAGGTATGCAGTTTAAAACAGAGATTAAAAAAAAAAATGTTTTCCAATTATAGATTACCAAACCATAGTTATTATAATGTTATCATTATTTTTATTGCGGTTTTTTTGCAGTAGGTTATTATTTTGTACAATATGACTTTCATTTTTACAATGTAGTATTATCAACCACAACACTAAAAATTAGTAAAGTTAAAAAATAATTATTGCACCGTCAAGGCATACTCGGCCTTCAAAAGAAGTATCCACCTTCTCCTTAGACGGCATGGAGATGTCATGCTACTCCCTGGCAATCAACGCGACAGGAAATAGCCCTCCAACCACGTGATTTGGCTAGGGGCAAAATAGACATTCAAGACTTAATAAATAAATAAAATATAATGTCCATTGTCTTTTACAACACATAATATGTTAATGAAATTTGAAACAGTGACTCAATTTGAAACATAACTTTGAATTTTAGCCCAGAAAAAAAAAACAACTAGCTTTTTTTCCAAAATCTGTTCCCATCGTCTGTGAGAGCTAGAGCAGGAGCTTCCGAACGTTTCACCTGAATGATGAAGCCCATCGCAGACATAGACGAAACGTTTGGAAGCTCCAGATCCAGCTTCGATAGACCACGACAACATATCCCGGAAAAAAACTCAACCGCCTCTCTAAGCAACTTCTATCCTAGCCTTTTATATATTTCATAGTTTTTCGTTCTGAGGTGATTTCTTGATCTGTTTACAAGTTTCCGGCAATGATAACCCATATTTCTGTACCTTAGAGCATAAACAACGGTAGTCACATTTAGTAAAATGTGCAGGAGACGAGTTTTAATGAAAATGTGCACTTTTTTAAACCATCATAACTTCTAAACTAGACGAGATATTTTTGATCTATAAAAACTGTTTATCTTCTTTTATCGATATTAATTTAATGTGAAGTAATGTGAACAATGAATGTGGAACTTTCATGGTTTATGTACGCACTTTTATGTGCATCCCATAATTATTACACTTGATATCTCAGTAACTATGAGTCCGAGGACTCCAATATTTTTATCACTTATAGAACAGCTAATTATAATAATTTCTGCATCATCAACTCAAAAACGCAAAAAAGTGGACTTCCGTTGTTTATGCTCTAAGGTACAGATTTGTTAATCACACTAGCTATCCCACACGGCGCACTCCCCCTAGGTTTCCATCACTGATGATCCTAATGCTTGTCCACATGTTTGCCAGGATGCTGCGACATCAGCTCGCTGGTCCTCCGCGCCCGCAGAGCCTGCACCATGAAGCTGCTGAGGCGGAGACTTCCCCTGCTGGTCTGGCTGCCCAGCTATGGACTGTCCACTGCCGTAGCAGACCTCATTGCAGGTCAGAACCATCAACAAGTTATGCTGTGTTTCGATTTGTACTCTTTTATGCTAGGTAAATAACCACGGACTCAACACACATCCCTGCCTTACACCCTTACAAAGCCTCTCATTTTACGTGAGCCATCACATCTTGACTTATAGGTTGGTATGAGGCTGATCACCCATACTGTAAAAAATTGTTCACTTTGCCAATGGCACCCCTGTTTCAGCAAGAGTTGCAGGGCTTATATTAATTTGACATTGAGTTTTATATTGCAGGTTCAAATGCCTCAGTTTAAGCGCGAACTTAAACGTGTCTGCTTGTGGGAATACCTTAAACATAAATCTTAAATGTAATATATCTTTGCAACTTAGATTATAGATTATCTACATGTGCCTGTCTGTAGGCATGCATTTCATATGAGCCTTTTAAATGTTAACATATCCTTGCAGCTTAGATTATAGATAGATAGATAGAACACCATCAATACCTACAGGCGCATACCGTACTATTCTCTCCCTACAAGAAAAGTCACAAACTCAATAATATTTTTATGGTATCTTTGTGAAGCAATAGGCATGAAGTTTTTTTTATAAGCTATCTTGTCTGTTATACTTACTATTCAATATTTTGAGCCCAATGTTCTTCTTATCTCATTCTAGACATGACCGTCTCCTTCTCCCATAATCAGCATCACCAATATCAACCACAACTCCTTGAGAGTCTTTTGAGATTTTTGGCCTGTCTCCCTATACAATCATCATTATCCTCAGCGATTATGATGTCGCTTTCAGACATGACCATCTCTCTTTCCTACCATCATTATGATCATCATTCATCAGCGTTAATAATTGATCTCATGATTGCAAGCTTGACCCATTTCCTCCCCCACCACCCTTATCTCCTTCTTTTCGTGCCACTTCTATCGAAGATCGACGATCATCATGGCTATTTTGACTTCCCTGAGATCTTCTCCCTTCAATTTTACCCTGTAGGATAAGATGAAGGAGACGGTATTTCTCATTTCTCAAAATGTGACCAAAAGACACCAGTTTTCTCTGCTTAATGGTTGGCAGAAGCTGCTTTGTAGTGTGCATTCGTTAGAGGACTTCTTCATTGGTGACTCGATCACGCCAAGAGATCCGAAGCATTTTTCGGTAGAGACACCACTTTTATAATCCACATTATCTTTATAAGCCTCCCCTTTATGCGTTTGCAGGAGTGACCGTGGGCCTGACCGTCATCCCCCAGGCCATCGCCTACGCCAGCGTGGCCGGCCTGCCCGCGCAGTACGGCCTCTACTCCTCCTTCGCCGCGTGCTTCGTGTACGCGCTTCTGGGCTCCTGCAGGGATTCCCCCGTGGGCCCCACCGCCATAGCCGCCATCCTCACCAGGGAAAACCTGCATGGACTGCCTCCGGATTTCGCTGTCCTGCTCTGCTTCCTGTCTGGATGTGTAGAACTGCTCATGGGAATTCTGCAACTAGGTAATTCTATATTGTTAAGGTTTTCCTGGGTTCTTTTTTCATTAAACTGCAATTATTTATTTTAACAGAATTTATTTTACACGGCTTGGTTCACAGTTTACAACAATTGATAATCACTGCTTATTGGTCTTTCACGACAAAATGCTTGAAAAGACTAATCTCTTGATGCCCATTGCAGTCCCTTTATATATATATAAGGATAATTTATTTTAATGTACACATAATTGAAGAGCGCCGTTTTTGTGTGTGTCACACCTCAAGGGCCCTCTCAAATCACGGATAAGATTTCTTGTAAAGATGTGTCTGTAGTGCTCCTTTAAAGACACCAACAGTCTTTGCCTTCCTCACATTAGGTGGCAGTCTGTTCCACTCCATTGGTCCCGCAAACCGGAAAGCACGGTCCCCAAAATTAGTGCGTGTCTGACGGTGTTGCTGGACCAAGTCCACCACGCCATCCCCTGCAGATCTGAGCGTTTGGCGCCTCAAATCCCTCTCAACGGGTGTAAACATGTCAGCCAAATATGAAGGAGCTGTACCATTTACAGCCTTATACACCATCAGACAAACACGGTAGACCACCCTCTCCGGAAAACGAAGCCAATGCAGTTTCCCTAACAATGGAGTAATGCGAGTAAATTTGGACATTCCGAATATGAGTCTTGCCGCTGAATTCAGCACAGACTGAAGATGGTTGAACTGCTTTTTCGGCTGACCTATGTACAGCGTTGAGCAATAGTCAACTCGTGACATCACAAAGGCATTAACCAGAGGCATTGACTGCTCCCGACGCGACGGTACGAAAGATATCTCGCATCTTCCAGATCATTCGATCTCTGTTCTAGATTATACTAGACATATGTTCCACTACCATGATGGATCATACCAGACGGGGTTTACACACATTATTGTACCAGTACAGGCGAACGTATGTAGGTACTTCGATGTTTGTAGTTCGTAACACTACCACCATCATACTAATGTCAGATTGTTCTATACACTATGTATGCTTCTTAGTTGGAGAAACTGTGAAACTGCTCTAGGAGATCCTGCAGCTAGATAATTTCATATTTTGTGGGCTTAGTTTGGACTGATTTTGACTCTCAAATGCGCACAGTACAGCCTTAGCAAATAGACTCGGGATGGCTCTACATGACCATCTTCCGCAACGCCACTGCACTCCTGCCTTAGATAGAATCTGTCGTCTCAACCTCCATCATTACTGTCTTTCCAATTTCTTATAAGTATCCTTTACAACAGTGTTTTTTGTCGCTTATTAGCAACAACCGAGTTTAAAAAATGCTTGAGGTGTATGTTGAGGTGTAATCTTATAACTCTATGGGTGTGATTCACACAAAAGCAATGCTTGCAAAATAAATATCTTATGAAGTTATTTGTTCTGATGAAATAAGAAAATGTAATATGTACTTCATAATATTTTTGTCTATAGATACTAAAGTCGGTGACTATGAGATTTTTTTTTACAAAAGCAGCTGTCGATTTCGGAATTTCAATTCACACAAAAAAAAAACTTGTGTAAACTATGCGTTAATGCCTATAAAAGTAGATTATCCAAAAATTACGACACAATCGTCAAGGATTTATTTATATTAAAGTACTTGGAATCAATTTAGAATAGTTTTTCGTCAAAAACGATGCAGTACGTTAGTTACATTGTATGAAAAAAAGTTTTTAGTTTTTACTCAAAGGTTCCCGCACTTTGGTGTCACGGCCCTTGGAGTTTTCTAAATTAGCCAGTTTAAACCTTCTTCTTCCTCTTGAAGTGTCACTTGTATCGAAGATCAGTGATCTTAATGGCGTATTGACGAATCCTTGTACTTCGATATTCTTATCTTATTTTTGAAAAAAATACAAGACTGCCGCCTTTGATTCTTTGTGATGATTTTTGAAACCCCTAGTCTCAGATGGTTTCCCGTGGCCTTCTTGATCACATGCCATTGAATATCCTATGGATTGGTTCATTTCCCTTCTGGAATGATTTCTCGCCTCCAGAACAAGAGAGTGGCCGGGCCAGTTACTTCTCTTATGCCCGATATTTTCAACGTTAGCTTATGTGGCTTTAAACAGTACTGACAAAAAATAATATCCACACGATTGATATAAGTGCGTCCTTTTCTTTCAGTATAAAGTCGCTGTACTAACGTGGAAAATACCGGGCCTTTTAAGTTGTTTATACCGATAGCTGCTCGGTTATGGTTACTATTCGATTAGGAAGGGAATGTGAAATCTTTATTTTTTACCATTTTACCCAATCATTACAAAACTTATGTTAAGGAGTAAGTAGGTACCTACTTCTGTAAAAAAAATCGACTTAGGTACGTATGAGTACTAACCAAGTGAAAAAAAAATAGTTCACTTTTTTACGTTGCCCCCTGTTTTAAGAAAATGAGGCAAGAGTTACAGTTATTTTTTTTTTGTTTTATTTTTTAAGTAGATACATACATTATGCAACGTGTGAAATTTGATATGTAGGTACAATGTGTATGAAGTGTGAATCTTAAACGTTTATGTTTTACGTTTGCAACTTAGATTATAGATTATAAAAAATACAAAATCGTAATTATTTTTTAAATCTCAATACAGTCAAGAAATGGTCGACGAGTTTTGAAAACTTAGCGTTCTGATTATTTTTTTCTTTCAAAACATTGAAAGTGAAGAATGTTAAACAAATTATGAGGAAATTGTAAATGTTATAAAAATCTGACATAGTTTACTGATTACGATTGGAAAGTAGAAGAGCTTAATCTTCTTAATTATATTTTTTTTATAAACCTTACTAAGCACTAAGTACATTATTTTCAATAATTGATCTTTATAAAAGAAAATTAAGGAACATCAGAGCCGTTTGGATAATTTGGAAATAAATCAGTAGGTAAGCTCGTGGAGAAATGTTGAAATAAGTCCCGCTTTCTTGGGACTACGGTGATGTATTCCTAGGTAGGTATTTTGAAAAGCTAAAAATGAAGCTACGAGTAGGTGAAGAGGGACATTTCATTATGATATAGCAGAAGAAGAATACTTCAAAACTGATGCTGAAGCAAGTACCTACAGCTACATAGATATAAAATCTTTACTTTGAAGGTGGTAAAAACTGAATGGCTCAAGAAATATTGGAATGCATTGAAGAATAATATGAATGTTAGAGATAAGAAAGGAATGCATATAGCACGGTTACACAGGTACAAGGTACATAATCGTCAGTACCTGCTCACTTATTGAATGAAGTTTTTGTGGTGTCGCGAAAGTGACTCACAGGTGTGTTGTGATATTATTTAGCTAGAGACAGGTGATCTCTTGATGCGTACTTTTTTCTTCTTCTTTGTCCTGCTCACCATCCCATTATTAGAATTCTGCCTTGTAAATGGAATTCAAACATTTTTGCACTAATGTTCTTAATGGACTCCACTCAATACAAAAATCCCTAGGCTATGTGAAGCCACTTATAATAATCTATAATCTAAGTTGTAAATATACCTATAGGTAATCAAAGCTCATATCAAATGCATGCCCACAAACAAACACTTACAATCCAAATTACAATCCAAACCTCAAATAAACATTAACCCTGCAACTTTTGCCGACCTTCCCTGAAACAGGGTGACATTGGCAAAGTGGCAATTTTTTTTCAGTATGGGTGGTCAGCCTCATACCAACCCAAGTAAACCCATAGTAAAAAAAAACAATTCCCGATTATCAGGATTTTTAAATATGTTACAGCACTGTGAAATATGTGCAGTTGGCAGTACCTAATGATTAATGCAGAAAGGTGTCATTTACTGTCTTTTCAAATACCTTGATGATATAGATCGAAGTTACATCTTTGTCCTGTCTTTAGCCCAACCATGAACCAAGTGACATTACATATTTTCCCCACATTTAAATGTGCTGTGCATTCTTGTTTTGTTCTTTGGAAACAGCAAAATCTGTGACACATTTTCAATATTGTGCTTTCTTCCAATTTTATCATCACTTCCCTTTCTTATCTCTTTTTATTGTTAATAATAATATTAGGAAGATTTATTTGGTGAGCACTATTTTGTGTGTATCACACTTCAAGAGCCCTCATCAAGCTTGGTCGTCGCTGTAGAAAGTGCCAATTCTCATGCAAGACCCAGTTGCTGTAAGGCTGGATGGACCTTTAGTGACCCGTCTTTGGTAAAGATATTTGAATTTTTTAACCCAGTGAAGAGCATATTTGAAAATATAAATGGTATATTTTTTGTGCTCCGCCGGGATTCGAACCCACAACCTTCTATTTACGAGTCAGAAGTGTTAACCACTAGACTACGGACCGGTCTTTACTCTCTTACCTGTGCACTCTAGGCTTCCTGATAGACTTCATCAGCGGGCCGGTGTCCGTGGGCTTCACGTCTGCCGCGGCCATCATCATCGCCACCACGCAGATCAAGGACGTGCTGGGGCTGAGCTTCCCTGGGGGCGGCTTCCTGCAGGTGTGGGCGGGGCTGCTTGAGCACCTGCACCAGGCCAGGCTGTGGGACGCCCTGCTGGGCTGCTCCTGCATCCTCATCTTGCTGCTGCTCAGGGTACACACACTTTGTTATATGTTATCAACTTATGAGCCCGATTTGTGTGGCTTGATTATTAGCTTTCTATCGGAGTCTGTTTTTATACTAGAATGACGTATAGATGCGTAGAATAATGTATCTGCGTATTGTCCTCTTATGTTTACAATGTTATATGTATTGTGACATTTTGGTGTCTCACTGTTAGTCTTGTACTTAATACTTACTTGTGAAATAAATAAATAAATGTTTATGTGTCCGCCTCTAGTAAAGTCTACTCAGAGTTTGAATGCATGCATGTGCCCAGGCACGTGTAACAATACAGAAGTATGTGGTTCACTATAGAAGAGTCCCAAATATGCGAGAGGCGTCCCTTTAGACGCTATATATTTGGACCACCAGAGTCGATTAAAACATTGAGCCGTGAAGTTAATAAGCAAGAGCTAGAAATCAGTACAGTGTAAACCGACATTGTGTAAAAGAAATCTTGAAAAAATAAATTGTAGTTTGATTAAAAGAACCCAACTAAAATCATAACAATACTTTATCACGGGTTCCAATAATATGTTTTTCTACTCCCATTTGGTAATTTACTAATTACAAAACGGCTAACGCATTCACAATGCCATACATTTCTACACCCGTTGCATAATGTTACATTATGCAACCGGTAACCGTGTTAAAATGAACATGTGCGCATGCGCATTGTCAGAATTGGAACCATTTTTTAATTTCAAATGTCAACCTTGTATGGGGGTATGAAGACCTGTCAATCCAAGATGGCCGCAAGCGATCAGCTGATTAGGCTTCATACAATATTAGTGATATTCGGTAGGTAGGAATTACCGTGGTGATGAGACTTTCAGCCCTGTTCAGATGAAAATAAATAAGTATATTTTATGTGTAGAGTCAAATAAAAATTGTTAATAGTGCTAAAATTTATTGAATTTATTTATCGGATAGCTCCAAATAAAGTTTTCCTTTTTTCAATGGAAAATAAAAGGCTTGAAAGGAAAACAATACAAAAAATTTCACCGCAAAAAATAAAAATAAACAAACTCAAAAAGTTACTTGGTTAATAGGTGAGTATGAGGTTGATCACCTATGCTGTACAAATTTGGTTCACCTGCCAATACAACTGCAGGGCATATGTTTATTTGAGTTTTGGGTTTGAATGTTTAAGCTTATATGCAGGATGTAAAAGCGCGACCTTATACATATGTGTTGGCTTGTGGGCATGAATTCAATATGAAACCTAAATATAATTTATTTTTACAACTAAGGTTAGATTAGATAATCGAAGGGAATGATAAATCACACGTTTTGACAAAGGTAAGGTTTTAATTACTTCAAATGGACGAGTACATTATAATGACTATTATTCACTATTTTGTTAATTCTCTCATGGTCGTAGAAAAAGTATTGTATGCCACTGCACGTAATTAGTCTTTGTAACACTCGTGCTTTCTATTGTGCCATTCGGCTGCGCCTCATGGCACAAACTAGCACTCGTGTTAAAAAGACTATCATTACTTGGCAGTGGCATAAATAACTATAACATTTAAGATTCATTTTTAATGCACGAGAGGCTGAATTCCTTCCAATAACAGAATCATCATCTAGATCAGTGATTCCCAAAGTGGTCGATATCGACCCCTGGGGGTCTACGGGATACTCGATGGGGGTCTACATTGACGTGACATAAAAATGGGGGTCTACAAGTCGTATCAGGGGGCCTACAAAAAATTATACAAACCTGTGGCCACCCATTTATCAAATCGCGTGTCTTCCTCCCCCTTGTCAACAGCATTTTTATGGACAAAATGAATGGATAATGGCATTTCGGACAGAACCACATACAATATGATTTTTACTGGCATGTTCACACTCTGCTATAATTCCTTGTGCAGAAAATAAAGGACCTACCAGTGGGGCCATCTGACAGCAAGGAGTCCTCAGGGCTGCAGCGCTTCACCAGCCGCCTGCTGTGGTTCCTGTCCACGGGCAGGAACATCATCGTGGTGATAGTCTGCGCTGCCATGGCTTACTCTTTTGAAATACATCAGATGTCGCCGTTTGCTCTCACAGGTAATGTGTTGTATGCACCAGTTCTGGGGTTTTTTTTTAAAGAAATCCTGAGCGAAATACTCCCTAGATTTCAGAGAATCTAGAGGATTTTCTAAGCTTATGTTCAGACATTATTTGTATTTTTTTGTGCAAAGTTTAATAACCACAAGAAGACAGCCATAAGAGAATAAATGTAACTGTAGAAATTAAACGTAAAATCATTGAAAAGCGAGAAGGTGGTGTAAGCGAAGCTGATCTAACGCGCTCAGATAATTGATCTACATCAATGATAATAAATAGTAAGCTCGTTTTGTTTTATTTTTAATCCAGATTGTTACGATCATAAACAATTTATAAGTAAAGCATGTAATTTTATTTGCATAAACGTTAAAAAAAATTGCGTGGAACGCATTATCGTTTTTCACATTGATTTATATGGGAAAATTAGTTTCGCTTAACGACTGCTTAACATAATGAGCGAAATTCTGGGACGAATTATTATGCTCGTTACGAGAGGTTCCACTGTATTTGAAAAATGCCACAAAGGTGCTAGTTGGATTGTGTTGGTCAGAGTTGTTGCCTTGTTTTGAAGTACTGATACTGTGTAAGAGTAGCAATTGATAATGTTGTGTATAAACCATATTCAACTTGGAAGCAAACAAAGATACTAGTAGTTCAAATGAAGTAATACCGAAAATGCTGGAGTGAAGTTTTCCGGGATCTGTTGCCGTGGTCTGTGGGAGCTGGAGCTGCCGGACGTTTCGCCCATTTCTACGATGGGCTTCTTCAGCGTGAAGTATGATGATGATGAAGATCTTGATGAGAACTGTGATGATCACAGTTCTCATCACAGTTCTCATCAAGATCTTCATCATCATCATACTTCACGCTGAAGAAGCCCATCGTAGAAATGGGCGAAACGTCCGGAAGCTCCAGCTCCCACAGACCACGGCAACAGATCCCGGAAAACTTCACTCCAGCATCATCAGCCGGCCGTGTAAGCCTAAATCTCTTATTCAATACCGAAAATGTCAAGCTTTCATAATTTTTTATTGAAAATCTTATATAATCACAAGGATTGTTTCTTCCAGGCCATGTAAAGGAAGGTCTTCCTCCGTTTGCTGCTCCTCCATTCTCCAGCAGCGTGGGCAA
The DNA here is from genome assembly GCA_951799405.1 of Agapetus fuscipes. Lineage (NCBI taxonomy): Eukaryota > Metazoa > Arthropoda > Insecta > Trichoptera > Glossosomatidae > Agapetus > Agapetus fuscipes. The sequence goes on from OX637334.1 coordinate 16,751,824, forward strand.
CCACACGTACACCTTCACTGAGATGGCCTCTAGCATGGGATCTGCCATCCTGGTGGTGCCGCTGCTCTCCATCCTGGAAAACATAGCACTGGCCAAGGTCTTCTGTTAGTATGCATTGCAATTACTTAACAATATAAATTAGTGATTTTAAATTATTTTGTAGAATTAAAAACAGATTTTTACGACCCAGGTTGAAGAAAAGAATGAGTATCTCAACGTTTCGTCAAAGCCGTGTGTGATATCATCAGGAGACGTGTTTCTTTCAGTTTGTGATTCTTCATCCAAGAAGAAACACATCTCCTGATGATGTTAGATAAGACTTTGGTGACAAGTTGAGAAACCCGTTCTTCTTTTCAACATACTTTGTACAAACACATTTTTTCCATACAATATAAAAATGTGCATACTTGGTGGATCTATAAAAGCTATATAGTTAGAAGTCTTTCGCCCATATCTTGAAGTAGCTTTTTTGGCGATGTATGAGTGTAATGAAATATAATTATATTTTTACATTTGGACCCAAAAGCTAATTACTTGTCACATTTCAGCTGAAGGTAAGCCCGTGGACGCCACCCAAGAGATGCTAGCTATTGGCGTATGCAACATTGTGTCCTCCTTCTTCAGCTCCATGCCGGTGTCTGGAGCTCTCAGCAGGGGTGCGGTGAACCACGCGTCAGGGGTGAAGACCACAGCAGGGGGGATCTATACGGGCATCCTGGTCATACTAGCTCTACAGGTAAAAAATCATTGTATATCATAGTACTCTCTAGATATAACCCAAGAGTTTTCAGAATGACAAAAAATCAATAATGTTAAAAAATCAGTGAAATTCTGGTTGGTAGCTCAATTTGTAGAAGGCAGAGGAAATGGGATTTGATTCTCACTAAGGATGTGAAACTTGATTCCTCGTTTCAGTCTTATTAATAGCATGAACTCAAAAAAAATGAGAACCTACTTCTTTGGGAACAGGATAACTGCTTCATCAAGATAAGTTATTGAAGAAACGTTAACAACACAACTTGAAAGATAATGATGATGACAAACATTTAAAAAGTGCATTATTTAGATGCTTTTTAAATGTATTTTTAGATATTTTATGTAACCTTGACGGTGTAAGAGTGGACAGCCCGTCTTGCAGCTTACGTCCTATTTCTATACAATAATACCTAAATATTTTGTTGGTGAGATCTTTCGATGTTAAGTTGACGACAAGCCCCTTCTGTACCTACTCATTCACATGTTTTCTAATCTAATCTAATCTTATCTAATCTAAGCTGCAAAGATATATATCATTTAAGATTTATACTAAATGCATTCCCACAAGCAGATATGTATAATTTCGCGCTAACACATGCCGCATGTGGACCTACAATATAAAAACCCAATCTCAAATGAACATAAGCCTTGCAACTCTTGCCGTCCTTCCCTGAAACAGGGGTGACATTGGCAAAGTGAACCAATTTTTATATTATGGGTGGTCAGCCGCATAACAACCTATAAGTCAAGGAACATACATGACAAATTACATTTTTTTTAAATCAAAGAATAAAAATAACAATATATACATGGACATAAAAAACTAAATCATAAAACCAATTTCACTTTAACAAACCCTAGCCGCCAACATCACAGATCAACCGCCATTTCTTTCTATCCTTGCATACTTCTTTCATTTCCTCCAGAGTCATAACCTTCTTCATACAAGCTCTTCTTTTATTATGACTCTGGATATTCCATTCATTTGCAATTTCGGATATTTGGTCCATCCATACCTTTCTCGGTCTTCCTCTACCACGACATCCATCTATTCTACCAACATATACTTTCTTCGTCAGTCTTTCCTCATTCATTCTCTCCATATGCCCAAACCATCTTAACAAACTTCTTTTAATCTTCCCTTTCACACTTTCTTTTGCACCACATTCTTTTCTTACAAAATCATTCCTCACCCTGTCACTCCGTTTTTTCCCAATCATACTTCTTAGAAAGTCCATTTCAACAGTATGGACTTTACTAATTTCACTTTCATTCACCGTCCAGGCCTCGCTTCCATACATCAAGGTGGGTAAAAGTATGCCACTGCGTACCGCCAATCGAGCATTTTTAGATATGTTTTGATTTTTGGCGATACAAGCTGTGGCACCCAGTACACACCTGCCCTTCATTACTCTTTTTTCAAGTTCACCTGTCATTCTTCCATCTTTCTCAAACTTACTTCCCAAGTATACAAACTCATTTACCACATCAACATTCATTCCGTTTATTCTGTTCTGTTTATTCCTGTTATTATTATGTACCAAGTAGTATATTATATTACACAGATGACTTTTCTGTTCCAGTACCTGACTCCGTACTTCTTCTACATTCCCCGCGCCTCCCTGGCAGCTGTCATCATTGCTGCTGTTATCTTCATGGTGGAACTCCATGTCTTCAAGCCCATCTGGAAGACCAAGAGTAAGACCACACGCTTCGTTTACCTGTATTTCTAATAACTGTGTAAACACACTTCCAAGATGATGAAAGAAATGACCAGATGTAATCTAGACATTCTAGCCTTAAGATCCGTGTTTCCAACCTTTTTTCTCTCATCACCCTTTTATGCATCTAATCTAATCTCAGTTGCAAAGATATGTTAAATTGGGGATTTCCATTCTCACAAGCAGACACGTACAAGTTTGCACTTGCACATGCCGTATGTGAACCTGCAACATAAAAACCCAAATCTCAAATGGACCTACACCCTGCAACTCTCGCCGTCCTTCCCTGAAACAGGGGTGAAATTGGCAAAGTGAACCATTTTTTACAGCACGGGTTATCAGCCGCATACCAACCTATAAGTCAAGGAACATACACAACAAATTACATTTTTGAAATAAACAATAATCTTTACAATTCCTTGAGGATTCTTAGGTTGGTATGAGGCTGACCACCCCTACTGTAAAAAAATGGTTCACTTTGCTAATGCCACCCTTGTTTCAGGGAAGGTTGGCAAAAGTTGCAGGTTTTATGTTCATTTGAGGTTTGGATTTTAATTTGTAAGTACCTACACATGCAGCATTTGTAAGCGCAAACTCACACGTTTCCATTTGTGGGCATGCATTTAATATGAATTTGAAATGTCAATATGTCTTTACAACTTATGATTATATTATTTATTTGTCATGCCATGATTTACCATGTCAGGAACGCTTTCTGTCGAATTACAATATTTAGATTTGTATGTGTGTCCTATTCCTATGAAGTCTCTTCATATGAGGTTAATGTTAGATTTTTAACAGGTTTTTCTTATTACAGTGCGCTCTCACAGTCATCAACAACAAAGTCAGAATCTCTTGTAAATCACCTGCATAAAGAAGACAAGAGCTGTACCTTATGAAATCTACAATACTATTAAAGAATATAATAAAGACCAACGGGCCTATATGGATCCTTCAGGAGCACCAGAAAATTATTAAAAAGGAGAGAAAAAGTTAACTGTGGTTGTCAAGGTAACGATAATCTTTATCATTCAAACGTTTCTTATTACAGAGATAGACCTGATTCCGGCTGTGGTGACTTTCTTGTCCTGTCTCCTCATCCGACTAGAGTTGGGTATTGTGATTGGCATCGGAGTCAACCTGCTCTTCTTGCTGTATGCCTCTGCTAGACCCAGCGTACATGTAAGCAGAGCTATTGTAAGTTGACAAATATCTATTAGGGATCTGTTGAAAAAATCTACTTACTTCTATCCTTTTTCTAAGGCTTGCCAATTCCTTAAGTAGTCAGTACCAAAAAGAATCTCCACAAATGGAACAAATATACATTTCTCAGGATAACTTATAAGGTACACTATGGGCTCGGAATTTTTTTAATTTGGAACTTTTTTCTCTGTGAGCAAACTTCAGTCTTGTATGGGGCTGTCGTCCTTAGCAACTTATAACAAAATATTTGTTTGCTTTAAACTTAGCAACCCCGCTGGGTGGCAATGTTTATTTTCATACCTTTTTCTATGATTCTATGATTCAACCTATTGCTGCATAGGATTAAGTAGTTCACAATACTAATAATGAAACTACTAACTTTTTCGACTATTCAGTCATCATCAGGTAGGAAAATATGAAAATGAAAATATGAATATTTTCCTACTTGATGATGACTGAATAGTCGAAAACTTTAGTAGTATAATTTAAAATTTAATATTTTTGCAAATATATTATATTTGTGAAATTAAAAACAGTGTTTAAAATTTAAAAGTGTTTTTATTGAATAACAAACTAAAAAACATTCATTTTCACAGTGTTAATACACAAACCATAAAAAATCTAATAATGAAACTTGATTAGGTACTTAACAAAATTTCATAGCCTATAGAAAGATAAAAACAAATAAAGTAATTTCTAATTTCGTTCAGCTTTTCCTCTTATTCACTAGACAGATTGTGAAGAAACTTCTGCAATCATTTAAAATATTAAAACAACCAAGGTTGCTTCTTTCTTGAATTGTGACTCACACAATAAATCTACCTATTTCTACTTATTGCTCATCCAAAGGGGTCCCACATTTTGACCATGCTTTGACTATGTTTTCAGAGCTATCCCAGCAACATAGAGTACCTGGCTCTGGTGCCGGATCGCAGCCTGGCTTTCCCTTCAGCAGAATATGTGCGAGGAGTTGTCAGCAAGGCGGGACTCAAGCAGGCGCCTTCTCCCCGCACTCCCGTGGTGCTGGACGCTAGACATGTACAGGCCGCGGACTTCACTGCTGCTGAGGTGATAATGCCTAAAATATGATGTATTTTACGTTGCTCATAACTATGATTAATTTTGAGTAATGTGGTCAGTTACAAGTATTGATGGCGATACAACTGAATTATTAGTAGGTATGCATGTTACCACTTCTACAAATAAATTGGTGGAAGGCTGGCTTAATCAGTATGCATGAAGTTAAGAGATATCTTATTCCAAGGCTTATTTTAAAGTGGTCAGAAGTGACATAGTAAATGTGTCTCTCAATAGGAGTGTCATTGTATATTTCATACATTTTTGATTTACACAACTGAGGGAGATTTAGTATTAAATGTTTTATGCTCTGAAAACTTAGATGAATCTTCATTTTAGTTTGCAATTGATTTTTTTTAAATTTTATCTCTGAAAAAATAATGCAACTAAGCTTCACATGTAATTACTGAAATGAGCATTTTTCGATCATGGCTTTGCCCCCCCCCCCCTAGAGATCAGAATAATCTTGCAATTTGCGTGTCTACCCCCCCCCCCCCCCCCCCCCCCCGTCGACGATATATTTTGGTGACGATGATCTCAAACTTTCCAAAACCTGCCCCCCTAGACTTGATCCTGGGTACGCCCTTGGTTGTGAATGAACATATTTATTTTTACAGGTATTTACCAAGGTGGCTAATACTCATTTCTTGTGAAGCCTGAGTAAACATTGCCGGTATTTTATTTTGGGTTTGAAATAAACACCGAAACAGGAAATCACTTCTGACACCCTTGGTGGGATTCAAACCTGAACTCTCGATATGGAATTCAAGCATTCTACCAACTGAGCTATCGACCGGACCAATCTCTATGGATTTAACGACGCTGTCCCAATATTTTCGAACAGTTGCTGAAATTCACCGTTTTTTAGTGTTTTCGAGGTTTATTTATGTATATTATTAACGACAATAATGAATTTTGATGCTTAGAAATAGAAAATGGCAAGTATTAACTTTAATTATTTTATATTAAAATTAAAATAAAAGCTCAATTTAAAATACTAAAAATTAAATACGGGAAGTCGATTACGCATTTCTACAAAAAAGGCATTTTTGAACTCTCATTAACTAGTACATACGTCAATTTTTTGTATTTTAAATGTTCTACAATATTGTAGAAAATATTGTTGTTAACAATGCTAATTGACGATATTTTTTGTTTTTTGTAAATTGAAAGTAAAATCAACACTTTTAGGAACCCCAAAAATGTGCCGTAAATATAAATTTTTAGTGCTCAAAAACTAGCTTTTCTGTTTTGTTTTCTGTTTTTTCTTACTGTTATAATCAAAGTTCACATAATAATCTGTTGGTTTCTGTATATATAAATAATTACAATCATTTTCTGTATTTTATTAAGATTTTTAAAAGATGACTTAAATTTGCCCAAATACAAGCGGAAAATAATTCAGTGTGAGATGAATCGTTGACGGGAGAGCACGCTTGTCGTTTCTGCGGAAAAAAAATATGACTTAAAATCAAAATGCCGATATGCAAGAGTAAAAAAAAACCTCAGCTATGTTTTAAAAGGTGTTTATGTACAAAATATATATAAATTAAAAAGGTAAATCAACTTTAACTTTGTATAAAAGCGATATTTCGTACTTTTACATTCTCTGTCGGAGATCTCCGGCGTATCACAGTGAGTGACGTAACTTTGATAGTGCGTAATGTCAATACATATTACATAGTATCGTATTATCAAATGCAATATGTTTTAAATATTTTTTGTAAATCTCTGATAATTCACTGCTAGACATAGGTCTCCAGTATATGCTTTTACTTTTACATGACATTTCATATCGAAAACATATTTAGGAAACAAAAAGGAAGTCCCGCATCCCAATTGTCCCAAAAACCTAAAATTGAGATTGATTAGGAATTGAACCATAAACAGATACTTGTCAATAATTATTAACTTTTATAGTTATATCTAATAACGCCATATTTTCAGTAGGCATGGCCAGAATCTTTATAGAGTCTCTTCCACTTATTCTTATCTTTGCATCTATATATAAATAGTCTACAACGAAGTTTTATTAACAGTTAAGATTCATATTAGAGACATACTTACAATCAAAATTATGTATGTGTGTGCATACACATGCTGTATGTGTAATTACAAAAAAAACAAATTGGCATTGTAGTATAAGGTTAGGTTACAGCTGTAACTGTAACTCTGTCGCCATTCCGCTAGGGGTGGCCAGAGCCTCTGCAGAGCTGCCTCCATTTTTTCCTATCCTTACATACCTCTTTCAATTCATTCATATCCATCACCTTTTTCATGCATTTTCTTCTTTTATGGTCACTTTGCATATCCCATTCTTTCACAATCTCCCCAATCTGATCACTCCATACTTTTCTCGGTCGTCCCTTCCCTCTTTTTCCTTTCACACTTTCTTTGTATACATACTTTGTCAGTCTATCATCATTCATTCTTTCCACATGCCCAAACCATCTCATCACATTCTTTTGTACCTTAACTTTCACATCCTCTTTCAAATTACATTCTTTTTTTACCCATTCATTCCTAACTCTATCCCTCAGAGTTTTTCCTGTCATGCTTCTCAAATGCTTCATTTCCACCTAAATTAAATTAAAGTAAATTATTATGTGCAACTGTGGCCGTTTTATCCCCGAATGTGAATCATTGGCATATGTAAACATTTTTTTGCACAAAGAAAATGACCAAATTTGTGCCTATTATTATGAAAAACTAATATGAATTGCAATATTTTATTTGCCAGAAGTACTTTTTAGAAGTTCGAGTCAGAATTCTCCCTCTTTTTAGTCGTAATTTTCACTCTGACATCGATATAAATAAAATTTATTTATATTGATGCACTCTGGACATAGCCATAAAAACAGTTTATAAAGAAAAAAGTGAAAACCTAAAAAACATAGGTCTTGAAAATTGTTTTCATTTTTCCGCTACATGACGTCTACAAAATGTTATCCCATATTGCACTATTGGATATCGCTGTGCGAAGAGCGCAGAGCCTTAGCCTATGTATCGCGTGTGTGAAAGAGAGACAGAGTGTAAACAGTTAGTGTGTTCTTGGCTTGATCGACGTTTAAAAAGAAATGTGACATCGTGTGAAAAGATTCAACGACAACTGTATATGCTATTGTAAAGAGCCCCCAAACTTATTTGACATTTGTATCATATTTTTAAGTGTGTACAAATACTGGACTAGAGAATTTTTTTGTTTTATGCGTTGCAACGTTTGTCTGTTCGAGATTCGAAAAACTTTAAATTTTGATTATGTTAAAACGGGACAGGGCCCTTAATTATTTTTATTCTTTTGCCTTTGAATTATCTCCATGTTACCTTTGCAGGCATAATAATCCTTCAAACTCCCACAAACCTCTAATTTTTTTATAATGTTGCAGGGTATAAAGGCATTGATAGATGACTTTTATCAACGTGGCCAACCGTTTATTTTCTACAACCTGAAACCATCCATCGTAGGCGTCTTCAAAGGAGTAAAACCAAAAGAATTTCTCTTCTGTAGCTGCCCAATCACATTAGACACAATTTTGCAACAAAAACAGCAACAGCAAAACCAAAATGGAAATACAAACTACATACAAATGTCAAATGACAAAACTTTGACAGTTCAGTTCAAAAACACTGATCAAAATGGATTCTGTTTGAACCAAAATGTACATTCTCAAAACTGTGATAGATTAAAAACTAGTAAACCTGAAATCATTCAAAATCCTAGCAAATTGCCAAATGTAGATCATAATAATTATTTGCTACATGATTGCAATGAGCTTAAACAAAATGGCGGAGTCTCACGTGAAGTTGGTGCTGAGGAACAAAACCAAAAGGTTGGACAACCTGATTGTAAAACTTGCTTACAAAATGGTGGACACACAAGAATAGCAAATGGTAATGGAGGGATAGCCACAGTATCTGAAAGAGTTTGGTAGAGAAATTTTACTTAAAAAGTAAGGGCCTCAGCACAAATACAAAAAAAATATTGATATTATTCGTTGAGCAAGTGTGTGCATTGCGAGCTTAATCATCGCTACAGAAAGTGACAATTCTCAAGCGAAATCCAGTTGCTGTAAGGCTGAATGGACCATTAGTGAACTGCATTTTTCAATCCAGTGAAGAGCATATTTGAAAATTTAATGATACTTTTTTCATGCTTCACTGGGAATTGAACCCACAACCTTCCAATTACAAGTCAGAAGCATTGACCCCTGGACTATGGACCGAAGTACATTTAAAAATTTGAAGCGTGATCCTACTTTCCTTATCCTACTAAGACTCCTTACTTTAATTAATGAAATGGATTCCTATAAGTAGAACAATCTTTTTTGATGTACTTATTTTTTTAGTTAAGGTAAAAAATAGTGATTGTCCCTTGAAATTTATTATATTCAAGGCGGATGTTTCAAGAGCTGGATTAACAGTTTTTATCTATCAAAGATTCAGTAGATACTATAAACAGTAGGTATACACAGCCAGTAATAAACATGGCAAGTCAGAACTGCCTGTGCCTCTTGTAGAGCACCACTTTAGATAGTTCACTGTGCTGTTTCTCTTGTGGCTCTATTTCATGTTCTAATCTAATCTAATCTAAGCTGCAAAGATATATATCATTTAAGATTTATACTAAATGCATTCCCACAAGCAGATATGTATAATTTCGCGCTAACACATGCCGCATGTGGACCTACAATATAAAAACCCAATCTCAAATGAACATAAGCCTTGCAACTCTTGCCGTCCTTCCCTGAAACAGGGGTGACATTGGCAAAGTGAACCAATTTTTATATTATGGGTGGTCAGCCGCATAACAACCTATAAGTCAAGGAACATACATGACAAATTACATTTTTTAAAATCAAAGAATAAAAATAACAATATATACATGGACATAAAAAACTAAATCATAAAACCAAATTCACTTTAACAAACCCTAGCCGCCAACATCACAGATCAACCGCCATTTCTTTCTATCCTTGCATACTTCTTTCATTTCCTCCAGAGTCATAACCTTCTTCATACAAGCTCTTCTTTTATTATGACTCTGGATATTCCATTCATTCGCAATTTCGGATATTTGGTCCATCCATACCTTTCTCGGTCTTCCTCTACCACGACATCCATCTATTCTACCAACATATACTTTCTTCGTCAGTCTTTCCTCATTCATTCTCTCCATATGCCCAAACCATCTTAACAAACTTCTTTTAATCTTCACTTTCACACTTTCTTTTGCACCACATTCTTTTCTTACAAAATCATTCCTCACCCTGTCACTCCGTTTTTTCCCAATCATACTTCTTAGAAAGTCCATTTCAACAGTATGGACTTTACTAATTTCACTTTCATTCACCGTCCAGGCCTCGCTTCCATACATCAAGGTGGGTAAAAGTATGCCACTGCGTACCGCCAATCGAGCATTTTTAGAAATGTTTTGATTTTTGGCGATACAAGCTGTGGCACCCAGTACACACCTGCCCTTCATTACTCTTCTTTCAAGTTCACCTGTCATTCTTCCATCTTTCTCAAACTTACTTCCCAAGTATACAAACTCATTTACCACATCAACATTCATTCCGTTTATTCTAAATTCGTAGTTCGTATTTTCTTCATTTCTTTCAAAAATCAAAACTTTCGTCTTACTTGCATTCAATTTCAAATAATTACCTAGCAGAGCTTCGTTCAATCTAGAGAGCATCGTTTGCAATTCTACTGCTGAGTCCGATACAAGAACAGCATCATCCGCATACAGTAGAACACTCACTTTGCTCTCTCCTATCATTAATCCACAATCATCAAGTCTAGCATCTCGAACACACTTGTCCATGACTATGTTAAATAGCCATGGGCTCATCACACATCCTTGCCTTACACCCTTAAAAACTTCAAACCATTCACTATACTCATCATCAATACGAACACATGCTGTACTATTTTCATAGTTTGCATGCACCGCACCTAGGAGAGCCCCATTCACTCCGTATGCTTTCAAAACATCCCATAACATACCTCTGTCTACTGAGTCAAAAGCCTTTTCCAGATCTACAAAGGCCGTGAACAGCTTCCGCCTCACCGACAATTGTTTTTCAACAAGTTGTCGTAGAGTAAAAATCTGATCAACACAGCCTCTACCGGCCATAAAGCCGGACTGTATATCGGAAATCCTTTCACTAGTAGTCAGAATCACATTTTTTATAATCACCTTACAGAAGACTTTTCCTGGTATACTGAGTAGACTGATTGGTCTGAAGTTCTGACAGTCTTTTTTGTCCCCTTTACCTTTGTAAATGGGAACAATGACTGCCTTCCTCCAATCCATCGGTACTACTCCTGCATTCACACAAAGCTTACATAATTCGTACATCCAATCTATCACGCATTCACCTCCTGCTTTCAACATTTCACCATTTATTCCATCAAACCCAGCAGACTTTCCATTCTTCAAACATTCAATAGATACTTTTATTTCTTCTTTCAAAATCCTAAATTCATTCTCTTCTGTCATTTTTCTAAACAAAATTCTTTCGCCCCGACCAAAAATCCCTTCAAAATATTCTTTCCATCTCTTACATACTTCATCCTTCTCCCATACCATCTCACCAACAGCACTTTTGATTCCTGGGGTGGTCAATGCAGAATCTTTATTCCTATTGGCACCGACCCATCTCCAGAATTCCTTCCTACTGTCGGTGAAACTCCTGTTCATTTTTTCATCAATCTTTCTCTGTTCATTCGCTTTGCTTTCATAAACTACATTCTTCGCCATTTGCTTGGCTATCTTATATTCATCTTCTAGCTTTCTATCATTCCTGTCGTTCAGCCACTTTTTGTAACATTCCTTCTTCACTTTCACAGCCTCTTTTACTTTAGCATTCCACCAGGCATCCCCTTTCAATCTTCCACCTTTCGTTTCTCCACATACTTTTCGAGCACATTCAATCATTCCTTCTTTCATAAACTTCCACATGCTTTCAATATCTTTTTCATTAACATTCTTTTCAAGTTCATTCACACTTAACTTTTTTTGTATTTCTGATTTATACTTCACTTTCACATTTTCATCACTCAGACTTTCTACTTTTATTCTTGGCTTTCTTACTTTCTTCTTACGTTTCTTCTTTCTTACTTCTCCAATCATTATTTTAGCGCATAAGAGATAGTGGTCACTGCCTATTTCAGGCCCACGATAGACACGGCTATCTCTTACGGCTCCTCTCAGTCTTTCATCCACACAGATGTAGTCAATGATTGTGCGACTTCCCACAATCTGCCTTGTGTACAGATGCACATCCTTATGTCGAAACCATGTGTTTGATGCAAAAAGGCTGTGCTCTGCACACAAAGCTATCAGGTGTCGCCCATTATCATTGACTACACCTCGTCCACTAGGACCAACAATTTTCACACACTCATCTCTTTGCGTACCTACCCATCCATTCATATCTCCCAAAATTATAATGTATTCATTCTTCTTGCTTTCGCGCACAACTGCATTCAACTCATTCCAGAATCTCATTTTCACGTCCATACACTCTGAATCTACAGGTGCATAACAGGCCACCAAGAAAATTTTCATCCTGTTTGTTTTGAGTTTAACAGTCAAAACTCTTGGAGAGATTCTTTGGTAGCCCGTTATGCATCCTTTTACATTCTCACTTATAACCACACCCACACCCTGTCTTTCATTCCCATCTTCCACACCTGACCAGATATACAGTTCACCATTCATTAATACTTTTTCACCATTCCCTTTCATTTTTGTCTCTGTCACACCCATCACTTGTATTCTTTTTTCATTCATCACATTCACGATTTCCTTCTCCTTACACTCATTCATTCTTCTGACATTCCAAGTTCCAAACACCCATTCATTCTCTCTGAGCAAGTTTATGGCGGTTTTTCTGCAGAGTGGAACTGCGTTTATATTGGCGAACATGGGGTTTATTAATTACAAAAATAAATTAATTATATTAAATAATAACAATTATTATATAAAGTGTAAGTACATAAAAATGTCAAAATAAAAATGTCAAATATTTAAAACAATCAAATCATTATCATAATCGTTAAGGTATTAAAAAAATTATTAAATTATAAATATAAAATAAATCGGGCAAATATCGGGGGGGAGTCGGCAAGCTCCTTGCCGGAGTAGCTCCTGGCAGGCTGTCCTCGCCCATGCCCGCGTCTCTACGCTGGGCCCTCTTGCCGTGCAACACCCAGCCTCCTGTAGCTTGGCACTCCTTGGGGCTCTCATCAGAGTGGTCGTCGCAGTCGTCGTCCTTGTCACACACCCAGGTGCAGGGAATGCAGCGCCCGTTGGCGCACTGGAACTGACGGGCGGAGCAGCCGGTGGTGTCAGATATGTGTCCAGCGCCAGCAATCACGTAACAAGTTCCAGTAAACAGTGCACAGAACGAAAACACAAACCACATTTTACATCCAAAAATCAATGCGAGGGCAGACTGCCTCTCGTTGGAATACATGTCGAGAATCCCGCTACAATTCACTGTTCACACTTGAATTTTTGTTTGGAGTAGAATACACAGCTTGAATTTTATTTGGATTTGGAACGCGTACGCCGATATCTAGTATGAATTATTGACTTCAATGCCTGCATTTTTTTAGAAGTTGCCTGAGTTCAGTTGTAATTATACTGCATGAAGAGGAAAGTTTTATATTTATCAGTTCACTCTGAGTATAGCACATAATAAACGTCAATCACATAATCATGAACATATCAATATCAATAAATTCACATTATAATTTCCCTACATTTGGGGAAGCAGGTTGCCGTTCTCAGCATTAAACGGCAAATACCAAATTTATCAGTCCATCTTCACATCACTATACTTTGTGATTGTTTGTGATATAATAGTGACCCAATATTAAATATGCGCATAATTTCAAGGACCTTTCCACCATTTCAAACAAATATCTTGATTTAATCCTTATCTGCTCACTTCTCAGGTGCCAAACAAAACCAAGAAATGTTCACAATACTTCGTACTGTCATGTAGGTACCTCCATATATTCCGATAAAACTATTCAATTCACGTAATTTACACTTCTTTCACTCAATAATGTCATAGATACTATTCCAAAAACAGAAATTACACTTTAGGAACCGACATCGTCATATATCTGTAGATTTTGATATAGGTTTTGAATATTAAACCCAGACCTCTTTAATTTGATCGTCGCTGCGCGAGCGCCAACCATAGACCTCAATGTTCCATTAATAAAAAGCCCAATTGACAAGCCAAAAGTTATAAGAAGTGAAGAAGAATGGCAATCTCTGTGTTTCCGTGAATTTATCTCTTTGATTGAGGCTGTATGAGGCTGACCACACATACTGTAAAAAAATGGTTCATTTTGCCAATGTCACCCCTGTTTCAGGGAAGGTTATCAAGAGTTTCAGTGCTTATGTTCATTTGAGATGTGGGTTTCTATACCTATTGTCCACATGCGGCATGTGTGAGCGTGAACTTTTACCTGTCTGCTTATGGGAATGCAGTTAATATGAATCTTGAATGTAACATTAATATATCTTTGCAAGTTAGATTATAGATTCTATATGACTCAAATAACTGTTTATCCAGGGATTGAAAAATTGTCTTTATTTGATTAGGATTTTGTGATATAATGCCAACTTTTGTGCTTCCCGGGATATAAAACCCACTACCTTTCAATAATGAGTCCCCAGCGTTACCACAGACTACGGACCTCTTTATTTATTTAATGATATTAAAATATTTTAAGTAAGTAGGTACTTATTTGAACATTAGACAATAATATTTTGTTGATCAAAATGTAATTGCAAGATGGATGAATGTTAGTAGGTAGGGACGTGCACTGTAGAGAGGCATTTAGACCATTAAAAATAAGCTTTTAAAAACTAAGATTGAATTCAATTTGGAATAAATATCATTTGACATGTTTGCTAATTAAAATTCAAGTTTTGATATTACAATAGACCTATGATACTCTTTTGATGACTGGATTTGCCTCTACAATGCTCGCCTCTGCTAGTAAGTATAGAAAATAAAGAACAAGATGCGATGTAATATGTTACGGTTTATATTAAAACTGTTTTTTGACAGCAACACTAAACTGATAAAGTAAACCCTAGCGGGGCTATTCTTAGGCATTTTAGTCGTCAGTTGAGCCCACGCTTTGACAAACTAATGATGCCTGGGCTGGAAGTCTCATCACCTCGGTCATTCTTACCTACCAAATTTTGGTAATATTTGTATGAAAACTAATCAGCTGTTCACTTGCGGCCATCTTGGGTTAATAGGTCTTCATACAAATGCATCATTAGTTTGTAAAAGCGCGGGCTCAACGGACGACTAAAATGTCTAAGAATAGCCCCGTTAATGTTCAAATATTTAAAAACTGTTGTGAGATCATAATGTGTCAAAGTTAAATAAATGTTTGATTCCCGCACAATTTTTTCTTTCATATTTTGATTCAGCAACACCTTGTAACACATTTTAACAAATTTATAATTTTTAAACGAATCAGAAATATTGTGTCTGAATAAATAAATCCGAGACACGTGGAGGAAGTTAGATAACGAAAGCCAGACCTTCTCAACAGACTATGCTGGGGTACTATTTCATTAATAGCACCCCTGGCAGCAGATTTTAAGCAATAGAATTTTTACCAAAAGGTTCACTTTTTTTCTACAAACTGTGTACACACTCGCAAATAAATTGTGTACATACACATGCAGACAGAAAAAATTGGAGACATCTTCGGAGATACCGGCCACCCCTAGTGGAAAGTGGCAGGATACAGTAACAGTAACAGATTGAATGGTAGCGGACAGTTTCTTGAGCCACGCTTTGTTAAGTGGGCATCCACCAAGCAGCACATGGTCCAGGTTTGTATCTCCTGTCCACAGGTCCAGCAGAGGGTTGGTACAAAGTTTATAACTTTTTCAATATTGTAGAATAAAAAGATGCGTTGTATTATTGTAAATATTTATTTATTACAGTCCAAAGTTTTGAGAATACAATCATTGTAGATTAATATACGTTCAGTTAGAGGTGAAATCACATCAATAGACAATCATGTAATATAGTAGATACATATACATTAGATAATAATAATATGTAATGCTGTATACCAACACATGCATAGAGCCTTTACAAACATACACACACACACACATGTACAAATGGTGGGGGTCAGTTGAGCTTTCAAATATATTTTAATTTTAAATTACTTACTAAAATAAAAAAATAAAAATTATAGAGAATTTCATTCAAAAAGAGCTCCGAAGTAAATGATTAATTAAACAAAATGTAGGCTGGATTTGCAATAGCTCAGACAAGGCAGGCTCTATCATAAATAATGCTGAATAAAAATTTTGTGATTTTTTTTTAAAGTTATGATTTAAAAAAAAAAGAATTATTAAATCCTAAAGTACTGAATGACAAAAATTCTAATAACTGCATCATTCTGGAGGAAATGAAAGAAGTATGTAAGGACAGAAAGAAATGGCGGTTGATCTGTATGTTGGCGGCTAGGGTTTTTTAAATTTGTTTTCTGTTTAGTTTTTGATGTCCATATATATTATTATTTATTGATTTTAAAATGCAATTTGTTGTGTATGTTCCTTGACTTATAGGTTGGTATGCGGCTGACCACCCATGCTGTAGGTTTGTTTGCCACCAATGGTTCACTTTGCCAATGTCACCCCTGTTTCAGGGAAGGTCGGAAGGAGTAGCAGGGGGTATGTTCATTTGAGGTTCGGGTTTTTATACTGTAGGTCCACATGCAGCATGTTTAAGCGCGAACTTATACGTGTCTCCATATAATGTGAATCTTAAATGTTACATATATTTGCAACTTAGATTAGATTAGATTGCATACTTTAAGAACTTGTGAACACGGGAGTCTACAACAGCTGAGATGGAGGCAACTATCATATTTTAGCACGCAGGATTATTTAATGATTAAAATGAAGCCAAATCACATTCATACATACATACAAGGCAACAAATTATTAAAAATAAAATAAAAACATCCTACTTACTTCTAGTTGTATGATAAAGATAAAGTTGTTTTACACTTTTTTTATCAAGTCCAAAAAATAAATGAGAATCAACAGAAAATAATAAATTTGAAAAAAATTCATAACTAACTTACATATATGCTATTTATTATCAATACATTAAAGTTACCTTTAGATTAAACCTTTTATTCTTAGAGACAGAAATATTTTTGGTTTTGATTCTTACATCTAATTTATATTATAAAAAGTGAGCATTCGCTTCACAAAACAGACATTTTATTTAAACTTATCACAAAAAAGTTAAACTACAATTTATAGTTCTGTCGTGTATTTATATTTCATTTGAGACGTCTAGTTCCTATCTGCGGTAATTCCATTGCATAAAAGTGGCTATGAAACAGTGTTGGTATCCCCAATGTGCACATTGGAAAACACCTACCTGTATGCATTATATATTTTATCTTGCACAATAATTTCACTAGAAGATTTAATAGTGAAAGCGTTTCCATACTTAATCTGTTAGGCAGTCAAACTTCACAAATAAGGTGTTGTTAAACCTGAATATTTGTTTGTCCAGCGTTTTGTTAAAGTGGACATATCGCACATAGTAACTAGACAACTCACTTCAATTCAAGAAAATTGGACGACATATTACCAAGATTCCTAAAAATCTAAAACTGGAATCTGCTAATTGTGACAATTTTCTGTTCAATACTCTTGAGCACAAATTTTAGATGTTGCAAAATTAGATAAAAAATGTGAAAGTAGAAGATAAAATGAAAACAGTGAAGAGTGGCTAACGTACCTACTCATAGCACTGTTATCGCTAGTGAGCTGTTTGATGTAAGCACTCCAGAGATTATAAAAAGCATTGATGTCACAAGCAATCACTTACTGTGCTTTTTCTGCAAAAATAAATGCTTACTTCGAGGGTACGTCTATGTTTGAATGACATTTGACAGCTAGCCTCAAAAGTGAAAACCGAAATCCCAAATGCTAGAAAACTGTTAAATTGATGCCAAGATGGAAGGAGACTTGTGGGAAGGCTCAGGCTGCATTGGAAGGATGGAGTGAGGAGAGAAGATGCCACACAGCTTCTTTATGTGGGGAATCGGAAGTCAGATACAGGGAGATGTCTTTTTGATGTAGGTACATCTGCACACATCTCTGCCATATTTTGACAGTTTGATGTTTTGTAAAGCTTCTAACAAGCATCAGTGTGAACTAACCTGTAATAATGTTTGCTTTATATATTAAACTCAAATATAGGAATGTTCTGGATGTAATCTCAGTGTAATCAGATCAAAATGCATTAGATTAAGAATTACATACAAAAAATACAGCAAGAAATGCTTTAACTTATAAATAAAGAAAATATATTATTTTTAACAATGCTGGTGACTAAACATTCTCAATATTTGTGTATTATTGTTTAAATGATAAAAAACAATTAAATAATTATTCGCTAACAACATCCTGCGATTGTTTGTCAAAACCTGGTATATATGCAAATCTCTGAACTATAAAATGCTCACAGTATACATTTTATGAATGTCTGGTTGAGTGCTCTGATAAGCACTTGCTTACAAGCCCAGGCGGCTAGGCTTTGATTCTCACTGAGAGTGCTAGACATTATTTTCTGCCAACCCAAATCATAGCACCTGCAAGGTTTACCCAACCGTAATGAGGAAGAAGATTCAGGGAAACTCCCACTTCCAGTTATGGGTTTGACTCAACACTAGCCTCCTTACCTGTGAAAGTAAACAGATTTCACACGCCAAAGACAATCACTTTGGGGGCAATGCGGCAAAGAGTTACGTACTATAAGTGCAACTTATTTGTGTTGAGTTTTGAACATATTTAATTTATTCTTTATTCCATTAAAATGGAATTTTCTTTATCTTAAGAAGTTTTTGTAAAACAATGATGACTAACACCGCATGTTGTGGGATTACACTCTATTTACAAAACCTACAGCTAACTTGTAATTTTTTTTTTTTAAATTGCATTCTTTTCTCAAAAAGGAAAAAAGAGCTAAATAATTGTGTTGCCTAAAATAAAACATTGAAACTGATGGATGGAATTGTTAACTTTTTGTTACAATCATACGGAGAAAATGAATTAGTGATTCTTAAGCACCTGTGTCCCTTGTATAAAACATTGTGTAAACACCTCGATTGCGTAAATCATTTTTTTTTATGAAAACTATATAAGTGAGATTTTCGCAATGTTACTTAGGGTATTTTTAAATGTTCTAATTTTTAAATTAGAAAATACTATGGTAGTGAATAATAGAGTATAAGAAAATTTGGCACAAAACCCAGTGAAACCAAGTTGATTTATTAACAAGATTTGTTTAGTATTTTTGCAATACTAAACAAATATAGCGCAGAGTAAAAACTTGGCATGTAATGCAACTTCCCTTTTCATTGAGTACCTACTTAATACATTTTCATACACAAAATCCTTACAATGATTTGATTTTAATGCCTGCTAGAGGCATTATTTTAGTCTCCATACATTGTTTGTACTACACAGCAAAACTTGGAGTATCAGAACCCTTGTGATGCTTCTTCTTGAAGTGTCTCTTCTCTCAATCACTATGATTTTTTTTGCTTTGGATGCCGCTGCTCTCAAAAGAGATTTGATTTTTTTGTCAACGCATTCCTGTTCATTCATTTTTCTGCAGCCTTGAGATATTTTCTAATTAAATTCTATAAACATTGCTTAGACGCTTCATTGGACTTAAATTTCCATACATTGCTTGGTATATGTAGTGTACTCAATATGAAAAGAAGCTAAGGTTACATGCAATACCTGATGGAGGATTGGGAAACAAATTTATTACTTTCTAAACATTTACTTTTATTTTATATCTTACTGTTTTCAAAGCCTCTCACCACTATTGCGTCATTTTTTTTTTATTTACATTTTTTTTACTTACATGAAAACTAATTACAAATATGGCTACCCAATACAATGGCATCTGTTTCCATTTAAAATGTTGTACAACTATAGCCAAATTCCATCAATTTATATGAATTCAATTGCCATCTTTTGGGAAATAAGAGAACCTTCATATTCATAACTTATTTAATTTTTGTTCACAAGACACTTTTTATTTTTGCTGTTGAAAAATATTCTTGAAAGTATTAAATACTTAATAAATTCAAGCCCATTTTAAAAATCATTATCAGGAACATTTATTTTGTTTTCTTGATGTCAATTTTGTGATGTTTTGATATCCTATACATAGATCACCGGATATTATAGTTAATCTAGGAATGTCTGTGACATGTCCTCGTTAAGCATCCAGAGGTAGATCAAAGATCTCCTGGACAACTGAAAACTCCAGGATTCTATATAAAAAATGGGCTAGATGAAAGGGATACCCTGGACAGATCAAAATACAGAATACAAACGAGAAGTGGCGACTCCAACAACCTATCAAGTCAGCTGGGACAATGCCACAAAGTGGACTATGATTGACTGATGTAATTTTATATTGAAAATGTATTCAGCAATCTTATAGACATCATTGAAATACTGTATGAAAAAAAGTTGTCGTAAGTATCCAAAAGATGGCAGTGTCATTTTTGAAAATTGACCAAATTGAGCCTAAGAAATTAAAAACTAAAAAGGGCATTAAATTTGGGTCACCCAATGCCAGAATATGTCTAAGTAATTTTAAGAACATTTTGTCCACAAATATTTAAAATACCTAATAATTATTATTTCACTATTTTTAACTAAGTTATTTAGATACAATAAAATATATCTATGGATGAAAACGTCTCAAAAAATGGAGAAATTTTGTTTATTTTAGGCCAAAATTTGTGTAAATTTTACAATCAAGTCTAATACAATGTTTTTTATTGTAAATGAATGCTAAACGGTTAAAATCTACTAATCTACTTGTTTTCTTTTCCAAAATATACTTTATTCTCATCTGACTCTTATAGCTGCTTATTAAAATTAGAATTTATTATCAATTTTATATTAACATCTTTTATATATGTTTATCAGTGAAATGATAAATCAAAATGGAGAAAAAAAGATGGACAGTCATTTTGTGACATTTCAGCAAACCATTGACTGATAAAAGGGTGTGAGAAGGGCTCATACAGGAATAAAATGTCTGGTTGTTCCCAGACTTTCCCTACTGCATAGAACAAAACTGAATTGTGGTTGCCTTATTTCTATGTGATTTTCTTCAATGCTTAGTTGAAATGGATATAATGTTTATTATATTTTGAATGACCAATTTTTGACATTCCTTTATGAGTCGACGGGTCAAAAAATCTCCAAGTAACAATAAAAAATACACAATTTAAATAGTGAGTCATTCTTGTAAGCATCGTTTACGAATAAGAATAAGTAAATGCAATACGGGAAGAAATATTACAAGTCATAGTACAGTCTTACAACAAAACAAAGTCAACATTTTTATCATTTAGAGTAAAGTAATTGAGACAACTTACATAAAACCTTATAATACAACTTAAAAATTAATAATCACAAAAGAAAGAGCGGATTTTCATTATCAGTGCGATATGACAACTCTCTTTGAGTAGCTACATCTAGATAGAAGACAAATGTTCCCAGTAAAACAGATCAATCAAAAGAAAATATATATGAGAAAGGTCACTCAAGTTCAACAAAACTCTGTAATTTTTCAGTAAAACTGCAAACAATTTAAAGAGCTACTAGAGCTAGACATGTTTCAAGAGACTCGAATACACTCTAAAGTTTAATAGTTGTTGGTGAAATGGTGCACTTTTGCCACCTGTGAGATGCAGTTTTAAGCTTTTTGCTTTATATTTTTTAAATAATAATCACAGATGGCACATATCATCAGTTTTACAAAAATAAATTATAAACATATAATGAGTACATAATTTGACAGATTTATCTTGATCTGAGGAATAACAGATTATCTTTTAGTCTGATGCAGCCATACTTTATACATTTTATTAAATAGAGTTGTGACGTATACAAGGATGTTTTCAAGTGTGAGCAAGTCTAGGTCATGAACCTTGTACCATAGGTTGAGAGACAGCAATTTTAGCCCTCAGGCCAGAGCATTTAGTGATCATTGAAGAGAAATGGGAGATCATACAAACATTTTGTTCTATGTTACATATATTGTGTGACACGTTAGGACGCTTTTGTCTTCGTTGCTGAGTTTTGTGTGCATTGTATTAAAATATATTTCTCGGTGGGTTGGCGTTTAAGTCCGTTCATTGCTGAAAACAAAAATATTACATTGAAATGAGAGGTTTTGAAATCAAAAGGATTTTGAAAAATAAGTGGATGGTTTAAAATATGAGTAAGAATTATCTCAATAAAAACATAAGAAGGGCAGTTTTTGTGTGTGTAACAGCTTAACCCGTGGGACGCCGGAACGCAGATCTGCGCTGTCCCCGTAGAGCGCCGGAACGCAGATCTGCGCTCGAAGGACATATCGCGATTTTTATTTTTTTTCTTTAGTTTTTGTGTAGCAATAAGACTGAAAATCGCTCAACATGTTCCTATTGGGTGAAGCCATCAACTAATCAAATCACGGCATTCATTTCGGTTATGAAGGGCTTGTGGAAAATATTCAAAAGTTCGAAAGTTTTCGCCGTGAGTGGACGTGCATTGGACCTCAAAGTTTACGGATTATAAATACATCATTTGAAAAACGTAAGTAAAGTCTATATTTTCTATATTTAGATCATTATCCTAATAGCATTGAATAAAAATATTACGAATAAGTAAGTAAAATCATTTGATAAATCAACATAAACTTTGATACTGACTGTTAGTCAGAGCAACGGTACTTTTGAATATTTTATTTCTTCATATTCTTATTCTACCGTGAATATGTTTTATACACAGTTTTGAAGATAATTTTGTAAGCATTTCGTTGAAATACAACAATAGAAGCAAGCTAGAGTATTTTTTTCTAAATTCTTGTCGAAACTTGTAGGTAGCCGTCAGAGCGCAGATCTGCGCTTCCGGCCGAGCGGTTTAGGTACAGGCTGGTTCGAAACATTTTGACCCTTGTATGCCCAAACGTATTTCCGTCAAATATTTGTTAAGTAATGCATTAAAAATTAGTAAGTGGTAAAATATGACACAGTGTGCACAAAGCCAAAAGTAAGTTTTATACAGACTAGATCTGTTCTGAAATTGTGTTTTTATTATTTCGTCTTTTTTTTCTATTGCACTCGAAAGAGGCATAAATTAAATTACGTTTGAGGGTGAATTTCGTATGTATTTCGTCTTTTTAGATTTTCTTAAATTTTTTTTTTACCTGCTTTTCACCTGCACTTTAGAGAAGCAAAAAAGAAATTTAATGTTGGCGTGAAATTTGTACAGACCAAGTCTTTAGTGTTTCTTAAATTGTGGTGTTTTTTTTTTATTTATTTTTCTTTTTTTTTTCACTTTTTCCAAAGAGGCTGAAATTAAATCATGTGTAAGCGTGAATTTCGTATATAGGTTGTAGATACTAGATCTATTCAGACTTTCTTAAATTGTGTTTTATTTTATTATTTCCCTTTTCTCACTTGCAAATGAAGATTATTTTTGTTATTGTTAAAATAATAAGAAGCAAAGATATTTTAGTAGTAAAGATATTTAAATGAAATAAAAACGACTGCACAGAAAACAAGACAGCATCTCATATTATTTTGCATAATAAAAAAAATGCTTTGCTATTTTTGAAAAAAAAAAACAATTTAAAACATTAATATCTCAAAATAAAAATCGGTTCAAAATATATTATATGTAATAACCCTGTATGCATTATTGCTACTTTATGTCCCACAGAAACATCTACGATCTGCTAACATATTTTATTATTTTTTGTAGATGGATAACAATGTGAAGATGGCATACCCGGTGATGCGGTCACCCGAGGGAACCCTTCAGGTGATACCTGAGGAGGGTTTCCCGGTACGATCAGTGAGATGGAGCTCCGGAGCTACTCAGGTAACAATTTATTTCCATTCATATTTTCAAAACCGAAACCTTTGCTTATTTATCGTCTATTGGCTTTGCAAAGATATATTAATATTTAACCTATCTAGCCCCAGCAATTTTGTAAAAAAGCGCCCAGAGCAGAGGGATTTGCTTGAGATTTTTTGGATAAATACCTGAAGCAACAATGTCTTTCAAAAATTTGGTACTTAAATCAACGTATTTGTTTATACAACATTCAAGCTAAATAAATTAGCTTGAAATAAAAACAAGTAGAAACTAACAAAAAACGTGACTTAAATATTAGATTTTTTGGTTATGAGAATATTTTTTCCCTTTGGCTTAATTTTTTGTGTCAGTTTTTGTGTTTCAACATTTCATTTCAACACTAAAAGTTTGTAAAATATGTAATTGTACAGAAAATTTATCCAAATTACATATAAGTTTGATGTGCTTTGAAGCATTCTAAAGGTCCGATCGCTACTCTTTAACTTCACGGCCCCAAAATTAATTCTAGCATTTTTATTTGTTTCAGGTTGTACGAGCGTACGACGAGGAGCCCTACTGGATGGAGGAAGAGCCTTCTCTTTCTGTTGCGGTTAGTCAGTTATAAATACAGCTGTTCTTCATGTACACATGAAATGAATGCTTTAACTGTATTTATTTTTCTAGAATCAAGACCATGAGGCTGATTCGGGGAGTGATGAGGACGAGGAGGATGTCCTGGATCTCCCCGATGAACGCCTCCAGGAAGAGGACATCGTCGGGCTCCTTGGACAGAGTGATCCGGTTGTCGAAAGTGAAGTGAGTGAGCAAATTTTTTATTGGTCCGATAATTTTGCTGAGTTCACAGGCGTTGAAGAGAGGTACGAGCAGCAATCAGGGCCAAATATTGGGGAAACTTCCCCAAGTGGCATTTTTAAGTCTATTTGGAACCTCCAAATAATGCTCATGATTGTTGCTCAGACCAATAAATATGCATGGGAAAGGATTGCCTATCTATGCGAAACCGAAGATGGCATCACGGCTGGGTCTCGTCTTAATGACTGGAAGGAGACCACTGTGGATGAAATGTATCGGTTCTTCGCCGTTATGATGTATATGTCGTTCTGTCAGAGAAGTAGGTTTGCGGATTACTGGGATACAGATATTATGGGTATGCCAAACTTCAGAAAAATTATGAGCAAAAATCGTTTTTCCTTGATTTTTAAATTTCTACATTTTGTAGACAACGATGAGCTCACAGACTCACTGCATGGATATGAAAGAAAGGTTTTTAAAATTGCTCCTATCGTCGAACATTGCAATAGAAGATTCGCAGAAATTTATGTTCCTCGAAGAGAGCTCAGCATCGATGAGTCTTTGTTATTATGGAAAGGTCGCTTGTCGTTTGTCCAGTGCATTAGGACAAAAGCCGCGAGATTCGGCATCAAGTCTTACGAGCTTTGCGAAGCAGCATCCGGATATCTTCTTAAATATATGATTTATGCGGGGAAAAACCAAGATTTGGGGCAAGCTATTCATGGTTTTTCCAACGCGACTTCTAAAGTTGTCCTGAAACTTTCCGAGGATTACCTCGGAAAAGGCCATTGCCTGTATATGGACAACTTTTATAATTCCGTTGGGTTAGCCCATTTCCTGAAAAGGAATCGCACAGATGTAGTAGGGACTTTGAACCGCCGAAGAGTGGAAACGCCTACTAACATCAAAGAGATAAACGACCGCCGAATATCAAAGAGATAAACGACCGCCGAATGCCACGGGGGAATATTGTGGCTGAACACTGTGGGGATGTAACAGTGTTGGCTTGGAAGGATGTCAGGTTGGTATCTATGATATCAACTTTCCACAAAAATGACATGGTTCCAGGCAGCAGAGCAGGCGTCGACCGCAATATACCACATGTAGTTAAAGACTACAATAAATACATGGGGGGTGTTGATCGTAAGGACCAAATACTGTCCGCGTATTTATTAGAGCGCAAAAGAGGACTCAAGTGGTATATGAAAGTTTTTAAGCGCTTGCTCAACACTAGTATCCACAATAGCTATGTAACCTATAGGTGCAATGATACTAGCATGAATAATAGGCAATTTCGATTAGCCTTGGCGAAGGCCCTTTCCCTGGAGGGTGAGCATACTCAAAGAATTAGGCCCGCTACATCCTCAAGCAACCTCGCAGAACGGTATAATCCAGGCAATCATTTCCCAGCATGTGTATTGAACGAGAATGCAGCAAATAAGACTAATAAAAAAGCCACTAAGTACAAGAGGGGGCGTTGCATGCATTGCTTGTCACTTCAACGGAGAACCGACACAAGTGCTCAGTGCACTACATGCAATGTCTTCCTCTGTCTTGGTCAATGTTGGGTAGATTATCACACCCCACCTAACCAATAGTGATTTACTAAATGGTGTGTGAGATCTTAAGTAGTGTTTTACACACCCCAGTTTTTTTCCCGGTGAAGTGTGGTATCATGTTTGTTAACTTGCACGGCTTACATGACTTAACATTTTGTCGACTGAAAAACCGGGGCGTTTGAAAAAAAAACTTAGAGGATCTCACACCCCACTTAGTAAATAGTGACTAAAAACTAGATGGGGTGTTAGACGCTCTGGTTTCTTCCCTGGCGATTTGAATGAGCATGTCGTACTTGATCAACACGTGGGGGAAGAAATAAGGGTGTGTGAAATCAAACATTGTTTATCTATCTGTATTTTTTTTTTTTTTTTTTTTTTCCACTTGCACTCACTCATTTCACTTTCACTTCAGTTTCTTTTGTTTTGTTTGTATAATTTTTCCTTTTTCTTCACTTTTTTCCACACATGTTGAAATTAAGCTATGTTTCGGCGTGAATTTCGTATAAACTTTGTAGATACTAGGTCTGTCCAGACTTATTTTTAATGTTTTTTTTTCACTTGCACTCTAGAGAACCTAAAAGTGTGCTTCATTTTAGCGTGATTTTGTACAGACTTAGGTCTGTTAAGACTTTTTGTGAAGTGTGTTATAATATTTCCTTTTTCTTCACTTCTTTCCACACATGTTGAAATTAAGCTATGTTTCGGCTTGAATTTCGTATAAACTTTGTAGGTACTAGGTCTGTCCAGACTTTAATATTTTTTTTTCACTTGCACTCTAGAGAACCTAAAAGTGTGCTTTATTTTAGCGTGATTTTGTACAGACTTAGGTCTGTTCAGACTTTTTTGAATTGTGTTCTTATAATTTTTCCTTTTTTTCACTTTTTTCCACACGTGCTGAAATTAAGTTATGTTTCGGCGTGTATTTCGTGTAAACTTTGTAAGTACTAGGTCTGTTCAGACTTTCTTTATTCTTGTTTTTAATTTTTTGTTTTTTTTTTTCACTTGCACTCTAGAGAACCTATAAGTGTAGGTACTTTATTTCTGTTCAGACTTTTTTTGAATTGTGTTCTTGTTATTTTTCCTTTCTTTTTCACTTGCACCTCAAAGGGGCTAAAATAAGTTATGCTATATTAAATTAACCATGATGGAAAAAGTGATCAAATTTTTAATACAACAACTACCTAATCTGGTCCATGATTCTAGCTAACATACTTATTGTGGCTTCATTGAAGCAAGAAAATCGAGTGCAGTTACATTGATAATTAATTTCTCTAAGCATTGTTTTGACCTTATGTTTTCCTATTATCTTCTTTTTAATTAATTATTTGTATAATCGAAAATTTGTATTTGTCATTTTACGTACTTTTGTGTGTAATAAAAGAAAAATATATTGAAAAACTGCATGTGACTTATTTTATTTAATGAAAAATTTAATAAGTGTAAAACATTTCCTATCCACACTGTACACACTCCCAAGTACACAAAAAAATGAAGGTTTTGTTTACACAAAGATGCACCCCTAGTTGTAAACATCCACCTACCTGCTATTATTCTCCTAGCTTTTGGCCTACGTGACAACCCAAATGTACACCTGCTGCAGGTAGGTACAGGTTCTTGACATGGGATGACTCATCATGGTTTGTAAAATTTTTGTAAAATAAATTAGGAAAAGAATATTCCTTATAAACAATATACAAACTTTTTATTATAAAGAATTATAGCTTGCCTTAACTTTTCTCATATTCTATCTCAAACACCCAGTACAGGTCACGTGCGCGGACAATAATGTGGCCTTGAAAATACTCCAAAAAATGACAATAGTAAAACTCGTTTTTTTTCATTTTTCTTCATCAGCCAAAATCATTTTATTATGTAATCAAGTTCACAATATATCTAAGGATATGATAAATCCAGAAAAACTTAAATTCAAGTCACTGCTTTTATATTACAGGACTTTTTCCAAAGTACTATGATTTTTTTCCGATTCATAAGAGATAATGCCTTGTAGTAAATATACGACTGATGCTGTTTTTGTAAATTATATACCAATAAAAGCATTATTTCACTAGCTTTTAAAATCAATAATCCAAAATGAGGTAAGTTTTATATCTTTCGAGATATTTGATATCAAACACATGACCTGTGTTGCTGCATTACTGCTGCAAATGGCTGGCACACAGAGGTAACAAGATTTCGCCACTAGGGGCGCTCCAAGGGTTAAGAGCACTTTAATTACAGATGAAATTTAATACATAAGTGTTCCCTTGAAGACACCAACATTTTTAGTTTCTCATCTCAACAGATGAAATCATGTCAACCAGATATACACATAAACCATCAGAGGAAAACAATAGACCACCCTACCTAGGAAATAAAGGATAGAAAGAAATGTACTCACTGAGGCCCAGGATAGTAGTAGGGAGGGGGCCTCTCGTACTCAGCGGGTCCGTGATAGCGCGGAGGTCCTCCTGCAGGGAAATCCTCCCAGTGCCTGCCAACATAACAACATCAATATATCACTTACACTACTATAGTGACACACAGCGCTTCTCACTGCCAACACTTCTCACAACAAACCATAACAACAACATCACTGGGACAAATGGCATATGTAGATGGGGTACAGGCGACAGAAACTAGATATATTTTGAGATGCGGTCATATGGACAACTAAAAAGACAAATATTGATCTTACAGCGGCTGGGGATCATGAATCATCTTTTCCCTTCAGTGTAAAAATGAATCCCCTCTTTCTTGGCACTGTTTCCTGGCTCCAGCCACCAAACTGGCAATAATCACTCATTCGCTTCTTGCAAACAGATTTGTCTTCATCTTCTAAGAGTCTACATGCTCAACTCTGATGCAAAATAGTTTCACTGCGCTGAGTGCTTCTGCATCATCTGTTCTGCTTCACCCATATGGTATTTTAGTCGGTTAACAGCATCGCTCTGAGCCGTGTAAAGAGAGCGCCATTTACAACAATCTTATCATTCTTGAACAAGACGTTGATGTTGTACAGGTGATGAGCATGATACAGTGGCTGGGATAGGAATATTATAAATGGTCTCATACCTCGAAGTGCCTGGGTATATCTCTTGGTGTTACTTACTTGGGAGCCATGTCGGTGTATCTAGTAGGGTCTGCGGGAGCCCGCGGAGAGGCGTCTCCAGAACGAGGACGTCTGCTGCCTCCTCCACCTCCTCCTGAAGACTCTCGGCCACCACGGCGACGGCCTGATGCCTTCTCTACGTGCTGAGAGCTGAATGGTGAACACAACTAAACATTATATACATCCTTTGAAAGATTTCTTAGTTTGACTGAAAATTTGAGGGAAAAATACTGGAACAATTCATTGAGAACTTTAAAATGTTGTCACGCTTGTTAGCCTTCATTATTTTTAAAAGCAAATATTACAAACTGTGTTTATAGAAAAGGTTTAATTTCTCTCGAGGCATTTACAATGTTATCAGCCCAAACTGACCCTAAGTGTTTAATATTGAAGTAAGGTGACGTCTAGCCAACAAAGAGAAATCTAAACAGAAGGAGATAAGGGTTTATCATATACTTATGAACAAATGTTAAAGCCAGCTTAGAAAAGTGTTTTTTTTTCACATGAGTTCTAAAATCAAAGTTTCAAATATATATTGATATTTACGGCTCATATTTAATGCATGCCCGCAAGCAGAACATGTAAATTTGCGCATGTGTACATACAAAAGAAACCAAACCTCACATGAACATAAACTTTGCAACTCCTGCCGCCTTTCCTTGAAACAAGGGTTGTATTGACAAACGTTAACCAAAGTTGTTACAACATGGGGGGTCAGCCTCGTACTATCCTATTAGTCAAGGACCACAAAAATTTCAGCATATTTAATTGGGGCTATTTAAAAGACTATTTAATTATATTGAAACTTTTTATAATAACAGGTTAATTTTGCAAAAGAATAGAGAAGCTTTTTTGATCCAGAGTTCTAGCTGTAATTAAGACATTAATCTATCGACGAATATGCTGTACATTGGTCATGATCATATCTGTACACATATAGAAATATAAAAATCTATCAAAAAGACAACATCAAAAGACGTATATTTGTGTACGGCTAACATATTATTTTTGCAGGGTGTAAGACAAACAAAATGTAAAATAAAGGGTCTGTAGTACCTTTTTTTTTCTATACAAAACAAGGGATTAATTCAAGACTGATACTATGGGGCTATATCATAAAATTCTAAATTTTCAAACTGACAATAACATTCAAATAAAGGACATTTCCTCACACATATTTTAATTTAAGTGTTAAAACATCAGGATTTCTTAAAATACAATTCTATGAGACCTTCATAGAACTTACATATTAGGGATTTATTATTCAGATACCCATCCAATGTATGACCTATCTAGATCTAAAAGGGAAAGATTAATTACTATAACTGAAAAAAATATACATACCAAATTTAAAGATTCAATTAGTAGTGTTCTTCGGAATCAGCCGTAGACTAAGCTCTAATAATATTGTTCATAGACATTGAATCCATAGATCATTGGCTAACTAAAGTGAATTCTAAATAAAATAAAAAATTCGATGACCTGTCGGCCAGCTATGGATTCAATATTTCTGAATAATATTATCAGTTCATTGTACCTACCAATGTTTAGATATCGTTGAAAAACAATCAAATATGCAAAGTTTTTCAATGTGGCACATAACAGGCACAACACTTTACTCCGTTATTTATTTAATTTTCAATTTAGAGTTGAGTAAAGATGCAAGAGCTTAGTTTATCACTGACTTTGAAGAACATTGAACAAAGTTACAAATTTCATCTTTCAAAGTATTATATTGATGGTATTATTTTATTTATTTATTTAAAAACATAAATAAGTGGAATGTAATTAACAAACCTACTTTTGACTGGCAGGAACAGGTATTTATAACTGATCAATTTTATTAACCCTATAAAATCTGTTAACTGAGGGGCAAAGCTATCGTCAAGGAGGCCTGACAGGATTCAAACTGACACTGTTTTATTTCAAAATCACCTTGCCTGCTCCGCTGCAGCACAAAATAACTAATAGTGAAGTAAAAGAATACCATCAAAATGTTTTTGAGATGAAATTGAAACATCTGAAAAGTGGCAAAGAATTACAGAAGCATTAAGGATTAGAATATTAAAAATAAATTTGTAAATCAGGTTTAATACAACAAAATGTATGTTGGTTTCACAGGTGAGTTTTGTTAATAAGAATAGGGGTTATTGAAAAATGAATGCAACAAAAACATTGGGAAATATGGAAGCCTAAACAAATAACATGTAAAGCATTTTTTTAATAAAAAATAAATAATGAATAGACCTTTTACCAATTTTCCAGTAGTGTATTTTAGTCGTTTCTATAATTTTGATGTGCAGTTTGTTTATTTTTCTTATGTGGTATATTCACAAAATTTTTATTTTTTATTTTCCTTGACTAACAGGTTGGTATGACTGAACACTCATATTTTGAAAAACTCTTTAATTTTTGCCTACGACACCCCTGTTTCAGAGCAATATGGCAAGAGTTCCAGAATGATATAATAATAAGCGCTGTTTGATGAGAATTTGAAGAGTCCCGTACGCAAAAACGCAACTAAGCTACACATATAGTGTAACTTCTTGCCGCGTTATCCCCGAAGGGGTCGCATGTGGCGAGTTGAACCTATTTATTTTTACAGGTAAGGGGGCCGGCCTTACGCCAACCACTTCAGTTGAAGTGGGGGTTTCCCAGCTCCCGAGAGTGCTGGTACTCATTTCTTGTGAAGGCTGAGTAAACCTCGCCGGTATTTTATATTGGGGTTTGAAATAAACACCGAAACGGGAAATCATTTCTGACACCTTCGGTGGGATTCGAACCCGAGCTTTCGGCATGGAATGCAAGCACTCTACCACCTGAGCTATCGACCGGACTTGACCCGTACAAGCTTGTTTATCGCAACAGAGTGTCAACTCAAGCAATACCCAGTTGCTGTAAGGCTGGATGAACGTTGTTACCGCTAAATATTTTTTTTCAACGCCGCAAAGAGCATTTTGGAAAATAGAATGAATTATTTTGTGCTCTACTTGAAATCAAACTGACTGCCAGGCCAATTACAAGTCTGAAGTGTTAACCACTAGACTACAATCGGTCAAACACCAGTCTGAACACAGAAACATCAAACATACATTAGAAAACAGATATCAGGTCTTTTATTTTTTTCTTTCAAGTTTCCTTTCACAACAAAAAAAACATAGTTATTATTTAATATTGTAAAATATAAATACAAACATTGAGGTTAGGTAAATATTTATTCATAGACAACGATAAAAGCTTTACAGACATGCCACAACACAAAAACATGGCCACAGCTGTCAAAAGTAATGGAGGAATACCAACATGGCCGGCAGGAGGCAGGGCCAAGCCAAGGTCACATCTGCAGGACACGCCCCCTCCCTTATAACTGTCTCTCTCTAATCCAGCACCACACACACAAAAGGCTTGCATTTGCCTCTTTCGTATCTCTTATGACCACAATAGTGTAATGGTAATATGCTTGAATGCTAATATCTCGGGTTGAAATCTGAAAATATCTCTTCTTTTTCATTATTCTGACCCGTTTTTGAAATGAGAAATATTGACTCCTGCATCTATCTTATTTTATAGGGACGAACAGACGGACAACGAGCACCAGATTAAAGGAGTACATCCTAAAGCAGGGGTTCGGCAGAAGCACAATAACCCTCTTTGGAGTAGTAGTATCAATGATGCAGATCGCCGTGATGATCACCAATCCCTGTACAGGCACAAGAAGAAGAATATCCTTTTTCACTGGTGATATAACCATCCTTATATCAACTTTTTATCATCCTTAGACTGAGTTTTCTTTGCCTTGCCAGTACTTAGGTCTGACTTTTCCTATTTTTTCAGGTTATCCTTCATATTGGTTCTTGCAGGCTTCACACTCCTGGGACAACTATTTGTCTAAATGTAGTTAGTAATATTACACTGTTCCTGACTGTAGACAGCCATGTTGCAGAAGGCCTTTTCCAATGTATTTTAATATATTTTTTATTTATGCTTACTTTATTTATGAGTATTTCCTTTTATTATTTTTCCGCACTCAGTTTTATTTCTGAAATCCCTCTTAATGTTTCTGTTAGAAGTATTTTTCATAATTTCTTTGCAGTTATATCTTTGATTACAAATAATATGTTTAAAAAGTTCAATACTTAATACTTTTGTTATACTTAAGAGACACTCCATGTTCGATTATGCAATGAAAATCCGTCTTTAATATAAATACATATGTACGTGGTAATTTAGCACCAATCAAAGAGCAAAACAATCTTTATTACTATCCCATCATATACTGAAAGCTAAGTATTACTTACATAAGTATTTCGCATAACATTAATCAGATCGTTTGAATACTTGTTTACTTTTTTGGTTAATATCAATAATACTATATTGCACTTAGTTTCAAAGACTTAGCATTTATCTTATTCATCAGTTAACAAGTCAACAATACTGAGATTATGAATATTTTGGGTACATGTTATAAAATACGAATAATATTTGGTACATATTACAAAATATGATTCTAATTTGGTGCATGTTGCAAAAAATGACTGTTATCTGGTACACTTTACGAAATACAATTTATTATTAGAAAATATTAGCATTATTTGGTAAAAAGTGACTATTTTTTCAATACTTTAATGTTAATTTCATACTTGATATTTAACGACTATTTTTTGGTAGACGTATTAAGATATGAGTGCTGCCTGGTAGACATTACTAAATATAATTGCTACTTGCAAGATGCGAATATTACTTGGTAAAAATTACAAGATATGAATGCCATCCAATACAAGATACGAAATATGACAGCTGTTTGGTATCCATTACGAGATATGAATGATATTTGGTGCTTACAAGATATGACTATTATATTATACACATTTCAAGATATGACAGCTATTTCGTACATGGTGTTAGAAATTTATGATATTTGGTACCCGTTACGAGATATGAATGTTATTTAGTACTTATTACAAGATATGAATGTTATTTCGTACTTTCTATAAAATATCACTTGATATCAATTAAGAGATTCAAATGCTGATTGCTACTCCTTACAATATATGAATATTAAGTGGTACTCACAATGAGATCTAAATGCATATTGGTAGGAGTTACGAATTCTAAACATATATTTATAATATTGAAGAGATAGAAAAAATATTTGGTATATATTACAACACATGAATGGTTTTTGAAATGCAATTTGGTTTCAAGATATGAATGTATATGCTGAGCAAGAAAGAAGCCTGGTGTGTGTTTTATTGGTCAGTATTTAGTGGTTTTCTCTCTACAGGTTCTTCTTCTTCTGACGTAGAGTCAATATTCTTAATCGGACGATCGTCAATAGGTGAAATGATAGAGCTCTCATTATCTTTGGCTTCCGCCTCAATTTTTTGAGCGATTCTTGTCGGAAACTCTTTCAATACTTTATCAAAATCCTTCATTCTCTCAGCTGTGTCATTGTCTATCTTTTTTACCGCCTTAACTTCTACAACATCTTTCGGATCTGGTTTCTGTTTCTTTTTAGATTCAGCTGAGTCTGTTTTACTTTTTTTTGCTTCTTTCTTATCGGCTTTACTAGGTTTCTCAACGAGCTTAGTTTGGACTATGCTTTTTGCGGAGTCTAAAACGGAATCAATGATATGAACAGCCGTATCGTGTACAACTTTATCTTTTTTATCTGCAGATTTCGATGGCTTTTCTGCAGAATTGTTTTTGGAGTTGGCTTTCTCGGGGATTATAGTGGTATAGCATTCATTGTGTGTGGAATATTTGGTGCCTTGGGGTAAGGATCTATCATCAGATTTCCCTTCAAACTCTCCCGAGTGTGAGGACTTGAAAGAGAATTTGATAGGGCGTCCAAAGCTGGTTCTAGGGGATTTGTTGTTGTCTCCTGGTTGCTTGTATTTGGCCACTTCGGGCTGTGCTTGAGCCCCACGTTTTGCTTCATAGTCTTTGATTTTCTCCTCGATGTTGGACGAGTTGCGTTTCAAATCCTCGTTGCTGCACACCAGGACAAAAATCATGTTAAAAAGTAACAAAAGGAGAACACATAAAGTTTAGTTGGATAAGGTGGTGAATACATAAACCGGACTGTCGTTGCCTGCGCTGCATTTAGCTCCATTACTTTTGTATGTGAGGGCGCAAGGCACGGCTACTCAGGACTCTGCACTACGGGATCAACTAACAAACCATAGAAACAACGGGGACAAACAAAGACATACAACTAATACAGCTACTAGCTACTGGCTCAGTCAGACAAATATCTACTTGTATTGAAGACATTCCCAAACCAAAATACAAGATATTAATTTAATATAAAGTGTCAGGATCACATTGGCAAGAAAAGTTGTGATGGGGCTTGTTCACTAGTTTGTCAGACAGAAGTCTTGCAAGTGTGATTCTTAGGGTGAGTTGTGTGTTAGTGATGAGTTGCAAGGTTAGTCGTTAAGTCAGCATACCATGCAGAAGCGAGAAAATAATAAATAAATGTAAGACGGACGCCACAGAGTCAGAAGAGAGATAGTTTGTTTTGTGTATTGGCGATGAACTTACTTGGCCAGAGGAATGTTATCACGGTCTGCATACGCGTCATACAAATACTCACTGCAACAAACACATACCAGCCTAACATTAGACACCAGAGCCACAGGGGGCGGGGCTTAGAACCCACGGGGCACAGCCTAAAGCACGGGAGGTGGGGTCTAAAGCACAGGGGGCAGCCTTTAAAGCCCAGGGGTGTGGCTTAATCCCAGGAGGTGCAGATTTTTAAATTCTAAGGGACAGGAATGCCACAGGGAGTTTAGTTAAGGGAAAGGAAGCATTATTTTAGACACATAGGGACAAAAGGTTGAGCTTAAACCACAAGGGGGAGGAGCCTAAAGCCCAGGAGTGTGGCCTGATTCCAAGAAGGTAGATGATTTAGATGCTAAGAGATAAATATGCCGCAAGGAAATAAGACATTCATTTTGACAGAAGAGAAGACCCAAATGCCAGGGCGCGGAGCTTAGCCACAAGGACGCGAGTCTTAAGCCCAGGGGGCGTTGCTGCCCCAGAGGGCGGAGCACACAGCCAAAACATCACAAAGAACAAAAACAATGCAGGGATGAACGGGATTTCTTGACGGTAATTTATAAGTACAACATGTGGTTACTTACTAGGGTGAGTGTGATGATTTTGCTGCCTTGAATGGTATTTTTTTCGATCTGAGATATTGTCAATAAATATAATATAAGTTGAAAAAAAACATTTATGCAAAAAAAACATAGGCTTATAAAATTAAAAAAATTAACCATTGCATTGCCAAAGTACTTATTTGTATTTTTTTTTGGGCTTATGAAGAGAAATGCACTTCCCAAATTCATTTTGCCTGCTTTTGACTTCCGGAATGTTATCGTCCAGCAAGTCTAGGGACTCGAATCAGTGATGCTTAGTGAAACATATGCTGGGTCACATCACCTAAAACTGCCAGACCATAACACCGATAATGATTTTTCTGGCGGACATGCCAAATGGTTAGATTCTTAAACGATGATTAATCAATTTCTTACAATGCTAGTATACTGAAAAGGCAAAAATCATCCACAGACAACGGAAGCAAATGTAATTAAATAAAAATCAACAACAATGTCATAACAGAATCAGCCAAGGCTCCAAACACAGCGAACTCCAACACGTCACATAACAGTCTACCTCTACTGCACCCCAAGTACAAAACATCGCATTCAACTCAACCAGTCATTGATCCATGGAAAGTCCTCAATAGATGGAGAACAGAGCTATGACATATATTTACTTCATATTTTAATTCATATTACTTTTTCTTTAAAACCTACTAAAATGCTACTTATGTGAAAGCACCTAAAGTTGCTTGCATCCATGTTTGACGGATTGCTGCTTTCTTTTGTGTTTTTTCTTAATTTATATAATTATTTTCTTCCATTTGTCATCTGTTATTATGCAAAACCACTGCAATACATCATCTATTTCCTTTATATTGATTGACGTCTATAGCTTTTCACAAAAACATGTAATTTCCATGCATTTTTTGGTGAACCGCTTTGGTTGAGATAAGTTTTATCCTTGGGGTACTTGTCATAGAATATGTACTGAACTAATTAATCATTGGAATTAAATTTGAGTACTCTAGAATGATCTGAAGATTGAGAATGATAATGATAATGCTGATGATGAGGCTTAACTCACAGATGTATTTAAATTAAGAATACTTACTAAAGTGATGGCTTTAATATTGCAAAGCATCTAATTTTTAATTGAACGATTTTAAAACTGATTTCCTAGGCACAATGTATCTAGAAGGGAAAAGAACTGATGGGGGTTATACAAAATCAGGAGATTTTGCACATTTACATAGAGGGAAAAAATGTATCATCACTTGGCCGAGTTGCTAGGCACTTATGGTTAAATGGTTGCTTTGACCTTGCTAAGGACTTAGTTCTGAATCTGACCACCACAGTTTTGGCGCTGTCATCTCCGCAAAAATAAAATCAAAATAAAATCTCCAAAATAAAATATTACACTAGAGGCAGGACATACTCATATTTTCAATACAATATTAGATGCTAAAGTGCTACATCCTGCATTTATTTTGTAAAAATTAAGCTGAAAATCAGGAAAAAACCTTTAATTATGATTTATTTCTTCACTGCTTAAAGTCAAACAAAAAATGTATGGAAACTTAAACAGTTACTAGAGGCGCTGTTTTACTTACCATACATTTTTTGTACACGCTATGGTTGAGCTTAAAAATAAAGTTTTACATAGTGAAAGGAAAGTTCAAAATTTATGAATTGAGTCTTGGGATGGCCAAAACCAGGTGAAGATGACACGCTTGTTAGGGAAAACAACAATTAGTAGGATGAGTGACTGTCATGGGTGATTATTTGGTTGGAAAACACAAAGCAGCACAACAAACGTCCAAGCACACACACTAACTAACTAGGCATCTGCATACCAATCAAGATTCTGCTAATGATCCTCGCTAAACATGATCAGCGCTCAAGGAGATGATATAAACAATTCCAGTGAAAGGAAATAAATAACCAAAAGGCTGTACACTTTTCTCTTCAACAAATTACCTCACCAAGTACTTAGAAAGGAATTTTCATGCTGTTTTAAGCATGGAGCGCAACATTCAGAGCACTGCGCATTCTGACAGCAATTGTTGTCAGATTGGCAGACCTGGGAAAAAGACCACCTGCACGTATTTTGCCTTAAGTTTGTCCTTCTCTTTAGGTGGGAAACAAAAATTTGACATCCCAAAATTTCAACAACAACTGACGACATATTTGTTAGCCTGAACTAATTAAATTGTGACGTGACCTCAAGGACCGCAGCGACATACAGTTAAGGTAAGCCATTTTGTAGTTGATGGTCGAATGCGTATGCCTGATATACCCTGTCAAAAAGAGTATAATTTTTCAATAGAATATACTGGCTACTTAAAATCACTGAATATCATTAAATATGCTGAACAGTATCCATTAGAGTTTTGTGTGATGAACACAGCAGGTGGTAGGCACAACGTAGAGTTTTACTTCTGTAAATAAGGGCAAGGTTACCTAAAGTGCAACACAGCTAATTTACCACAATTATTGTGAATCGAAAAGAGATTGCGTGCTTTTGGATTTTTGAGACAATTTTTCATATATATTATTGAAATCTGGTGCAATCGAAAAGTCTGGTCAATAGTTAAATTGTTTTAGGATCTGCTTTCCGAGTGGAAGGACACAGTTTCAGTTGTAACAGAATTTTCTTCAAGCCCAGGGTACTCAGCCAGTACAAACATTTAGAACCTACTTTAAGGAAAGGGGAAAATTTTCAAAGTGATTGGTATAAGGCCACCTTTCATGTGAAGAAAAATTAGTTCCAAATGTTTTCTCTTCAGGGATAAAAGGAATAAAACAGTAAGAAGTTACATTTCCTATGAAATAATTGTTTCTTAAAACAATGACTTGGGACATATTTAGAAAGAAGAAACTGGGTTGCAAGCCAAAGTGATTGTGGCCTTATTAATTTTGATTTAGGTTGCTAATGAGTAATGACCTTAGTCACCTATAATTATGACGTCACCCAAAATTTGAATTTGACGGAATTTGGAATGTTCCCGACTCCATGGTGTTGAAAAACATAGATGAAAAAGGCTTGTGATCTGAGGAAGTACATTTTGTCTTATTTCTTGTAAAAATTGTCAGTATCTGTAAATGTATGGCCTACATATTATACCTGAGTAACCTGCATACATACAATAAATACGAGATTCCACATTGATTTGATTTTATATACAGTACTTGGCAACAGAAGCATAAAGTACACTGACAGGCTAGTAATCAAATAAATCATAAGAAATCATAATCAGGGTAAATCATACAAAATCATAAATAGAGTAGACCCTTCATATCCTGAATTAGAAACAACAGTCCGATCTATCAAAACCATAAATAAATGAAACTCAGGTAGGGGTGGGGGAGAGAGATGAAGTGATGAATGTTCTAGTGACATGAGATGGCACTATGAGAGTGAGGTTATGTAATGAGGTAAGGTTTTCCATAAGAGGACTTGCCTTTCCTGCTGAAGTAGACTGCAAATAAAACATGACAGTCGTGTTAGACTCGCCATTATCAACATTCACTACATACTTAGTAATGTGCATTTCCGGGGCATTCAGTTTTTGTATTTCATTTTTGTACAAATTTCATATAAAAAGCATTCATATTGTTTTTTAAATAGCTTTGTAATATGGTGAGAATATGTCTCAAGACAGATCACAAAGGTTCACCCAGCCTGCGAACAACTGAATCTTGTTTGTGTTGGTGATCTGTAGCAATAACCAAACCTGAGCTCAACCATTGATAGTTCCAATTCAAGCAAGATCCTTCATTTTCAAATATTTGTGACTCCCATAAAATAATGAATGAAAAACATATGGTAGTGATAAGTGGGTTTTTAACACATAAACCCAGTCAAAGGTCAAATTGAAAACATCTTATATAATGGGCTCAAAAACCCTCAGCTAAAGAAAAACTAGATTTCCAATAATTCAGGATTTCTTCTATATTACAGAATTGTGAAATGTAGGCAACTGAAAGTTATGCTAAATTATGTGTGTTACGCTCCAGTGTCTTTAAAAACTAGCCACATAATTTAGTATTGAAGTTATTACTCCCTGTTCTGCATCTAGTCAGGCTAAGTGACATCACATCCCTGCATTTACCATGTGTCAAGTACATAACAAATAAGCTTGATACACACACTGTTCATATTTTCACAAAAAACATTGCTTTTTGATATAGAATTGAATGGCTGTTTGTCTTAACTAGCCAAACTGCGCACATAATCCCCTTTGAAGGACAGATTTTTTAGTATGACATATTTGCCAGTGTATAGAATTTGAGAGAAGAAATAATAGAGGGGGGGGGGGGGGGGGGTAAAATCCACCATTTTATGTAAGTCACAAATATCAAACGCAATATTATAAACAAATTTCAATACAAAAACTGAAGAATCAGAGTAAATAGATTGTAGAATTACTCGCTTGTCTTTACTATAAATTAAGATTACACAAGTTAGTGTCTGTTATCTGGCACAGTTATCTAGATAAGTGAATGGTTAGACTTACGCCTCCACAAGTGGGCCGGGATATGGGTCAGACTTCTGGTACAGAGTGGCCAGCTTCACGGAGAGGATGATCAGCGGGATGAAGAGCAAGATGCAGAAGCCAGATGCCAGCCAGAAACCATTCTAGATATGATAATAACAAATACAATCAATAATCTTTGAAATCAATGAACAAACCACATTCACCCCTATATGGGTTAGCTGAGGTTAACATGGAAAGGTGGAAACTAACCCAGCGCCTCAAAAATAAAATCATAAAGCCTTTGCAATGTGGGTATCTCGCTAGATGCTCCATTTCTCCTGGATGGATGGAGTCACAAATGCTGAGTTTCTTTCCCATATGAACACCAGAGCCAAACTCTTGATGTCAATTTGAGCCAAAGGAAAAAATA
Organism: Agapetus fuscipes; assembly: GCA_951799405.1. Lineage (NCBI taxonomy): Eukaryota > Metazoa > Arthropoda > Insecta > Trichoptera > Glossosomatidae > Agapetus > Agapetus fuscipes. Next base: position 16,793,055 of record OX637334.1, read on the forward strand.
TTTACGTAAAAACAAAAAAAGTTCATTCTTTCAGTGCTATTTTTTAAATTTTATTTGTCTTACATGAGAAAGTAATTTAATCAGCTTGATTATTGCATAAAATATGGTAATTAAGATTAAAATAAAAAAAGTTATTAAAGGTATTGCTGCAACAGGTACTTATCAAAAAAAACTTTTAAGAAATTGCTGTAACTTGGGACTTTTTTTTACAAAATTCCCAGGGCTCGATGGATTAAAAATTGGCTGCTAGATCACAGCTACATCAGGGAAAAATTGAGGAACAAGGGGCTCCAGGGCAAAGGAGAACTTCCTGGTTGAAGAACCTGAGACAGCGGTTTGGCAGAATCACAAGATTCCTTGTTTGTGCAGCATTATCAAAGGTGCAAATTAAAAAAAAAATCAAGACACGGCTGCCTGGACACCCTTTTAAGGAAGCTGAACACTGCTTTTGGAGACTGAAACCGCTCCAAACAGCTTAGAATGGTATGCCTACTTCTTCCAGGGAGTTAGATTCAAAGTTACCCTTTAAAATATGTGCCAAGACCCACCTCTTTGCCCAATCAGATACACTGTCATAAAAGGTGATATATAAATTCTGTATATCATCATAATTTAATACTTTGTATGAGTGAAAGCCTGTACGAATGATTCTAGTGACGGTTCAGGGTGTAGTGAATAGTTTCCCTTACCCAGGGCAACAGGATCTTCTGGCATGTAGCTGTGAGGGTAGCGTTGTACACATTGGACATGGGCCCGCACAGGCCCACCTCCTTGTGGGCGTGCTGCACCACGCGCTCCAGGTAGCCGCTCACCTGCACTCCAATACCAGAGGCGAAGGCTCGGGTCAGCTGGAACAATAGTACACATAGGATCAATAAAATGCATTGCATAAAAAGACAGCAAAGAAGGAAGGATGGAATGCTTAATTATCAACAGTCATTAGGACATCAACTGCCATCTCTCCAACACCAACACCTCTGTGACAAACTTACAATTAGTGTTATATTCCTTCAAATTCACTGAAATTTAGGGAGTCGCCTAGGATTTGAGTGTATATTGTTTTCTTTGATCAATCAATGAGATGTGCTTACATTTTTGAGTGCCTCAGGTCCCTGCTCTGTGAGGTAGGTCTCGGCATCTTCTGTTTCTTCTACCAGGAATGTGATGGCCTCCCTGAAGGATGGATGGTTGAACTTCAGACCGTCTCGCAGTTCAATGGCTGTTGTCTGAAAAACAAATAAATATGCATTTTTATTTCATCCAACACCTACAGTAAAAAATGGTTTTATACTCTGTAACAGATTACAGCTATCATTCATATGTAGGTATTAGTAGTAAATTTGTGTTTTAATTTATGATTCAATAACGAATGCGAACATATGGGGAAGAAAATACAACTCTAAATTAAATGCACAATACTAAGAAATTGATGAGGTCCGGTCAATTAAAGTCAGCAGATTGCAATGGCTAGGTTAAATTCAGAAAATGATGCATTAGAGCCTGGAAAAGAGAGTTGTGGTGACGGGACCCAGAGAGCGCAGGGAAGTGGGAGGACCCAGGGCAAGATGACTGGATGGAGTGATGGTAGACTGTGATGTGGTAAGAATATGGGACTGAAATAGAAAGACGTTGAACAATTGTGCTGTGATGGATTAGTAAGCCAAGACTCATTCTAGGTTGTGATAGTTGTATGGGCCAGTGATAATGATGATGATGATAATTAAAATCCAAAGCTTTAAGGGACCAATATGCATTAATGGTTTGTCCTCACATTGAGCATCTCCGTCTCCCTGACCATGGGGTTGACCAGGTTGTGCTGGTAGGTCTCCAAATGCAGCGCCTGGTTCCTCAGGTTGGCCGTGACATTGCTGAAGTCCCTCACGGAGCTGTAGTCGTGGCGGGAGGAGATCTTATCGGCGGTCTCGCGCAGCTTCCTGGCCAGGGATATCAGGTCTATTGAAGTTATGTTGGTCACCAACTGAAACAAAAAGGTACTAAATTATAAAATTTAATATATAAAATCGAACGGATGTATGTATGTTTGTCCTGTATGGACTCCTAAACTATTGAACAGATTGCGATGAAACTTGCATGAGTAATTTTTTACAGGCCATCTTAATCTTTTGTATAAAAAAAATGGAGCAATAAAGGAAATGAGAGCAGAAATATGCTTAAGCTATTTTCCCCTCATGACAGGGTAATTTTTAGGCTAAAAGAAGTGTGCAAAGACACACCACAATAGAGACACGTGTGCGGAGATACTGGACATCCCTAACAGAATGGCGGCATGATAGCACTAATCAGACGAGCCACCACAAGGTGTGGCCGGACACAGCTAGTAGTGAATAATATCAAAAATACTAGCAATATAAGAACTGACAAAGAGAACAGGTAAATGCAATAATTTTATTTCAAGGATATTGCACGCCACTAGAAAGTGTAAGTAGGAAAATATTGCCTTGATGGAATTATCAGTTTTTACTTCCCGTCAGATTGCTCAATTGGTAGAACGCTTGCATTCCATGCCAGAGGCCTAAGGTTTGATCCCCACTAAGAGCGTCAGAAATCAGTTTGCGGTACATGCTATGGTTGAGTTACAACTGTAAGTTTAATAGCTGTTGACCTACCACTTCAGTGAACCTATCGAATGGGAAATCTGACAGGCCGCTGTCAGCCAGCTCCCTGAGCTTCTCCTTGGCGGAGGCCTTGAGGATCACAAACTTGCGGCGGTCAAAGGAGATCTTCTCGTACACAGCCTTGATCTTCTTGTTCACTTCCTGCTCCGACTCATTCTTCAGCTGCTGCAGGTCCACCAACTTATCCAGTCTCAACACCTGGACAAACAAGATAGAAATGGATTGCTTTACAATAATACACTCTGCAATTCAGATTAGAATAGCAGCTTATTTTACAAAATAGTTTTAAGATGTAAATTTTGGAATAAAAACAGCTGCACATACCTCATATACAGTTTTGTTCTGGTGGCAGGATGAGATGACATAGCTCATGTTGATGTCCTTGTTGTAGTTGGCCTTGCCTTTGAACAGGATGTGCTCTAGGTTCACAAACTTGTCCATCAGCTTGAACAGCTGGTCATCATGAGGATTCCTTTAATATTAGATAATAAACATTGTACTCGCTTTGCGTGGCTCTGCTGACTGTGCTCAGGGGCGGGAGGCACTCTTAGCGGTTATTTTTATATATTTAAGACTTGTGTCAAACGACACATAACTGTAGTTTAGATTTTATTTATATATTTTTTAGTATTATGACAATTTTGTTTTTCCATCGAGTCTGTCTGGTTAAGATGGTTTGATGGAGGGACAAAGGCGCGCAGAATCTGACAAGTTCTGTCGCCGTGAAGCTTGGGGAGTGTCAAATGGCCCTTGCAGGGTTGCCAAAGCTTTTACCACACTGAAGAAATCACTTCCGTCTGGTAACAGTAGACGTAAGCAAGAAGATGAATGGAAAATTGGAACTTTAAATGTAAGAGGAATGAAAGACAAAGAACAAGAGTTAGAGAAAGAGATGAATGACAGGAAGATTCAAATTCTATGTGTGACTGAGACCAAGATGAAAGGTGAAGGGGAGAAAGTTCTGAGTAATGGTAGTTTATTCATTTACTCGGGAGTGAAAGATGGATGCCCTAGACAGGGTGTTGGTGTGATTATAATTGAGAGTGTGAGAAATTATGTTAGGAATTATGAATGGATCTCTCCTAGGATTCTTCTAGTGAGGATCAGGTATGGAAGTATGAACTTTTTACTCATTGCATGCTATGCGCCAGTAGATTCAGAATGTATGGAGACTAAAAATGAATTCTGGGATATGCTTGATGACACAGTCAGAATGAAAGACGAGAATGAAAAGTTATTGCTTCTTGGTGACATGAATGGATGGGTAGGTAGAAGAAAGGATGAATATGAGAGGGTCGTAGGACCAAATGGAAGAGGTGTCATCAATAGCAGTGGGAGACGTCTTGTCGACATGTGTGTGGAGCATGGTATGTTTGTATCAAATACCTGGTTTAAACATAAAGACGTGCACACATATACGTGGTATGGGCCAAATACTCGCACTGTCATTGACTACATATGTATGGAAGAATGTATGAGAGGTGCCATAAGAGATGTCAGAGTCTACCAAGGTGTATCCGTGGGATCAGACCATCATCTCTTGTGTGCCACAGTTATGATAGGTAAAGTGAAAATGTTGAAAAGAACGAAAGTTATTAAGATGAAAAGAATAAAGGTAGAAAAACTAGATGATGAAAGTGTGAGGAATGATTTTGAAATGGAAGTAAGCCAGATTTTGAAATCGGATGAATGCAAGGAATTGGCGAAGAATGCATGTGTAGGAAAAATGTGGGAAACATTTAAAACATGTTTGGTTGAAAGTGCAAAGAAAGTATGTGGAGAAGTGACGATTGGGCATAGAAAAGGCAATGAATGGTGGAACGATAAGGTTAAACAAGCAGTGAAAGAGAAGAAAGATAGTTATTTAAAATGGATTAATGATAGAAAGAATAAAATGTTAGAGACCGAGTACAAGAGGAAAAAATGGCTAGCGAAGAATGAAGTTCAAATGAGTAAGAGAAGTATGGAAGAGAAATTAAGTGAAAGAGCACAGAATGACTTCTCTGACAATAAAAAGATGTTTTGGAGCTGGGTGAGACAAAACAACGAAAGTTGTAAGTCCACAACTCCGGGAATCAAAAATGTCAGCGGAGACATTCTGTGGAATAAAGAAGATGTAAAAAAGAGATGGAAAGAATATTTTAATGAGATTTTTGGTGAAGATGAATGTGATTTAACTGTGAAAGGAGAATATGATGAGGGTAATGTTTTGAAAATATCGAAAGAAGAAGTAAGAAAGGTTATAAAGGAATTAAAGAATGGGAAAGCTGCAAGTGTGGATGGTGTGAGACCTGAGATGTTGAAAGCGGGAGGAGAATGTGTGATCGAATGGATGAAAGAGCTTTGCGAATTGTGTGTTAGTGTCAAGGAGGTTCCATCGGACTGGAGAGAGGCGGTCATTGTGCCAATTTACAAAGGTAAAGGCGACAAAAAAGACTGCCGTAACTACAGACCGATCAGCCTTCTTAGTGTGCCAGGTAAAGTGCTATGCAAGATTCTTATCCATAGGGTAAGATTATCCACCCAGGAGAAGGTCTCAGATATACAATCTGGCTTTATGCCAGAAAGAGGTTGCGTAGACCAGATATTCGCGCTTCGACAGATAGTCGAAAAACAGCTGGCCGTTAATAAAAAGGTCTACGCGGCTTTCGTAGATCTTGAGAAAGCCTTCGACTCGGTGGATAGAAGTATGATGTGGTGTGTGCTAGAGAAGTATGGTGTAAACAAAGCACTTTTGAATGCGATACGCGCCATCTATGTAAATAGCAGGGCGTGTGTCAGGGTGGATGGAGAATACAGCGAGTATTTTAATGTGTACAAAGGTGTGAGACAGGGTTGCATAATGAGCCCATGGTTATTCAATATAATCATGGATCATTGTGTTAAACAAGCGAATCTGGAAGGACATGGCATACAAATTGGAGAGAGAAAAGTCGGAGTTCTGCTTTATGCTGATGACGCAGTATTAATTGCTGATTCAGCAGCGGAACTCCAGACAATGCTCTCTAGTTTGAACCATGTTCTGTGTGCAAGCAAGTTGAAAATTAATGCAAGTAAGACGAAAGTACTGATTTTTGACAGAAGGGATGAAACTGAAGAATGCACGTTTATGTTGAATGGTACGAAAGTTGAAATTGTGGATGAATTTAGATACTTGGGAAGTATGTTTGAAAAGAATGGAAAGATGACAAGAGAACTTGAGAATAGGGTGTGCAAGGGAAAGCAAGTGGTCGGTGCAATAGGAAGAATAGCAAAGAACAAGCGATTGACGATGGATCTGAGAATGGCGGTACACAATGGCATATTGTTACCGACTTTGATGTATGGAAGTGAAGCATGGACAGTGAATGATAGCGAAATGAGTAAAGTATGTACGGTGGAAATGAAGCATTTGAGAAGTATGACAGGAAAAACTTTGAGGGATAGAGTTAGGAATGAATGGGTAAAAAAAGAATGTAATTTGAAAGAGGATGTGAAAGTTAAAGTACAAAAGAATGTGATGAGATGGTTTGGGCATGTGGAAAGAATGAAAGATGATAGACTGACAAAGTATGTATACAAAGAAAGTGTGAAAGGAAAAAGAGGGAAGGGACGACCGAGAAAAGTATGGAGTGATCAGATTGAGGAGATTGTGAAAGAATGGGATATACAAAGTGAGCGTAAAAGAAGAAAATGCATGAAAAAGGTGATGGATATGAAGGAATTGAAAGAGGTATGTCAGGATAGGAAAAAATGGAGGCAACTCTGCAGAGGCTCTGGCCACCCCTAGCGGAATGGCGACAGAGTTACAGTTACAGTTACAGTACAATGCAGTCAAATCATTCAAGAGCAGAATAGGAAGGCCGATGCTGCGATGGGAGGATGAGGTAATAAAGATGCATCCCAGCCGAGTAAGTTGTGACAGAGTCATGAAAGTTAGAGCTCTACATGGGCTGTAGTGCCATTGTAAAAAGAAGAACATGACAAAAACCGTGGAAGTAATAAGCTTTCTGGTAGGTGGTAAGTCACTTTGTCGTTCAGAATAGTCAAAACAATTAAAGAGGTATAAAATGGTGTGGTGTTAATCTACTCACTTGAGTGGATCACATACAGATCTCTGCACGATGACTCCGATGACAAAGTACGCCAGAGTGATGGCTATCAGGACAATACCCAGCAGGTACATGAGCGCCACACCACTGTAACAAACAAAACATGACAGGTGGCCACACACTAAGGTCTACTAAAGTTTAATTAGATTTCATCTCTTCTACAAAGTGGCATTTGTTAGGTGTTCCACGAAGCTGTGTTTGGCAGCGAGTGATGGACATCTTTGCGCACATAACTTGTAATGAATGGTGTTTGACTTACAACATGAGAAATTTGCTGCCAGCTCCCTTGTTGCAGCAGTCGTCTCCATAGCCATCTGGCCTCTTGCCACATATGCCACACAGGAGGCCCATCACCACACATGTCAGGATCTAGACAAAAACAACCATCAGTTTTGAACAAGCTTCTATAGCCTTTATAGATGTGACTGATAGGGTCTCCAAGCTGAAATGGCCTAATGGTTAGAAAAGATGATGGATGGACAGAAAAAACTAAAATAGACAGGAGAAGCATGCAAATACCCAATAAAATGTGTTGACAGCATTATCTAGGAGAAATGAGAAATAATGTACAAATTATCAACTTCTCATAAAGGCAGTGCCTTATCATGATATCCTGCTGGTCACCATCTTCTTAAGTTGTGAATAAGAGGGGAAATTTTTAACCTGCTTCAGAGACTGAAAGAATAAACCTTTAGTTTGTTTCCCCAAGATTTTTCAATAAAAAATGTAATAGAGAAAGGATTGGGATGAGACTTGGATTGAGACTTACCACCAGCAGGGTGCAGGCCAATGCTAATCCCACATACCAGCGGTAGATGGCGTACTGCTCCAAGTACTCCTGCATGCGGTCCACTGCCGGGTAAGCCGAGGACCTGATCTCCTGGTTGGCGTGGTTCAGGACAGTGTCCAGTCTGCCAGAGAAGTGCATAATCTCCTTGCCTGGAAATGTGACATCCTAATCAATAAGGTTTAATAGGAAGATCTTGCCTAGTTTATAATTATCAGAGTATTCAGCTTTATTAAAGAAAATTATAAAAGACAGTACAACAGAAATCACATATTATAAGAAGACAATTTTCCTTGTGTTTTTAAAACAAAAGAACATGAAGCATAAACAATAATGTTGTGGTTGTCAATAAGTTTCCCTAAATGTATGATTTATTTCCAACACTCCCTCTAAATCAAACACTTATTTCCTTTAGTCCCACAGCATCACTCAACTTAGTGTGACGAGGTCGTGGTAGGGCTTTTGTCAGAAGATCTGCCAGCTGCTCTTCACCTTCCACATGTTGAATATCTAATTCATTGTTATTGTAACACTCCCTTATGTAGTGGTAACGTACTGAGATGTGTTTACTACGTTTATGGAATTCTGGGTTTTTTGAAAGCTTCACTGCACCAGCATTATCGATCATCAATACAGGTTTTTTATCCTCAGTCAACTCACTGAACAATCGTCGCAGCCACACTAGTTGCTTTGCTGCTTCACTTGCTGCTATGTACTCAGCTTCACAGGTTGACAGCGAAACACTATTTTGCTTTTGACTAAACCAGCTCACTGCTCCTCGGGCATACATACATACTGTGCAAGTTCTTGAGCGACGATCCGCAGCTGCTGCGTAGTCTGCATCGCTATACCCAAGCAATGCTCCTTCTACTCCCCCATACTCCAGACCTTTGTTCATGGTTCCACGCAGGTATCGAAGTATCCTCTTGATCTTCTTCCAATCTTTGTTAGATGGCGCTTGAACATTTTGAGCAGCCATGCTCACAGCATACGCTAAATCAGGTCTAGTTGCGGTTGCCAGATACAAAAGACTTCCAACAGCCTCCCTGTAAGGAGTATTTTCATTTAGAAGTTCATTATCTCCCTCTTGCTCCATGCAGCCAACTTCGGCTGGCGTTGAGACAGGAGTCGCTTCAGCCATACCATATTGTTCTAGCACCTTTTTGATGTACTCTTTCTGATCTAGTAAGATTTGTCCATTTTTCTGTGTGATTTGAATGCCAAGATAAGTGCTAGGTTCATTCACCTTTACCTTAAACGTATTTTGCAGTTTTCTTACAAAGTCGTTTATATCCTCTTGACAGGAACCTGCTATAAGACCATCATCAACATATGTAATGACGAACAGTTTCTTTTTGTTTTGATTTCTAAAGAAAAGACACGGGTCGGCTTCGCTTACAATCAAGCCTTCTTTCAGCATGAAGTCATTCAATGTTTTATTCCAGCATCTAGGACTCTGCTTCAGACCGTACAGGCCTTTTTGTAATTTCCACACTTTGCTTGAACCATCAGCATATCCATCAGGTTGATCCAGATAAACTTCCTCCTGCAAATCTCCATTTAAAAATGCAGTAGATACATCAAATTGTTTTAGTTTCAATTTTTCCACAGCGGCAACAGCCAGCACCGACCGGACTGTGTCAAACCGCGCCACTGGACTGAATGTTTCATCATAGTCCAGGCCGTACCTTTGCGAGTACCCTTTTGCTACTAAACGGGCTTTGTGACGTTTCCCACCATCTTCATTTTTAACTTTGAAGACCCAGCGACTGCCTAAAACTTTGCAGTTTGGAGGCCGCTTGACAAGTTTGTAAACTTCGTATTCTTGCAGGGCTGCAATTTCTTGATCCATTGCATGCTTCCATTTATTAGAGTCGTCACTGGATATAGCTTCTTTGTATGACATTGGACCACCTTCGGCCAACATTACAAAGTCCTTAAGATGTGCAGGTTTCTGCACTCTTCGTTTTGGCCTTGTATCATCTTCTGTTTCTATGCTGCTTTCTTCCTCTTCAACACTGCCATGTTCTTCTTTGTCATCTTCTACGCTCCCTGTCGTAGGTTTTACAATGATGTCATCTTCTTCAAATTGAGTATCTTTCTCTGGATCTTCAACTTGAGAGAGAGAAACAGTGCGCGGCTTATCATATTGAGAAGTATGAACATAACATCCCAACTAGTAGTGATTTTATTCCTAGCTACTAGCACTCTGTAGCCGTCTTTCTCATCACAGTAGCCAACTAGCCGTCCTTTGACAGACTTCTGTGACCATTTTTGTCTTTTGACCTTGGGCACATGCACATAGCATTCGCTTCCAAATGCACGGAAATGGTCAATATTTACAGCATCTTTGTTCAACCAGAGCTGGATGGGTGTTTTTTTAGGCACTGTTGTTGGGCCAGTTCTATTGATTATGTGACAAGCTGTGTGCACAGCCTCAGCCCACAAATTCTTATCGAGCCCTTTGGCATGTAACATAGTACGTGCACTTTCTACAAGAGTTCTGTTTTCCCTTTCTGCGACACCATTTTGTTCTGGCGTGTAGGACATTACAGTGCGCAAATTAATTCCATATTTCTCTAACAGTCTCTTCACTTTAAAGTTAATGAACTCTCTTCCTCCGTCACACAGGAATGTCTTAACGGTATGTCCTGCAGTATGCACTTCAGCCAAAAATACACGCACACAGTCAGGCACTTCAGACTTTTCTTTTAAGAAAAATACTCGTCTGTATCTCGTAAAATCATCTTTGAAGACCACAAAATATCGAGATATTGTTTTTAATTTTTTAAAAATATTGATTTTATTTCCATTGGTCCACAGACATCTGCGTGTATAATTTCTCCAGGCTCACATGGACGTTCCCGAGGATGAAATGACTCCCGATGCTGTTTTCCAAGCACACAGCCATGGCAAAAGTCATCCTTTCCAGACACTGCAATGTGCCTTTCCTTAAGCACGCGAGCAACATGCTTTTTATTTTGATGTGCCAGCCGCTCATGCCACTCCTGCAAGCTGGCAGACTTTTGGGCAACTGCACACAGACTGGGTTTTGGTCCTATTACAGTAAGATCCAAAATATACAGTCCATCTTGTTGCTTTCCATAACACACAGGTTTGTTGTTATCGAGAAAAACACATTTCTTCACATCAGCCATGAATTTATAACCTTTTTCCGCTGTTTGGGAAACTGATAGTAAGTTCTTTCCAAGTCCAGGAACAAACCAAACATCTTCCAGAGGCTTAACTATATCATTTTCATTCACTTTCATTTTTGTGATAATGTTTCCTTCACCGATTGCTTGAAAAATCTGAATAGTTGACAAAATTGCTCTTGGAATGAGTCATATGGTGTGAAGCTCCACTATCGGCGATCCAACAATGTGACTCTGTACTTGCTGCTGAATAGCACAGCCAGGACCTAGCTCCTTTCTTCACGGGCGGTTTCTTTGGACATTTCTTTGAGAAGTGTCCTGTCTCCCCACATGTGAAACACTTGAAATTCTTTTTCTTGATAGCATTCCTTCCAGCCTTATGCTTCGCTGACAATGCTGCCCCTGCTGTTTCATCTGGATCTTGAGATTTATTTGGTAATCTCATTTCAATTAACCGAACACGCTCTGTTAACATGTTGATGTTCCGGTTTTCAATCGGGATGCTCTCCCAGACACTTTTAAATTCAAAATACTCAACAGGCAGTGTACTGAGCACTCTGCTCATCAATAATAATTCAGGCAGAGTCACTTTCGCCAGTACTGCAAGCTCAGTGTTGATTTCTGAAAATATTCTATGCAGCCTTCCGATGTAGGAAGCCATGTCTTCACCACTCTTAATGTTGGCATGGAAGAATGCTTCCATCAATCTATCGAGTTTTTGACTCGAGCTTTGTTCATGAACACTGACAAGTTTTTCCCAGACTTCCTTAGCTGACGTACACGTGACCGTCAGGTCTACATTGTTATCATTCAGGTTAGTGACTATCACCACCTGGGTCAGAGCATCATCTTTTTCAAACTTGGCATCAGTTTTAGCTGCACCGACAGCCTTTGTTCCTTTTAAAACAAAAGAACATGAAGCATAAACAATAATGTTGTGGTTGTCAATAAGTTTCCCTAAATGTATGATTTATTTCCAACACTCCCTCTAAATCAAACACTTATTTCCTTTAGTCCCACAGCATCACTCAACTTAGTGTGACGAGGTCGTGGTAGGGCTTTTGTCAGAAGATCTGCCAGCTGCTCTTCACCTTCCACATGTTGAATATCTAATTCATTGTTATTGTAACACTCCCTTACGCAGCGGAAGCGTGCTGGGCCCATAACCTATCAGAGTATTCAGCTTTATTAAAGAAAATTATAAAAGACAGTACAACAGAAATCACATATTATAAGAAGACAATTTTCCTTGTGTTTTTAAAACAAAAGAACATGAAGCATAAACAATAATGTTGTGGTTGTCAATAAGTTTCCCTAAATGTATGATTTATTTCCAACAATAATGTGTGGTCTACTGAAGAGCAAAGCGAGATCTGATTTCATGGTAGGCATGCTGCAGTGCTGTATCAGCATAGAAATATGACATTGTACATCATGACATCAGTATGATTGATTATATCAGATCTCACAAAATCTTTCATCTGTTCCCGCACTGTAAAAAAATCTATTTATAACAGTTTTACAATCCCAAATAGTTATTACTCTAAGACACAATTATCATTTTGCTAGACTGTTGCGTGCCTAAATTCCTTTTTACCTATTTTCCCACTCTAATTTAAAATAAGAAACGGCTATAAGGAGCAAAATTGTTTGGTCCTTTCGTGCTCGATATAACTGAGTGGGAGTGTACATCGACTACACTAAGAAAGTTGGAATGATGAGCTCAGCAATGCAGTGACTTACCAGCGTTCTCTATGGCAGACTTGAGCACAGGTATCTGCTGATCCACCGAGGTCTGTATGCTCTGCTTGATGTTGTCAAACACCTTCTGTCCCTCCTTCACTTCCTGCTGGATGTTGCCGTCCACCAGAGAAGAGACATTGGTGAGCAGCTGAGATACGTCAGGCAGCTGGACAAAGTAATATAACAATGAAAACACATTTTTTTAGTGTCTCAGAAGCAAACGCTATTGAGTCTCATAGAAGTATGTTGAACAAAGATGACCACTATGGGATTTTCTTTCAACAGAAGTTACATTCAAATGTGACATTGACGACACTTCTGTTAGTCACCTGTAACTGTCCCCATAGACGATGCAGAATTGCCCCTTCTTTTTCAATCTTTCAAAGCACATATATCATAAGAAATCACTTTTTTCACACACCTCACGACGCAAGTCTTACATTTTATTTTATCATTCATACTTTGTCACTAGTTCTCATCGGCATATAACAATGCTGTAAAATAAAATAAAACTCCCTGATCATCGGGAATCCATATATTTATTTAATATGGGCAACCTGTGACCTCAAATAGCTGAGGAATATTTTAAATGTGCCGACTCCATTGTATTGATCCTCAGATTACTCTGTTGCATGTTTTTTCTTTTTGAATCACAATGTTTTGAATGAAATAATGGAAAAAGGGATGAAGAGATAGAAAAGGTATAATACGAACCCTTGGGAAGTATTGCTCAAGCATCTGGGAGTGCAGCGTAAAGGAAAACCACACATGCAAATAAGTTAACGATTCATAATTCAGAACAGTAATCTAAAGGATTTTGGAATTCAAAATTTGATTCCACATGGAATTCCTTGTGAGGTTATAAATGAGGATCCTTGACAAATACCTTGGTGTGAGGCTGGCCTCCCATGCTGTAAAAAAATGGTTCACATTTGCCAACCACTGTTTTAGGGAAATGGAATATATTTAAGAAAAATGGGCAATGTAAGATGGTCCTAGATTCAAAAGAAAATACTTGTTGTAGATTGAAAAAGTAATACAAGATGTTTTGCGTTTTGACATTGATTTTTGGTGTTTTTTTCTTCAATCTGACACTGAAAGAAACAAAAATACAAGGAAGATCCTAATCAAAGAAAAACATACTGTTTGAAATAGTAGACATTGAAGGCAATTATTGTAAGAGGTGATGGTAAGTTAGATAGGAATGTAATATGAGAGATGTTTGAGATATTTACAGAGCTGAAGTCTATGCCGGAGGCCTGCAGCTCCCCGATGTGGTACTTCTCAAGGATCTCCCGGCACTGCTGGTGCTCACAGTTCTTCAGGGTGTACAGCAGCTCCCGCTTCACACTGCGCAGACCTGCCAACACACCACACCATACAAGGTTTAAGCGTCTACCATTGAGTAATAACATAGAGGAGCACAAACTAAATTACTGCATTGATACATACTAAAAGCCCACATTTGTCTCAGTCCTATCAAATGTTGCAGTGGTATAGTCATACAAAATAAGGCCATTTTGTCCAAATCCATTTTGTGTTTTGACACCCAATTATAACACATGCCATGATGTCTTAAAATAAAGCTGTTTTCCTTTAAAGATCATCAATTTTAGCCATCACAATATTTATAGCGCGTGTTATCTGTCACTCCTAGCTGTGTTCGGACTTGTTCGGCAGCCATTATTATTCGCAATGGTACCAACTTTCCAGGACAGTTTTTACATTCGCCCAAGTTTTTTTGTACATGTCCACAGATATCATAAGTCAATGGAATTTACTATTTCAATAGTACACAGGGACAGTATTAAACATAAATATCTCACGCCAAATCAACACCAAAATATAGATTCAAATCATTTCTTTCTTACATTATCTTTTGACAGAAATTTAGGCTTTTTTTTCTTTCTAATCAGTTGTGGTAACTAGTGGCTTAACCTCACTTAAGACAAATAATTATTTCCGTACTTAATGACTTACAAAATGTATTTGATTTGCCCTTATTTGAAATTATTTAAAATTTCAAAGACTTTGTTGAAACGCAAAGGTCTTCTGAAGAAATATAATTGATACATTATTATGTACTAGAACAGTTTTGAACGATATCTGCACTTCTTCATGGCAACATTACCACATTTTAGAGCTCAGTGACTACTAGTTCAAAAATTAAAATAATAAGATTACAGAGATGATTAACAGTAGAACAGATAGCTGTAAGAGTCTTACGTCTGAATTTACCAACAGCTTTTAAATTTCATTTCAGTGAATTTGAAATAACATTTTGGATACGTCTCCGGAGTTACATATCAAGTGCAAATATTGAAGATTCCTGCTGTGCTGTGAAATGAGAATGTGTATTGTGGTTGTTTTACCATCATCCAGCTGCGAAGCGTTGATCCTCAGCTGCTTGGTGACCCTCTGCATGTTGATGAGGTTGTTCTGCACCGTGCCAAGGTCATCCACCATGGTGTTGAGCGTGGTCACGGACACAGCGCGGGAGAACTCCGCCAGCTGGTCCGAGACTGTCACCCCACCAGCTACAAATATATCAACATTCATTTCTTGGAGATTCCTTTTTTTTGAGATTATTAATTATTGTTCAAGAGTTGTACCTAGGACTGATTTTTCCCTGCTACATTTCTTGACTTATAGGTTGTTAAGAGGCTGATCACCCATACTGTAAACAAATGTTCACTTTGCCAATGTCACCACTGTTTCAGGTAAGGTCGGCAAAAGTTGCAGTGTTTATATTCATTTGCGGTTTGGATTTAATTTGTAAGTACACATTCAGCATTTGTAAGCGCGAACTACACATGTTTGTTTGTGGGCTTGCAATTATATGAGCTTTAAATGTTAATATTTCTTTGCAACTTAGATTATAGATAATAGACATGTGAGTAGCATCCTCATAGTGATAAGCATAATTAATGAACTGCTTTATATCAGGTTCGTGCCCTGGGTAGAGGCAACTTCAGAAAAAAATGGATGAAAACTGTTTTTGGAGAGCCTGCATTTGTAGTTGCTCGTCCTCTGGCCCGGAACTACCTGCCTTATCAAGTGAGAGAGAAAGAGGACCGTGGGAATAAAAATGCACTGAAGGCAAGCTGGCATCATTTGCATGAGCTGTGACTTAATCACTAAGCGGCGCTCTAAAGAAATCAATCCATGGTCATCATCACTGTGGGTTTGGGCATAAACTTAAATGTAGATATGTGTGCTGTGCCGGAAGATGGTGGTGTCACACGTCCAAGGATTAGATAAGATGTGATGCCTTACTCTGCAGCATGTTGAGCAGGCTCTGCTGCAGCTCCCTGTAGTTGGTGTCCAGCAGCGTGTGCACCTGCACGTGCGTGCTGTGTAGGAAGATGATGGTGTCACACGCCCAAGGATTAGATAAGATGTGATGCCTTACTCTGCAGCATGTTGAGCAGGCTCTGCTGCAGCTCCCTGTAGTTGGTGTCCAGCAGCGTGTGCACCTGC
This sequence comes from Agapetus fuscipes, assembly GCA_951799405.1. Classification (NCBI taxonomy): domain Eukaryota; kingdom Metazoa; phylum Arthropoda; class Insecta; order Trichoptera; family Glossosomatidae; genus Agapetus; species Agapetus fuscipes. The sequence continues at coordinate 16,808,947 of OX637334.1, forward strand.
ACGTGGGTGCTGTGTAGGAAGATGATGGTGTCACATGCCCAAGGATTAGATAAGATGTGATGCCTTACTCTACAGCATGTTGAGCAGGCTCTGCTGCAGCTCCCTGTAGTTGGTGTCCAGCAGCGTGTGCACCTGCACGTGCGTGCTGTGTAGGAAGATGATGGTGTCACATGCCCAAGGATTAGATAAGATGTGATGCCTTACTCTGCAGCATGTTGAGCAGGCTCTGCTGCAGCTCCCTGTAGTTGGTGTCCAGCAGCGTGTGCACCTGCACGTGCGTGCTGTGCAGGAAGATGGTGGTGTCGCGCAGGCCGGTGCGCGCTGCGTCAGGCAACTCATGGGTTGCGCTCTCCATGCGCTCGTTGGTCACAAACGTGCACACCAAACCTAGCCTGGAATACCATTGCAACATTTATGTTAATAAATACATATATATAGTAAACAAGCTAACTCAAGTGCTTAAAAAATATGAAGGACAGATAATTGGGAGTTAGAGTGTGATAGTGAACACAGCAGCCGATAGACAGGAATGGATAGTATTGGAGGAGGCCTACATCCAGGAGTGGACTGAGAAAGGCTGAGGAAGAAGGAAGAAGTGAGATGGAGCAGATTCCGGGGAAGTAATTTTGGAGAGATCATGCCTTCATAATGAGCATTCAAAGTCTCATATATTGTAGCTAAGAGATAGCAGTAGGTCAAAGCTCAGCTGAAAGACCTCCTTAAAGGTGGAAAGATAGCTGAACATTCTCACCTGGGGGTCAGTCCGAGAGGTAATGCCAAGTTGATTTATGAAACACAGATTGAAAGATAATTTTATTGAAGGAATCTCTCAAAAAGATGCTTAGAGATTTTGTAAAATAGTAGCCCTTGGAAACTCTGTAAGGAGTATTGTGATGGTATGCTTTGTATCTTACATAAAGACGGTGGTGACACAGATGAGCAGGGAGGCCAGGACGAACTTGCGACATTTGTCGTGCTTCTTGTCAAAAGGCTGAGAGCGTCCTCCGCAGTTACCAGCGCAGCGACAGCAGCAGAAACAAAAGCTAGAATCAAACAAACATGCAATCAATACTCGTATTACAAATAAGGAACTATCTAACTCTTAAAGACTGTCACATTTTGTTTGGCATCCATTGTAAGACATTGTTTTTGACAAATTAATTTTTTACCTGCTGTTTATCTTTCTTCTGCTGATTGTTTGCCTTCTTCTGTGTCATACAGGTATACATGATATTATTTTGTAGTAGCTGGTCTTGAGAGTTAGAATCGGTTACCGCATAGGATTGTGGGTATTTCAGATCATCTAATCTGCACTTTTACTTGGTAACTTTTGGAACAGCACCTTTGGAGAGATAAGAAAAATCCTCATCATGCCAATTTGGAATTCTGGGGAATGAAGATGTGATGATGTCTTACCCCACAACAGGCAGCAGGAGAGCAAACAGCACGGCGAGGATGATGACCACCAGTACTCCAGCGTAGTGCGCCACCAGGATGTGCCAGTCCGTGGCCAGGTCCGTCACCACCTCTATGTGGCCGTCATGTACCTCCAGGAAACCTGAAACAGGTAGTCACAATCTTATTCATACTGGGCTCCTCATATTTGCAGGTTTGTAGAGGGGTAGTTTGTAAATGCGTAGGGAGCGCTATTTCTCAGTGATAAAATGCAGTTTCAACTTGCTTTGTTACCACTCTGTAGCGTTCACTGCTAAGAGAAATGCTAAATACGTAGGACAATCTCATTATTGCATGTTGCTGATCCAACCAACTCAGCATCCGTTCTGGGAACTCTGTCTGCCATACTGATTACTAAATAACTACTCCCATACATAATACATATGTGGTAGGTACATCACCACAGGGCATTTAAAGTCTAAGTTGCTGAGATGTATTACCATTTGAGATTCATTGTCCACGCGCTGCAGCAGCTGCATTTATGTAAGCACAGCTGCTGTGCTTACATAAATCTGAATTACAAATCAATATAAGCTCTGAAACTCTCGCTGTCTTTCTCTGGAAGAAAGCGCGCGTTGAAAAAAGTTCATATTTTTTCACAGAAACACATAGATTTTCTGTACCCGTAGTATAAAAGATGGCGCGATTTCCTGCCATCGCGTACATAGAAGAAAAAAATCTTCAAACTTGAGATACTGGGCTTGAGAAAATTATTCGTAGATCTATTGTTTGAGCATCTAGCGACTTGTACGAACTTTTAATATTTAAATGACTATTCCGAATTTTGTATGAATGCGGAAAATCATCTCTACAACTTTATAAAAATTAAGGATACTTACTTCCTAACTAAATAAATAACTTGGGTTACGAGATTTAGCCTGTTCTCCACTGAAATAAAAATACTAAACTAAGTGCAGGAAAATATTTTATTTAATTAATTAATCAAGGTTAATTTTTTAAGAATTTTAATTCTTTGTTTCATTCCAGCCACAAAACCATTTCCGATGGCAAGTCCAAATAAATTAATTAAAATAAACATCGTTAAATAATGATAACTAAGTAAACTTTAAGGCTCTTTTTATTACTTAAATGTGATTCATGAATGATTTTTTAAGAATCTCGCCACAAAATTAAATGTATTTTGTATTCATTACTAGCCACGATTTCCGTTAGAAAGTATGTAGGCAAAGAGATATATATATACAAGGATAATTTATTTATAAGGTACACATAATAAAAGAGCGCCGTTTTTGTGTGTGTCACACCTCAAGGGCCCTCTCAAATCACGGATAAGATTTTTTGTAAAGATGCGTCTTTAGTGCTCCTTTAAAGACATCAACAGTAGATACCTTCTCTTATCAACTATTTTTCTCCTTCTTCCAGTTGTTACTTCTCCTAATACTTTGCTCAGGATGACTATTCAAAACCTTTAATCGGGAAGTTTCCCGCTGCTTTCCGGCGACTTTATGCTATGGCTTGGTTCATCTGCCATCGAATACGATTTGTCGCCTCCAGGACTAGAGTATTACTGGTTAGTTGCTTTTACCGGACAACAGCTGTTCGGTTATGAGAAAATTAGGAGGTAAATAAGGAATATGTGAGAAAAATATGGAAGAGGAATTGTATCAGTAGCTTGCGAAGGCAGGATCCATAGAGGCAGGATCGCTATTCATGAAGTCAGGGGCCAGCATCCCATATAGACAAAAGGAAGACAATTTAGACTAAAAATAAAATTTTAAGTTTTTTAAAATCGAGTAGGTACTTGTTTCAAATCATATTCATCTGTAATTGGTTTTAGGGCTTTTGAGAAACTATTCTGAAATGTATTAGGATTTTTGCCGTGAACGCGTCTGCTGAACACCTCCACATATTTTATCTTATTATATTACAAAGTAAGTTAGTGAAACAAAATTTCAGATTAAATTGAAGAGAAATCGTTGTAATTTTTCTCCTTTGTCTTTGGTGTGTTAGTTGTCGTATTTCGACCTACACATTGTCCCCGTTAGAGAGATGTAGGTACGCGATTGTTGTCATCTCGTGCATGTGTTGTATTGGTTGCTAGATCTTCACCAGACGACGCGAACAATGCGGTTTCCCTTCTCTGACCTACAGACGATCTTTCTCTACAATCTGCACACATCAAGATCAGGTCATGGCATGCCGTCATATTGTACTGATTTTTTTAAGTCTTTCTGAGCTCGATTGATTAATTCTAAACACTTGTGTCTGGGTGTCTATTCACGATAGGGGATAGAGAAGACTCATCTCGATTTTCCCCGAAAAAGGAATAAAGGTATTGTGCCTCACAATACCATTTATTGCTTGTTCTGGTAAAATCGAAATGAATCTACTCTATCCAAAATCTAAATCTAATCTAAATCTAAGCTGCAAAGATATGTATCATTTGAGATTCATATTAAATGCATTCCCACAAGCAGACATGCATAATTACGCGCTTACACATGCCGCATGTGGACCTACAATATAAAAAACCCAATCTTAAATGAACATAAGCCCTGCAACTCTTGCCGACCTTCCCTGAAGCAGGGGTGACATTGGCAAAATGAACCATTTTTTACAGTATGGGTGGTCGCATACCAACCTATCAGTCAAGGAAAATCCCCTATCGTGAATAGACACCCTGGCATTCATTTTGATAGAAAACAAAGAAGATAATTTCTTCTTTGTTATGATAATATTGTAAGCCTAAAAAAACTCCTGTCGCCTTCCTCAAAACAGGGATGGCATTGGCAAAACTGAACCAATTTTTTTTACAATATTTGTTTCAGCAACTAGATTAAGTAATAAGGTTAAGTCAAATAAACTGAAAGTTGATGCTCTAAATCAGTGTTTCCCAATTAATGGTACGCGTACCCTCAGGGGTACGTGAAGTTGCATCAAGGGGTACGTGCGGCTATCAGTAAAAACAAGTTTTGAGTTAAGACATGAAATTGAGTTATTTTTGGTCGAGCAGGGACACGAAGAGTACAAACAGAGGCTGACTGACTCTTTGTGGGTGCAAAAATTGGCTTACTTGTCAGATATCTTCACAAAATTAAATGAGTTGAATTTGGGACTACAAGGCCGTGATACAACCATATTCACTATGCAGGAGAAAGTAGAGTCCACTATAAAAAAACTATCCCTTTGGACATCGTTGATTGACAAGTGTAAATATGACCAGTTTCCGAATCTTAAACTTTTTTTGGATACAACTTCTTCGACAGTAAATGAGGATTTAAAATCGAACATAAAATGCCACTTGCAAAATCTGTCGGCGGCTTTACGCAGTTACTTCCCAGAAATATCGCCGCAATGGAACTGGGTAAACAATCCTTTCGCGAACCATTCCGTCGACCACCTACCCATCTCTGATCAAGTGGAATAATATACATCTAATGCAACATCAGACTCAAGAGTTGTTTTGCAGATAAATCTTTTGGGCTAATTTAAAAGATATTTATCATATCAGCAAATCAGCAATAAAATATTTACTGCCATTTTGCACAACCTACCTTTGCAAAAGCGGATTTTCGGCCATGACGAACTTAAAAACTAAACATCGTCACATACTTCAACTTGAAGACGATTTAAGACTGAAGCTGACTGAAGGACAACCAGATTTTCAAGAGCTGTTCAAGGAAAAACGTGCACATTTGTCACATTAGCGTCTTCGCCAATACATCACATTCTTTTGATTTTCACTATTGTACTGTAATTTGAAAATAATTAATGTTATTTAAACTGACTTATTTTATTTATTTATCACTAGCTGTGCCCCGCGGTGTTACCCGCGGTCTAAGTAGCCTATCTGTTAATCCAGGGTGTCAACTACCTGCAGGGTTGGGTAACGACACGTCGAAAATTATATTCGACATGTCACGTCGAAAATACGTGTCGAATATGTCGAAAACGTCAAAAATTTGCGTCGAAAATTGAAGTTTATTACTTTTAGTTTATCCTTCATTTGTGACTGTTCAATTTTTGACCAACCAAATTCAATTAAAATTAGCAAAGATTATAAAATACAATACTTCCTTCAAAGTTCAGATTGTTCATGTTTTGTACTTGAATTCAATTAATCTTGAATAAAACATTGAACTGTAGGTATAAATGGGGCTTAAAACATTTTGTTCAAATCTTAATGAATATGCCAACTGGAAACTTGTACCTACACTAGGGATGGGCAAATGAAAAAAAAATATCGATATATATCGAACGATATTTTTAAACACTATCGAAATACATCGAGGAAAAAATATCGGTACTTTTGATATTTCGATATATTTCGCCCATCCCTAACCTACACAATGTTGTAGAATTTCTTTACTTTTATGTAGGTAAAACAACTGATCTGACCAGCTATCATTACAGTGTTTAACTGTATAGTATCTATTTTATCAAATTGATTGACATGCCCTTTGTCAAACTGGCATGAGTTAGCTGTGTGTTTGAGTTTATTGAATACTTTGTTTTAGCCTAGGTCAGGTTATTAAGTAGAATTAATATTTAAATGGTGCTGTTAACTTGTACCTAATGTAGATGTAGCATGTAAGAGAAAGACAATAAAAGAGGAAACAACACATTATGTCACTAAATATGTATTTCCCTTCATTCCTACCTGAACTCCACTCACTAGTAATTTTCGACGTGTCGTTTATGTCGTAAATTCGAATTTACGACGTGTATATTCGACGCGTCAAATACTAGGTATAATACTCATTTTCGACGTCAAGTATTATACCTACCCAACCCTGACTACCTGTATACCAAATTTCATCAAAATTGGTCCAGGCGTTTGAGCGTGAAGAAGTAACAAACATACACACACTCACAAACTTTCGCATTTATAATATTAGTGTGATTGCTACCACAAGGGGTACGCAGGTTTGAGGTCTTTTTTGAAGTGGTACGCAGCAAAAACTAATTGGGAACCACTGCTCTAAATAGTTAAACAAAAACGTATAAAGGGAATGTCATATATAAGCGTGGAAGGAGAAGACCGGAGAAAGAATGGATTGATCAAATAATCGAGATCGCAAATGATTAGAATTTCCAGAGGAAAGAGGAGAGTGCACGAAGAGAGTAGTTTGCAAGGATAGAAAAAGTGGAGACGCATCTGCAGAGGTATCTACTGGCTATCAGAACCGCGGCTGGATACAATTACAGCCACAATATGGTTGATCTATGGTAGGAATCATCAAATTGAATGAAACGCCATCATATACCTATGCTTTCCTTTTTCCAGTTACTTCATTATTAGGAAAGTCTTCCGCAATATCGAGTGACTTTAAAAGACGTGCTATTCGTACGTATAACATCAGGTGAAGTGGCGGGCACTCGAAAAGTTCACAAGCAAAAGTTGACCTTTTCCAGTGATGAAAAGACAACTGAAGGGTGCTTGTAAAAGGGAAGATTCTTTAATGATGTCAAGAGTTAAGTTGGCCCCTGTTTACGTTCAAACCCTTGGTTCAAACGCAACTATTGCGTCCCACGAAAAATACATGGAAGCTTAAACAGGGTCTTCTTCAGTGAGTTTTATACTTCCGGTACAGACTCTTGCAGAATCTGATATAGAATCTGAGTGTTCTTTCAAGATTTTTTCTTCTTATTTACTGCATTTTTTTTTTTGCCTAAATTTGCCTAATTAAAGCATTTCTTAAATTTGTTTAATGATTTTTTCAGAACAGCTCTTAACACGTCTTACCTTGCCACTCTTGCCTTGAGCTGAAAGAATCTGCCACTTCTGATTGGCAGAACATCGCGCAATACCCGTCTGTGACCACTCTAAGTACTTTAATTCTGCTCTGAGTATTATTAATTTGAATGAAAGTAACTATTCTAATCTCAATTTAATTTCTAATAATTACTCATGGCGGTTGATTTGCAACAATGGCGGCTAGGGCATTAATTCTAAGTGTAATATTAAGTTTAATTTTAATTTATTTTAATTTTAATTTGTAATGTGTCTCTATTTTTCTATTATTTTAATTTGTCTGTGTAAATTTCTGGAAATCATTTATATTTTTTTGTGCTCCTTGACTGATAGGTTGGTACGAGGCTGACCACCCGTGCTGTAAAAATCGGTTCACTTTTGCCAATGCCACCCCGGTTCAGGGAACGGCGGCAGGAGTTGCAAGGTTTATGTGCATGTGAGGTTTTCTTTATTTGTATGCACACATGCAGAATGTGTAGGCGCGAACCTACATGTGCCTGTATGTAGGCATGCATTTCATATGAGCCTTAAATGTTAACAAATCCTTGCAGCTTAGATTATAGATTATAGACTCATTCAATTGCGATAAGAGTTATTGGGAAATTGGGTACTAAAACTTCATTGTACATTTTAAGCGAAGGAGGAAAATAACATTGTTTTTTTCATTAAATTTTCATATACGAATACTAATTTATGTTATGGTTGCGGTTTTGCGGTTTGCATATGTCATTTAAAAAAGTAAAAATGCGGCATAAATAAAAGGTTGGTATAAGATTGACCAGTCGTATTAAATTATACATATTTGCCAATGCTACCCAACGTCCAGCCGATTGCTCAGTTGGCAAAACATTTAAATCCAGTGGGCTATGTTCAATAGCCATCAAGGGTGCCAGAAATGGTTTCCAGTTTCGGTGATCATTTCAAGCTGAAATCAGAATATCGGCAAGGTTTACTCAGCTTTCTGAGCTGCCCCCTCAGGAATAGATAAACCCCTACTTCAATTGAAATGGTTGGCGTAAGGTCGGTCAATAAAAGTCAGCAGGCTTCATTGGCTAAGCCATATATTCAGGGAATGCAGGTAATAGGCCATCAGAGCCTGGAAAAGAAGCAGTGGGAAGATCCGATCAATATGGCTGGTCGGAGGGGCTGCAGACTGTCGTGTGGTAAGAGCATGTGCTGGAGGAGGAAGGCAGCGCTGTTAGCGGTTGATCAAGGAGGCTAAGATTAATCACGGGTTTTCATGCCAGTGATGATGACGATGATGGAGCCTTGGTTGAGCAATAAGGGTTGTGAAGTAAGGGGTGTTGGATGTTTCAGTGCTCACCAGACTGAGGATGATCGCGTTAGGAGATACAGAGGGTTGTTTTTATGTGCAATGCTCATACACTGCAAGCTCACACTGCCCGCTCACCTTTATTTACTGAGAGGGGGTGGCCATTATGTGAACTATGTTTTTTTCAACCATAAAGGCCCGTAAAGCTGGAGGAAATGCCTACAGGCGTGTAGGTGATATTATACCTTGCCACTATTATTACTTGCCACAGTACTTGGATGGGTTACCGCTTAGGTACACCGCGTGTCGTTGGCATCTTGGACCGGTCCGTAGTCCAGTGGCAACACTTCTGACTCGTAAATGGAAGGTTGTGGATTCGGATCCCGGCGGAGCACAAAATATGCCATTCATATTTCGAATGTGCTCTTCGCTGAGTTGAAAAATTCATAAGACCGGTCACTGAAAGGTCCATCCAACCTTACAACAACTGGGTCTTGCTTGAGAATTGGCGCTTTCTACAGCGACGACCAAGCTCGCAGAGGGCTCTTGAGGTGTGATACACACAAAAACAGCGCTCACCAAATAAATCATCCTAATATTAATTATTATTATACCGCATTATATTCGAATGCAGGGTGAAAAGTAAAGAAAGAAAAATAAACGGTTCAATAAGAGAATCTACCTGTATTTAATGAACACAAAAGGTTCTACACATTATAGATGACTCTTAAGGTGCGCCATTTACAACAACAACAAAAAGAATATCTCGTTGCTTGATTATGACTTTTCGTCTACTTATAAGGTATGAGACTGACCATGCAAAAAACATCTTGATCGCATTTGGTGAGTGAAACTTTTTTGATTTTCACAGGTGAGGTTGACCTGTAAAAAATGGTTCACTTTGCCAATGTCATCCCTGTTTCAGGGAAGGTCGGCAAGAGTTGCAGGGCTTATGTTCATTTGAGATTGGGTTTTTATATTGTAGGTCCACATGCGGCATGTGTGAGCGCGAAATTATGCGTGTCTGCTCGTGGGAATGCATTTAATATGAATCTCAAATGATACATATCTTTGCAGCTTAGATTTAGATTTTTAGGTGACATTTTTACCCCAACCACTAGAAGTTGGGATTTCCTTGCTCGCGAGGCAAGGTTTTTAATGTAGTCGTTCCATTAATGAACTATCTATCGATCGGACCATCATCGTATGAACTCTACACTTTTGGAGGCCTTTGTTCCTAGCAGTTGTTGAACAGGCATGTAACGTTGATTGACAGTAAGATATGTGCATGTTTGCATGGTATGGGCACGCGCTCCTTCTGCAGGTGTTGATGCGTTTACAGATACCAGAACTGCAGCTGCAAGTGTGACGGATGATCAGCACTCCGAGTATAAAACTTCACGTTCAAACTCAACTGCAACGTTCTACAAAAAAATGTATGGAGACTAAAACAACGCACACACCGAGTGTTTTAGTTTTAATGCATTTTTCGCTCTGCTTAGATCACACTTAAAGTTTTATACTTGATATACTGAGCAGTTTTTTTTATATTTGATTCAAAAAATATTAATAAATAATTTTTAGAACACTTAAATGAAAAAACTTTGTTTTAATCCACTGTGAGTATTTATTTTTTGAAAAAACGTTTTCGGAGATCATTCTCCATCTTCAGTTTCTTATATACTAAACTTAAAACTAATAACAAGACATGCAATTTATGTGGGAGGGGGCGGGGCTAAAATTGAAAGGAGGGGGGAAGATATGGGCGGGATCTGGACGTTAATTAGATTATTTTTATTAATTTTAAAATATGAATTTATTTCTAGTGTTTTTAGGATGTCCATCTTTTTTCCTTTTTGCCTTGAATGAGTACATAATGTATTTCGGTTGTCTTTCCAAAGACAGGTGAACTTGGAGTGATATAATTTTTCAGCGAATTCCTGAGTAACAAGGTGATTTTATGATTATTTTTGGATTCGTACTCGGAGATTTTTTTTATCGAGACAAGCGATGATAATAAAGGGCCTTCTTCTCAGACAGCACTAGCACAAGTCAGCAGGGTACGCGCATGAAGCTCCCCAGCGCATTTTTAGTACCATGATCTACACCTCTGCGGCACTACAACAAGTGTCATAGACCCCTAGAGTCTCTAGAATCTAGGGAGTCTCCCGCCTAGGATTTCTTAAAAAAAAAAATGGCTTGGAAATTATGGAAATAATGAATGACGAAAGACTGAAGAAGAAAGTGCACGCTGCAAATATGGATGGCAGACGTGATATAGGAAGACCAAAGAAGACCGTCCCAAGTCCTGAAATAGCGAACGAATGGGATATTCAGTCATAGTGAAAGAAGAGTATCTATGTATGAAAAAAATGGATGAATCTGAATGAAATGAAGGAAGAATGCAAGAACAAAAAAAAAATGGGGGTTGATCTACAATATTGGCGACCAGGATTAGATTACTAATCTACATTTAATTTTCACTGTTATTCTTCAGGTGAAATTTTTAATATTGATGTTACTTGAAGTTTCTTTATTTTCGCTCATTCTTCTTTCACATATTTTTTAAAGAATTCTCACTATGCTTTGATCCTTGACGGATAATTTGGTTAGAGACTGACCGTCCATGCTGTAAACTAAATGGTTCAGATTTTTTTTTTTTCAATTTGAATCACCACAAGACCAAGGCCAAAATTTTTCAGATTCAAACATAAACATCACGCTCGATATGTGGAAACGTTTCCTATTTGAGGTATCTACCGCAGTGGCTGCCGCTAGTCACTGGAGATACCTCGCATATGTGGTTCTGGACACGTAAAGTAAGTAGGTAAGTAAGTGTCCGAATTAAAAACTCGCTTTAGGTAAATACGAAAGAATGACTCTACACGTGCCACAACAGTCCTCATTAGTTTCCAAGTACAATACAATTATATAGCATGTATGTTGAAGTTACCGACAAAGGTAATGAGAGGTGTAAGGATCTCGCCATCAGCTGGCCGACATTCCATCAGATACCCAGGTGCACCAGGAGGCAGGGCTGCTAACTAGCACGTAATGAGACGATACCCAAAAAATGGGAACACTTAAACATTCAACAAGGCTTGTAGGATTCCACAACCAATGTTTCATGACGGAAATCATTTTGATGTTTTTTTTACTCTTAGGTCCGGTCGATAGCTCAATTGGTAGAGTGCTTGCATTCCATGCCGTGAGCTCGGGTTCGAATCCCACCGAGGGTGTCAGAAATGATTTCTCGTTCCGGTGTTTATTTCAAGCCCGAAAATGAAATACCGGAAAGGTTTACTCAGCCTTCACAAAAAATAAGTACCAGCCCCTCGGGAGCTGAGAGCCCTCCCCCTTTCAACAGAAGTGGTTGGCGTAGGGCCGGCCCCCTAGCCTGTAAAAATAAATGGGTTCCACTCGACACATGCGAAACCCTTCGGGGATAACGCGGCAAGAAGTTACATTATATGTGTAGCTTAGTTGCGTTTTTAGACCTGTCATTCTATGTGAAACTTTTGTGCTTCTCAATATCTTCAATAGACTCTTCTGGGGAAAAGTGTTAGGAAAAAGATAACAATTTAAAGGAGAAAATAAGCACTTCGCAATCTAAAACCAATTTCAAAATAAAAAGAAACAACTTCTCAAAGAATTTGAAAAACGCTTTTTCTCAGGGCTGAATTGTTTCGCAAATATCAGCTGACGTTTTGTTAGCGCAGACTACCGCGTATGTATACATAGGCATCTGTATGCTGGCAGCAGACGCTCCCAGGAACAAGGGAGCAGCGAGCGCTGTGTGTATAATGTAAAATGTACCGGGTGGCTATGTCCTGACAGGATCGATACTCCGGCCTGCTACACAGCAGTGGCGAATCGTCCTAATAGCACGATCCCCATCGGCTCCTTTAGAAATTACTACGCAAAAAATAATAGATTGATACTTGATGCTACAATTTTTCTGTCTTGACGTACCAGAGTATCCGTAGCGAGTGTGCAATGTGGTAGCATAATATGTACCCATAATGATTGCACTTGATTTTGTGCCGACCCTACCGGCTCAGTACCGTCAAATAGGGTAAAAGGGAAGGAAAATTTGGAGAAGCGAGGATGAGCCGATATTGTAGAAAGTAAAAAATTGGCACAAAATCAGGTAAGGTTTTATTGTGAACGTCTGTATCTGTGCAAAATATTTTATTAATGCAAACCAAAGGTGCTGGAAAATAGAAAAAGAGACGAGCATGCATGAGAGTGATGAATGTCGAGGAGACGAAAAAAGTGTGCAAGGGCAGAACAAAATGGAGACACATCTGCGGAGGTAATGGCCAACCCTAGCGGAATAGAGGTGGGAAACAGGTGCAAAGGTGAACAATTATTTTTGGTCGTTTCATAATTGCATTATAATAAGTATGAATAAACTATACTTCGTTGAAGATATTTAATTGGACTTTTTGTTTATCAATCGGGTTCTCTTATGAAAAATTCACCCATCTACGATTATCACCCTCCACCACTGAAACAGATATAAGTTTTTACAGCCATCTACCCACTAGTCTACAGGATAGACAAGGATATCCTAACAGAGATATCACTCTAGCGTGGATCAAGTATTGCAAAATGTGCCCAGTATGATATCATTGTAATTTAGAAAATTTGATCAATCAAAGTTGCAAAGAAATATAAACATTTAAGATTCATACTTAATACACGCCCACAAGCAGACATTCAAGTTTGCGCTTACACATGCTGCATGGGTAGCTTTTGAATTCATATATATACCTACTTCAACGCGTTAACAAGACGCTCTACTAACCATCAAACTACCCACAAGGTTTTTCCAATATGACCTTGTTTTACTTAGAAAATATTTCCAAAAATTGGGGCTATTTGCTTGTATTGTTTTTCGCAACAAGATTAATGTAAGTACACTAGGCAATTGTTTTTCTTTAGGTTTAAGAAATTGTACGCAGTTACCTTGAGTTTCCTTGAAAGGTCCTTGAAGCGAGTACACGTGTACCTAAGTATTGTATCTGGAGTACTAAAAGTGAGAGTAAGTAAAATTCGCAGACATGACAAACAATATGGCGTAGGCTACAGTCGCTAAGTTCGGTCAAGGACATAACGGTTTTATTCTTATTACTCAATTCCTTGGATCAGATAGTAATAATAATTTAAGGACGATTTCTTTATTAATGTGCTCTGTTTTTGTGTGACTAAAACCGCAAGGGTCTTCTACGAGCTTGGTTGTTATACAGGCAGATAATTTTTTCAACCCTGCGAAGTGCCGGTATGGTAAATGAATGTACGACGTTTGTGTTGTTGCTCCTTACGAGAAGACAATGTATTGAAGAAAAAAAATAGGATGATATTTTTATTCGGTGAGCGCTGTTTTTGTGTGAATCACACCTTAAGAGCCCTCTGAAATACGAGTAGTTAAGATAGACAAATTTTAGATCGATATAATATCCCGTATATTATGTGCATTCCAACTGTACAGTACATTTTTTATTGTCAGTTAAATTGCATCAATATCTATAATGTAGCGTCCACGTTATCTAAAACTACAGCAATGATTTGATGATGATGGTCTACGATAGACTTACAATTCACTACTACTACATCGTATAATTATGTACTTATCTACCTACACTTGAACAAAAGACAATAAAATACCCACATACTGTTTGCTGCATTTGAACTGCCGGTAGTCGCTGATACTTATGGGTAGATAATAAAATTGCTTGATATAAATAAGGCACTAAGTACCAAAATATTCAATTTTAAACGAATTCTGTATTCACTTACGTTCTATATACCAAGGCAAATGATAGCCTCAATGCGGCTCTAAGTAACCAAAAACAAAGTGTTAAAAACTGGTTTAATTAAGCACAACTAGTTGGATTTTGGAAATATATATTTTTTTAAAACACGGACGCTAAACCGTAGTTGGTCCCAAAATATACAGCGGAGATCAGGGCGTCATGTGAGTATAGAAAAGTTATTTTGTTAATTTTTGTACAAAAAATCTAATGAGTATTTCTAAACTTCTCATAAATTTTTTATGTATAATAAAATATTTACATACGATTTCATCCTTTTCTCAGTTTGGCCACCATGGTACTACGGGCCTTTGTTAATAAAACATTTATTGGATGCAGGGATAATAATATCGAGGCCGTACAAGACCCAATGAGCAACAAAATGTAAAATGTTCAGGGACAAATTTAACCGTTTTTACTCTCTCGCATGCAATATGTTGATGATCATTTTTCCCTCCCAGAATCAATTTGATTTTTCTTAGTCCCAAACAATCCATTTTGGGCGCAAGCGGATTTGGACGCCATGAATTGCTCAATAAGATATTGTATGTGTCTTGCTTTCTGGAGTTTCATATGTGGCGTAGTCTACGTTATTTGATGTTGTGTATAACGGCTCATACACACAGAAGAAGCGACTAATCAAGGGAGTGATGTAACTCTATATGAACACCAATTGCCTCAATTAATGCCTCTTCAAGAAATACTGTATACTTACTTAAGTACTTAGCCAAACAGATAACTGTACACGCATTGTCCAACCAACAATACGAAAAACTAAGCGAGTCATGCCTGAAATTGGAGCTCAGTCTGCGAACGGTGAGTTGCTTTCCACATTTACTCTATGACATGGTAGTGTGGACAAAAATCACAGCCTTTAAAATGTGGGTGTACCGTCGTATGCTAAAAATCTCCTGAATGGATCGAGCATCAAATGCTCAAGTTCTTTTCCGTGTGAATACCAGAGCTGAACTCTTTAAAAACAATGTTTATTTCAGTCACATAATGAGGAATGAGAAATATTGGGGCTCCAATTCAAAGGAGAACATTTTGGTTGAAGAACATGAGACAATGGTTTTGAATCAGTAAAAGCATTACTTATATCTACGGCCCCAATGGGGACCAAATTTATTTTACAATACTTTTATTTTGAATCAATGTCTACCTGCCTAAGGTTATACCCTAGATTCATTTCAATACTTTTATTTGGTCGGATTATAAATCTTTATTTGGCAAGCAGCACGCCATGTCGTGACTGAACGCGAATCTAGGTTTGTAAAATACGGTTTCCCGGCTAGATGATCCATCAGTACCACAAAAGTATAGAGCATTACGTTTTAACTCCACCATAGCGTTTTACCACAATATGTATGGACAAATGACTTCATCTGCAGTAGCGTTCCAGTTTCGGTACATTATTAGTGAAACGCTTTGGTGAGGTTGAGTTACTTGGAGCTCAGTCCACTAAGCCTTACATAAGAGGTATGATGGATTTTTATTGAATTTGTTGTTATGTCGTTTTTATGAAAGCAGTTGGCACTCCCACGCTGACCCATTTCCCTGTAGAGCGGCTTTATGGATACATCAAAGGTTTTTGATGCATTTTGTAATGTTGTCAGAGCTCAATGGTTATTGATAGTTGTTGTGAAACTAGTCAAAAGTAGGTTTGTTAATTACATTAAAAAAAAAAAAAATTAGGCTGATTTATTTGGTGAGCGCTGTTTTTTTGTGTATAACACCTCATGAGCCCTCTGCGAGCTTGGTCATCTGTAGAAAGCGCCAATTCTCAAGTAAGACCCAGTTGTTATAAGGCTGGATGGACTTTTAGTGGCCGATCCTTAGAAAAGGTATATTAATTTTTCACCCAGCGAAGAGCATATATGAAAATATAAATGGTATTTTTTGTGCTCCGCCGGGATTCGATCCCACAACCTTCCGTTTACGAGTCAGAGGTGTTAACCACTAGACTACGGACCGGTCAAATGTAATAAATGTATTGAAGGTAATCCAAGTCTCAAGATTTAATTAGGTTCACAAGAAATTTGTGGCTTTTTTACAAGAGGACAAAAAAATTGTCAACCCCATCCCTTTTCAACACATTAATTCCTGATTTTATGTACAGACAAAGTTCCCTGACTTATTTGGTATGAGGCATCCTATAAAAATGGTTCACTTTGCCAATGCCATCCCATCTCAGCTGTCCAGAGAAGGGCAGCAAGAGTTGGTGGCATTATGATCATTTAAGATGTTTTTTTTAATGTTGAACGCGACTTTACACGTGTCTGCTTGTGGGCATGCATTGAATGTAAATCTTGAATGTAAATGTATATTTGCAACTCATAACATAGATAGATTATAACCTCAAAGTATTTTTCACAACTAACACTTCAAGATCTTCGTAAGATTCCAAGGATATATTTCTCCCCTGTTTCATCCAAAAGCATCCATGGCTTTCTTGAACCCAGTTGGCAGTCTCCTGAACGTAAAGGCAGTGTGTTCCTGTGTGCCAAGAGCGTTATGAAGGTTTGATTTATGTGAGGCCTGGCCCAGTAGCGTAACTGGGTGACACGAATACGTACAACGGCGTTATCTATGCCGGGGTATCTCAGGTTAATCGCGTGGAAAAAGACAAATTGTTATTTTTTGCGAGCTCAGCTTTTTACAAAGGTAAAAATTCCATTTTGCTTTTCCCTTATCAAATCAGAAGGTCAAAAGGATATTTTTTCTTTAAATTGAAATAATATCATCGTATTCGTATTGGTTCTCTTCTCAACGATCCCAAAGAAAAACGCAACTAAGCTTCACGTATAGGTAGCGAAACTTCTTACCGCGTTGTGACAAGCGCGTGTGGAACCTTTTTTTATTTACAAATAAGGGAGCGGGTCTTACGCCAACCCCTTCATTTAAAATGGGGGTTTCACAGCTCCCAAAGAGGCTGGTCCTCCTTTGTAGTGAAGGCTAAGTAAACCTTGCCGGTATTTTTATTCTGGGTTTGAAATAAACACAGAAACGGGAAATTATTTCAGACACTTTTGACTCGACAACATTTCTGAACCTGCAGAGTGAGAAAAGAGAGCATGACTGAAGAAAGTGTTAAATATCAAGGAGATGAAAGAAGTGTGCATGGACAGAACAGTAGAGACGCATTTTCGGAGGTACTGGCCACCCACAGTGAAAAGGCAGCTGGATACAAGTGCGTCCAAAAAAAGTTCCGACTCCACTGCAACGGCGGTTGTTCTCTTTGAAATTACAAGTTTACTTAAACATGGATTCTAATGATGTCCTAGTATATTTTATTGTTTTTTTACTAGTCCACAGAGCTCACACAAGTGTAGTACATAGGAGCTACATAAGTACATAAGCTGATATGTAGTGCTAATAAGAGTTGGTGGGAGTGAGTGACCCCGTAAATGTGTCATCGGCTCATCAAGTAGGGGATCAAGTGGGAACGACGCCACAGTCATTAAAAAATACATCATTCAGAAGTCAGTTAACCGTTATACGCTACTGCGTGCTGCACTCAGATCATTTTAATCACTCAAGAAAACGTGCCTTTAGTGTAAAACATTGCGTAAACTCACCTCGATTGCGTAAATCGAAAAAATGATTGAAAACTAATCAGTCTCTAGAAGTGCCGCCGTACATTCCATACGTTTTTTTTTTAATTAACGCCATCGAGGTGATATTGAAGCAATGTTTTACACTTGAGGCACCGATAAACAAAAATAAATTGTACAGTGGACTGCACAGGACTTTATAGCACAAAATACGGTCATGTTTAGGTCATAGCCAATTTTCATAACAAAACATTTAGTTGTGTGTAAGTAATGAAGCTTATCTTTTTAAGCAATCGTCTTTTTGCAGTATTATCATTGATCCCGTTTGTATCAAAACTAATACTTTGTTTGGTGGGTACCTATACTTTTCATTGATATTTTGGAAAGTTATGATTGATTATTATATGGGTACAACTTACTAGATTTTAAGACTCGTAGCCTAGTATTTTATATTAGGCGTTTTAGTACCAAGAATATTACAATTATTTTTGTATTAAAATTTGTCACTTTGTATGGTGGCTACACCTTATAATATTTTATTGAAAAAAATAATGATTAATGTATGTAGGTATATATAAGAGCTTTTCAATTGTATAACATTATTTTTTAGTTAACCCGTTCTCTGCCGGGAAAATTTAAAATATTGTTTTCTCTTGTATGGCAACCCCCAAAACAAAGAGTATTAAGAGGCAATGCTTATTGTTGTTTTATAGCAATTGATTGAGCGAATTGTTATGTAGGTTTATTTATGGGTATTAGACGTTTTGCTACCAAAAATATTACAATAATTTTTTGTATGAAAATTTGTCACTTTGTATGGTGGCTATACTTTATAATATTTTTTTGAAAAAAGTAATGATTCATATATGTAGGTATATGTAAAAGATTTTCAATTGTAGAACATTACTTTTTAGTTAACCCTTTCTCTGCCGAGAAATTTTAAATTATTTTTTTCTCTTGTATGGCAACCCCCAAAACAAAGAAAATTATGAGGCAATGGTTATTGTTGTTACATAGCAGTATTATAATGACGATTATGCAAAAAAAATAAAGAAAATCGTAGGAGCCGTTTTTGAGAAAATCTCATTTGAAACTTTCAGCTGTTCGGAAGCCATCTTGAATTTTCTAAAATTTGAAAAATGTTTCACTATGAATTATAGTGATAACAAAGTTTTTTCTGATAAATTTAAGAAACATACAAGTTTTTTGCGTTCTGATGGGTTTTTGTAGCCTTTTAATTTCAATTTTTGATATCATGTAAACGGCCCTTTATGTTTTTATTTTCAAAAAAATTATTTAATTTTTATATAGAATTTGATGTTACGTATAATATTATAGAACACTAGCAGACTGACCGTGCTGCGCACGGTTGTCTGCTAGGCCCTTCGGGCAGTGTAAGTCTGGCTTCGCAATAATTTTTCCTCACACCTCCTTCATAGTAATTAAATGCTTTAAGAAGTAATTTGAAAAAAAAATTGCAGTAAAAGGGTTATTTAGTTCTTTCATGTTCTGAGTATCTTGTATGAAGCATGAGGTATGAGGCTGACCTCCCATACCTAAAAAAATGTTCACTGAACGAATGTTTCTCTGTTCCTGAAAAGGTCGGCAAAATTGCAGGGCTTATGGTCAAGAGAGGCTGAAATTTTTATTTGTAATTACACATGCAGCGTTTGTAAGCGCAAACTCACTCATGTCTGCTTGGGTGCATGCATTCAATATGAATTATACAATGTATGTATGCAACTTAGATTTATATTCTAAAATTAAAAACATCAAGTGCCACAATTATATGTTAGCGTGAAAGAACATTTGCCAGCTTGTGGGTGTGCATTGTATTTGAATCATCAAAACTCTTTTTGCAACTTAAAATTATAAATTAAGATAACCGTTGTTTAAGGATTTTTCAAACCCAAAGTCCTTGACCTAAGGGTTAGTATGAGGCTTACCACCCATATCGCATAAATGGGTTCACTTAACTAATGTTCCCCCTGTTTCTGAATAGGTCGGCAAAAGTTGCATGGCTGATGGTTATGAGAGGCTGAAATTTTTATTTGTAATTACACATGCAGCATTTGTAAGCGCAAAGTCACTCATGTCTGCTTGGGGGCATGCATTGAATATGAATTATAAAATGTATGTATGCAACTTAGATTTATATTCTAAAATTAAAAACATCAAGTGCCACAATTAAATGTTAGCGTGAAATGACATTTGCCAGTTTGTGGGCGTGCATTCAATTGTAATCATCAAATAACTTTTTTTCGGCTTTAGATTATAAATTAAATTTAACATTGTTGAAGGATTTTTTAAACTCAAATCCTTGACGGATAGGTAAGTATGAGCTTGAATACCCATATCGCAAAAAATGGTTCACTTGACAAATGTTTCCCCTGTTTTTGAAAAGGTTGGCAAAAGTTGCAGGGCTTATGTTCATTAGAGGCCTTAATTTTAATTTGTAAGTTAACATGCAGCATTTATAAGCGCGAACCCACTCATGTCTCCAGGGGGGCATGCATTGAATATGAATTATAAAAGTTATTGTATCTGTGCAACTTAGATTATATATTCTAATATTTAAAAAAGTCAAACGCCACAACTGTATGTTAGCGTGAAATGAAATTTGCCAGTTTGTGGGCGTGCATTCAATTTCTATAATCTATAATCTATAATCTAAGCTGCAAGGATATGTAAGCATTTAAGGCTCATATGAAATGCATGCCTACAGACAGGCACATGTAGGTTCGCGCCTACACATTCTGCATGTGTGCATACAAATAAAGAAAACCTCACATGGACATAAACCTTGCAACTCCTGCCGCCGTTCCCTGAACCGGGGTGGCATTGGCAAAAGTGAACCGATTTTTACAGCACGGGTGGTCAGCCTCGTACCAACCTATCAGTCAAGGAGCACAAAAAATTACAAATGATTTACAGAAATTCATAATGAGACACATTACAAATTAAAATTAAAATAAAGTAAAATTAAAATTAAACTTAATATTACACTTAGAATTAATGCCTTAGCCGCCATTGTTGCAAATCAACCGCCATTCCTTTCGGTCCTTACATACTTCTTTCATTTCATTCAGAGTCATAATCTTTTTCGTGCACTCTCTCCTTTTGTTATGACTCTGAATATCCCATTCGAATCATCAAATAACTTTTTTTGCAACTTTCGATTATAAATTAAATTAAACGTTGTTGAAGGATTTTTCAAACTCAAATCCTTGACTTATAGGTAAGTATGAGCCTGAATACCCATATCGCAAAAAATGGTTCACTTGACAAATGTTTCCCCTGTTTTTGAAAAGGTTGGCCAAAGTTGCAGGGCTTATGTTCATTAGAGGCCTTAATTTTAATTTGTAAGTTCACATGCAGCATTTATAAGTGCGAACCCACTCGTGTCTCCAGGGGGGCATGCATTGAATATGAATTATAAAAGTTATTGTGTCTGTGCAACTTAGATTATATATTCTAATATTTAAAAAAAATCAAGCGCCACAACTATATGTTCGCGTGAAATGACATTTACCAGTTTGTGGGCGTGCATTCAATTTGAATCATCAAATAACCTTTTTTGCAACTTTAGATTATAAATTAAATTAAACGTTGTTGAAGGATTTTTCAAACTCAAATCCTTGACTTATAGGTAAGTATGAGCCTGAATACCCATATCGCAAAAAATGGTTCACTTTACAAATGTTTCCCCTGTTTTTGAAAAGGTTGGCAAAAGTTGCAGGGCTTATGTTCAATAGAGGCCTTAATTTTAATTTGTAAGTTCACATGCAGCATTTATAAGTGCGAACCCACTCGTGTCTCCAGGGGGGCATGCATTGAATATGAATTATAAAAGTTATTGTGTCTGTGCAACTTAGATTATATATTCTAATATTTAAAAAAAATCAAGCGCCACAACTATATGTTAGCGTGAAATGACATTTGCCAGTTTGTGGGCGTGCATTCAATTTGAATCATCAAATAACTTTTTTTGCAACTTTAGATTATAAATTAAGATTACCGTTGTTTAAGGATTTTTCAAACTCAAATTCCTTGACTTAAGGGTTAGTATGAGGCTTACCACCCATATCGCATAAATGGGTTCACTTAACAAATGTGTCCCCTGTTTCTGAAAAGGTCAGCAAAAGTTGCAGGGCTTATGGTCATGAGAGGCTGAAATTTTTATTTGTAAATACACATGCAGCATTTGTAAGCGCAAACTCACTCGTGTCTCCGAAGAGGAGTACATTGAATATGAATTATAAATGTTAATGCGTCTATGCAACTTAGATTGTATATTGTAATAATACTTTAAAAAAATTAAATGCCGCAATAAGTACGGTTTCATATAAAAAGTTGACCTAATCGATCGTCATTATTTCTAAAAAATACATGTTATAACTGGTTGAAGTATAATTTTGAAATAAATAAAAAATATAGGTAGGTACTCAACGGAATTCAACCGAAAAAGAATCGACTTGGCAATGGCAACGATGGCAACTTTGAAGCCTATGTTGAAGTGCTGGCAATTTATTTGAAATTCGAATGTCAAAATGAGTTTTGTTTCTCGCATAGGTTTTACATAAAAAGGTGTTGTGATTGATCATGTTTATTTATTTAAAAAACAACAATTTAAAATCTACTAATGATGAGGAAGCACATCCCAAGTCCTGAACAATATTTGTTGTGAATATGACGTGCATCTGTTCAGGAGTTCTTCAGTTTGAATGCCATTAACGCACAATTATTTTGTATGGGGAGGCCGTTGAATTTTGTATTATAGGGGGATTATTTTTTTGTCAACGCTTTCACTTCTGAGAAAATCACAATTGTTTATTTTTTTCATATGGCAACTCATAGACGCAGATTAGCAAAAATGTTGCCATAACTAAATTTGGTAAGAATGTATCAAGCAACTACTTTACTGAAAATTTAAAAAAAATCGTTAGAGCCGTTTTTGAGAAAATCGCATTTGAAGTTTTCTCCTCTTTGGAAGCCATCTTGAATTCTCAAAATAGTGAAAAACAAATTATATTACAAAGAAGTTTATAAATTTTTCTTTCTTTTAAACCTAAAAAAAGTTTTACAAAATTGCGTTTTTATGGGTCTTTTTAATATTTTCGATGAAAATTTTGAGATCGTGTAAACGATACTTTAAGTAAAAAAAATTTTAAAGTTTTCTTTAAATTTTTGTAGAAATTAATATTGCGCGTAATATTGTAGAACAATTTTTTTTTGTCAACCCAGCCATTTCCGAGATAATCACAATCGTTTTTTTCTTTCATATGGCAACCCATAGACGCAGGTTGGCAAGAGTGTTGCCATACCTAATTTTCTTAGAAAAAACTTAAGCAACGACCACACTGAAATTTTAAAGAAAATCGTTAGAGCCGTTTTTGAGAAAAGTGCAATTTTATGTTTTTTTTGTATGGCAGCCATCTTGAATTTTCAGGGTGGTGCCATGCCCTGCCCTCATCAAAATCTGTGGTTGTCAATTCTCTAAATCCAAAAATTGGTGTCTCTGTGATCAGTAGTTTCGGCTGGGACATACACTCATACGGACGGACGGACGGACGGACGGACGGACGGACGGACGGACAGGTTCGACAAATTAGGTTTTTTTGCATGTCCTGGTGCAGGACAACTCATTTCCGTTGAAACCTCATTTTTTTTTTTCGGACGAATACAATACTTTATAACAGTCCTTCGGACTGCTATAAAGTAAAAACATCTAATAGAAATGATGTGGTTGTGCATTTTTCTCTGAGAACTTTAATGCCCGCTTTCCACTGCGAGCGGGAAATAGCTGAGCGGGAGCGGGAAATAGCTGAGCGGAGCGTAGTGAAATAGTTTTGGCCTTCTATTGCGAAAGAGTTTTAAAAAATAATGGTATTTGCCTTCCACAGCCAACGCGCTCGGCGGAGTGAGCTAGGCGGGAAATGAGATGAGTCAGATGAAAGAGTTGTTTGCCTTCCATCTACAGCGGGCTTAGCGGAGCCAACTAGTGTGTGACAGCTCGTTGCAGCCTACGCCCAGATCAAACGTTTTAATTATTAATAAAAAAGTTTTTTTTTGTTTCGAAAAATAAAAAGTAATGTATTATTTTGCTTTAATACATAAAAAGTAGATGTTTGAAATAAAACATACATTTTAATATTTTCAAATATAATGTATGATGTGCAGTGTGTGACAGCTCGTTGCAGCCTACGCCCAGATCAAACGTTTTAATTATTAATAAAAGAGTTTTTTTTGTTTCAAAACATAAAAAGTAATGTATTATTTTGCTTTAAACATAAAAAGTAGATGTTTGAAATAAAACATATATTTTAATAGTTTCAAATTTATAAAATAATGTATGATGTGTTTTTGTAAATCATGTATGATGTGTTTTATCGCTGTCACGCAACTGCGCGGGTTGGCGCGGGGGGCACGGGGGAGCTGAGTCAGTTGAAAACTAGCGGCCGAGACCATGACACAGCGGACCCATTTTTACTCGCTCAGTCCGCTCCGCTGACTCCGCTGTCGGTGGAAGCACTTCTATGAAATTTACTGTTGCTAGTCGAGCGGAGTCCGTACGGAGTCCGCTGGAAACTCGCTCAACTCTGCGACCACTTTTGTAACTCTTTGTACTCGCTCAGTCCGCTCCGCTGACTCGCTGTCGGTGGAAGCACTGTAACTGTAACTGTAACTGTAACTCTGTCGCCATTCCGCTAGGGGTGGCCAGAGCCTCTGCAGAGTTGCCTCCATTTTTTCCTATCCTGACATACCTCTTTCAATTCCTTCATATCCATCACCTTTTTCATGCATTTTCTTCTTTTACGCTCACTTTGTATATCCCATTCTTTCACAATCTCCTCAATCTGATCACTCCATACTTTTCTCGGTCGTCCCTTCCCTCTTTTTCCTTTCACACTTTCTTTGTATACATACTTTGTCAGTCTATCATCTTTCATTCTTTCCACATGCCCAAACCATCTCATCACATTCTTTTGTACTTTAACTTTCACATCCTCTTTCAAATTACATTCTTTTTTTACCCATTCATTCCTAACTCTATCCCTCAAAGTTTTTCCTGTCATACTTCTCAAATGCTTCATTTCCACCGTACATACTTTACTCATTTCGCTATCATTCACTGTCCATGCTTCACTTCCATACATCAAAGTCGGTAACAATATGCCATTGTGTACCGCCATTCTCAGATCCATCGTCAATCGCTTGTTCTTTGCTATTCTTCCTATTGCACCGACCACTTGCTTTCCCTTGCACACCCTATTCTCAAGTTCTCTTGTCATCTTTCCATTCTTTTCAAACATACTTCCCAAGTATCTAAATTCATCCACAATTTCAACTTTCGTACCATTCAACATAAACGTGCATTCTTCAGTTTCATCCCTTCTGTCAAAAATCAGTACTTTCGTCTTACTTGCATTAATTTTCAACTTGCTTGCACACAGAACATGGTTCAAACTAGAGAGCATTGTCTGGAGTTCCGCTGCTGAATCAGCAATTAATACTGCGTCATCAGCATAAAGCAGAACTCCGACTTTTCTCTCTCCAATTTGTATGCCATGTCCTTCCAGATTCGCTTGTTTAACACAATGATCCATGATTATATTGAATAACCATGGGCTCATTATGCAACCCTGTCTCACACCTTTGTACACATTAAAATACTCGCTGTATTCTCCATCCACCCTGACACACGCCCTGCTATTTACATAGATGGCGCGTATCGCATTCAAAAGTGCTTTGTTTACACCATACTTCTCTAGCACACACCACATCATACTTCTATCCACCGAGTCGAAGGCTTTCTCAAGATCTACGAAAGCCGCGTAGACCTTTTTATTAACGGCCAGCTGTTTTTCGACTATCTGTCGAAGCGCGAATATCTGGTCTACGCAACCTCTTTCTGGCATAAAGCCAGATTGTATATCTGAGACCTTCTCCTGGGTGGATAATCTTACCCTATGGATAAGAATCTTGCATAGCACTTTACCTGGCACACTAAGAAGGCTGATCGGTCTGTAGTTACGGCAGTCTTTTTTGTCGCCTTTACCTTTGTAAATTGGCACAATGACCGCCTCTCTCCAGTCCGATGGAACCTCCTTGACACTAACACACAATTCGCAAAGCTCTTTCATCCATTCGATCACACATTCTCCTCCCGCTTTCAACATCTCAGGTCTCACACCATCCACACTTGCAGCTTTCCCATTCTTTAATTCCTTTATAACCTTTCTTACTTCTTCTTTGGATATTTTCAAAACATTACCCTCATCATATTCTCCTTTCACAGTTAAATCACATTCATCTTCACCAAAAACCTCATTAAAATATTCTTTCCATCTCTTTTTTACATCTTCTTTATTCCACAGAATGTCTCCGCTGACATTTTTGATTCCCGGAGTTGTGGACTTACAACTTTCGTTGTTTTGTCTCACCCAGCTCCAAAACATCTTTTTATTGTCAGAGAAGTCATTCTGTGCTCTTTCACTTAATTTCTCTTCCATACTTCTCTTACTCATTTGAATTTCATTCTTCGCTAGCCATTTTTTCCTCTTGTACTCGGTCTCTAACATTTTATTATTTCTATCATTAATCCATTTTAAATAACTATCTTTCTTCTCTTTCACTGCTTGTTTAACCTTATCGTTCCACCATTCATTGCCTTTTCTATGTCCAATCGTCACTTCTCCACATACTTTCTTTGCACTTTCAACCAAACATGTTTTAAATGTTTCCCAAATTTTTCCTACACATGCATTCTTCGCCAATTTCTTGCATTCATCCGATTTTAAAATCTGGCTTACTTCCACTTCAAAATCATTCCTCACACTTTCATCATCTAGTTTTTCTACCTTTATTCTTTTCATCTTAATAACTTTCGTTCTTTTCAACATTTTCACTTTACCTATCATAACTGTGGCACACAAGAGATGATGGTCTGATCCCACGGATACACCTTGGTAGACTCTGACATCTCTTATGGCACCTCTCATACATTCTTCCATACATATGTAGTCAATGACAGTGCGAGTATTTGGCCCATACCACGTATATGTGTGCACGTCTTTATGTTTAAACCAGGTATTTGATACAAACATACCATGCTCCACACACATGTCGACAAGACGTCTCCCACTTCCATTGATGACACCTCTTCCATTTGGTCCTACGACCCTCTCATATTCATCCTTTCTTCTACCTACCCATCCATTCATGTCACCAAGAAGCAATAACTTTTCATTCTCGTCTTTCATTCTGACTGTGTCATCAAGCATATCCCAGAATTCATTTTTAGTCTCCATACATTCTGAATCTACTGGCGCATAGCATGCAATGAGTAAAAAGTTCATACTTCCATACCTGATCCTCACTAGAAGAATCCTAGGAGAGATCCATTCGTAATTCCTAACATAATTTCTCACACTCTCAATTATAATCACACCAACACCCTGTCTAGGGCATCCATCTTTCACTCCCGAGTAAATGAATAAACTACCATTACTCAGAACTTTCTCCCCTTCACCTTTCATCTTGGTCTCAGTCACACATAGAATTTTAATCTTCCTGTCATTCATCTCTTTCTCTAACTCTTGTTCTTTGTCCTTCATTCCTCTTACATTTAAAGTTCCAATTTTCCATTCATCTTCTTGCTTACGTCTACTGTTACCAGACGGAAGTGATTTCTTCAGTGTGGTAAAAGCTTTGGCAACCCTGCAGGGGCCATTTGACACTCCCCAAGCTTCACGGCGACAGAACTTGTCAGATTCTGTGCGCCTTTGTCCCTCCATCAAACCATCTTAACCAGACAGACTCGACGGAAAAACAAAATTGTCATAATACTAAAAAATATATAAATAAAATCTAAACTACAGTTATGTGTCGTTTGACACAATATTAGTCTTAAATATATAAAAATAACCGCTAAGAGTACCTCCTGCCCCTGAGCACAGTCAGCAGAGCCACGCAAAGCTAAGAGCGCCTCCCTCACCCACCACAGCCAGCAGAGACACGCACCTCTAAGAGCGCCTCCCTCCCCTGAGCACAGTCAGCAGAGACACGCAAAGCTAAGAGCGCCTCCCTCACCCACCACAGCCAGCAGAGACACGCACCTCGAAATTTACTGTTGCTAGTCGAGCGGAGTCCGTACGGAGTCCGCTCCGCTCGCAGTGGAAAGCGGGCATAACTGTGTAAGGAAACAGATGACTAGGTATTACAAATTATCTATCAAAAAGGGAAAGCGCCTTTACAACTTTTCATGCATAATTTTGAATACCCACTTACCTTATAACGTAAGCTTATACAATATACTCCCTAGAGAGAGAGAAATAGTTATTTATGCCACTGCCAAGTAATGATAGTCCTTTTAACACGAGTGCTAGTTTGTGCCATGAGGCGCAGCCGAATGGCACAATAGAAAGCACGAGTGTTACAAAGACTAATTACGTGCAGTGGCATACAATACTTTTTCTACGACCATGAGAGAATTATCAAAATAGTGAATAATAGTCATTAAAATGTACTCGTCCATTTGAAGTAATTAAACCTTACCTTTGTCAAAACGTGTGATTTATCATTCCCTTCGATTATCTAATCTAACCTAAGTTGTAAAAATAAATTATATTTAGGTTTCATATTGAATTCATGCCCACAAGCCGACACATATGTATAAGGTCGCGCTTTTACATCCTGCATATAAGCTTAAACATTCAAACCCAAAACTCAAATAAACATATGCCCTGCAGTTGTATTGGCAGGTGAACCAAATTTGTACATAGGTGATCAACCTCATACTCACCTATTAACCAAGTAACTTTTTGAGTTTGTTTATTTTTTGCGGTGAAATTTTTTGTATTGTTTTCCTTTCAAGCCTTTTATTTTCCATTGAAAAAAGGAAAGCTTTATTTGGAGCAATCCGATAAATAAATTCGATAAATTTTAGCACTATTAACAATTTTTATTTGACTCTACACATAAAATATACTTATTTATTTTCATCTGAACAGGGCTGAAAGTCTCATCACCACGGTAATTCCTACCTACCGAATATCACTAATATTGTATGAAGCCTAATCAGCTGATCGCTTGCGGCCATCTTGGATTGACAGGTCTTCATACCCCCATACAAGGTTGACATTTGAAATTAAAAAATGGTTCCAATTCTGACAATGCGCATGCGCACATGTTCATTTTAACACGGTTACCGGTTGCATAATGTAACATTATGCAACGGGTGTAGAAATGTATGGCATTGTGATTGCGTTAGCCGTTTTGTAATTAGTAAATTACCAAATGGGAGTAGAAAAAATACATTTCCAAATTAGCACTGAGTTCATTTCATACTCAGTTGGACAACTTAGCTTCGAATCCAGATAGAGCTGAATATTGGTGTTCCTAACTCAAGCTCAATTACAAAGATATAACCAGCTTTACAGCAACTGGATTTGCCTTGATTTATTTTTTATTTAATTTTCATATTACAAAATCACCAAGTATTTTTTTTAGTTTCCACAAATAATAAAGGTTTGCCCTACAAAAATACACTTTTTTTCACTTTGTTCTTTGTCTGCAATTCTATATACATAATATAGATGGTTATCATATTGTACAAATGTCCTTGCACGGGATGTGAACTCAGGGTCCATGACAGGATACGCGTGTCTCGCTCTCTCTTGCCATGTGATTTATGTGTGCGAGTGTGATGGAATGATGGTTGCAGGATGCGCGATGATGATGATGATGAAGTCATTTAGACACGCATCATCATTATCATTAGGATGATGCATGCAGTCACAATGATTTTATAAACAAAAGGTGTAATTAGTCGAGACACTTACTAAATATGTGTGTGAAGGATTACTTTAGTAAAAACAGGATAATGGAAGACTGACAAAGTGTATTTACAAGGAAATTGTGAAAGGCAAAAAGTAAAAGAGAAGACCGAGTGGAGGCAGCTCTGCAGAGACTCTGGCCACGTCTACAGGAATGGCGAAGAAGCAACAGTTACAAGACGAACAGCCAATCAAAATTACTTAAAATTATCAAAATACATTTCATGGATAATCAAGTTTGACCGATACGATAGTTTACGTGGGAGGGGTCGATATAAATGTGCAAGTTCTTTCAATGAGTAAGTTCGTGCCTACGCAGTGTTGCAATTTTAGATATTGGATACTTGTAAAATATGCTACAGTTATTCTGGTCTCTTAATGGACGACAGCTTCTCGCCCACTAACAAAATATTCACTTAATATAAAATATCTTTATTTTTTCTCGAACTTATGTTACAAAAAAATATAGTGATTTTTAATTTTATGTCAAAATTTGACAAAAGTATCTTACAAAACTGAAAAAGAAAAATACATTATTTAAAAAAACATATTTTGTTTCGTTTGGTTTTTCAAGAGAAGTGGTTGGCTGTAAAGTAGGTTCCACTGAAACGCAGTGACACCTATAATATGTTCAGCTTAGATGCGTTTTTCGATATATTTTTAGACGAGGAAAGATCAGGAGCAGGTGACTACTTACGGACATATTGAAGAAGATCCAGAAGTGTTTACTTTGTACTTACATACTTAAGAGGTGAAGTAGAAACGCTCTTATGGCGGTCGCTTACCTGAAACAATAAAAACATATCATAATCAGTACTTATGTAATAAAAGAAAAAACATGTTGTAGGTTTAAGATAACATGAAGTGCGGTATTTAAAAAATATCTTTGCAAAAGTAACAACAGCGTGAATAACCCATTTACTTTCACACGTTCTTACGTCAACCTTTGTTGAAAATGAAGATCTTTTCTGAAACCGATAAAGGTGTTGGTACTGAAAGGAAATATAGTATATTGTGTGTTTTTGAGAGGAAAATTTAAATGACAAAAGTTAAGACACCAGCCAGTTACACGCCCAAACCATTGAGGCATATTAATAAAATCTAAGGTCCATAGCTGCACATTGAATAAAGATTATGTTGGTAAAAATTTGTTAACGTCATAGGACTCTTCCTACATATGTATAGTGGTTCTAGTACAGAGATGTACAAGCAGTCATTAATAGGTTATGACTGTAGTTGCTCCTTCACATATTATGCGCAATTGCACTTACATAAGAAATTTCAACCGTGGATATTTATTTCGAGATTTAATTAACAAAGACTCTATAAAGAGACGTGATAAAAACCAGCATAATGCTTAAACTCGTTTAAGATTAGATTTTGTAGTTCTTTGTTTAAGATTCATTGAGTCGTATTCAATCAAAGACAGCAATCCAGGAGTTACTTTTAATACGAGATAAGTAAATTGAAACACAGAATAATTTCCTCCTCGTTTTCATACACTGAACTCATTTCGATTGCCGCCTTACATTCTATACAACTCAATTTACAGAATTCAAGGATCGAGCTTGACCTTCGCCGTTCAGAAAACGTCACGCAAAAATATACACATTCACAATGAGGTAAAATCTTCAGATGTGTCGTACAATTTCTAAATGTTCTTTGTAAAGTGTACGCAAAGCTGCATGCGGCTGGATAGGAATGAGTCACCAGCCTCTCAAACCGGTCTCGTCAGGTTTTGGTTATTTCACCAGACAGACACTGCAACCACTCGACTGCAAATGATCACTGGGATAGCGTCATCGTCATCATCATCTTTTGTGTCATCGTCCTTAATAACTGCTTACAATCATTTCAATTAGAAGCATTGGCGACAATATAATGGGATTTATAATTTGAGTTGATGAGGCATGAATACCAGGAAACATCTCCTGCCGGCCAACAAACAGACACACCTGGGCTGGAAGTCTCATCCCCACGGTAGTTCTTACCTACTGAATATCGGTAGTATTTGTATTAAGACTAATCAGCTGTTCACTTGCGGCCATCTTAGATTGAAGGTCTTCATACAAATATTACCGATATTCAGTAGGTAAAAATTACCGTGCTGATGAGACTTCCAGCACTGATGTACCTCGGGCAAACAATGGTACAATGGCTCAGACAAAAAAAAAACACATATTCCATCTTATCGTATGAATAAAATTTGAGGGGAGACATCAAGGATGTCGAAGGACATCGCGGCTGCAAAGCCCCGATGGTGACACAAAACCCCTAATCTTCATTTACAGCTGCAGAGTATAAAGAAAAATATTGGCATGATTATTAGCAATGTCGATAGAAGCGGCGCTAAAAGAAGAAGTTGATTAATGAGCCATTTCAGTAACTGAACTGTGAACTTTAAACCTTAACTACACTGAGATAAGTCTAGCACTTAAAAAAACATTTCTACCCATGAAATAGGTTTTCATCTAGCAAACCTGTATAAGTTGAAAACACTGTAACATGGATAAAATAAAGTAAAATGATGTCGTAGTTTTCGTGTAAACCACATCTCAAAAACGCTTTCCGAACAAACGTAATAATAACTTAGATGTCGACTTTTCATTAGGCGAAGTTTTTCTTTCTTTGTTCTCAACAAGCTGGTACAGGTATTTAATATTGCATTACTTTCTAATTAGTTAATAACTGGGTGCAAGGTACACATAATTACAAGGCAGTAAGTACGAGCACATGGGTACAGTACCTACTAATATGTCATTCACGGACTGATGATTATGACTCAATTACAAAACATTTAAGTTTTACCACAATGACTTCATAAAATAATATTTCCCTCGTTACGGACAACGGTTAAAAAGTCCGTAAATATTAGCCTTCGATGAACCTCTGTGACCGGTAGTTGAAAAGCGTAGATGTATATTTCCTGATTTTTGGGAATCATTTGGAGAGAATGAATGAGGAAAGACTGACGAAGAAAGTATATGCTGCGAGAATTGATGGATGTCGTGGAAGAGGAAGACCGAGAAAGGTATGGATGGACCAAATTTTCGAAATAGCGAATGAATGGGATATCCAGAGTCATAATAAAAGGAGAGCTTGTATGAAAAAGGTTATGGCTCTGGATGAAATGAAAGAAGTATGCAAGGATCGAAAGAAATGGCGGTTGATCTGTAATGCTGGCGGTTAAAGCTAAGGCTTTTAAATTTAAAAAATATATGTTGTAGCTTTTTAATTTTTTACTGTTTAATTGCTTAGAATTTATTTGTTTTATATATTTGATTGTATCAATTGCATGTACTCCTTGATTGATAGGTTGGTATGCGGCTGACCACCCATACTGTAAAAAATGGTTCACTTTGCCAATGTCACCCCTGCTTCAGGGAAGGTCGGCAAGAGTTGCAGGGCTTATGTTCATTTGAGATTGGGGTTTTTATATTGTAGGTCCACATGCAGCATGTGTAAGCGCGAAATTATGCATGTCTGCTTGTGGGAATGCATTTAATATGAATCTCAAATGACATATCTTTGCAGCTTAGATTTAGATTTAGATTTAGAAGACACTACCTTCAATCGATTCTAAAAAAGTGCCTGTCACCATTTGAACACAAACATTTTATTTGTTTACTGATTTGCAATATTCAGACGGTTTGATAAACCCTGATGTGTGTAGACTAGAATTCAGAAGTCGGTATGGCCTGACTCATGCGATAAGTGCATTATGTTATGAACTCCGTTGTTAGCAATCAAACAAAACGAACAAAAGATATGGGGTATGAGATTTCCTCGTGCATTGTTCTGCGTTTCCAATTTCTTTACAAATACACATTGTGTTGTGATATACGAGCAGGCAGATCAATTAACTTGTGAGAACGAAGGAACGTGATATTGAATTGATTCGGTGAACGAATACATAACGGCGCACTCAGATAATGGCCTTTAAAAGTTATTTCATCCAAAACCTTTTTGATTTCGTCTCACAAGCCTCTTGAGGTAATCTGAGGATCAACGTGCAATATATATTTGGATAATTTGTCTCTTTTATTATGACTAGATATTAGATATTAGAGAATGGGAGGATCCGTTTATGACTAGAGAATGGGAGGATCCGTTTATGACTAGAGAATGGGATGATCATTTTTCGGCACAGATTCGATAGATGATCCGTGATTACCAGTTGCTGCAAGATCCTCACATTTTTCCCTGTATGATGTGTGAGGGTGAATATTTTTTAAGGTGCCTGCTTGTGTAAGTGCGTGTAGCATGTTAATATGTATTTCTTCAAATAATATCATACATCTCATAGCCTTGGACGGTTCTTGTTTAAGTAATAATAATCAATTAGCACTAAAATTTACTTTACACTGGCAAAAAGTTATTTTGTGCTAAATCATTCATAGCGTTAGGTACATTACATTGCCTAAAAGTTACTGTGAGAAAAAAATACATTATTACTCGCTTGTAATCGAGTGAACGCGGAACTTAAATAATAGTGCAAATCATTGTAACAGAATGTTTTATACTTACATCATAGGCAGGCATGCGTGTAAGCTGATAATGTAATCCAAACACGAGTATGCACAGCCTTACAGTTAGGCTGGTTTTAGTGTCGCGCTGACAACGCGCTGACCGTCAGCGCTGACCGTTCAAAATATATGAACTTGTAGGAAGCGTTTTAGAATGGCGCGTAGCTGTCAGCGCGACAAGTTCATATATTTGGCTGTCAGCGCTGACGGTCAGCGTGTTGTCAGCGCGACACTAAAACCAGCCTTAGTACTGAAATGGCTGTCACAATAAGTATTGCACTTTTTAAATAGTATACTTAAATACGCGCTTTTTTAAAGAAAAATAATTAGGCACAATTATTACAAAGTAGGGAGTAAGGTACGGAGTAATAGTTCAGGAGAAATCGTATTGTCCGAATCGATTGGGACCGGACCCCATTACAGATAGGATTTGTTTTCAATAATAACTGTACTTTTGCATGTTGAAAATGAGATCCCAATCATGCTAATAATGGTTGCGCTGCGCCTTCGCTAGATTCGCGGAGGAGAGATGATAGTCTCCCTGCCACGTATCCCTTTCCATATAACGCACAAACAGAATTATTATCATGGAATCTCAGTATGTTTTCAATATTTCTTTTGAATGCTGACAGCGATTCGTATAATCAGCGAGTTCAGTTACTTTGGTAAAATGTGTGGGGACTGTTCCCCAGAAGGTAATGCATACCATCCCCGCACCCCAGGCTTAAAATATTCAACTTCAAAACCAGAGCGTTTTACTATATGTAAGTGTATGAAAACTGATCGCTCACTACGTGCGTTGTTTAAGTTCTTATACATTATTTGGTAAACACCCTAGTCACGTTTAAGCACCAAATTTTATTGTCGAAACGAGACCGCTTTAGCATTGATACAGATATAGAAAGTAATTTCAATAAAATAAAGTTTATTTTGAAATAATACAATAAAACGGTTGGAAACCACCTTCAGTCTTGTTTCGCAAAATAAAGAACTGTGACAGTTCATAGCTTATAAACAACTATTAAAGCTTTGCATTAGTGACGTTACTTATTCCATTTATGGAATCAAAAACGCTCAAGAGAGGCGCTGTTTCAGTTTCCACACATGTTTTCAGGAATGACTATGGTTGAGTAATGAGTTAATACGTACAGTTTTATACAGCTGTGACAATCACAAACAGAATGCCATTTTCTTTATTTTCTACGTTTTGTTGTCAATGCCACTAACAGACAATATTTTCTATTATTTTTACAACAAGAATTACACGACAGAACGCTGATAGCAAATAAAATGAAAATATACATTATCTAGATTTTCAGCAGTAACTTGGTGAAAGTTCATTTTAATAGATTAAAATAAAAATTACTTATTTCCCACTTGACAATAAAACAAAAAATACTTTATTCTCAAGAAGCATAAATAATGCTCCCTTCAAGTATCCGTCGAATGAATATTTTTCCGTAACAAACGGTGTTATTCACACACAGCAAATGCAAGGCTCACCCCCCACCTAAAGTAAACTCTCCATAAAAAAAAGGATGATCTATGAATCAGCCACTCCTTAAAATTCCTTAAAATATTGCTACCAAAAAGCAACGAAAACGTGAAGATGATTTTTTAAGGAATCCTGTGCGGGAGTTTTGTTGATCATTGAAGTCGCTCATGCAGTTTCGTTGATATATCTGTCCAGAGATGACTTTTGAACTCCATAATGGGGAGGATTTGAGATTAATACGCTCAGTAACTGGGTTGAAGTGAAAAATCTACTAGCTCTGTATAATACACCTAGTTGCCGTATTTCAGCTCTGGTGAACGAGAAACACCGAGAAGATTTCGGTGTTTTGGTTGGGTAAGGAGACGTCGCCAATAGTTAGACGATTAAGATTTGGGGCCTTTTCAGGAATATCAAGTCATGTCAATGGCCCAGCGGCTGACACAAGCATTGGGAAGGGTTGAGGTTTTGGGGCTTTATTAAAAAAAAGCGATCAGGAATGAAAACAGATCTATAATGTTGATGATTTTTTAATGTCTTAATTCAAATAGTTAAAGTTATCCTGCTCGTCTAGTACATGATCTAAGTCGTCGCAGCTATTTTACAATGCGTGTTCACTCTGTATTGTGTAACGTAACTCTGTTATTGTTTACATTGTATTATTGGTTGGAGATGAAAGTAAAATGTCTTGTTTAGGTTTGCGCTCTCGCAGTGCATGAAAATATACAACTCGTGCATTACTAAACAACATTAATATGTACGTAAAATTAATTACAAAAACATTTTTCACGCTTTAACTGCTGTCCCAATTTTTTCGTTAGGAGATATGAATCTTTATGTGGTAGGAGTTGTAACGCAGTTGCAATGTTAATTTATGGTTCAAATTTTACAAGCGCGTGCACTTTTTTTTGCAAGATTTTAATATGAAATAAGTACACTATGATTTAATATGAAATAAGTACACTTTATGTGTAGCTTGGTTGCGTTTTAGTAACTTACATAATATGAGTCGTTCAAATTCATTGGCTAATAAATATAATGTGGAAACTCAGAGACTGTCATTACTAAGAAAATAAGTATTCCCATTTTCTGAAAAAAATCCGAAATTGTCGCCTTCGATTCTATACGATTCATATTATTATGCGCTGTCGAAGCAAGTACGAACCGGTGTACACAGGGTTTGCAACTCAAATATAAATCATTACGTTGAAACTCAACCGCAGCGTTTACTATAAAATCTAAAGCAGCGCTTAGGGAGGGCGTTTTTTTTTTATACATTCAGATGTAAGTAAAGTTTTATACTCGGGAGTACTGTAAAACACATAAAATGAAGTACATATTCCAACTCATAGATATTTTGGTTTAAAAGTAGAGTGATGTTTACACGAGCGCAGTTGGTGAGTCAGAGAATAACGGATCCCCGTTGAGGATAATTAGCTGCAAACCATCAAGATAACTGGCTCAACACATGACGCGACGCCGTGGAAACGGGAATAGCATCTAAATTCTAACCCCGATGGTGGATCCTGTAGCTAGCCGGCGGGATTTAAGTATATAAGTATATTGTATAAGGCATTTCCTCTAGCTAGCTCTTTATGGCAACACAAAATAATATTCTATACATTCAGATAACAGTTAATGGTTTAAATAATTCATGGAATGGTTTTTCTTTAACGCCAAGTTAATTCTTTCTTGAAAAAAATCATACCAACTGGGCATATCGACTGGACTTTATACGAGCTTGGTCGTCGCCACAAAGCGGTAATTCTCAAGCAGGACACAATTGTTGCAGGGCTAGAAGGACCTTTTGTGACCGGTCTTTAGTAAAAGCAATGATTTTTTTAACCCAGCGAAGAGAATTTGTTTCTAAAAAATATAAAAATCAACCAGCGAAGAGTATTTTAAAAAAAAAATGTTTTCTTGATCCGCAGGGAATCGAACTCGGAACCTTCCGATTAGGAGTCCGAAGCGTTACCACTAGACTACGGAGTCTGCAACTCTACATTAAAAAAAAATAACACTGCATATGTTTCCTACTGAATAAAATTGAATCTACATATTTTAAGTTAGCATCTTCTTCTTCTTCTTCTTCTAGTGCCACTTCTAACGAAGATCGGCGATCATCATAGCTATTTTGATTTTAGATGCTGCGGCTCGAAACAGGGACTTGGTGCTTCTGCCGAACCACTGACGCAGGTTCTTCAGTCACGAGCCAGATTAGCATCAACAAAATTCATTGAATGTTACCGATACAATTAGTGGCTATTGTAGAGATGCGATTAAATGGTTTCTTACGTTGCGTTGATTGGATACACATAGAGATGTGACATCAAAGGAATCAGTACCGTAAGTAAAAAGTATAAGTTAAAACTCAACAATAACGTTTTACAGTTGACGTTTGATGTTGTATGAAACCCCAAATCTCTCAATAGAGGCGCTGTTTCAGTTTCCCAACATAATTTGGTAAACGCTGTTGTTGAGTTTAGATGCAATGCTTGATGGGCTTGCGGTTCGCGTAATTGATAAAGTAGAGCGGTACCATGATTATCTTATTATGGCAGATCCTAACCGGGTGGTGAGCAGTAGTTCAATGAACGGTATCGCAGAGCTGATGCTACACTGAACTACTGACTTCTGTCCTGATAAAAACGTCAGCAAGGCGATCGGGAACGTTGCTAGAATGACAAAAGACTCGCCAAAAATTAAATAGATTAAAGAATCGTGACTTCACACGGCCGGGTTGCTAAAGAAAAGGCAAGCTGATATTTTGTTATTAGTTCCTTGGCTTATAAATTGGTATGAGGCTGACCACCCGTACTGTACAAAATGATTCACTTTGTCAATGTTTAGAGTGTCACTAGTTAGAAGGTCGGTCCGTAGTCTAGTGGTTAACACCACTTCTGACTCGTCAATAGAAGGTTGTGGGTTCGAATCCCGGCGGAGCACAAACAAATATACCATTTATATTTTCAAATACGCTGAAAAATTCATATACCTTTCAAAGACTGGTCACTAAAGGGCCATCCAGCCTTACAGCAACTGGGTCTTGCTTGAGAATCGGCGCTGTCCTCAACGACGACCGAGCTCGCAGAGGGCTCTTGAGGTGTGATACACACAAAAACAGCGCTCACCAAATAAATCATCCTAATATATTTATTTGAGATAAGTGTTTTTATTTAGTTTGTGCACATGTAGCATGTGTAAGTGCTAACTTACACGTGTCTGCTTGCCACAGCTCCTTCGAAGACAACGCAGGAAAAATGCATTAATATTATATTAGCTAAGTTAAATTCATAAATATTATGATGGTTTATTGATGAGCGCTGTTTTCTGTGAATCACACGCAGTATGCGGCATGCCGCAGCAAAGAATGTGTATTTCACTGTGTGCGCAAACCGCTGCGGACTTTTGCCGACCTTCTCTGAAACAGGGGTGACATTGGCAAAGTGAACCATTTTTACAGTATGGGTGGTCAGCCTCATACCAACAGAAAAGTCAAGAAACTGGACTAGGATCTAGGAATGTATCCAAAAAATACACTTTTTTGGTTCTTCAAAAAAAAAAAAAAAAAGCTTACTCTCATCTCGTGTTTGCAAATAAGGATGCACCCCGTCTTTTTTTCTGTTTCTTCTTCTTTATTCGTCTGGAATATAGTACCTACTGCATAGGTGCGACCTCGAAAGAGGTGTGCAAGATAGAAAAAGTGGAGACACATATATGTGTCTTCACTTTCATATATATGTCGCAAGTACAAGTAGAACTATGTATAGATATTTCTCTAATTTGACACGTTTTCAATAAAAAATCAAATAAAAGTTGCACAACATTCAGTAACAAAGTCGGGAGTGATGACAGCCCATGTGGTCTGTCGCGTACACAAGCTCTCTTTGTGTTTAGCCAGAGCCAGCAGTGTGTGGCAGATGTACCGATGTACGTAAAGCTAAATATTTAGATTCCTCGGAGAGAGCGTCAATAAATAAGTGGCTTGATATGTGGTTGATGAACGAATTTATGATGGTACAAGGAAATGTGATTGTGTTGAAATAGCGCCAAACAGTTGGACAGAAAGAGTTTTATACGGCTCACATTTCTGCCAGTTTTTAAATCATTAAAACAATGAACTGTGCCAACTTGGTTAACGGTCGTATAGGGATGTGGAAAGACCTAGGTTAAGATGGCTGGAAGGAATGGTGCGGGTGAAATTTCTTTGGGGTGATTTCACTTTTGGTTGAAGGCTCTCTAAACGTCTGTGGTTTTAACGTTAGCTTAAATGTGACTTTAACATATAAATATTTTTGTTTGGGAATCTATTACGGAATGCCTATCATTGGACAGCATCACATATAAAGTAAAAACCACAATACACATTTGCATCTCAATGAATTCTTTTAATTTTTAAGAGAAACACGCATTAATAAAACCTTCAATCGGATTATTCTCAGTGCTCAGTCATCTCAGAACAAATGGCTAAACTAAAATTGAAACCTTTAGTTGTAAATGATTCGAGTATGAGGTATCAGCGGTGTGAGACTGTTCCCCTCTACCGTAAAAGCCAGTCATTATTTGTTCAAGCAGCAGTGAGTAGGGAGTAGTGGCAGTGGTAGTGACAGTGGAGCATGGTTCCGTGGCGGATTGATTGTCCCGGCTGCCGTACGGTCCACTGCCTTATACAGCACAGACTGCTGGTGGCTGTTGGCTGTTGGCTGTTGGCTGGCTCCTCAAGCGGAGAGGAAAACGTGCAAGTACCTACCTAATACCTACCGGATACCTGTACCACGTGCTTACTGCCTGATCCTGAATACTGATATCTTTAATATTGTAGTATAATCACTAATTCCTTGACTTATAGGTTGGTATTCCTTGACTTATAGGTTGGTATGAGGCTGACCACCCATACTGTAAAAAATGGTTCACTTTGCCAATGTCACCCCTGTTTCAGGGAAGGTCGGCAAAAGTTGTGGGGCTTATGTTCATTTGAGGTTTGGATTTTATTTGTAAGTACACATTCAGCATTTGTAAGCGCGAACTACACTTGTTGGTTTGTGGGCATACATCTGAGAGCTTTAAATGAATATATCCTTGCAACTTAGATTATAGATTATATTATAGTGGTCATTTATTACGAATTCTTCTCTTTTTCTCTGTCGTCGCCAGATTCTTATTAAATTTTTCCATACACCCTCAACACCCTCGATAATCAGGGAAACCATCTTGAGTAAAAACATACAGCAATGGAAGACGATTAATTGTTTTGATTAACAAAATAATAATAATGATATTATTTTGAAGGGATACCTGATTGGAATCCGTAGTTAAGGAATTCATATGGGGCCTGTTGCACCAAGCTCCAATCAGACAAAAATCAAAATTAGGTGTGATTTCAACCTTTCAAATCAAGCATTTGGTTGCATACACGTAAATCAGCTAATATACATTATATTTCCTGTTCAACTTCCATCATATTTTTACCCACTTCCGATAAATATTTAACCGAGGGCCTTACCAGAATGAAGCAATCAAATTTGATTTGTCAATTAAATATTGATTGGAGGTTGGTGCAACAGGCCCTAAGCCTTACGAGTATGTGTTTTATTTTTACTTTGTATTGATTGAACCCCGCTATTTAAAAAGGCACAATTGGCGTTAGCCCCGAAACTAGTAGATATAAGTAGAGGTGCGTAAAGTGTGCACTAGATACTAAGTAATGGTAGTCCGCTGGTTCATCAGCCTTTCCCGGTATATTTATAGACGGCAGTCTGCACCACTTTCGACCCAGTTTTGCGACCTCACGACTCTACCGAGTACCCAGTACCAGTTCTCAGTGACTATAGCGGAGTTGCATGTAGGTATAGTGACGGATTACTGTAAAGCTTTGTGCCTCAGGCAGCGTGTCAAAGCAAGGCTCAGAGAAGAAGCAAGATTAAACACGTTTGTTTGCATTGACGATTAATATTGTTAATCATCCGCCTCACTAATTTTCAACATTTTTTCTTATTCTACTATCTCTACCCACACCTGGATGTAGAACTCTGCCAATCCTCCGAAAGCCTACTTATTCAGCCTCCTTCGTGCATTTCAGTTCTTTCATATTTCTCATTCCACCTACTTAATGAAAATTCAATAATACAACACATTGTCGTCGAAACACAACTAAATGTGCGCAATTAAAAAAAATGTGATGCCATGGAGGTCTGAAAAAAAAAAACGATTACTTCTCCGAAGTGTATGATTTTGATAAATGAAGATATGTTTTCTAACTAGCAAAGGGTGCATTCGAAAAGCAACGTGTTTTTTGTGCTACGCCGGATATCGTACCAACTACCTGAAGTTTCAAGTTTTAACAACATGACTATTTTGTGCATAAGAATTTTTTTACTTTTTTGTATAGATTTATTTTTAAGGTTTTGTTGTTTTTTTTTTTTTTTTATACTTAAATGTTATTTATTACTCGTATTACTTAACTTATAGGTTGGTATGAGGCTGACCACCCATACTGTAAAAAATGGTTCACTTTGCCAATGTCACCCCTGTTTCAGGGAATGTCGGCAAGAGTTGCAGGGCTTATGTTCATTTGAGGTTTGGATTTTATTTGTAAGTACACAATCAGCATTTGTAAGCGCGAACTACACGTGTTTGTTTGTGGGCATACATCTGAGAGCTTTGAATGAATATATCCTTGCAACTTAGATTATAGATTATAGATTACTATGAGCCAGTCAACTGACAACTGACGGGTGATTACTATATTTTTCTTGCGCCTCTTTTAGTGAAGATCTACGGTCACGAAAGAGGAATATTGTGCTTCTTCCAATCCAATGCATACCTAAGGTTCTTAAACCAAGATGTCATCCTTCGACCTGGAGCCCGTCGTCCCATTATTCTTCCCTGTCTGATGACTTCTATGTAAATAAATATTTTTTATACTTATATTGTACTTTCATAAAGGTCACGACCCTCAGTACTCAGAAAAAGAAGAAATATCGGATAAAACCGGATTTGTTGTTAGTAAGAAGGTCTGAAACCCGATTCTCCATTACTTGTACCCCAAGTATAGAATACCGCCTCTAGTGTAGCGTTTGAGTTTACATGCAATTTTGGTATAACGCTACGGTTGTGTTTCCGTCAAGTTTTATAAGTGGGTACCGAGACCCAAATCTCCATTTCCTGAAGTGCGAATGTAGGTAACCGACATTTTGTGCGGGCACACAAATCACAACCAGTTACCTACTCGCGGCTCTCAGCTCGTGAACGCAATTATTGCCCAAATTAGGTTTATGATCAGATCATGTCCGGTCAAACGTACATATTAAGTTAATAGCAGTTACAGTGATATACTTACATAAACAGAGTTGTGGTTTTGATATTTCGTAGATTTTAGTGGAAATTTTTGAAGTAATTTTAAATTTGTAAGAACGTATGCACATTCAGGTAATAACTCATAGGTCGTTATGATTTTCTTTAATCGTGTAGTAATTAAACACTAAACTACAATTAAACAATATTTTTTAGCTATCCTGGTGATCCGAAACAGATATCTTCAGTTATCGATTCTGAGGCAATAAGCAATAGTAGATGCAGAGAGTTGACTGTGGATATTGTGATAGTTTCAAGTTGGCGCTCTGTAGCAACGACTAAGCCTGCAGACGACCCTTGAGGTAAGTTTTATACAGTAACAACGTTCACCAAAGCAAAAATTTGCGGTAACACTGAATTTATTTCCTACGACCAAATATGAATGACCAAGGGAATTTGGTTCATGTTTTTTTGTGATGGAAAAGGAGAAAGTGCGTGTCATTTCAGTGTTAATGGATGAATCATAGCACTTTTACGTTAACTCTATTCATTCACACATTTTAGTAAAAACAATGAATATATTGTGTAGATAACAAAACAAGTTTAATGAATGAATGAATGACTCAAGCTGTATACATATTTTAGCCATAGTTAACTTTCTGTTATACAATACGAAACTTTTAAAACATATAAAAAAACAACCTTATGTGAAAGTACTTCGTAACATGCGAATGTCAAGCTACGGGTAACTTGATTTACACGAAAATAAGGGTTTGAGCTGTCCATTTGTGACATTACCTACAAGGTTCTTACTTTTTAGTTTTCTTCCTGTCATTTTTATTTAGGAGATCGAACTGCCTAAAATGATTGTGAAAAATCGGCGATCTGTTACAATAAGAAGACGCGCAAGTGGTTTTGGTCGAGTTGTTTTATGAGGAAGGTAACTCCTATGATATAAAAACTTAGACACGCCAGGCATGGAGTTTAGATGTTTGTTTGTTCCATAAAAGGCTCCCCACTTCCCCTTCTCCCGTCTCCTTTACGCCAGCTACACAGTGATGTAATTTCCCAACTCTCCTCCCTTGACATCCACCCCTGTAATATTTGTGCAT
The DNA here is from genome assembly GCA_951799405.1 of Agapetus fuscipes. NCBI lineage: Eukaryota > Metazoa > Arthropoda > Insecta > Trichoptera > Glossosomatidae > Agapetus > Agapetus fuscipes. The sequence goes on from OX637334.1 coordinate 16,853,021, forward strand.
TACCATATTTTCTCCATGTACAGAAAATTTTGTTTGGTCTATGTTCCCCTCAGGACGCATGCGCCTATCCTGCATCCCTATAGTATAAAACTTCACGTCTAGATTAAACCATAACGTTTTACTAAAAATGCACAAAAACTAAAACGCTCAGTAGATGTGTTATGTATTTTAATACTATTTACGTTAACACTATGGTTGAGTAAAAACGTTATGTATGATACTTGGGGTACTCTTAAATAAGCCCTGTGGGTAATAGTTGGAGTTATGAACTTGTATCATACATAGACTTAACTACTGCATTTACTTTTATCATTTAAAAAAAGTTTCAAAAAGATCATGAAAGCATGTTTACTAGATCTGGATTTTATCCGTGAAGGGATAACGTTGGCATGTGAAATCTATTAATACTCGTATAAGAAGAAAAGCCAGTTTTTCGCCAGGAAGGGGTTTGGCTTTTACCAAAGGAAGAGATTAGTATTTATAAAGCCGAGTTAAAGATTGCGATTTGTTCATTGAGACATAAGAAGCGGAAGCGCACACCAAAACTGGAAATTATGTCCGACACTCTTGATCTGTCGTCCGGACTCGATTATAATCGAGTCGAAAATTTTAATGAATTTGTTAACAGTAGGTAGGTTCAATCTTAGACATTTTGGTCGTCCGTTGAGCCCACGCTTTAACAAAATAATGATGTCTGGGCTGAAAGTCTCATCCCCACGGCCATTCTTACCTACCGAATTTTGGTAATATTTGTATAAAGACTAATCAGCTGTTCACTTGCGGCCATATTGGATTGACAGGTCTTCATACAAATGCATCATTAGTTTGTCAAAGCGTGGGCTCAACGGACGACTAAAATGTCTAAGAATAGCACTGTATGCGTAATTAACTGATACGTCGGAAAGATCCACGATTAGGATGTAATGGAAATATGGAACTGAAGAAAAATACTGGCAGAGGCAGTCCCATGGACAGCTAAGATGACAAAACAGGTGTTCATATTTTAGTTGAACCATCTTAGAGCTCTTGCATCGTAATACGATGCAGGACGTACTATGCCAAACATGTGCAGAAGAAAAGGCCCCAACGTTATTTGGTCACTAAGTAAAAATATATATATAGAGGATTGAGACAAAGTGAGCGTAAAAGAAGAAAATGCATGAAAAAGGTGATGGATATGAAGGAATTGAAAGAGGTATGTCAGGATAGGAAAAAATGGAGGCAACTCTGCAGAGGCTCTGGCAACCCCTAGCGGAATGGCGACAGAGTTACAGTTACAGTATTGAGACAACTGAAAGCCTGGAGGATGTAAGGACGAGAGGCTAATCTCCAATTCAAAGGAAGAAAAAAATCACGATCTCCTCAGCTTTGATAGAGCTGAAGTCTAGTTGCTGTAAGGCTAAGACAAACGAATTTGAAGCTCAAGAGGATTTTTGAAAATTCAACAAACAAAAAAATAACGATTATCTTCTAATTAATTGAGTGAAGGGATGACCGCTAAATTCCGCACACCTGGTTATTATGCATCAGATTGTTTTTACGAATTACATCAAATACGTTTTAATAGTACTACTAGTACTAACCTGAACATGAAATTGTGCAACATGAATTGATAATGATATACTCATAAGCAGGATAATGTTACAAATATTTGGGAAGAAGCTTTGACGGAAATGGTCACATTCTTGCGCATGCTATACCTGCTTTACAGGCATGGATTTATAGAACTGGATAGGCTAAAAAATCAATCCTTTGAGAATTAGAAATGCGCTACCCCACTCATCATACAAAAATCCAAATTCATTCTATCGGTAACCTTCCAACTGTCAACAGGTGTGTTACCTAATTGGAAAAAAAATCCATGTAAATGCCAAACTGGGTATTTTCTAAGCGTGCCAACAAAAGGGAGTAAATATGTTATAAAACATGGTATAATATTTCACATTAATCACTATTTTATATAAAAACGAAGATAAAATTTATATTTCGTTTGTCAAAATATTTTGTTCGCGAAAGTGACAGCCATTTCTAGAACTAGTGATGTTCAAATATGTAGGTACTTGCTTCTTGAAGTATGTAACTTCTATGCTCGCGGTAATAGATACTTGTGAAAATCATCCCATACACAATGTGGTAGGAACATTTTTAAATTCGGAATTTATCAGATATCTTCATGCTTGCAACAACACTACTAACAAATCCGTTACCATAGGGATTTCATGTGTTTCCTTGGTGATATGTAAATAGATTGAAGACGGAGTAGAGACACCTTGCTTACATAGAAAATGAGAAAAGCATTTCATATGTCGTGAGCGAGACAGCATTATAAACAATGTATGGTGTCAAAGACGGTGCATCATGTTGATTGGTACTAAATCACATGTACGACCCCTCCATTTAATACTTCCTCCATGTTTACAGGTGGTTCACTTTGTTAGGAGACAGATATAGAAAAAAGAGAAGGATACTGCTGGTTGTGACTCACAGCTAGCCCATAGTCATTTGACATTCACATTAAAACTGGCCTTGCTAGAGTGGTAAAAGGTGGATGTTAGATAATAGTGTGAATAAAACACGTACATTCAATTCAATTCAGCATTTCTGATTTTGTCAGTGGCTTTCATACAGAAAATCATTTTTGAATAAATATATTGCTGCGATATTTTAAGCAATAGCAATTATATGTATGTACAAGTACATTTAAAACGGCGATGACGAATGAACTTCACCTGCAGAACATATTTTGTATACAGTAAACATTTCACATTATCGACCCACTCATAATACTCACATTTATTACCCTTGCATACGTTATCGATGTGCGAAATGAGCAATTATATTGCAATACTTGACGATGTGAGTCACACTGTCGTATGTCGCATAACGTAGGAAGGAAATTTAAACATGTCGTAGGAAAGAAACTCATGAACACTTACCTACCGTTTATAATCTTCATTTAGGGACGATAAGAATTCTTATGTTTATAATTGGAAAATGTAAATTATTCATAGAAGGAAAAGAAAATTGAGAAGTAAGGATAAGCTCCCACAGGCACGAGGGCATTGGGTTTTTTTATTCTGTCCACAAAAAATAAACTTATGAGAACTTTTACGACGTGAGTATTCAAATTAAATATGTAGGCGCTATCCCGTCGTTATACAAAATGTGGAATACACACTCACTACTTACATTACGTAGTAAAAGCTCTTACGGCGTCAACCTTATCCTAAAGAAAAATATAGTTGTGGTGACGGAGATAAAGACAGAGGAAAGACCCAGATCAAGACAGCTGTGTAGAGCGATGGTGCGGTAAACGTATTGGGACTGGAAGAGCAAGCAAGCAACAAGCAAGCTGCGCTGGCTGCCGTTCATCGAAAAGGCAGAGACCCATGCCTGTGATACTTTTTTTTTTTTAAGAAATCCTGTGCGGGAGACTCCCTAAATTCTAGAGACTCTAGGGGTCTATGACACTTGTTGTAGTGCCGCAGAGGTGTACGAGCTTGGTCGTCGCTACAAAGCGCCAATACTCAAGCAAGACCCAGTTGCTGTTACTTACAATATTTCTGTACTTTTTCAAATAATAAATGTAGGTAATCGTTATAATCCCATCGTCGGCTAAGAGGACTAATGTGGTCATCTAGCAGCAGCTGGGTAGGTACGTGGATTGTTTGTCAGCTCTTTACCAAAGACAAATCTTACATTTCTTTAGCCACATGGAAGTAGAGCCCCATATAACCTTGAGAGGTTTGTGATAATGCCAGAGAGCCAGTGGTACATCACCAACTCCAGGGACGGCTCCGGTAAAGGAGATTATACCCTTTTGATCAGAATTCCGACTCGATAATGACTAGACCAATCTAAAAGGCGAAGTATGACTAAAAATATTAAGCGTTAAAATAATAGCAATTCTCGTTCAGAGACTGATGCAAATTACCATAGTATTGCTTTTTTATCCGCTTTCTATTGATTACTCAAACTGTTTTGAAAAACTTGATAAATACATGGATTCTCTTATAAAAACTATCTTGACTTGGTGCATTTGTTCTCGAAACAGAATAATTGTCTATTAAAAATTGGAGTAATGTAATGGAAATCTGGAATGAATTTCAGAGTGATAAAATTGTAAGATTTTGATAATTAAAGAAAGCCTATCTGCATCTGTCTATATGCATACAGGCCATACAGCATACAAAAGAAATTAAACGGTTAAATGTCTCTTCTCATAAATACTTTTCAATAGTTATGCTTACACGTAACCGGGATTTTTTGCAACTTAAGATCTTTTGTGTTTCATATACGTGGTAGAATGCTTGTGAAGTGCTTTTGCAGGAATCGAACCGAGACGTTCCCTTGTCGATGTGTGGTGTAAGAAGTAAATGGTTCATGGTTCACTGCCGACGTAAACTCACTTCAACTTTTCCGCACATCGGTGTGCAACCAGAAGCTAACAAACATTTTGTACAAACGTGTCAGTAATTATTGTTATCAACCTTCTACTTCATATTTATGCTCATTACTTACAATTGTTGTGGCAGCAATCCTTCTTTTTAGTTCTCCTTTGACTGGGCTGCACACAGCGCTCCAACCACCGCGATGTGTGTTGTTGTTTTTAGTTGATAAGTCCACCATGTAGGGGAACTTTCTATATGTCTCTTCTCCAGGCTACCTATCACAACAAGTCGTTCAGGATATCCTGTGGCACGCGCCAGAACTGAAGAATCCGACGTGTACAGATCAAGCCATGCAGAAGTAGCTCCTGACGAATGGACTCGTTGTTGCGTCGAGCCGTTCACGAAACTCCAAGCATGGAATGCTCGCCTAAAGCTGCGCGTTTGGTATCCGAATTGTCTTTTAGGATATCATCATCTATTGTGTCAACAATCAAAATATCTTACTCTCATATTCTTTATCTTTCATCTTTAAACGAATGTGCACATTTTCTCCATACCGCTTCATCCCCTTATATACCTACAGCATTACTTTGTGAAACTTATTTTCTCAGGTTGTGAAACTTCCGCCAACTACTTAATTGAAATTATGGGTATTCTTACTAACTCTAGCACTATCGACAGTTCTTAAGTTTATCCGACAGTTTTATACCACGTGTTGATTTGCATCAGCTCTCATACTAATGGACCGTGGGAACATAATCTACATACAGTAGACCACTGTAAACCAATTACTGACAAATAACATTTCAACGGGAGCATTCTACATACTAGCAGTGGTTTTGCACTGTCATTCAACAGATTATGGTTTTTAATTAAAACGGAATCCATGAGAGTAAAACCGAAAAACTTGAGAATACAATCGAAAACAAAAAGTCACACAAAATAAATTTGTGTATCTAGCACAGTATGAACATATTTAAACGTATGTCTCAGAGGAAATGAAGCGAGCTCGTTATTTTGGAAACAGAAAAAGAAAAAAACGCTATTGCTGGAGAGGCGAGTGGTGAATAGGTACCTACTTCTACACACATATGACTCAACGTCCCAGCACACAGTGTGCGGTTGGACAGTATCTCTAAAAAAGTTTGTAAACATATTAACACACTTTGGGCTATTTTCTTCTTTTAGTGATACTTCTATCGAAGATCGGCAATCATCATGGCATATTACTGTTCTTTGGAGGATTGTGAAAATCCTTTTAGTCTGGTGGTTTCCCACTGTTTTCCTGATACTGTGTCATTTAAAATCTATGAATTGGTGGCTACGCCTCCAGGAGAACAGGGTGCTCTGAAAAGTGAATTCTATTTATACCGACAACTGTTATAAGGAGACTCGCATGGGAATGATGAATCTATAAGTATGAAAGGATTAGGAAGAGCTGCATGATTATAAACTCATATCCTCTCTTACAATACTAATCAAGAAGGCTGTTATCTGAAAATCCCTACAACTTCTCAAAAGTAGAAACAGGCATCAATATTCAAGATAATACAAAATACACTTTTCATTCACATATATTTGTTTTACAGTTTACACAATTTGCTCAGCAAATATGTAGGTACTTTGCTCGCTCGTGTCATTTCGTTTATAAAGTCTAATAAACCGATATACCAAACCGTTATTTCTCAGCGCCGATATTTAGCAGGAGTATTTATTCATCAAGCAACCAACGGCAAATTACTTATTCATGTTTCATTATTTGAGGAACTGCGCCATTGTTTCTGTCATCACACTTCTTATATAACATTCTTTACAACAAAAAAAATACCTTTCAGATTTTTACATATTCAAGGCCATGGCGTCCTTCGAATGATAGTAAACAATGGCTGGAAAATTTAATTAATTTTACTGTAAAATCGCAGCTAAATAAATATTTGGAATTTTTATTGTAGACGTATAGTCGATTAGTTTTCTTCGAAAACCGATAAAAATACAAATTTAATATTAAGTTTATTAAAGTTCTAATATTCACTAGCCTGGTTGAAAATAAAAAGAAATCCAACGAGAAGTTGCTGCATGACATAGGAAAAGAAAGGGGCTAATAACCATGGATATATAGAACTGGATGGGCTAAGAAATCAATCCTTTGAGAATTAGAAATTTTGAATTCGGAATTTATCAGTTATCTTCATACTTGCAACAACACTACTAACAAATCCGTTGATTTCATGTGTTTCCTTGGTGATTTGTAAATAAATTGAAGACGGAGTAGAGACACGTTGCTTACATAGAAAATGAGAAAAGCATTTCATGTGTCGTGATTATAGACAGCATTATAAACAGTGTATGGTGTCACAGACGGGGAATCATGTTGATTGGTACTAAATCACATGTACGACCCCTCCATTTAATACTTCCTCCATGCTAATAACTCACTTATTAAGGAAAAAGGCCAAACTAGTAGGGCACTCCAAAATACAAAACCTTCCTTCAGCATCTTCAAAGGAAAAATCTTATTCTTCAAGTCTTCCAGGGCAGGAGTGCAAGTAATATATTGTCTAGAGTGCTCCATAGTCACAAAGCAAAAAATCCTCCTTTTCCAGGATCCTACAAGTTTTTAAGATATCCGTGTTTTCCAAACATTCGCCTGGAGTCTATTTATTGTGTGCATACTTTCCACACTGCAGACGTTGAAATAGTCCCATAAATAAAAATCAGCAGACTAAATTTGCCGGTTCCCATTCAAAGCGAATAGACCATCAAAGTCTGGAAAAGATAATTGTAGTGACAAACCCAGAGAGGCACAAGCCAGTGGGAAGCCTTAGAGGAAGATGGCAGATTGTAATGCGGTAAGAGGAAAGGACTGGAGGAGAAAGGCCTTGCACAAACAGCACAGGCAGCGTGGAGGGAAACATCTATCTCGGGCTGATGATGATGGCTCGGAAATTTTAGTTTGCATAAGTGCAATTAAGTTTATCTATACATAAACATGGCCTAAGTGAGCTGTGTTATCTGTACACAAAATAAGTTTTAAGCTAATTTGTTTGTTTGATGTGCTGTCAAAAAGCAAATGACATCTACATAAGATAATGTCCTACCTGCGATTGCAAAGGAAGTCCCAGAAAATAATATAGTTTGTGTTTTTAAATTACGATACAAAAAAGAGTAATTTGGTAAGAGTGTTTTTTTTTCAATGTTAACAAAAACAGTGTGCAGATAGGAGAAGTTGCATAATATAATTTATGAAAAATTATCAGAAAGAATAGCTGTTAAAATGCAATGAGGTCAAAGATTGAAGACGGAGATGGTTGCAGCGTTCATAAGAACTGAGATGAAAATACGGGCAAAAAGCAGCATCGTGGAATGACCGTTTGACCAATAATAATATGTTTTTGAGGTCAAATAATTAAAAAAAAAAAATATTGTGAAATTTATGTTAATAAGTGATATTTCTTTATCAGACCTTTTTATTTTTCTCTTGGATTTCATCTTTTTCTAAACAAAGGCTGTCCTGCGCAATTATGTCACATTCTATAATCTATAATCTAAGTTGCAAGCATATATTCATTTAAAGCTCTCAGATGTATGCCCACAAACAAACACGTGTAGTTCGCGCTTACAAATGCTGAATGTGTACTTACAAATAAAATCCAAACTCAAATGAACATAAGCCCTGCAACTCCTGCCGACATTCCCTGAAACAGGGGTGACATTGGCAAAGTGAACCATTTTTTACAGTATGGGTGGTCAGCCTCATACCAACCTATAAGTCAAGGAAGAAGTCACATTCATTGCAATAAATCGAATATTATAAAATTGAACTTATCTTTGTACATAGGTTTGTTCTCTATGGACTCCTAAGCCGCTCAACCGATTTAAATCGAATTATCAGGATACAAGTAAAATATTCTCAGAATGGATCTTGTAAATTTTGATGCCGATCTGACCATAAGCATTTTTTGGCACTGTGTTGCGCAAGGCTGCTCCCCTTATCCGTGGAAATAAATTGATTCCAAACATCCAAATGGCGTTGTAAAATACGCTGGGTAGTGGGTACTTCCTGCTAGTTACAGCAAGTTACAATAAAATAAGCAATTCAAAAGGAGATGCTAAATTGCAATTATATTAAAAACAATAACCGCACACCTCATAGGAATCCCCGATGTGGTTGGTCAGCATAGATTTGGTTTGACTTCCGCTGAGTGAAGAATATTCAAGGTCATCATTTCCCACAAGTGTTGGGACTTCCTATTAATTGTATGTATTATTTGATTATTCAATGTGTTTTATTATGAAATAGTGAGCGCTCGGCGGCGCATGCACAATTCCAACTTTTCACCAATTAATGCAGAAATCACGCCAACAAGCAGGTCAAGGCTGAACTGCTTCCCCATTCATTCATTTGCTACAGGAAATAAAGTCTTAATAAAGTAAAAACAGTTTTGGGTATATTTTAGAAAACATAGTTCACTTTGCCAATGTCACCCCTGTGTCAGGGAAGGTCGGCAAAAGTTGAAGGATTTATGTTCATTTGAGGTTTGGATTTTATTTGTAAGTACACATTCAGCATTTGTAAGCGCGAACTACACGTGTTTGTTTGTGGGCATGCAATTGATATGAGCTTTAAATGTTAATACTCGTATATCTTTGCAACTTAGATTATAGCTTTATTATAGATAGTTTCAGTTGGTAGAATATTTGTCTTCAAAGTCACAGGGCTAGGTTTTGATTCCACCCAGGGTATGAAGACATGATTTCCAGTATGGGTGTTTTCTTCCAACCCATATTATAGATCCGAAGCTGTTTTCACGATTCATTCCATTGCCAAAATAACCGCTTTTATGTGCTTCTTTTCTAATTTAATCCAGTATTCAATAGCAACATCCTTTCAGTTTAATAATAATAATTGGTCAAATTTATATAGCGCCGTTTAGTGGCACTAGCCACCCCAAGGACGCTTTTTTATGTGTTTAATGGGCTATTTAAATGCCTCGAATCGAGGGAAAAACTGGAGTCGACACAAATGTCATAGACAATATAAAATTGGGACGTCATGCGGCTGGGTTGCTAGGTATCAAACTTATATTTTGTTATCGGTTGCTAAAGAATCTAGTCATATACGACGTTGGCCCGTCTGAACATGTCTGACAGCCTCAGAATCAAATCCGAGCCTCTAGCTACGAACGGGACCGTTCTTATTCATTTATGGTAGGTTTTTATATGAGTCATACGTATTTTGAATTAAATTGATATCGATGAGTATTGTAAATAAATACACTCGATTACATTGGTTAAGTCAACAGCATACATTCACAACTTCAATGTTATCAGCTAGTCTGCCTGGGAGTGCTTTAAATAAACAAATTCACTTGGAGAGGACTAACTCAAACAGTGTCTCGAGATATGATTTATCTACAGAAGTGATTCTCAACCGGTGAGGCTCTCGCGGACCCACTAGCCTACGGGAAGGTTAACAAATATTTTAATAATTTTGATGAAAATTCATGCTCCGATAAAAGGGGATGAATATTTCAGAAATTTGTAGTTGTGGTCCCTGGTCGAAAAAACAATCTAAGTACGAAAAAGACAGACGCAGTCCCTGGTCGATAGAAAACAGTCAAAGTGGCCTCAGGTCGAAAAAGGTTATACTTAAACCACCAAACTATTAACTACAGTTACAGTATTCACAAACAATTCTATGATAACTCATCACGCTATACGTGAATTAGAAAAATATAATGGAAAACTAAAAGTAACGATTTTAATCGTAATAAAAGGATTTCTTATTTGCTAGAATTGTAATTATAAGTATTAAGTACATGCCTTTATTTAACATGACTTCATTCTGGAATAACAAATAACGCAATATTTTCCTGAAAAAAAAGACCTTTTCCAAACTTTTTTTTCTGATAGGCCTATCAAATCTTGTTTCTTACGCATATCTTCTATAATAATTTTGAATAGAATAGAGAAACTTACCTTCAGGATACGCCTCCTTCTTCTGTATGATGTCCATAAACATATTCGTCAAATTGTAGAGATGTGCCATTCCTTTGGGATGAAACGCCGTCGAAGAATTATAAGTGACGTTTATATTAGCATTTGAATATTTAATCTCAGAATTCTGGAGGACGCTGGAAAGCGCCTTTTCCAGATTTTGGCTAATATCCATCATCCTCTTGGCGAAGGAATCATGAGCTGCAGTCATCGCAACAAAAAGGACCACAGTCGCCATTACGATCAGCCTCCTTTTGCAACCAACTTCGCCTCCACCCTGGGAAGCCATTTTTGTTTGTTTACTGTATATTTTTGCACAAATAAACCGAGATTCTTAAATCCTTCACAAATTATTACTTAAAATCCACATTACTAAAGTATTTCACATACACACACAAATTCGAAATCAATACATAAAAGTATATTTTGTTTTTATCAATAATATTTGAAAAAGGAACACTATTCCTTTGTTTTGAAATAAATTTTTCAAATTAAAACAAATGAATGTTAGTTAGATTAAATAATTAACAGTCGATAAAGTTTGTTGATTGCTTTATAATGGTTATTTTTAACTGTTTCTTCGTACGTTTAGAATCCAGATGCGAAGATGAAATGTCTTTGACCTGTCAATGGAGTTCACCGTTGTCACATACACGAATCACAACACGAAAAGTAGCAAAAAAATGGAGGTTTTCTCAGCTAGTGAACGGGTTATTTAATGTTTAATTTATCGGTAAGGAAATATATGTAGGAAATGTAAAAATCCCTGTCGTATTTGAGCAGTTTTAAGTCATATTTTGAATGAAACACAAAGGTGGAGTATTGGATATTGCATTCGGCTCGTGGGACGCGCGAAACACGTCCACCTCACGGCCGTCTCCAATTTAACTGAGTAGTGCTGTGAACAACAACTTATTCGTGTTTTAAAAACCTCACATTACTCAGAAAATCCGATTTTATAAAACTGGGGTTTTCTTCTTCTTCTTTGTGGCGGATTCCCGCGTTAAAAATGAGGTCTCCCCTTTGACATCGACCAAAAAGTTGTGACGTCTCTTGGAGGGGTTGATCGGGCGAAGGTTAACTAATATATTTTCATTGGTGCTTAGATCATATGGGTGAAACACAAGCTGTAGCTTTTGATATTTCCAAAGCCTTGGATAGAGTTTGCTATTCCAGCCTCCTTACAAAATTGTTATCATGTAGACTTTTCCCTTTGCTCATAGAATGGATATCCAGCTTTCTAAAAAACAGATCTATCCAAACCGTAATCGATGGTAGTAAATCATCCTTGCTACCAATCAATTCCGGTGTCCCCTTAGGATCCGTCTTGTCTCCGACACTTTTTCTTCTGCACATCAATAATGTAACTATCCTGTGCACCCATCCACTGCTTTGAAGTCGATTTCAAAACTATAAGAACATGGTGTTGTCATAATGTATTTCCTTTGCCCAACTGCTCGTTTATGGAATGATCTACCAATATCTGTTCCCTTCCCAATTCAATCCGGTTTTATTTAAAACCAACATCAATCGCCACTTCCTTGCAGCGCCCCACAACAAAAACAACAATTCAGGCAACACATATGTGGCACCGCGTGACATAGACCCCAAGACTTTCAAAAGGTATCTTTAGAAAGTCTTTTATAAAAGACCATTAATTATTAATATCGATGCATTAAACAAATAAGTGACGTTTGCCCACAGAGAAAAAATCATTTTTGAGCAATTATGATGAAAACGATTGGACTTCATTGGATACTTTCACATTTTTTGCTATTGAGATAAAAACAGTGATTAAAAATAGTAATTTGTTTTTTGTTAACATTTTTTTAAAGGTGGCATAACTGATTTAAGTGCTGTGTAAAAAACCGTTTTGCCGGTCACATGCTTTATTCAGCTTTTACTAGAGGAGTTTTTTTGAGAGCCTACTTCTTCAAAAGCGGGGTAACCAAAACGTTGTTGTAGAGAATGACGAAGACCGTCCGCCTTATTTGTAAAAGTAAATTATTTCCACTTGTCACATACTACTCCTTTGGGGACAATGCGGAAAAAAGTTACATCAATTATATGTGCAGCCTTTTGCAGCATTTTTCCATCCTAATAAATTGAAAAAAAAAATCATCAATAGATTTCTTTAAATCACAATGGTGTAAATATATGTTGCGAAATCTTTTCAAATCATATTTTTTATGGTTTGTGTATTAACACTGTAAAAATTTATGTTGATTGATACAATATGTTTTTTAAATTAAAAAAAAAATATGAAAACATTGTTTAATTTCACACACGATATTGATATAACATTAGAATTATAATTTTACAAACGTTTTCGACCTACATGGTCATCTTCAGGTCAGGACTTTTTCAGTGTTTTTTTTTAATTTAAAAAACATAAATCAATCTTTTCAAATCGTTCGAAATTTTTAATGTTAGTAAATCTAATGAACTCTGTATTCCACACATATAGGGACAGTACCTTTGTGTACAGCACAGTGGTCCATTTCTCAGGTGCTGCCATCTTGTTTAAAAATGGGACAACTGCTAGATATTTATTATCACAGAGTAGAACTGGATATTCGACTGTAGTAAAATCACAAAATAGGGATAATATGATGCCCATGAAAATAAGTAAGAAAATAGACATAGTAATAGTTGATTTTAAATTTTCAAGAAATAACAACATTTTTGCCGTTAATCAACAGCCATAAAATAAAGTCCGGTCGATATCTTAGTGGGTATCAGAGCACTAGCGTTTAAAGTCATGTCATGGGGATAAAGCTTAGATCCCATCAGTGGCGATAGTCATAATTTTCCACTTCGGTATTGTCTTCTATATACTTACTGGTTTGGTTTACTCAGTCTTCACCAGATAATAAGAATAGGGTATTTGCAATGGTGAGGAATATGATCAAAAGTATATTATTTTGATAGATTTCGAAAAATCAAGTAATAATATGTTGATTTGAAGCCGAAAATATTTTTTTTCGATTTTATATTTAAAAAAGAAAATATAGAAATTTGGACAAGTTTTTAAACGGATATGAGATCTGCTTCTTCTATTTCCGGTGCTGTGACGTCATATGTTGACGTCACTTTCTTTTATTGACATTCCATACTCTGTTGACATGTGTTGTTGACAACATAAACAAATGAAAACAACAGAAACAAATGAAATATTTTTAAAGAAACACACAAACTTCTTGAAAAAACAACAGCCGCAACAGTGTAAACATGAAAAAGCGATGTTTGAATGACATGAATGTCAGGTCTGTCAGTTGATACGGCGATGTTTACAAGACCGTGACGTTACGTGAGAAAATTTCATCTAGTAGCGTTTTGGCGCGAAAATTCAAAAATCGATTTTTAAATGCTTATAACTTTGCTAAAAATACAACTTAAATTAAAATTCAAGAAGTTTTGGGCTAATAAAGCATAAACAAATTTAAATCACGAAAAAAAGAAAAATGTGAAAATACCCTATTCTCCCTGGCGAGCTTAAAATCGCCTTACTTTGAGTTAAATGTGGTTGGCGCAAGGCTAGTTCGCACAAGGCGACTATTTTAGTCGAGTACCGAGTAATTTAGTGGTGGGCGGGGCCACAGAGTATGTAGGTTTATAGAGAGCGGTCTTATAACAAAATAAATTGCACAGAATCTGTACTCGACTTTCTTGCAAAAATTAACCCACTGTATGACGTATGTAAAGCTAGAATCATATACCAGCTTATGCCGTTTCAATAAAAATATAATATATCAATAATAAATCAATTTTATTCCACCGCGGTGTGTACCTGCATACTCGTACAACATGGATATAGGCATATTAATACTTAAATGAATATAAATATTTTGTTGATTTATTTAAAAAAGTACCAATTACACAAGAAAGATCCTCGACTCATAGGTTGGTATGAAGCTGACATCTGTACTGTACTGTACTGTATCCTGCCACCGTTTCATTAGGGATGGCCGGTACCTCCGCAGATGCGCCTCCACTTTTTGCTGTCATCACCTTTTTCATACATGTCCTCTTATTCTCACTCTGCAGAATCCATTCTTTCGCAATCTCACCTATTTGGTCTAACCATTCTTTCCTCAGCCTTCCCCTTTCGCGCTTTCCTCTGACATTTCCTTTGTACACTTTCTTCGTTAGTTGTTCATCATCCTTTCTTTCAAGATGTCTGAACCATCTCATCGTACTTTTTTGTACTTTCATTCTCATATTCTCTTTTATACCACACTCGTTCATCACTCAAGCATTACGTACTCTATCACTCAGTGTCTTTCCAGCCATTGCTCTCAGGTAAGCCATTTCAACCGTAGGTACTTACATACTTTACTCAGCTCACATTCATTAAGCCTCACTTCCACCAACCAATATGCCATTGTGGACCGCCGATCTCATATTCTTCGTAAGTTTCCTATTTCATGCAATTCTTCCAATCGTTTCCATTACACTTCTTCCTCTACTAGCGCGCTTTTCCAATTATTTCGTCAATTTCGCATTCGACTCAAACTTGCTTCCCAGATAATCAAATTCTTTCACGACCTCCACTCTTTTTTCATTCAGTCTTATCTCAATTTTCTCGCATTTCTCAGTCCTCCCAAAGTGTAAAAAATAATTCACTTTGTCAATGTCACCCCTGTTTCAAGGAAGGTCGGCAAGAGTTGCAGGTTTTATGTTCATTTGAGATTTGGTTTTAATTTGTAAGTACAAATTCAGCATTCGTAAGCGTACTTACACGTACCTGTTTGTGGGCATGCATTTCATATTAGTTTTGAATGTTTATATTTCATTGCAACTTATATTCTAGATTATTATAGATGGTCATTGAACCCTTCTGTATGCAAACTAGTACTTTGTATGGTGGGTAAACTTTTTAGTTATATTTTGAAAAAGTAACGACTGATTAATATTGGTATTTATAAAATTTTAAGAATCGCAGCCTTTTATCTACTTTTAACCCTTTGACTACCAAGAAAATTGCTAATACATTTTGTATGGAAAATTTTCACTTTGTATGGCGGCTATACTTTTGATTCACTTTTTGGAAAAAATAATGATGGCAATATATGGGTTATTATTATTATTTTACATTTGTGCATTATTATTTTTTTATTAACCCTCTAACTGCTGAGAATTTTTCCATTATTTTTTTCTTTTATATGGCAACTCCCTAAACCGAGATTATGATGAAGAAATGATTATAATTATTAGATAGCACTATTATATAAATGGATTCACAAAAAATTTAAGAAAAATCGTCGGAGCCGTTTTTGACAAAATCGCATTTTAAATTTTCAGCTCTTCGGAAGCCATCTTGAATTTTCAAAAAAGTAAAAAAAAATGATTACGAATTAAAGTGATAAGCTTGTTCTTTCTATCAAATCTAAAACAAATTTAAATATCTTGCATTTTAATAGGTTTTTGTAATATTATATTTATTTTTTCAAAAAAAATTTTTTGTAAATTCAATTTTATGTTTTTTTTGTATGGCAGCCATCTTGAATTTTCAAGTTGGTGTAATGCCATGTTATTCATACTTAATACATGTCCAAAAAAGTTGATGTAGCCAAAATTTGGTATCTCTAGGTCTTATACTTTGGAAAGTGACACACACACATACATACATACATACATACATACATACATACATACATACATACATACATACAGACGGACGTTTTTGAAAGATAGTGTTTTTTGGCATGTCCTGCACCAGGACAACTCATTTCCGTGAAAACCTCGAAATTTTTTTTTCACACCAAATCATAACTTTCTTTATAGCCTTCGGCTATAGCAAGAAAGTAAAAAATGTAACCATGTAGTACTTATTTAGTATTGTCTTGACACGTAGGGTAGTTACTGGCGCTATCCATCGTTTCATGTAAAAATAATACTACTTGGTTACATTTTTTTGTTCTAAGACCGCTCTCTATAAACCTACATACTCTGTGGCCCCGCCCACCACTAAATTACTCGGTACTCGACTAAAATAGTCGCCTTGTGCGAACTAGCCTTTAGGTACCTGCCTTCTAAGTTGTGCAGCTCATTTACGAAAATAAAAGTAAATAAATCCGATCAGAAAAACCCTTTATTCAGCATTACAATTGATACTCATCACCTAATTGCCTACATTTTTAAGGTCTATCTATATTTTCTTTATTCGCATTATCATTATCTTTCCTTCCTTTTTCCACAACATTCTTACCGTTTCTCTTCCTATCACCTTTATCCACATTCTCCTCCATGATAGACTCAATCAGCACCTTCTCTATTATCACATTCTTATTCCTGTTTCTATCGTGATCAGGGGTCGCATCCAGAGAGTAAGGAAGTTGCATCTCAGAGCAGATGCTGTCCTTCTTTCTGAAGCTATCGGATAGAAGAGGCAGAGTCTCGCTCCTTGTGTGGTCATCGTGGCTTCGGGAAAAGAGGACTTCCAGCAACTCTGGTTCGCAGCGGCAATGGAAGGTGCTGTGACTGATCTTGGTAAGTGGCTCGAGGACAGATGTGATCTTTGGAGACATGTTGAAGAATACCAACTTCTGGTTGCGCTTCTCAAATACCTTTGTGAGGTCCTCCAGACCCTAATAAATAAAAAGTAAAATATTTAATCTATAATCAAAGCTGCAAAGATAGGTATGTTAACATTTAAGGCTCATATTAAATGCATGCCCCCAGACAGGCACATGTAGGTTCGCGCCTGCACATTCTGCATGTGTGCATACAAATAAGCAAAACCTCACATGAACATAAACCTTGCAACTCCTGCGCCGTTCCCTGAACCAGGGTGGCATTGGCAAAAGTGAACCGATTTTTACAGCACGGGTGGTCAGCCTCATACCAACCTATCAGTCAAGGATACCTAATATAAAAAAAACTAAAACATTTTTTGTGGGAATCACACCTCAAGAGCCCTGTACCATTTAATTTCTCACGCAAGACTGTGTTACTGCAAGACTGGATGAACCTTTGCGGTCGGTCTTTTAGAAAAGCAGATGCTTTTTTGAAAATTAAGTGGAGAGTAAGTATAGGTATTTCAAAAAACTACTAAAATATTTCTTCTTGCGCTCCGTCGGGAATCCAATTACGAATCCGAAACGTCAACCGTGTCAAAACCGGTTTATCTCGGAATATAATATCTAAGCAATCAATGTTTCAGACTTTCAACCGCAAGGTAGTGACATTGATTCCCAGCGGATTGCAAAATAACAATTTTTATTGTCCTTCGCTCGGGTAAAAAAAATATCTAGGTAGGTTGATTAAAAACAGTCACAAAGGATTATTTTGATTAGGCTTGAAAGATTGGGTCACCTTGCAAGCGGAATAGTCTATAGCCTGGAACTTGTCGCAGTCCACCACGACAGGCAGCACCCTCTCTGCCTCCAGGTCTGCCGCCTTCACCACCACTTCCTTCAGGAAGCCGATGGACAAGAATACCAGCCCGCTGCCTGGAGACACCAGCACGTACTCACAGCCTGTAGACGTCTGAAAGGAAATGACATAAGACAGTGGAAAACGCTGCTGTCTTGTCTTGTCTTGTATCCTGCCGCCTTTCCTCTAGGGGTGGCCAGTACCTCCACACAAGTGCCTCCACTTGACTCTGTCCTTGCATACTTCTTTCATCTCATCTAATTTCATCACTCTTTTCATGCATGCTCTTCTCTTGTTTCCACTCTGTAAATTCCATTCATTCGCAATCTCATTTATCTGATCAATCCATTGTTTCCTAGGTCTTCCCCTTCCACGCTTACCTGTTACATTCCCTTTATACACTCTTTTTGTCAGTCGGTCTTCATTCATCCTTTCAATATGTCCAAACCATCGCATCACACTTCTTTGAACTTTCACTTTCACGCTTTCTTTTACTCCGCATTCATTTAGAACCCATTCGTTTCTCATTCTATCTTTCAGTGTTTTTCCTGTCATACTTCTCAGATGGGCCATTTCTACGGTGCATACCTTATTTACTTCTCTTTCATTCAACGTCCATGACTCGCTTCCATACATCAGGGTCGGCAACAAAATACAATTGTGTACCGCCATTTTCATTTTCTTTGGTATCCTTTTATTCTTCGCTATTCTACCAAACGCTCCTATCACGCATCTTCCTTTGCTGGCACGCTTCTCTAATTCTTTCGTCATCTTACCATTCGCCTCAAACTTACTTCCTAAATAGTCAAACTCATTCACTACTTCAACTTTTATTCCATTCAAATTAATTGTAAGTTCCTCACATACTTCATTCCTGTCAAAAACTAATACTTTTGTCTTATTCGCATTTACTTTCAAGCTATTCTTACAAAATGCATCATTTAGTTTGGTTAACATCGTTTGGAGTTCCTCCGCCGAGTCAGCTAAAACTATAGCATCATCAGCATAAAGAAGTACTCCAACTCTTGTTTCACCCACTTTCACTCCGCTCTCTGATATTCCAGCTTCTTTTATGCAACTGTCCATGATTATATTAAACAACCATGGACTCATCACGCAGCCTTGCCTCACTCCCTTATATACATCAAACCAGTCACTATATCTCCCATCCACTCTTACACATGCCGAACTATTTTCATAGATGGCACGTATCACATTCAGAAGATTATCATTCACACCGTACTTCCTGAGAACATTCCACAGCATACATCTGTCCACCGAGTCAAAGGCCCTCTCGAGATCTACGAATGCTGCGTAGACCACCCTCCCCACAGCCAGATGTTTTTCAACAATCTGTCTGAGAGTAAAGATTTGGTCCACACAACCTCGTCCTGGCATAAAGCCAGATTGAATACCAGAGACCCTCTGATCGGTGGCCATTCTCACTTTTTTTATGACAATTTTGCATAAGACTTTCCCAGGTATACTAAGGAGACTAATGGGCCTGAAGTTACGGCAGTCTTTCTTGTCCCCTTTACCCTTGTAAATAGGGACAATGACCGCCTTTCTCCAGTCCATCGGTACTACCCTGCCTTTCATACACATCTTGCATAACTCAAACATCCACTCTACCACATATTCTCCTCCTGCCTTTAACATCTCAGCATTCAATCCATCCATACTTGCAGCCTTTCCATTCTTCAGCTCTTTTATGCTTGCTTTTATTTCCTCTTTCAAAATATCCTCATTACTTTCATTTGTAGGGTCACATTCATATAAATTTCTTTCACCCTGTCCTAATATTTCTTCAAAGTATTCTTTCCATCTATTACTTACATCATCTTCATCCCACAGCAAGACTCCCTGCGCATTCTTTATGCCCGGAGTTGTTGCTCCCACACTTTCGTTATTATTCCGAACCCAACTCCAGAACATTTTTTTGTTGGTGTGGAAGTCCTGCTGTGCCTTTTCATTATTTTTCTTCTCTAATTCCATCTTACTTTCATACACAAGCTTTTTAGTATTCATTTTTGCCCTTTTATACATCATTTCCAAATTTAAATTACCTTTATCTTTCAACCATTTCATATACGCTTCCTTCTTTTGCTCTACTGCTTCTTTCACTCCATCATTCCACCAGGCATCACCTTTTTTCTTACCAACATTTGTTTCTCCGCATGTCATCCTAGCAGATTCGGTCAGTTCTTTCTTCATCATTTGCCACACTTTTTCCACACATCCTTCATCTTTCATTTTTTGTAGTTCATCCATATTTAATCTTTTGGCAACTTTTGGCACACTTTTTCCACACATCCTTCATCTTTCATTTTTTGTAGTTCATCCATATTTAATCTTTTGGCAATCTCACTTTGATATTCATCTTGCACATTGTCATCGTTCAAATTTTCCACTTTTATTCTTTTCATTCTTAACAATATTTTTTTCTTTCCTTTCTTACAATCCCCTACCATTATTCTCTGTTAATCCCCTCTCATTATTCGCTGTTTGGCCAGAATTTTAGTTTTGAAATGTCATGGTCCAGTTAATGGCTCTTTTGCAACCATTTCATCATCGAAAATACCAGATTTTGAATGTCAAGTACCCTTAAAGTTGTGATAAATTTCAATGTTAAAGTTTTTAGAAAAAAATCAAAACTAAGATCTTGACGTAAGGCTGGCCCCCTAATTATAAAAATAAATAAAAACGACATGCCAAAATCGCTATGTGAAAGATGCCAAACACTGCTATTGAAGGTATAAAAGATGATAATTCAAGTTCCCATAGGGATTGCTAAAAGTGGATACCTTAGATCTCTTGATTTCTACGCTGGGTCTTGCAGTGAGGTAGACCAGATAAGCCAAGTTGAGTGCCACTCCGACCAGCAATCCCACCTCCACTCCCTTCATCAGACTGGTAGCATAAGTCACCAGCAAGAGAAACACGTCCCAGCGGTTGCCTTTCCACATCACACCAATTACCTTGTAGTCTATCTGCAACATGGAATTATTTCTAAATCACATCACATAAAATTGTAGATATACCCCACAGATGTGAAATTCCCTTTCAGTGTTATTCACAAAGCATTTGATCTACCACTGATCCATACATCATAGTTATTTTTTATGGAAAATTCACGTTAGGTGGCAGTTGCGCCATGGATTTGCTGTGTGTGAATAACATCGTTTGTGTCTACTCAAGGTATTTAGCTCACCATTTGGTCATCAACATTTGACAAATTGGACATTATCATTATTGATATTATGTAGATGAAATGTTAGTGACTCCAAGTTCTTTCCCACATTCATCCAGACCATAATCTAACAATATTCATTAGGTATATCACGTAGTATATTTTACGAGGCAAGATAGGTGATAATTTTTATTAGATTTTTTTCAATAGTCAGCGCCAAAAAATCGAAAAAAGTTGACACCTTAAAAGAAGAAATAAGCATAAATTCGATAGAAAATAAAGTTTAATTCACTTTTATTCATTTTTTTGCTCAAACGTTTTCGTCTAATAAGGCAACCCTCCAAAATTCTACTCGCTAGCTCGCAAATTGCGAGTGACTTTTGTTTGGTTGCGAGTGTGCTTTTCTTTATCTGAAAGTATCATTTTGCCAGTTAATAATACCATTGAAAATATTCCCAGTGAAAATAAAACTGAGTAAAACTGATTCCCAGTGGAAATAAAAATTAAACTGAGGAACAATTCACGGGAGTTTTTTTTTAACCCATGTGAGTTGCAATTACGAGTTGCGAGTTGGTTAATGGGTGATTTTTGGAGGGTTGTAATAAGGCATCTTAAAAAAAAAAAAAAGTGAAATCAGCCTTTGTTTTTTTTCTATTAAACTGTTTTTTCTACTCCCATTTGGTAATTTACTAATTACAAAACGGCTAACGCAATCACAATGACATACATTTCTACACCCGTTGCGTAATGTAACATTACGCAACGGGTAACCGTGTTGAAATGAAAATGTGCGCATGCGCATTGTCAGAATTGGAACCATTTTTTAATTTCAAATGTCAACCTTGTATGGGGGTATGAAGACCTGTCAATCCAAGATGGCCGCAAGCGATCAGCTGATTAGGCTTCATACAATATTACTGATAATAATAATAATAATATCAGGCTAATTTATTTTAAATTACAAATGATAAGAGAGCGCCGTTTTTGTGTGTGTCACACCTCAAGGGCCCTCTCTGATCATGGATAAGACTTTCTAAAAAGGTGTGTCTTGAGTGCTCCGCGAAATACATCCATAGATTCGGAGTCCTTCACTCCGATATTCGGTAGGTAGGAATTACCGTGGGGATGAGACTTCCAGCCCTGTTCAGATTAAAATAAATATATTTTATGTGTAGAGTCAAATAAAAATTGTAAATAGTGCTATAATTTATCGAATTTATTTATCGGAATGCTCCAAATAAACCTTTCCTTTTTTCAAAGGAAAATAAAAGACTTGAAAGGAAAACAATACAAAACTTTTCCCCGCAAAAAATAAACAAACTCAAATAGTTACATGGTTAATAGGTGGGTATGAGGTTGATCCCCTATGCTGTACAAACTTGGTTCACGTGCCAATACAACTGCAGGGCAAATGTTTATTTGAGTTTTGGGTTTGAATGTTTAAGCTTATATGCAGGATGTAAAAGAGCGACCTTATATGTGTCGGCTTGTGGGCATGAATTTAATATGAAACCTAAATATAATTTATCTTTACAACTTAGGTTAGATTCGATAATCGAAGGGAATGATAAATCACACGTTTTGACAAAGGTAAGGTATTAATTACTTCAAATGGACGAGTACATTATAATTACTATTATTCACTATTTTGTTAATTCTTTCATGGTCGTAGAAAAAGTATTGTATGCCACTGCACGTAATTAGCCTTTGTAACACTCGTGCTTTCTATTGTGCCATTCGGCTGCGCCTCATGGCACAAACTAGCACTCGTGTTACGAAGACTATCATAACTAGGCAGTGGCATAAATAACTATTCCACTCAAGTTAGGCTGATGCAGGATGCTTACCATGAATACTACAGCACATATGAGGATGGAAGCAAGTGTGGCTCTTGGGATGTAGTAAAAATACTGAGTGAGGAATGTCAGCGCCAATAGAGTGAGAACACCTAAAAAACATTTAAAATTACAATGAAACTATGATAAAGGATATTGCGCAATTTCTCATACCTAGTCATTGTGAACAGTGTGTCTTTCAGGCAAAATTATCCAGGGGGGCAAATAAGAAATCTGGGGGGGCGGAGTTAATAAATGAAACATAGTTATATTATGTAAATTTGGACTCCATTGACAGCTTACGGTATTTTACTCCGGGGGGGCAGCAGAGCTATTCCGGGGGTGAACTTTGCCCCCCCGGAGTAGTACCTGAAAGAAACACTGATTGTGAAGATGATTGGATGGAAAATCTTGAGACACATTTTCAAGAACCTCTCTGAATCTAGCTCCCTTAAAGAAACAAAAAAGCCATACACCAAAAATGACACGTCACAAAGCAACCAATAAAAAATAAAAATATTGGCTGCTGAAGACCCTAGTCACGTAGACCTTTGACGTTTCCCCGCCGAGAACAAATCTAATATAGAAATTTGTGCCGAGTTCATGGCATTCCAAGCTGACGGAGCGGCTACTTTGAAGACTTAGGGGTTGTCCAAACAGCTCCATCTTGATCCATTTATGAATAGTCTGTGAGTCATTTTATGCTTGTGCAAGAACTACAATCTCAATTAATAGATACCTGTATAGATTCCTGAAATTGGTGTTCTGACTCCACTATCATGGCTGACAGCTGAACGACTGAATGCTCCAGTAGTTGGCATTGAATGTACAAAAGCTCCCATCACCTGGCACAGACCCAAAGTCACCAATTCCTGTGTGGCGTCAACTTTCTTGTCAGCAGCTGCGGAAGAAATTATAGCAATAAGCTGTCGTCAACAAAATTCAATAAACAAAATATTGTAGAGGCGTCTTACTGAAAGCTTTAGAGATGGCAATGTTGGCTAGAACTGCAGTGATTGGAACCACGAGAATTCCACTTCCAAGTTTGGTACACATATCCACAAATGTAGCAGTAGTGTTTCCTTGGGTTACACTGAATTTTGGAAGAGAAAATGGAGGTAGTCCCACAGGCACACGATCTGGAAACAGGCAAATGGTTAGACAATGAAATCGAGGAATAGAGGTCATTTCAGATAATTTCAAATCAGTTAAGTACATAATCACATAAGTAATAATGCTTTCTTATAATATTGGGCTTGTCCACTAGACTGAGATGGTAAAAAATTATGGCACTGGCGAAGAATACGTGGAACATCAGAGTCATTACAGCTGAAATCCTAGAGGGCATGAGACTCTTCAGACCTGCATGAAGATGGTAGAGGTATGCTGGAAGTATTTTTACTTGGAAATTTTGATCCATGGTTCAAGATAGAGATCCCTGAAGAGAGGCGCTGCAGGAAGACAACCATTCAAGGCTTAAAATTAAAATAAAATAACCAATGCATGGAATAAACTCAAGAAAAGGAGCTTTTTGCAGATCTACCTTCAAATGATACATACTAGACTGTTAAAAAAGATATGCTCTGATAAATCATGGATCGTTAGCGTTGACTTAAGGGTAAAATTATAAAATGTCTCTAGCTTTCGCATTTGGTAATGGATAAGTAATAAAATACAATAATTTTAACCCGATAGAAGGAAGGGCGCAGGGCCTTGCAGTTCCAGATAATATGCTATACTAGCTGTGATGAAGACTACTAGAGCATTTCTGCTTGTAGAGATGAACCACAAGGTCCTCTTCACGCATTTGTTCCTCACTGGTAAGTCCTTTATTTTCTGAAAAAGTAGATAATTTCATTGAACGAGTATGAATTCATTTTATACGTTAATAAGTAGGTACTGAGGTCTAGTCCAGGCTTGTCCAACATACGGCCCGCGACGACATCTAGTTATTGCGCAATATGTTTTTCATTTATTTAAGGCAGCGGGTTTTTTTCAAGTTGGGGGGCGCATGGACAAAAGTACAACAACAAAAAATTCTAGCCCGCCACGATTACAAAAGTACTAAATCCGGCCCGCCACGATTTTGAGTTGGACACCCCTGGTCTAGTCAATCTCAAATTCAGAAATGGTGGTTCAACAAAATTTAAGCAATACAATGTTTTATGGGACCTTTATGTACCTACTCATGCACAATTTAGAAAGTTGGTAATTGAATTATTATGTATGTACCTAGGCATGGCCGTCGGAAGGGGGGGGGGGGGGCAGAGGGGGGCCGTTGCCCCCCCCCTGGAAATCTCGAAGGATCTAACCGACAGCCGACCCATGGCAGATACCGGCCGGTTAGTTAAGGACTTCTTCGGTAAAACACCAAGAAAACTGGTATTCGCCTTTTCGACGTAGATCAGGTAAGTTAAATTTTTGATAAGTCGGTACGTGTACAAAAATTGTGAGTGTTTTGCCCCCCCCCCTAGATTGTGTTCTTCCGACGGCCATGTACCTAGGTAAAACAAAAGGATTATTAGCAAAATTGAACAGAGCTTTGTTATGTTATTTTATAATAACATTGAAAGAACAATCCCGAAGTGTGCAGTGTATGTTTGTGGGCCGAACGGAGCCGAACGGTCACGGAAGCGGCCGAACTGCACCGTGTGAACTAATCGGGCCGTCGGTCATCAGTTCCCGGCGAGATGTGAAGTGAGTCAGACGTTAGCGACCAAGCACCAAGCGGTGCAAGAGGGGGCACTACGATGGAGCTCCCTCCCCCCCCATCGACTTGGATTTCCTGCCAGCGAGGCACCCGCCTTGTGGACCAGAGGCATAGGAGCGCCCACCCAGGGGCTTCCACGTGTGGAGGCGTCCGCCTCGTGAACCGCCGCTAGCCTGGGGCGCTGCCCCAGGCCTTCCGTTTAGAACTCCAGCCAACGGAATAGGGAGTGTTCTGGTGACAACCTGTAGGTCTGGCCAATCCCTTATTTCCCCTTTTCCCCCCCCATATTAGTACAGTAATAAACCCTTATTTGTTCATGGTAACTTTATCTTTTAATTATAAAACCCTTCCCAAAGTACAAGTGAGCAACCGAAAGAAAGACCCCCACGCCCTGAGAGTGATGCTGATGAGAGCTAGCCGGAAGTAAGTATCCTGGAGATACCTTTCAATCTAAACATAACACTGGCGCATCCAACTGGGATTCTTTCGATTGCGAACTTTTATTTTGGGAATTGTTTTGTGAAGCTCTGTCTTTTTTAATGTATTTTTTTTTGCTTTCATTATGACGTCATATGTTTTCTTGCCTTGATTTTGGAGTGAATTGTTTTTGTTTTGATTGCTTTTGCATTTTGCTTTAATGTCCTTTTGACGATTAAAAATTATGATAGAATTGTTATATCAATATAAATTGACATGCAATCATTGAGAAGCCTGAAAAATAAATCATTAAATCTTGTATCATTTGCTAAGAAACCTCGTCATATTTTAATTTTTTACGCCAAATTTCATTTTTTCTTCAACATTTAGTATTTCTGTCTATTTTGATTTTAACACTATTTTGGTCGCTTCCTTTTTGTTTTTTGCATTTGCGTAAATGTACTTTGACGATTTAAAATTCTGTGAAATTTTAATATCAATAAAATGTACATGCATTTTTGAGAATTCATTTGAGAAAGCATCATTATTTTGTTTTATTTTTTTTCACAGAAATCTAGCTTTGTTTATTTTACATAAGTACCTACCTTGAAATTGATGCCTTATTTGTTGCTAGGCAAATAAACTTTCACTTTATGTTTTTTTCATAAAAGCTTTTAACAAACTTTTTTCCACATTAAAGGATTCTCAGAAGTATTTTATTTAATGTGAGGATTAAGTGTTTGGTAATTCATGATGTTTTTTCCCCATTTGGTTTTTTTTAATGTGCTATTCTCAAAAACATTTTAAAATAATATTTTTTTTTCGGGGTAAACTGGTGATTAGGTCCTTTCAGAAATTTACTAAGAACTATGGCTATTCTGTTGGCTGCCTTTTGTAAATAAATTTATAGATTAGCTTTAGGTACTTTTGTGTGTTGTCAGGGAACATTGAAATCGTTCCAAAAACCCTCAAAAAACGATAGAGGATTGTAATTTTTGTAAAAAGGTAGCTTAGGATTCATTTTAGTTTAATATTTACGATGGTTTTATTTCTTGCAAGCCAATAGCATATCACTTTTGTGCGATGTTTGACTGATATACGGGTCACTTGGAGAAATGTAAACTTGATCGGTTCTCAAAAAACATCGGAGAAATTTTGTTTTATAGTGTACAAATAGGTAATTTAGTTAGAATTAGGATTTCTTGACTACATTTGTTTTTATGTATGTAAATATCTTCAACAGTTTTTTTTTTGTGTAAATTTCAATGGTTTTCCGAATTAACCCTTTGGAAAAAGATTGAATAATGAAGTTTCTTTATTCTTCTAAAAAATGAAGTGGCGCCATTGAGAAAGAGTGGGAAAATGTGGTCCTTTGGGCAAGGGAAGCCGTTTTCCGGGATTCTACTTTCGTAGGTCCGTGTGTGGATTTTCCACGGTATGTTGATGTAGGGATGAAATTATCACTGCTTTGAGTGGAAATTGACGTAAGGGGAAGAAATGCTGGCCTTTTTCTTGGAAAAGGGAGCGCATTTTCTTGAGATGTTACGTTTCGTAAATCTGGGATCTGATATGCACTTTTGTGTATAAGATGACACTTAAAGCCTTGTTCATTTTGTCGAAGGGGGAAAATGTCTGTGAGAACAGACGTGTTTGAGGCTCGAAAGAGCTGGTGTATTTGTAATATTTTGTTTGTGTATTCCATCATCACTTTAGGATGTTTTATATGGAATGTTCCACTCTTTTTTCGAGTGAGTTCGTAGTGGATTTTACGCACTAACATATTAAATATTTTGAGCGAGTTTTGGATGTTGTCTCTGTATGTATTTTTTTTGTATTCAGCTCAGAACGTATTGTTATATAATAGTCGACTCCTGTAACGAGTTATGACTTGGTTAATATAAGTACCAGTGTAAAATATGTTTTAATTGCTGTGATTATTATTTATTGTTTAGAGTTTTCGACATGTTTTGGTGAAGAAAAAAGGCCTTGTTACAAGATCGCTTTTAATCCGCGTCTTGTCGGTTATTGGAACCACCTTGAAATGTCCCAAATCAAATCGATAATTCTCACAGTCACCAGTTTTCTTCTTCCTTCTTTCTGGTGTGTTGATAGGACAGAAGGATGTTCCTGTAAATCCCCATTTCCTTTTTGTGTTCCCATAACATTTTCAATTTTCTTAATGGCCAAAGACCTGGTGTTGTGTGTGAAGACTGTTGTGTTGCTCCTGGTTTTTTCTTTCTTTATTTTTGTGAGAAAGGGGAATGTTATGTTATTTTATAATAACATTGAAAGAACAATCCCGAAGTGTGCAGTGTATGTTTGTGGGCCGAACGGAGCCGAACGGTCACGGAAGCGGCCGAACTGCACCGTGTGAACTAATCGGG
Source organism: Agapetus fuscipes (assembly GCA_951799405.1). Lineage (NCBI taxonomy): Eukaryota > Metazoa > Arthropoda > Insecta > Trichoptera > Glossosomatidae > Agapetus > Agapetus fuscipes. The sequence goes on from OX637334.1 coordinate 16,881,322, forward strand.
CCGTCGGTCATCAGTTCCCGGCGAGATGTGAAGTGAGTCAGACGTTAGCGACCAAGCACCAAGCGGTGCAAGAGGGGGCACTACGATGGAGCTCCCTCCCCCCCCATCGACTTGGATTTCCTGCCAGCGAGGCACCCGCCTTGTGGACCAGAGGCATAGGAGCGCCCACCCAGGGGCTTCCACGTGTGGAGGCGTCCGCCTCGTGAACCGCCGCTAGCCTGGGGCGCTGCCCCAGGCCTTCCGTTTAGAACTCCAGCCAACGGAATAGGGAGTGTTCTGGTGACAACCTGTAGGTCTGGCCAATCCCTTATTTCCCCTTTTCCCCCCCATATTAGTACAGTAATAAACCCTTATTTGTTCATGGTAACTTTATCTTTTAATTATAAAACCCTTGCCAAAGTACAAGTGAGCAACCGAAAGAAAGACCCCCACGCCCTGAGAGTGATGCTGATGAGAGCTAGCCGGAAGTAAGTATCCTGGAGATACCTTTCAATCTAAAAATAACAGCTTAGAAAAATGTTAAAGTTTGGTCAGTGGATCTCATTTTTTTATTTAAACCAAGCATTCAAGAAAAAACACTGTTTTCTCAGTTGTTCAATATTGAAAGTCTTCCTACTCTGAGTGTGAGGAGAAATGCCACACACGACATTCCCAGGACAAAATCTTGCCATCGTGCCATCTGATGTTTCTTGTATAGCTGCACAAGGTTGTCCGTGAAATTCTCTGCTTTGAAGCGCATGCCCAGCATCCCCTTGAGCTGGGAAACCAAGATCACGGAAGCCATGGCTGATGTGAACCCTGATGTCACAGGTAAAGAGATCAGCTCCACCAGAAAACCTGTAGATAAAATAATAGTAAGAAATCAGTGTACTTTTTACTCTTTAACGCTTTAGCGTTTAAGCAACCATTTTTCTTGAATAAATTTTGATCATGCAGCGTAGACTGTCTGTCACCTCTGTTCCAGGATGAAACAGAGGACTGAAAAGCTGAAAAAAAATCTCCAGTTCTTTGTTCTACAAGCCATAGCCTAAAGCAAAGCATAGCATAAAGCATAGCATAAAGAATTAAGTCATAGCCAGTCAGAGCATCTTCAGAATAAACCGTTTTCTAAAATGCTTCATTCGAACTTTAGGATTGGTGTTTATCGAAATAGGCACACGAGAATTCAGCATGGACGATCTTTGAACTTTGAATAATAACTTCGAAGTTAGCTTATGATTCAACTCAGGTAGATTCTGATAGGAAAACCGAGGCAATAACCTGTAATATTAATTACTTTTTGAATGTTTAATTAATTTGTATAAGCAAGTAGGTAAAGTAGTTTTTTTACCTGGAAAGATAAAAACTTAATTGGTCAGGGCATTGCCATCTTTTTACTGAATATAATTTAGATTTCATACTTGTTTTGGTTGCAAGTAAACTTGTGACAAATCACATATTTTAAAAGGGATTCCTTAAACGAAATCTCACCCTTTTAAATAAAGTTTTAAACTTTCACTAACACTTTTAATTTTTAGCCATTTCTAGCTGCTGGGTGCTGTTGCTCTATGCAAGAAGCTTTTACATACTGTTGTTTAATTATAGGAGTTAAATCATCATCCTTGGTGTAGGTCCAAGGGGGGAAAATCCCTGAATCCTTGGACTATAATGTGGATAGGCCGAATTCCTTGTGCCTCATAATGTGTTCAAGGTGCAGCGGATTTTTCATTTTAAATTATTGTAGTTCCTGTTCACATTAAAATCCCATGATGATGATGATGCCTGAGACAACGACAGACCCCACAGGGTGGCATATTTTTGCTTCACAGAAGTCTCACTTAGTCTAGGGCCTAGGCAATCCCATGATGATAATGACAATAGACTCATCACAAATCTGACTTAAGAACATTTTATCGGCAGGCAAACATTGCACTTGTATAGGCTAAGGTCCTTAATAATCAATAATATATACTTTTTAATTTTCCCTAGCAGCCTGGCCGTGTGACGCCACATTTTTTTCTATTTTAATTCATGTGTAAATCTCATTCTGGTTTTCCTTACTGAAAATATCTTGATTTTTACCAGTCCCTTTCGAGTCACTCGAGGCTTTCATCTTGGTCTGTTTTTATTAATTGTTGTTATTTTTGCCAGAAGTAAGTATAAACTTATGAAATCTACGTAATATCACTGATAATATAGTTGAGAAGTTGTTGTTTCAGGTCTCACCTAGTCTCAGCAGTCCCATAATTATGATGACGACCCCTGAAAGAAATCCCAGAAGGATGACATACTCTATGGGCAGACCTTTGCAGTATTGGAACACTAGGATGGCCATTAGAGCTGTAGGGCCGATGGATACTTCTTTGATGGTGCCGAATATGGCGTACAGCATGCAACCTAAAAATATATTTGAACTTTTACTGAAAACAATAATTAATACGAGCTGGTAGAAAACCCCCTCAGAGACAAGATTGTTTTCCTTTTTTAATGAATTTTCTTCACAGAATTTAGATATGTCCCCTCTAAAACCAAGAGTATAATGATGAGCTACCAATGAAGCATAAGCTATACTTTTAGGAATTAAGATCTGAGCCCTACAAACCCTAGCAGGATCAAAGCAGTGCATGAGTCTCAATGTACATGAACATATATAAATCCAAGATTGTCACTACAAGCATCTACTCTTGGATGAAGATCAGAGTCCATTCTGCCCTGCCAAGCTTGCCAATGAAGCATACGCTTTTCTCCACGGTATGGCGTCTGGTCAGATTCCTGAACAGGATCAAAGCAGTCTATCTTCCGGTACTTTGGTAGGATATAGCAACTCACCCATAAACGAAGAGCAGAGTCCATACTGTGCTGCCAAGCTTGCCCTGAAGTAAAAAGTGAACTATGAGGAATGAAGATCTGGCCAGAGCCTATTCCTGAACACTAGCTGGATAAAAGCAGGCTGTTTTCTTGTACTTTGGTAGCACATAGCAGCTCACCCATAAACGAAGAGTAGAGTCCATACTGCGCCGCCAGACTGGCCAGGGAAGCGTACGCTATGCTCTGCGGGATGAGGGTGAGACCCAGGGAGACCCCGGCGATGACGTCAGCCAGGGCCGTCTGTCTGTCGTACTGCGGCAGCCACTGCAGCAGCGGGATCCTGCGGGAAGCCAGCGCACGCAGGCGGGTGGACCTGGCGCGGGGACAGCTGGCGGAGCGGGCACCAGAGACTGTAGCAGGCGAGTCCATGGGGGACAACTCAAATATGTCACTCATTCTAGCTGATTGATTGTTAACACTGTTTCATTTACTTTCAAATTAACCACAATTTTTTTTTGCAAGATTAGACTTAGGTATTTGTTGAGTATTGTGTGTGTGAATCACACATCAAGAGCCCTATTTGAATCTGGTCGTCAGTAGTTGGCAATACTCAATTGATTTTGATTAAGGCATCAGGTAATTTTGTTCCTCTGTGAAAAGCATTTTTAAAAATAAAAAAGTAAAATTTTTGTGCATCTCTGAGGTTTGAACCCACTACCTTCCGATTTCGACAACATATCATATTATCTATGAATGACTAAAAAATAATAACAAGCACCAGTGGCAAAGGGTGATTTTTCTCAGAAGGTAACTCGATGGAGAAAAAGAAAGCCAACGAACATTAAAATTCCATGGGGAAAAATCTCCAACTTTAAACTGCTCTCCTGAACAATTTAGTTTATGTCGCACTGCCTTTTAATCGTCGATATGTAAACTCAACCATAAGGTTATATCAAAAATGTATGGAAAGCAATTTCAGGCAATCGCCTATAGGTCCTTCTTAGTTTTTAACACACCGTAATTGGAAGCAGAACGAAAAAAGAGACGCTGTATAAGATGCACTTGAGATTGAGATTCCATTCCTTATCTTACATGTAAATATAAATAGGTTTCTGATATTGTAATAATGATTATAATATTTTGTGATGAGGGTAAACACGAGGCGCTTGCTGCAATGAAGAGCGTCGTGTAAATATCCAAGCGGAAAATTCCCATACAAAACGTGAAGCAACATTACACTATTCACACACCATTAATCAATCATACTAAATTGTGTGCTTTTCTATTGCATTATTTAAAAAATTTCAATCCTTGTCATAGCTGAGCTGGTAAAGCGGTTGCGTTCAAAGTCAAAGGGCTACATAGAAAGTTCGATCCCCGCCAAGGGTGTCAGAAATGATTTACCGTTATTAAAATAGTGGGTACAAACGGTAAGATTTTATCAGCCTTCATAATAAATGAGAACCTGCCCCCTAGCAGCAGATTTTCTTTATTGTGCTTATTTTTTTAGTAATAATATTTTTTTAATAACAATGTTCATTAATATTTTTAATTAATCACAAATATGCGCTCGGCGCTGGTCCTGGCGTACGAATGTTCTAGGGCAATCATAAATAAGTAATACATTGAATAATAGTTGTTGGATAATTATTTAATAATTTATACCTGTTCTGGTATGTGAATAACTGATTACTTCAATACTAGCCTTACAATAACCGCTTCCTGAAATAGCAGGTTCTAATTTTTGCGAAGGTAAGAAGTAAACGACGAAACAGATAATCTCAGGGAAACACTCCATTTATAATATCTTAATTTTTAAGGGTGTGTTTCAGCGTTAGCTTAAAACAGTGCTATTTACAAAACATTTGATCCATGGCTGATCTACTGAAATATTCACCGTAGGCTGCGGATGGCTTTGCTGTTTGAGAATAACAACGCATGACACTGAAAAAAAAATCTACCAGCACGATTCTCAGAAGTTTCAGCTTTTCATTTAAATTTGAAACTTCGTAGCCTAAGTAGACAGCGTCAACACTGAAGGCAAGGAGGGCTAAAATCCTGAACACTTTCAAAAGATCGTGAGAAGAATATGTTACACACATCCCTAAAGCCATTAAAACTAGACACCCGGGTGGAAGGAGGAAAGTGGGAAGACCCAGACTTATTTGGGTGGGCGGAGTAAGAGGGGATGCAGCGCAACATCTCCAGGAGACAAGTTGGAAGTCGGCTGCTGAGGACAGGAGGAGCTGGAGTCAAATATACAGGCCAAGGCTCAGCATGGGCTGTAGGCTGTAGCACGATCGTCCATCGGAAGAAAAAGAAGGTCTTGGTGTACGAATGACTGCTAATGATATTACTGACTGGTATTATTTTACAAAAGATATAATATATTTTACGCGGTAAAATAACGCAGTTTTATTAACACTTTCATTTACTCAAAAATTTATGATCTTGGCACAAAAACCCGCAATCACATGATTAGAAAATTTTGAAACACTTTTCCACTTTTATTGTGATTGTAGTTTTTACTTGTTTTTACGTGTACTGGCTTAATAGGGTCTCCCAAAATTTGGCACTGCCGCAGAGGATCAGCTTTTAATAATTGTAGAAGCAACCAGTGTACCGCACAACTATGCTCTGACTTTTCACATTCCTTTATCAGTAGACAATGGAGTAACATGAAAAACTCTCATCAGTCAAAATATAACACATAAAATTACTTTCTTCGCAATGTTGTCACTAAATGAAAAATCTCCAATAGCTTCCCGTTTTGGTTTTGAAGAAATATAATAGGCACATTTTTTTATACTAAAAGTGGCACCAATCCATGTTACGTGTAACAGGGAAACAGATCTATAATAATCTATAATCATAGTTGCAAGGATATATTCATTTAAAGCTCTCAGATGTATGCCCACAAACCAACACGTGTATTCGCGCTTACAAATGCTGAATTTGTACTTACAAATAAAATCCACACCTCAAATGAACATAAGCCCCACAACTTTTGCCGACCTTCCCTGACACAGGGGTGACATTGGCAAAGTGAACCATTTTTTACAGTATGGGTGGTCAGCCTCATATCAACCTATAAGTCAAGGAAAACGAATAATAAATTACATTTAAATACAAAAAATAACAAAACCTTAAAAAGAAATCTATACAAAAAAAGTCAAAAATTTATTATGCAAAAAATGTAGCAAATTAATAAACCAACATTAGAAATCGACATTGCAGATTAGCCGCCACTTTTTCCTGTCCTTGCATACTTCTTTCATTTCATCCAGAGTCATAACCTTTTTCATACAAGTCCTCCTTTTATTATGACTCTGGATATCCCATTCATTCGCTATTTCTGAGATTTGATCCATCCATACTTTTCTCGGTCTTCCTCTACCACGACATCCATACTCTCTACGATGACACGAGATCAATCGTAAAAAAGTTAAAGTGGGCGTTTCCCTGATTCCGATGGAGCAGATTTTCATTTCTTGTGATTGCTAACCTTGCCCCCTGTGCCAAATCCTTAGCGGAATTCAAACCCGACTCCTCTGGTTTTACCAACTAAGCTAAATTGGTCAAACTACCGTTTTGAATTCGTTGCTTTTATTTATTGTAAAATTATACTGTAGGTAAGGTTGTGAAAACAAAAATCTACTTTTATGACTTATTTTTTAAATCAAATGATGGAAAAGTTTTAATAATCATAATATGTCAAGTAAGTACCTACTCACTTATGCAAAAAACATTTGGTTGTAACTGATAATAAAATTATTTTTTTCAGAAAGGTAAAAATATAGCTTCTGATTTCAGCCTGCATATTGCTTCATGTCATATAAGTGTCATGTGTAATATCGAGGAGCTGTGATAATGATTAGTCAATAGGAGGCTGATGTGTGTAGGTAACTCAGCACATACTGATGCTGGTAAATGACAATGAAGATTCAAGATACAGTAGATCTTTCAGTGGCGGCCAAACTGTGCGCTGCAACGAGCCTCTTGCTGACTTTCAAAAGATAAGTTTCATATAAAAGGCAAGCAGACGAAATAACTAGAAAAACGTGCAAGTAACAAATCTTTCATCAAACGCATCTTGCATATGGGAGCAATTGGGATGATTGCAACAAACCGACTTTTTTCGACGACTATGAGACTGGCGACACGCAATATTGATACCAACTCGGAGCGTAAGTGAGACGGAAACGGTGCGGTGTATCAAAGAAAACTGAATAAAGTATGAGCGCTAGAAATAACTTACTTTTAGAGGAATAACTAACAAGTAACTCTCATATTCCTCTTCACAAAAAAATAGGGTCATCCAAAAAAATTAAAACCATGAAAAGCAACGCATAAAAAGCATGTATCTCTCATCCCAGTAAGATATTGCTGTTTGTATTGAAGGCACGCTTAACATTGAATGACAAATAGGTACCATAAAAAGTATCCATATTGATCAATGGCATAGACATTAGACAACGCAAGTGTCCCCACTTAAACAGGTGTAAGATAGGGATGCATATTCTCCCCTTACCTATTTAAAATCTATTGGGAGTATATAATGCCCAGGACTGGAGGAAAGGAATGGAAAAGTGTATATTGATGGCGAAAGCTGTCCAATATACGATATGCGGACAACACAACACCTTCTCTCAGGGTCAGTCTCCCCTCCACTGACCCACGCCCGGTATATCCATCCCATCCGGGGATGTGTCACAGGACTCGCATGCAAAAGTTATTGTGAGATACGAGTGGCAGAAGATTATACACTGAAAGATTATAGCCGTGAGGGTTTAGGGCTCGATGATGACTTAAGGGCTAAGGCCTAGAATTCGAGATGCTACTACTGAACACAACACTTTTGGCCAACGGCCCGAAAGAGATCGTAGAACTCCTTAAACCCATTGTTAAACCAGTAGAGACTGAGAGCAAGACACTGGAATTGAGTATCAACCAATCTAATCTAATCTAATCTAAGTTGCAAAGATATATATCATTTAAGATTTATATTAAATGCATTCCCACAAGCAGACATGTATAATTTCGCGCTAACACATACCGCATGTGGACCTACAATATAAAAATCCAATCTCAAATGAACATAAGCTCTGCAACTCTTGCCGTCCTTCCCTCAAACAGGGGTGACATTGGCAAAGTGAACCATTTTTTACAGTATGGGTGGTCAGCCGCATACCAACCTCAAGTCCTCAAGTCAAGGAACAAACATCGCAAATTACATTTTTTAAATCAATAAACAATAATATAAACATGGACACTAAAAAAAACTAAATCATAAAACCAATTTCACTTTAATAAACCTTAGCCGCCAACATTACAGATCGACCGCCATTTCTTTCTATCCTTACATACTTCTTTCATTTCCTCCAGAGTCATAACCTTCTTCATACAAGCTCTTCTTTTATTATGACTCTGGATATTCCATTCATTCGCAATTTCGGATATTTGGTCCATCCATACCTTTCTCGGTCTTCCTCTACCACGACATCCATCTATTCTACCAACATATACTTTCTTCGTCAGTCTTTCCTCATTCATTCTCTCCATATGCCCAAACCATCTTAACAAACTTGTTTTAATCTTCACTTTCACACTTTCTCTTGCACCACATTCTTCTCTTACAAAATCATTCCTCACCCTGTCACTCCGTTTTTTCCCAATCATACTTCTTAGAAAGTCCATTTCAACAGTATGGACTTTGCTAATTTCACTTTCATTCACCGTCCAGGCTTCGCTTCCATACATCAAGGTGGGTAAAAGTATGCCACCGTGTACCGCCAATCGAGCATTTTTAGATATGCTTTGATTTTTGGCGATACAAGCTGTGGCACCCAGTACACACCTGCCTTTCATTACTCTTCTTTCAAGTTCACCTGTCATTCTTCCATCTTTTTCAAACTTACTTCCCAAGTATACAAACTCATTTACCACATCAACATTCATTCCGTTTATTCTAAATTCATAGTTTGTATTTTCTTCATTTCTTTCAAAAATCAAAACTTTCGTCTTACTTGCATTCAATTTTAAATAATTACCTAGTAGAGCTTCGTTCAATCTAGAGAGCATTGTTTGCAATTCTACTGCTGAATCAGATACAAGAACTGCATCATCCGCATACAGTAGAACACTCACTTTGCTCTCTCCTATCATTAATCCACAATCATCAAGTCTAGCATCTCGAACACACTTGTCCATGACTATGTTAAATAGCCATGGGCTCATCACACATCCTTGCCGTACACCCTTAAAAACTTCAAACCATTCACTATACTCATCAATCATCATCAATACGAACACATGCCATACTATTTTCATAGTTAGCATGTACTGCATTCAAGAGAGCCCCATTCACTCCATATGCTTTCAACCAAGATCATGATTATAGAATAAAGATCGGTGCAAGAAGTTAGTGATCTCAGAATTTCCGTCCAATAATGAGTTTGACAAAATTTGTCAAACCAAAATAGTGTGCAACGGGAGTTTCAAATAAAACTCGTGTATTTGACGACTTCAACCTCACAAGGTCAGCTGGAAGATTCTTCTTATAAGCTTGTCCTTCTTCGTTCAATTTAAAGCAAACTCAGTAAAACAGTTTATCAGTCGCTGAGCTCACTCCAGCCACAATCTGTGTTTGCTCGGAGCCTGTGAGACACTCGTCTCGTTATCAAAGCCACAACTCATTATGTTGCCACATTATATGCTGAGCTTACTCTAAATATCAGCTGTTATATACAACCTGCCTTGCACAATGCTCACCTGCTCCTCCAATATCAATATGAAAATAATAATGATAACAAAACCATTATTTTACACATTAACTCATGGTATCTGTGGACTACAAATTATTTAAACGAAAAGATACATTATTATATCTGTTTCAACTTACTTCCGAAAATGGTCCTGAGTAAGAAAGATAGCAAAAATCTTCACTATGTTATTTAGTTGTACCAATACAAAAAAAACTTGGATGAAACTAAGAAATATTTCCAGAATGATGGCAGAATTGATATTCATTCCCGCGCAAACATTGTGCGCACGTGCTATAAATCTTTTGATCGGTAATTTTGACAATTTTTAAACGTAAAAGGGAATATTTTAAGAAATTATGGCATTGGGTGTCGAAAAACATAATGGAAAAAGCAAGAAAATACAGGATTTCACATGTAAGAACATGATTTTTAAATTGTTGTTTTTGGCAGGACTGGGGACAACTGTGCTCCATAATATGTATCAATGCCGTAAGCTAGTTTCTACTCGTTTATAATATAAACGATTATAACTTAATGACTTTACAAAATTTCATTGTAAGTAGGTGTGATTCGTAAGAAAGAACATACTTTTCATCAGCCGTTCCCAGTCTATTGTTATATATTGGCCTTCTCCATCTTCCTCCAGTTACTTCTGTCCTGAGCCATTCTCTGTCATGTCCTCCCGGCAGCTTTCTATATTTCAAGATTTCATTTAAACTAGAACCTCGGTGGATTGACATATTTACAAATAAAATTAGCTAACACTTCGTATATTTGATGAATCGCTGAATGAGAACTTACTTTATCCTCGATGTTTCGTTGTCGTTGTCCTCAGGGGATACCCTTATTACGTAGCGATCAAGGATGAACTGATTATCATCATATATAACTTTTCTTTGGTCGTTTGTTTAATGTCCATTGAACGACTGATATTCTCTTACTAGTTCCGGGCCACCATTTCAAAACTTTTCTGGTCCATATTTTATCTTTACTTTTTCTTCTTCAATGGCTCTACAGCCTGTATCGAGCCCTGTCCTCCGTTATCCTCAGCCTTCATTCGCACACATCCTTCATCTTTACTCCTGCAGAAATTAATACTCTCGCAAAATGCTACTCCTTCGAGGACAATACGGCAAAATGTGACAACAACGTAGGTACCTATTTAATTAAATTTACACTTTTAAAACTCAAAGTTGGTGAGTAATTTTCAATTTTTTTTTTTTATTATGTACTTACCATACGTATACGTGGGAACAATCATTTTAGGGGATGAGAGTCTATGCGCGGGGCGATGCGATGAGCGTAGCGACTCAAACAAGAGAGGGAGACAGTAAAAGCGACAAGCGGTGCGGCCAGCGAACTACCACAAAAATCAATCGCTCGCTATGCAAGCCTCGCATCGCATCACGTCAAAAAATAGCTTCAAAATATCAGTACAAGTACCTACTGACTACTGTTTACTTAATTACTAAGTAGGTAAGTGTGGAAGCTGGAAAATTACACCAAATGTACCCAAAAGATTTGATAATGGCGGTGAAAGCTCGCCCGGCGATCTGGAAGTCGAAGCATGTCCACCACAATAATAGAAACATCATTAGAAAACATTGGCAGGATATAAATAAGATGTTCCCAACGAAAGAAAGTAGGTAAATATTACTTATAAATATATATATATCTTTCATTCCACATAGTGATAATAATTTTGTTATTTTTGTTTTTATTTCAGACTTTCTTACAAGTTTTCACGTTTCATATTTTGTACTCTAGATATCAGTTGTGCACCACATTTGTCTTTGCCGCATGCGTAGATGAGGTGCGCATGTGAATATGCACAGACAATAATATTGTGTCGTCACCCAGCTAGGGAAAAGGCGTACAAATATTTTGTTATATTAATATATATTCTTTGACTTATAAGTTGGTATGAGGCTGACCACCGATACTGTAAAAAATGGTTCACTTTGCCAATGTCACCCCTGTTTCAGGGAAGGTCGGCAAGAGTTGCAGGGCTTATGTTCATTTGAGATTGGATTTTATATTGTAAGTTCACATGCGGCATGTTTAAGCGTGAACTTAAACGTGTCTCCTTGTGGGAATATGTTTAATATAATTCTTAAATGTAAAATATCTTTGCAACTTAGATTATAGATAGGTTGGTATGAGGCTGACCACCCATACTGTAAAAATGGTTCACTTTGCCAATGTCACCCCTGTTTCAGGGAAAGTCGGCAAAAGTTTCAGGGTTTATGTTAATTGGAGGTTTTTATTTTAATTTGTCAGAACACATTCAGCATTTGTAAGCGCGAACTTACACGTGTTTGTTTGTGGGCATGCATTTGATATTATGAGCTTTGAATGTAAATTTATCTTTGATATATCTGATTACAGATTAATTATATAATAAACTTGTCAAGTATTACAGGTATTTGTTCTGAGTTCATTTTGGATCCTTTTCTTCTTTCAATGGCGCTACAGCCCATACCGAGCCTTGGCATCCTTCAACATTCCTCTTGAGCTCCTCCTGTCCCCAGCAGGCAGCAGCAGACTTCCAAATTGCCCCCTGAAGAAGCTGCGCTGCATCCCCTCTCACTCACTCCATTACAGCTCTATTGCAATACATTTCCCTACTTTCAATAATTACAGTGTCTCTCTTGAGGAAAAAATGGAAAAATCTCAAAGACCAATTCAGGAAAGAGATAAAGCGTTACAAAGTCACGCCGGCAAGCTCCACATCAGAAGAAAGCTACGAGACATCTTGGGCGCACTTTCACACAATGCTCTTCATAAAAGATGAACTAAAATTCACAGACAAACCTGCAGTAAGCACCAAGCTAGAATGCACAAGCGATGAAAATTCAGACGATGAAAACAATGTGGCTTACGTTGAATTCATGTGTCCACCAGAAGACATAAAAGATACAAGTCTAGATGGCAGGAGTTCACCGTCGTGTTCAAATGAAAAATGGAAGAAACGTTTGGAAGGAAAAAATCCAGATGAGAAATTGGATTTGAATTTACATAATGTTGGAAAATCTGAGGATTATCATTTTCTGATGAGTTTGTTGCCAGAAATGGAAAAGTTAGCGCCGATTCAGAAACTTCGATTAAGGAACAGGATAAATGAAGCCCTTATGAAGGAAATATTGTGTGGTTTTAAGTATAATACGTCAGATGGCAACCATTGACAGTGGTTAACAAACTGACACAGGAGAGTTTCTTCCCGGGATCTGTGGTCTATGGGAGCTGGAGCTTTCAGACGTTTCAACCTATCTGCGATTGTTCGCAACCAATAAAACATACTCTCATCCAAGTATAAACTATAGTGTAAAAAAGATGTGTAAATGTATATGAATAAAAAAATGTGTATTTAACTTTTTATTTTGTAAAATATAATATCTTAGAGAATATAAAAAAAACAGACACAATAAATTTACTTAATCAAATAAGTTAAAATACTTTTTGACCTCTATTCAAAAAAGTTAAATTAACAAAGGTTGCGATGGTATGACAGCAGAGTTTTACTTACCAATAAAACTCATGTGTAGTTCTGTCCAGAATAAATACATTCTGGATAGGAACTTATACATAATATATAGGTACAACAATGACATGGTTAAATAAATCAGTAAATTTGGACAGATTTTCTAATCGCCGCTAATAAAATATCCGTAATAACAGAACTTTGAATAGGGTAATTTCATACTTTACAAATAAGTGTACGCTTAATACTTCAACATAAAGTATGTAAGTTTCTAGATATGATATTGTATTTTGTAGGTACATGTGGGTATGTATGTATATGTATAAATAATGAGTTAAAGAAATTTATAAAAAAATATAGATAGGTAAATTAATTTACATATTAATGAAGGAAGCCAAACTCATAGGGAACTCAATAAGATATAGCACCTTCTTCCGCATATTCAAAGAAAAAAAAAGGAAGAGAAACAAGAGCTAGCCCAAGAAATACTTCCAGGATTTGAAGCAGTTTATGTTCACAGCTCAAGAGGATTGCGACCAGCAGGGATGAATAGCTAGCACAACAAGGCACTGCCTTTACAAGAGGATAGCAACCAGCAGGGATGAATAGCTATAGCACAACAAGACACTCACTGCCTTTACGATATAATTAATTGAATTAAAATAAATCATAAAAAACAAATACTTTATTCAACAATATTATAAAATCATGTAAAAAATGAACAAATCACATTTCTATACAATTACATTAACAGTAAAAGATCTCATTTGTTTGGTAACAACCGTAACTTTCAAGATGGCTGACTAAGGATGTAATAATAGTCAAATATATCATTTTTGTACAATAAACATGTTAAACCGATAATACACAAATGTTAATCTTCTCTCCCAAGATTATATTAAATTTAAAATAAATTAATAAGTAATTCTCTAGCTATATTTTTCCAAAAAGCAAGTGAAAAAGTAAAACCAACATTTCAAAATGGCTCAGTGACTCTATTTAAAAAAATAGTAAATACCATTAAATTTTCAAAGTGTAAGTGAAACATTGATGCTAGAAATGCTTTTTTTATTTTTGTAATTTTATTTCATTATAAATATCATATTCCAGTATTTACTCAATTTTAGAAGGTACAGCTTTCAAGTCTTCAGCAGAGTATAACTATTTAATTTAATTTTTCAAAAATGTTGTGGGGTGATAATTTAGGTGCTTTTACCAATTCCAGTTCTAAATCTTGATCTAGACTTACCTACAGATAATCAGGTACTCGTCATGAAAAAGGCAGGTTTAAAATATTTGATATTTCAAACCCTTTTACCCTATTGTTGAGTCCTTTAGTGTGGAAAACCCTTCAATGATATATATTTGTTTTTGTAATACTATTTGTGACACTTTATTTGCAGTTATTTGATTGTTTTACAAAACTAAGTTTCTTACATTTACAAGTAATGTGTGATATGCTAGCAGCTACGCGCTCATGACAATGAAAGTAAAGGTGATGACATTATTGGAAATTTTTCGAAATAAATGTTGGCATTCAAGACACACCACCATTTCTTATTGTGAAGTAACAGATATAATAAAATGTAAACAAAGTCTCATCAAAAACTTGATAAGTAGAGCATCCACTTTCTAAGCAGAAGGTTTGATATCCAAGATTAGGGAGCCAAATTGATTCCCTGTTTCAGTGCACTTTTCTAATGTAAGTACTGTTAAGATTTAGGCACTTAACCTTCACAAGATATAAGAACATGTTTCTTCAATAATAATAAAAACATCTGCCTTTAACCCAATACTCTGAAAATGAATACAATCCTTTAGAGGGTGAAGAAGTAAGAAGTTGCATACAAACATTCAACTTATATGCTTACATAAAAAAATGGTGGCGCACCTTTAATGCGTCATAAATTGTAAACATATTTTAGCGTAGCTTCTTGCTGATGGCCGTAATGAGTTCGTCCACCCTTGGACTGGTCCCCTTGAAGGTATCGGGATGCGGCCCAATCATCTGTATGAGCTGCGGCACATCTTGGCCGGACACCTGGCAGAAGCGGGACAGCGCCTTCATGCAGCGGAACAGCTGCTCCTCCCCCGGGGCAGAAGAGAGCCGCTGCAGCACTGCCATGGCCATTTCCACGGCCACGTCGTCAAACACCTGCCAGAGAAGATGACAAGGAAGAAATTAGTTATAGGCAAACACATTTTTTTTTTTTAAGGAATCCTGTGCGGGAGGCTTCCCAATTCTTGAGAGTCTTGGGGGTCTATGTCACCCTGGAAGGGTGCCGCAGAGGTGTTGCTTGAGTTCTTGGTTCTGTCGTGAGGCGCTGCAAGGAAGTGGTGATTGATGTTGGTTTTGAATAAAACCGGATTATGTTGGTAGTAGTCTAGTGGTTAACCGTTTGACGCCACGTGGCATGCATAGATGTCATGAGCAGACTTGCACTCAGTGCAGTTAGCATGTGTGCATAAAAAACTAAATTTGATGACACATCTGCCATCCTAAAATGTTGAAGAAAGTTGTTATACTATATAGAAGCAAGGAAAATTGTTTTCAATTTTTAATTATTTAAAATTCAAATGGGTAAAACATAGTTTTAATTCACTTATTTATTTATTTTTTGTGCTCGAACATTTTCGCCTAATGAGGCATCTTCAGGAGCAGAATGGTTACCTGAAATAGGTAGAAGATGCCTCATTAGGCGAAAATGTTCGAGCACAAAAAATAAATAAATAAGTGAATTAAAACTATGTTTTACCCATTTGAATTTTTAAATAATTAAAAATGGACGTTCACTGTGTTAATAGATCAACACTAAAAAATATAATGTTTTCAATTTGTATGTAAAAAACTTTTTTTTTTTGACAGTTGATTTCTTGCTTTTCTTTCTGTTTTATTTATGAGCATTATTTATTAAGAAAGTAATTAGTCATTGATTTGTTATCTTCATGTTTATCTGAACTATCCCATTCTGCGACAGACACACAAGATGGAATTTTATCTTATTTACTCAGACCGTTGTTTACTTGAGCGTCCATACTTCCCAGCGACAATAGATATTTTAGTTAATTGTAAGGTACGAAGATAAATGATTGATACAACAAATAGCAAAGAGATTAGTTCTGTTTTGCGAGGAAACTTATGAGATGATTTTTTATTACCTTTTAAACATAATATTAAACTTGCGAGTATAGTTGTAAGTACTTCTACAAAATATTTTTAGCACATAAAACTACTGTGGAGTCAGATCAATCCATATTTTCCTCAACTAGTTGACGTCATAAAATCTAGGTGAGTGTAGACTAGGGCCCTCAGTAACCATAGACAAAATGCAGAATGCTATTATATAGCTTAGCACGAAGTACTCAAGACAAAATTGTTAGAACACAAGAGTTGATTTTTTTTTTAATTCAATGCTCAAATTATGAGAGAACAGGCTATGTCAACTTGATAGTGCGAGTATACATTATGAAGTAGTGAAAAGATGAGACAGAAACTATTTTGATGACTAAACTTGTAAGCTGGTGTTATAGATGGCACGACATTGAGTAGTAGCGTTATATTTATTATGGAGTGAGTATCACATTGCGCTGTTACGAAGAAGCTATCAGATGGTTTTATTTTACCTTGGAGATGCAGCCGCGAGGCAACATTCTGCGCAGCCTTTTGGCTTGGTGCATTTTCTGGAAGTAAACAGAAATGCCCGCGGGCGCTGCAAAATATCTCGCTCTAAGCTTCGTCAAGCCAATCAAATAATAGATGGAAAAATTTGTCTGTAACTAACTAATCAATAGCTTAGTTGGTAAAGCATTTGCTTTCTGAAGACCAGTTTGAATCTGAGGGTCTCAGATGCCATTTCCTCTCTTCATATTTTCTTCTAATAACCGATTGGAAAGGTTTTTTTACAATAAGCCTATAGTTTTTACAAATGTGTTTGGCATAATTAAATTTGTCATAAAGATGTCCAGAGTAGCGAATAGATTTGGATTTAAATTGCTAACATGGCAAGAATCTTTGGATATTTAATAATGTACAACAGTACCAATCCGATATGTAGGGCATTGGTAAATTTATGAAATGAAATGATTACCAAAATACCTGCCAAATAGATAATGAGTCGAAAATGATGTGTGAATAATGTAACAATATTGATATGGAATTCAGTGTTACATCTATAATCTATAATCTATAATCTAAGTTGCAAGGATATATTCATTCAAAGCTCTCAGATGTATGCCCACAAACAAACACGTGTAGTTCGCGCTTACAAATGCTGATTGTGTACTTACAAATAAAATCCAAACCTCAAATGAACATAAGCCCTGCAACTCTTGCCGACATAAAAGAGAAAAAAGGAAATTGTTACAGAAGAATAAAGACTGAAGAACTAGTTACTGCAGAATGAATAAAAAGTTACTGAAGAATGAAGATACAAGAATCAGGGAGAATAGGTGAAGCTTGGTAAAAATGCCAAAAGTGTAGTAGAGGTCAGTATCGTAACTTAATGGTGTATACCTGCATGGAGTCGGCACAAATAAATTGGGAAAAATAATTTTGGTTGGCCGGCAGCTGTATCACAGTGCAGTCAAATCTACTTTTTCATTCATATTTTTTATTTCAATCAACCGGACGACTTTCCGCAGCGCTGCTAGTCGTTCAGTGTGCATGAGACCTAAGGAAGACTAGTAACCTACCCCTGTGACTGCACTCTCTCGAGAAAAAATAAATTAAGAATATTGCTCCAACTCTATTGTGAATACAGAACAGAATATGTTCAAGGAACCAAGATAAAATAAAAGTAAACAAGCACTAGCATAAATACAGTACAACTCCAATTATCTACTCTGCACTACTAAGCTACACATGTAATGTAACTTCTTGCCGTGTTTTCCCCGATGGGATCGCATGTGGGCAGTGGAAGCTATTTATTTTTATAGGTAAGGAGGCCGGCCTTATGCCAACCACTTCAATCGAAGTGGGGGTTTTCCAGGCTGATACTCATTTCTTGTGAAAGCTGAGTAAACCTTGCCGGTATTTTATGTTGGGTTTGAAATAAACACCGAAACGGGAAATCATTTCTGACATCCTCCGTGGGATTCGAACCTGAGCTTTCTGAGAAAAATGCAATAGCCAACACAAATTAACAATCTACTCGTAAGCAAAAGTATTTTTTTTATTTTCTCTAAATCTGATTAATTAATTATCAATGGACTCGGAACATTTTTGAATTTGGATTTTTTTTCGTCAGCCTTGTATGGAACTGTCGTCTTTAACAATAAAAAACAAAATATTTATTTGCCTTTTCCCAAGTAACCGACTGCGTGCCGTAACAATATAGTCTACGTCAACTCACGTGCAGACCTCATTGATTTGGATGATTGGAGTTGTCCTATACAGAGTTAGTTTATTAGGTAGCTTAGATAAGATATGGAGGTAGATGAGTTGGATACAGACCACAGTTTTTACCTCCTTGCACGCGAGGTTGTGGATGATGGCGGAGCCCGTGTCCTGCAGCTGCGGGTCCTCGCTGAGCAGACTGTGCACGGCCACCTTGGTGCTGACCCGGATGTTGCTGACCTGCTGGCCTCCCAGCGGCCACTCACTGATGTACATCAGCCACTCCGAGGAGGACAGGTTCTCAAACATGTTGCACACCTGTACAGACAAATACAAGACTCTAATAATACTAATAATTTCAAGATTTGTACAGCGCCTTTTCTTGACTCTTGGTCATCCCAAAGGCGCATGCTCATATATATGAGCGTGCAAACAGGTGGGTCTTTAGTCCGCTTCTGAATGAGCTCTCTGGCTCCATATTACGAAGTTTATCTAGTAGGCCGTTTCATACGGTTGGAGCAACCACCTTGAAGGCTTGATCTCCAAAGACTGTCTTGATATTTCTCCTTGGAAACTCTATTTGGCTGCGGCATGATGCTGCTGATCGAAGGGTTGAGGTCCTGTTGCTTGTTGTTGCCGGTGCTATCATATCATTTTATACACAAAAACGGCGCTCTTTTGTCATGTATTAAATTTTAATTAAATAAATTATCCTCATATATATATTTATATATATAACAGGTTTATATGATATTTTGGTGCAGTCCCACGCAGAGTCTTGAACACCCTGCCGTATTCACCAACCCTTCCAGCACTCACCTTCCACCTCCCGAGTGCTTACAATGGGTTTTATTTATGGACAATACGTATAAATAAATAAGAATCTAAGCACTAGTGAGACCTTAGGGAAGTGTTAGTAAGATTGGTGAAAACCGAGGTAAGATGCAATATACAGATAACAGTGAAACCTTAGAGCGACAGGCCACAAATTATAAAATACATCCACCTTTTAAAGCTGTTCTAGAAATTCATGAAATTTATTTTTAAAAATGCATGTATGATCAAACAGCAATGTACAGAAATTTAGTCTAATCTTTTATTGGCTTCTTAGCCGATACAAGTGATTGATTGTTCTTTTGTGATACTGAAAATTAAGCCATTTTCAATTAAGCTAGTCTTCTACAACTATGCATACATGCTCTTTTCATAACAATTCAATTTTAATTATATATTGATCTGTGTTTCTTATTTTTTAATTAAATTAAACATCCACAACTGGTTTCACAAGCATATTGTTTGCATCATCAGGTAGCCTAATTAATACTAAATGGTCCAGATACAGTATTATATAGTCATTGAGGGTGTCATCGTGCGGCAATATGAGAGGTAGGGGGGTGCAGGAAGGACATGTATGGAGTTACTTAAAATAAAATAAATATATTGTTCAGGATATCTCACCAGGAGCGCCAGTGCCTTTTGTTCATCAAGAGGCAGGCGGTCAATGGAGTGTGCGTAGTTCATGAGGATGTGCTCCCTCCTGTCCTGGTGCAGCAGCAGGATTATGTCGTCTCGCAGCGCGGCACATGCCAGCGCACGCAGCACACACGCATGCGCGCCCACTCCCAGGGCACTGTTGCCTAGCAACCCACCTGCCACATACACAGTATCATCATCATCGCATAATCAACATGTTGATGATGATGTGAAAACATAAACTTCAGGCCTGGAATCACCTACTTCCCCTTGTGCAAAAAATAGGGGATCATGGAATATTTTGAAAGCCAATAAAAGCAAACAAATTTCTGTCATTATTTGCACGAACACCTATGGAGAGAGCATAGCACAAAACGGCACTTTAAAGAAATCAAATTTATAATCAAGAACATTTGTAAGACATTCGGATTATATGGCTGATGTGGCAGACAGCATATGAATGGCTGGCGTTAAGTTAAGTCAGCTTATGTCCACCTGAGAATTGTGAAGGCATAGCAAGGCTTATGTTCATTTGAGATTGGGTTTTTATATTGTAGGTCCACATGCGGCATGTGTTAGCGCGAAATTATACATATCTGCTTGTGGGAATGCATTTAATATAAATCTTAAATGATATATATCTTTGCAGCTTAGATTAGATTAGAGATTAGATTAGATTAGATAGAGACTTATGATAAAAGATCTCATTAGGTGGTCCAAGTGAAAAAGATCATGTCAATGTTAGATGATCGCCTAAGCTCTGGAAAAAACCCAGCAAGGGGTCACGATCTTCAGTATTGGCTGGAGAAGAAGACTAATAGTTACCGATGAAGACGAGGAAGTTGTCTCCCAGCGCCCAGCTGCCCTCCCCCTGCACCATGTACTGCTGCAGCTCCGCCATGCTCTGCTGGTCCTCTGCAGACAATTGGGCACCACTGATGGCCTCTGCCAGCTGCTCGTACGCTGTCTTAGCCTGGAAAAGTGCATCAACACTTATTGAATATAGCGCATTTTATCTTTGCTGAACTTACACATGTCTGTTTTTTGGGCATGCATTTGATATGAGTTTTGAATGTTAATATATCTTTGCAGCTTAGATTATAGATTGTAGTGAATTGCCATTTTGCAGGCTCTGGTAATTTACTAATAAAATTAATTTTGGTATACTAGAATTACATTTTTCTACTCCCATTTGGTAATTTACTAATTACAAAACGGCTAACGCAATCACAATGCTATACATTTCCAAACCCGTTGCGTAATGTTACATTACGCAACTGGTAACGGTGTTGAAATGAAAATGTGCGCATGCGCATTGTCAGAAATGGAACCATTTTTGAATTTCGAGTATCAACCTTGTATGAGGCTATCCTTCTAAGCGACTGATAACAAACTATTATTGGCCGTTTCCATAGCAACCACGTTTAAACGTCAGCCATTACATGAATATTTTCAATTTATTGATAGTTCCTCCCCACTATGTTCAATCTTTGTTCAAATGAAAATGAATAAATTTTATGCGTAGAGTCAAATAAAAATTGTTAATAGTGTAATAATTCATCAATGTTATTTATCAAAATACTCCAAATTGTAGCTTTCCTTTTTTTGAAGGAAAACAGAAGGCATGAAAGGAAAATAATGCAAGATATTTACACCGCAAAAAAAAACAAACTTAAACAGTTACTTGGCTATTAGGTCGGTATGAGGTTGACCATCTATGCTGTAAAAACTTGGTTCACTTTGCCAATGACACCCCTGCTTCAGTGGTTCCAGGGCTTATGTTTATTTGAGTTTTGGGTTTGAATGTTAACCCTTATATGCGGCATGTATAAGCGCAACTTATATGTGTCTGCTTGTGGGCATAAATTTAAAATGAATCCCAAATGTAATATATCTTTGCAGATTAGATTAGATAATCGAGGGGAATGATAAATTACACGGTTTGACAAAGGTGGGGTATTAATTACTTCAAATGGACGAGTGCATTATAATGACTATTATTTACTATTTTGTTATTTATTTCATGGTCGTAGAAAAAGTATTGTATGCCACTGCACGTAATTAGTCTTTGTAACACTCTTGCTGTCTATTGTGCCATTCGGCTGCGCCTCATGGCACAAACTAGCACTCGTGTTACAAAGACTATCATTACTAGGCAGTGGCATAAATAACTATTGTTACATGGTAAGTACTAGATTGTTTTCTATTTTTTGGTATCTGTACAACAAGAGTGTATGGTTGATCAGAGCATCCAAATGAATAATTTGTATGGCGAGCATTTGTTAAACAACAGGACAGCAATGTTAAGGTGCTGCCTGCCAAGACTATTTACTCGCATGCACGGCTCCAATATAAAATATTACTTTCCAGACTTACATTCAAAGAACTAAAGAATCCACTGTATGCAGGCATTGGCCAGAGCCACACCACCCGAGTGTAGCTCCCGACAATGGACTCATTAGTGTGTCTTGCTATCCATACGACTTGGAGCATGCCCCTCCAATACCACAATTCAAAAGTATCAATTTTTCTCCTTTCTGCTACTTGGATCACCCATGCTTCAGCATAAGAATGGTGTGCACCAAACACCCACACCCTGGTCTTTCCAGATTTTAGATTTTTTATCTAGCTTAAACATGACACACACAGTTGTAACAATGGAGGAGTTTTGTTTACCTCAATGAAGTCCTTGAACACGATGGGTGGATCTCGGAACTTCTTTCTCTGCTCATCCTCCTCTCTCTCTTGCTGCTCCAGCTCCAGCGCCCTCTCGCTGGGCAGCTTATCTCCAGGCTGGCGAGGACACGCCACCATGGAATCCAAGTCATCATCTTCAGCGGAGAACCTTCTGGCTCCATTCACCTCCTGCACTGCTGCTGCTTCTGCCATCACGGGTGATTTCTGTTTGGTAACTGGGGACGGTGGCGGAAAACCTGGAATGTTGTAAACAGGGCAAAATAAAACAATCAGGTGTTTCGAGACAAAGATGACTCAATTGAAAATGTGTATGGCACTGAGGACAGCCCAACAAGCAAACTAGTCATATAAAAAAACCGTTATACGACTTTAAGTCATATAAGAGTTGTATAGCAGTTATTAAATGACCTGTTCGTCGTATAGACGTTGTACATCCGACTGTTAAGTCGTCTGACTAAATAGTCGTATAACATCGTCTAATAAACGTTTTAAGAACATAATTATAAAACTATCACATAATGGTTTTATTAAAACGTTTACTCAACACAAACCTAAGTCGTATAAACATTTCAGTCGTATAAAGGTTTTTTTAAAGACAATTTTGTCGTATAAGAGCATTTGGATAACATCTATACAACTTGTTGGTTTTATAAACGTTTTAAAAAAACCCTTATATGACCATTATAAAGTTTTTAGAAATTCTAAAACAAAAAACAATATGGCGCTCGATCACGCAGTCTTTCAAAAACGTTTATTCGACCAAAGGTTATATAACAGTCGTATAACGGTGTATCGATGACTTGCACTAAAATGGCTGACCATAAAGATATAAAATGTTTTAAAAATGTTTTTAAAAATTGTCAAAAATTAGATTATCCTTAGAGGGCGACAGTAAATAACTTAGTATCATGATATATAATACCAATGAAATGACATTCCCATAGAAATCCAGACGTAATCCAATCTTTACCATATACTCAACACATATTCAATATTAATACTAATAATAAACCATTTTAACTTACCTTATTGTCAACTTTGTCCAATTTTTGACACTAAAACATATTGGTCATTTTAAAACCTTTATATGACTCTTTGGTCATGTAAATGTTTTCTCTGTACTCTTATACAACTTTTTGGGATTTCTGTAACCTTTATACTATCTTTACTCAACTATTTGTTGTTATCATAAAACCTTTATTTAACCATTATACGACCAATAGGTCGTATAATTTGCGCCACTTTCGCATTTTATAAACGTTTTCGTAACGTTTATATGACCAATCTTATCGGACCAGAAGTTGCAGTAAAACGTTTTCTCAACTTTTATACGACCTTTTTTTGCTAGTTGGGAGGACTCTACAAGTAGTAAAAAGAGAATCAATATAATACAAACGATAAGAGAATTTCATATTAACAAAATGGGTTCATTAACTTAATACTTTAGTTCAGGCCTGGCCAACCCGCGGCCCGCGGGCCGCATGCGGCCCGCGACGCCTTTACGTGCGGCCCGCGGTCATGTGTGATGATTTTTTTTAATTATGTATTTGTATATATTTTTATTTAAGAACTTTATTGCCGTTAAATTTGTACAATTTTGAAATCAAAATTACCCTAGAACTTTCCTAGTAAAAACACTATTTGACTGGACTAGAGATATTTTTTAGCGATTTGAGTTGCAGCGGCAACACATTTAAGCGTTAATGCGTAATATTTATTTATTTATTTATTTATTTATTTATTATTTATACACTAGCAGCTAAGGCTGATGCGTGTATATCACAGCACTCAATTTTTTTTTTTTTTTTTTTTTTTTTTTTTTTTTTTTTTTTTTTTTTTTTTTTTTTTTTTAAGAACAAATCTTGAACATTAAAAAAAAACATTATTTTTGATGTGTTTGTCCAATCTGTTTTTGAATAGATTCACTGAAGGTGCACTAACTATATCTTCAGGAAGTTTGTTCCAAGATGTGACCACACGATTTGGGAGGAAGTGATGTTTAGGGTTGCTTGTACTAGGTTTTTTTGCGATCCTGAGCGAATTCCCTCTCATACGTCCAGGCGGGTTCATGGAGTAGATGTTTCTTAGTCCTGGTGCATTGTAATGCCCACTTAATATTTTGAATGTTTCAATCAGGTCTCCGCGTTGTCTGCGCTGTTCCAGTGTAGTCAAACCGAGTTCTTTCAGTCGCTGTTCGTATGTCATGTCTCTGAAGTTCCACACCATTTTTGTTGCTCTTCTTTGTACTCTTTCCAAGAGTTCAATGTCTTTTTTTAAAATATGGACTCCATATCTGGAATGCATATTCAAGCATAGGTCGTACATATGACTTGTATATTCTTAAGAAAACATCTTTATCAATGTGAAAAAAAGCTTTCCGTATTGTGTACAACATTGAATTAGCTTTTTTTGTAATTATGAAAACTTGTTCATCCCACTTCAGGTTTTCTGTTACAGTTACTCCTAGGTCTTTCTGCGATTTCACGCTTTGCAATATTCTTGATTCAATGGTGTACTGTAGTTTAGGATTATTACTTCCCACATGCAATACCGTGCACTTCTCAGCATTTAAAGAAATCAGCCATTCCTTGGTCCATTGAACAATGCGATCTAGGTCACTTTGAATCTCATTGTGAACTATGAGGGGGTTCCCCATAAGTTTAGTGTCATCAGCAAAGAGGGATAAATCAGATCTTACAACATCCTTGAGGTCAGTTAAAAATATGCCAAATAAAATCGGTCCCAACACTGAACCTTGGGGCACTCCACTCAGAACGTTGTAAGACTCCGAGAACTGATCACCAGTCCGTACCCGGAATCGACGGTCAGTCAGAAAGTCAGAAATCCAATGTAGGAGGTTGCCACGTATTCCAAAATGCTCTAACTTTGCTATCATCCGTTTGATGGGGACACGATCAAAAGCCTTCTCATAATCCAGGTAGATTATGTCAGTTGGTTCATGTTTGTTCCAGTTTTCAGTCCATTTGTCCAGACATATAAGAAGGTTTGTGACTGTTGATCTACCAGGAATGAAACCATGCTGATTGTCAATGATGATCTGCTCCCTAGAAAAGAACGCTCTTAGTTCTACAGCCAATATCTTCTCCATTGTTTTGCAGACTAAGCTTGTAAGACTGATTGGCCTATAGTTGGATGGTTCGAGTTTGTCACCTTTTTTGTAAATAGGAGTTACAGTCGCCTCCTTCCAACTGTCTGGGAGTTTGTTTTGGGCTAAGGATAAATTCATAATACGGGCTAGTCTGGGGGCGATAACTGGCCCACAGTTTTTAAGAAGTAGAGCCGGGATTTCATCAGGGCCCATTGCAGTAGTATCGTTGATGCTCTTTATTGTCTTCTCAATGAGATCACTGGAAAACTTCACGTCGTCAATGAAGCCTTTAACTCTTGGTACGTTTAGTTTTGGGATTGGGCCAGAAGGTTCCCTTACAAAGGATCTTTCAAACTGTTTAGCAAACAGTTCGGCTACTGTCTTAGGGTTATCAGTTACCAGGCGAGTGTCAGGATCTCGTAGGGATGGCGGTACAGCAACTGAGGATTTTAATTGTTGTCGTACGTAGCTATGGAAAGACTTGGGACCTCTATTGACTACCCCTTTTTCGTATTGTTTCCTAGCTTTGCGAACCATACCAACAATTTTGTTGTTAGCTTTCCTATACTTATTGTAAGCTTCATCTGTGTTTTCCAGTTTGTAATTATGCCATAGTTTGGCTTTTTCATCTCTAAATGCAAGTATGTCAGAGTCTATCCACGGTTTATTTATGTTATGTGAAGCTTTTTTACGGGTCATAGGTACATGTCTCTCAATAGATTGGTCGATCACATTCTTGAGGGTCTGCCAAGCTACATTAACATTGGTAGAGTTGTCATCAATATTAGTATCGGATTTACTTAATTCATCATATATTCTGTCATAGTCTGCAGCAAAGAATTTTTTTCTAGGAGTATTTTTTGATTTTTCCTTTCTAGTCTGTAGTTGGATTTGTAAAGTCGCAAGTAAGACTAGATGGTCGCTCTTCCCTATGTTTGCAAGGTGTTCGATTTTAGTGCATAAATTTTCATCATTGCACAACACTAATAAACATAAACAACAATATGGGGGTGCAATTTTGAAAAAATATCGAAATTTTCTCGCAAAAACATAGTCGTGGAGGGGGGGGGGTAGCGACAGGTTTGTGTGGCTCTTGGGGAAATTTTAGGCCATCAATGCGGCCCGGGGTGCAATTTGGGTTGGCCAGGCCTGCTTTAGTTAAACAAAAAAACAGTATTGTAGGTTCAAAATGTAATGGACACTGCAAAAGGACGTAGAGTGGGTAATGATAAAATACAATTCTAAATTTATATAGTGCCATTTCATGATTTTAAATCATTTTAAAGGCACTTGTTCGAAAGAGAGTGCGAAGAGGTGGGTCTTTAATCCCCTTCTAAACCCAGCTTCCAGATCCATCTCACGCAGGTTATCTGGAAGGATGTTCCATGCAGCTGGAGCAGCCACCTTGAAGGCTCGTTCTCCAAACAGAGTCTTGATTCCTAGATCTTGACACTCCAGACGACTGCTGCACGACGCAGCTGACCGTAGTGTTGCCGTCCTATGGTTGACAGTCGCTGGAGCTATGAGGTCCCTCAAATACTGCGGTGCGGTTCCATGCAGGGCCTTGAAAACCAGCAAGCTGATCTTGTATCGGACTCTCTCCGGCATCTTCAGCCATAGATCCAATGATCATAGGTGATTAAGCAAAAATCTATTTTTACCTGAGTTACTGAGTTCGGACTGGTCTGAAGAGCTGCCGTTGAGTCTCTCCTGCTCCCTAAGTAGCTTCTTCTTCTTCTTCTCCTTCTTGCGCTCTTTCCTTGCAATCTTCTCGTTAATGGAATTGCGCTTCTCTTCTAGAGCTATTGACTGTAACCTGGAGCAGAAAACAAATCAGTCACTTGCAAATCTGAAACACATGAAAAAGAGTCCCCGCATTGAAAATGGGTTACTAGGTACTTGTAATTGGTTGAATAGTTGCTAAAGGACCTTAGTTCTAAATCTGACCACAACCGTAGGTACCGATAAAATAAAATCCCAGATTATCTGGAATTATTTTTTTATTTACAACCTGTGACATTATCCAGCTAAGATATATTTTGAATGAGAAGACACCATTAGTTACAGAACTTCATGAACAAGAGTGAACAACAACACTTAAAGAAAATCGGAGGTATATTGACACATCCAAATGAAGATAACAAAATCCAAAAATCTCACCTGGCCTCTTCAATCTGTGTATTGAGCTGAAGAAAATCAGGACTTTCTTGTCTTGTGTTCCTTAAACCGTTTGCACTGATAATGTTCTGGAAGTTAAAAATAAATGCTTTGAGCAAAATGATAACAACAACCTTTGATTGGGACTTCCATAAGATTGGTCAAAACCATTAAATAATACTACAATAAATTACTAACTAGAATGACGACTTTAAAAGAAAAATTGAAAAACTTGTGGATCATTTTTGTAAATAAAAGTCATCATCAATGATCTATGGATCATATTTGGGTTTTATTGCCAAGTATTTTTTTGAGTCTGCACATTGGAATTTGGACAGCAAAATAGAATTTAATAACGAGAGTAAATATAGACGATGTTATAAGTAAATCAATGACTCCATTTGTGATTTCATAAATCAAATTAGTGTATAAATGCAACAAAAAAAATTGTGAACTTTAAAATTGTAAGATCATGATGTAAGTTAACAATTTAGGACAGCAAAATAAAATTTAAAGAGGAGGAAAAAAAAATAGATGAAGTGGTAATTAAAAAAAATGTTCACCTGTGCCCCGGATCCCAGGTTGTCGATGAGCGGCCGCAGCGACTGGCCCAGTGGAGTGTTGAGCACCTCATGCGGCAACTCCAATATATACTTGGGTATTCCTCCCCCACACAAAAAGTTGGCCAAAGAGTCACTGAAGTTGTTGCAGTTGTGCTCGAATAAATTGTACTCGGAACCTCTGAAGCATCAAACCAAAATATACAAATGACGATGAAAACACGTACAAATGCGAAAAGAACACCATCAAATAAATAAAAAAAGTGGCAAAGAAAATAAAACAATGCAAAAGCATTTATTGATATATTCTACAAAAATAACCACAGCATTATAACAACTGAGTCGGAGCAAACTTACAAATTTATTCGGCATGGGACGTCACATGTTTAGGTGACATGCAAGCCAAAAACGTTTCCACCCATTTCTCCTGACTGCTTTAAGTTTATAATATAATCTTATTAGAAATATATTAATTTACCGAAAAGCTGTCTCTCCTAATCCAAGTACGTAGTCAATGAATATCTGGTAGGGTATGAATGTGTCTCCAAGCTTTTCTATCTTCTCTGGTGGACCCAAAACAGTTCCGCCCTGGGAAACGAGAACAACAATAGATTAATTAATGGGCAAAAAATATTACGAATTCGTTCCGTTCTTGGCGATTGAAAGAAGTGTTTCATCAAAATGTGGACCGATAAATCCAGAAGATATATTATTGGAAGAGTTGTCTTGGAAGTTGGCAAACAGAGAGAAAGAGTTCCAAAATAGATGTGACTCCCTGAGTCGGACGAGATTGCTTCTGAATTTGTTATTCAATAAACACAATATTACTTGGATGTTTATGACAAACGTGAAACATTCTTGTGATGAGGCAGAACTAAATGTTCCAAGACGTTTCTCTTGCCAAAAGTGATAGGATTTATTATGCAAAATGTGATCTGATATAATGAAGTGTAGGAGTAATTTTTGAATACTTCAGTTATCAAAATAAACAATAGATAGAGTTGGATTTAAAAATTACGAGATAAAGTGACTCTGTCAACGATGATGTGTAATTTTCGAACTAACATTAGAGAAGTTTAGAAAAAAGAAAAGTACAAATTCAAGGAAAAGCTCAAATAATTTCATAAGGAAGTAAAAACTTAACCTTGATTCGAAAAACTGTTTGATTTCATCCAAAAAGTTCCTCGCAGCATTTTGATGGATGCGGAGAACACTTACAAAAAGGAAAGCTGTTGTGTACAAGATTAAAGTAGACACATATTATGTTATGATGTAAATCGCAAGTCACCAATGACTAATGGTGTGATTATCGATCTTTAATCATTGATCCACGATGACGCGACGGTAAAGCACGGAAACAAAACAAAATGATCCAAAAATAGATCAAAGAATAGGTCAGCGTCAAGCGAGGGAAACTCTCATGTTCTCCGTGAGAGGAAACGATCTCATGTTTATAAATAAACACGGCAGCGTGTGCGACATGAGACAGACCGGCTACAACATGAACTAACATAACCTATTCAAACAAAACAGGTAAAGAACAACAAAATACTGGGAAAAACATTCATCAATTGATTTCATGAACCCTACAAAAGAATGGTTGAATCAGGTAGGTATCAACACACACAAAAGAAATTACCTACAGCATGTATGTGCAAAATATTGTGCGAAAATTGGTTTAAATAATTCTAGGAAAAAAGTGCACACAAGTGGAATGACTGATACTTTCAGAGACACAATATGTTGACCAGAATAGTTTGATGAATTGCGCCAAAGTGTGAACTGCATCTACGGAATTATTGTTGGGACATAAATAGACAATCATGATTCAGCATTACTTGCTACATTTCCAACAATAAATTCACGTTTCACCAAAGAGAAAATTGAGGTTAACAACAAAATAGAGAACAAACGACATGATGAAGCAAATATGTGAAGGCACCAGCAACAAATTTATATGAGAGATATAATATGGTTCACGGGGAACTAGGAAGTATTGTATGACGGACGGAAATACACTGGAGTTGCAATAAACGGCTCGTGATGCAATATGAATGATAATTACTGTTGAGTTGGTGTTTTGTGGAGCTGGTGTGATGAAGACTATCCCCAGAAGACTGAGGACCGCGCCTGTATGCAGAGAGAGGGGAGAGGAAGGCAGGAAGAGACGCCCTGACCAGAATAGACGCATCTGAAATACTCTGTGATCCAGTGGATTTAGTGGCATGTTGCCAGCTGCTCGCAGTTCACATATTATAGTCATATAACATCAGGTTAACATTTACCGGGTTAAACCTTTTTCACTGTGAATTACTCAAAATGCAAATGAATTTCACTGGATTGAATTTGCTATTTCAGTAAATGCACTGGTGATTTATTGCTCTCAACATCATCATGCTTGGCATGCAAATCGGAAAGGG
Organism: Agapetus fuscipes; assembly: GCA_951799405.1. Classification (NCBI taxonomy): domain Eukaryota; kingdom Metazoa; phylum Arthropoda; class Insecta; order Trichoptera; family Glossosomatidae; genus Agapetus; species Agapetus fuscipes. Next base: position 16,912,105 of record OX637334.1, read on the forward strand.
AGTGCTGGCATATTTCACCAACCGCTGCGAACTTTGTTCAATATATTTTTACTTAAAATATATAGAAAGCTTAGATTTAAATTTAAATTTTTGTTTCACTGAATTTTATTCCATTCCTTTTTTACATAGGTGTGTAGACAAAGTAAGTCATGTGAAAGTTAAAATTGGAGTAGTGGCTGGGAGCGTGTGCTTATTATTATTTTATCACAAATGTAAACTATTTTTTCAAAACACGAATATTTTGTGTTCCAACAGCAGTTCTTGAATCAATGCGTCTATTTTATTGTGATAAAATAAACGATGTAGACAATCAAAAAAATATTTAGACATCCAACAAAAAGACAATCCATGCCTCCATTAATGATGCGCTCGTCATGTGTTCGCGCGTTCAGAGCAAGGCATGTTCCCCTATTGGCGTCGCTCCAGGATATTCCGTGATTTGTTTTTTTTACACTTTCCCAGAAACGATCATCACTCAAAAGTGTGCTTCGTTTACACATGCGCACTTTCTCACTTCCTACTAACAACGCCTCACTTCTTCTGACTTGAAAAGTGATGACATTAAAATGTGCTTTGCCTCTTGCGTTCAACACATTCATTAAATATTTGTTTCATTGGTTTTAGTGCGAATAATGCGTGCAATATTATAGTTGTAATCTGATGGTTATTGCCCTGGACAGATTTCAAAATTGATGTCATTCAAATCCCAATTATCTAGTCTATAACGATACAAATGAGTATCCTGATAGACTCAAACAGCGTTCATATAGGTAATTGCATTTTTCGAAAGTAAGTAAAATAGCTGGTATATATGAAAAGAATACCGTATGAAAATCGTTTTTGAACACAAAAACGAAACATCATAGCTTGACCAAGCAAGCCTTTTGAAAAAAGATCGGTATTTATGGTTCATCCTCATAGCAGTAATATGTAAGATACGACATCAAAATTGTAAAAAGAATGAATTCAATGACAATGGCCATATCTAAACTAAGCTTAACGTAAAAAAATAACGCATCAGAATGCATAAAATAAATCTACACGAACCCAAAAGCAGAAGGCCGATAAAAAATACATTTTCATGCAAAGAGTAAAAATGTACAATGGCGGTAAGTTATGATGCTGTATTGTAAAGTAACATGGCAGATTAGTTTGATGTCAAGCGATGACTAGTGACTCCACAAATACTCCCGTCTGTAGGAATGCCCAGGAATGAGGAAGTCTCGTAGTTTGCAGATTTATGCACATGCTGCATGCTGCATCAGTCAAATCATGTGATACCCACGTGCGCATGCAATTATAAACGAACACGTGTCGTGCACAAAACATCAAGCCAAACATGACATTTCTCCTAACGCAGAAAGTGGACGTTGCGACCTACCCAGCTACGTAAATTGATCTAAGAAGCAATGATTCACCAATAGTCAAGATTCATACCTAATGCACACCCACAAACAAACACGTATTCGCGTTGACACACGCTGCATGCTTAGTACTTACAAAATAAGACCCTAACCTCTATTTACCATAATGCAAGTCTTGACGACTTTCCCTCAAACAGGAGTGACATTGGAAAAAACCACATTAATAGGAATGCCAATAAATGCCTTTTTTTAATTTTAGAGCTGTTTTGATTTTAACGATATGATAAAAAAAATAAAAAAGTTATGCCATTTTTCTGCAATGTCAAACTTTAAACTGCTCTCATGAACAATTTAGTTTATGTCGCTTATGCCCTATTGCCAACCGTCGATATTATCTACATACTCGTGCATTGAATATAGACAACGCCTGGGAAAATTAAAACGCAACCCGCCTTGCATTTTAAAGGATTTTTTTGAGCTGATGAGACGTACTGACTTTTGATATTTTGAATACTCGTATTTAAAACGTTCTTGAAATCTCTCTATACTGCACTGTATCCTGCCACCGTTCCATTAGGAGTGGCCAGTACCTCCGCAGATGCGTCTTCACTTTTTTCTGTCCTTGTATACCTCTTCCATCTCTTCAACATTCATCACTTTTTTCATACATACTCTTATTCTCACACTGCAGGTTCCATTCTTTTACAATCTCATCTATTTGGTCTATCCATTCCTTCCTCGGTCTGCCCCTTCCACGGTTTCCTCTGATAATTCCTCTGTACACTTTCTTCGTTATTCGTTCATCATCCATTCTTTCTAGATGCCCGAACCTTCTCATTATGCTTTTTTGTACTTTCGTTCTTAAAGTCTCTTTTATACCACACTCTCGATTTCTGGTATTATGGAACACTGTGTATCTTTTAATCCTGAAGATGATGGATACTTATACATTTTTCAAATGAATTGACTATAAAGTGAAATAAAACTGTGTTCAATCATTTTAAATTGACTTGTAAATTTCTGAAATGCATTTTACCCTAAAATCACAAAAAAGTACCTACTTATTTACTTTTATGCCTGACAGCGTGTGGTTTGGCAGAAAACCCGTAAATACTCAGTAAACATTTAACTGTAATAAACCAAAATAAGTATATTAATGAAACTCTATTGCCATTCCGCTATGGGTGGCCAGAGCGTCCACCTATAAATCTTGGTATTTTTTTTCAATTCCCTCATATTGCCATTTATAAAATTTCCAGCAACACTTCGTTGCCATAAAGCTGGATGAACTTAGTGACTGTTATTTGCTTGGACGTAGTATTAGTATTTGTAAAACAATAATGTAACCTTAACTTATAGGTTGGTATGAGGCTGAATCCCCATCCTGTTAAATTTTGGTTCACTTTTGCCAATGCCACCCTGGTTTCATGGAAAGGCGATAGGAGTTGAAAGTTTATATTCATATGAGGTGCATATGTGTGTAAAAGCGAACTTACATATGCCTGCTTCCGGGCAGGCATTAAATATGAGCCTTAATTAAATGTCAATATATCTTTGCAACTTACTGTACTGTACTGTATTCGCCGTTCCACTAGGGGTGGCCGGTACCTCGGCAGATGCGCCTCCACTTTTTTCTGTCCTTACAAACCACTTTCATTTCCTCAATATTCATCACCTTTTTCATACATACTCTTCTCTTATTCTTATTCTGCAGATTCCATTCTTTCGCAATCTCACCTTAGATTATAGATATTGTGGTATTTTCTTAGATTAAGTAAGATGATTTTTTCACTTCAGCGAAGAGAATGCTACGTTCACAGCCAAGGTTCTAGGGTTTTTTCCCACCAAGTATGTTAGAAATAATTTCTCGTTATGGTGTTTATTTCTAAATCAATTTACCGGCGATGTTTACTTAGGTTTCACAAGTAATTATAACGTGTCCCCTCAGGAGCAGGGAAACTTCTATTCCGTTTAAGGGATTGGCCCACTTAATATTTATATTGGTTATTCTTTTGTTTTTTACTGCAATGTTTCATATATATATATTTTTTGTATTTTATTGTTTTTTATTGTTTTTCATTTTTTTTTTCTTGTATTTTATTGTTTTTTTTTTCGCAGTTTTGTATAAACTCACTGAACATGTAATTTTTTTTTGTAAAAGGCTTATGCCGTAAATAAATAAATAAATAAATATGCGCCCCCCTTGGATACAACGCATTAATAAGTTGTTATATGTGAAGCATAGTTGCGTTTTTTATTGTGTCTATATCTATAATCTATAATCTAAGTTGCAAGGATATATTCATTCAAAGCTCTCAGATGTATGCCCACAAACAAACACGTGTAGTTCGCGCTTACAAATGCTGATTGTGTACTTATAAATAAAATCCAAACCTCAAATGAACATAAGCCCTGCAACTCTTGCCGACATTCCCTGAAACAGGGGTGACATTGGCAAAGTGAACCATTTTTTACAGTATGGGTGGTCAACCTCATACCAACCTATAAGTCAAGGAATGTGTGAATGTGAAGTGTTCTGCTGGAAATCTAATCATCTTGTCAAAACAAGTCTGAAGCCTTTCCCACTAGTGACTAGACTATGTACGAGCGATCATTATACGCATAAAATAAAACTTTTTTTTTGTTGACATTCTATAATCTATAATCTATAATCTTAGTTGCAAGGATATATTCATTCAAAGCTCTCAGATGTATGCCCACAAACAAACACGTGTAGTTCGCGCTTACAAATGCTGATTGTGTACTTACAAATAAAATCCAAACCTCAAATGAACATAAGCCCTGCAACTCTTGCCGACATTCCCTGAAACAGGGGTGACATTGGCAAAGTGAACCATTTTTTACAGTATGGGTGGTCAGCCTCATACCAACCTATAAGTCAAGGAATACGAGACATTCAATGTAAATAATGATTTTTTTCTTGTCACAAATAAAAAAATTAAAGGACAAGAGACACTTTCCAACTGGCGCATGTCAAAATCATTGAAACGAAAATAAAAATAAGCGTACTGAAAAAAATACAACACTTCTGACTGAAAAAGACTAAGTCAAGGTCTCGATTTATTTTTAAAGTGACTAAAAGTAAGTGCGAAGGTAAATGGCATAAGAAAATAAACTTAAAATAAAAATATGTGTATGTGTAAGACAAACGCAGTTTAATAAAATATTTCTGCTTGCATGAAAAGTTGTAGGTATTTAATAAGGTGTAATCTAAGCAACAGATTAGTAGGTACTACCATTTTATCTTCCTCGTCATTCCCATCCCTTTCTCTCTTATCTATATTTTGCTATTACTTTGATTTTTTATTATTTTTGTACTTTAGACTATAAATTTTTAACTGGTGTTGATGTTGTTATATAGTTTTGTTGATATTCCCTTAATATATATTTTTATTTTCCTTCTTGCTCTTGTTACTGTTTTTTTGTATTACAATTTTTTGAATTGAAAAACTATATTATAAATTTTCATCCTTCCTATGTTATTATGTATACTGTTTTTTTTCGAACAATATAAAAATGTTAAATTTACTCTCCATAAATTTTCGCAAGCAGGTTAATCCATTGACCAGGTCACATCTGTCATCTACGCCAATTAGTTTTCAATTCCATTTTATTTCCATCCCGGAAATTTCGCGGATTCCGAATGTGTAGTCCAGCATTTACAATCCCGTAAAAATAGTGCGATATCCCGTAAATGTGGGATCCGTGCACCTGTCCGGGATTGAATTCCTTAGGCACGACTCATATCCTTTGATAACAAGTCCGAAAAGTTCACTAAACTGCAACCAGTTAAATAAAGTGCAAATCTTAAATAAAGAGGGGAAAAGAAATAGACTGCAACTGCCATGCTTCGGCCGGAACATCTGCAAAGTCTCGTGCCTTTTATTCATATCCTGACATATTTCTCTAAGTTCAATCATATCTATCCATTTTTACAAACATTTACTTTTCTTAAATCCCCTGTATATATCTAATACCTTCACATTTTCACGAATTTCATCAAGCCGTTCCTTTCTCGGTCTTCCCCTTCTCATCTTGCCTCTTACGTTTCGCCTGTAGATTAGGTACTCTTTGTCAAGAATTCAACATCCATTCTATCCAAATGCCCAAAACCATCTCATTCTATTATTTTGTACCTTTGATCTCACATCCTCTTCCAGATTACATTATTTTTAACCCATTCATTCAGTACGCCGTCTTTTAAAGTTTTTGCTGTCAGCCAGACATTTCCGTCATTCACATGTCATTCATAATTCCGTACTCTATATTTTAAAGACATGAGTCGTAAGAAGTGTTTGTATATTTACCGGGTTGCAGCTCTGTATGCCTGCTCCTCCGAAGAAGTATTCTCTGCCGTAAGCCACGATGGACGTGTGCCATATCCCGTCCACATGGCGCCCTGAAGGAAAACAATACATCACTTCATCAACTTTTGTCACTTTTGTCGGAGTAGTAAATATTCTTACAATACTATATCGGTATCAAAGAAGCTTTGGCTGCATGCAAGCCCGAACTAGCTACCAAATTTATTATACTGTCTGATTCGCTGAGCGCAGTTGAAGCAATCTCAACTAATAACATTAAATTAAAACAAAACAAAATCATAGTGCAAATCAAGAACATATTATTCCATTTAAAATCTGCTAATATCGAAGTCACCATAGCATGGATCCCTTCACATGTGGGGATCAAGTTTAATGAAATTGTGGACAGCGTCGCGAAACAAGCCTGCGAATTCGGAGCGACCCCTCTAAATTTTATACAACCATGCCAGGATATTTTACGACTCAACAAGATTAGAGCTTTTAACAGATGGTCTTTGGAATGGACTAGTGCTGGTCCAGGGCCTGGATCTTGGTACAGGTCATTGCAGCCCTCTTTAACTCAAAAACCCTGGTTTGCAGCTTTAAAGATGATAAAGTTCGAAATCTCTTCAATTTGCAGGATGAGACTGGGATATTGCCTGACAGGACAACACCTGTTCAGAATTATTAATGTAGTACCTAACCCCAGTTGTAACTGCGGAGAGGAGATCCAGACACTGGACCATGTGCTGCTTGGATGCCCACTGAACAAATTTTTGCTAAAACTCAAAAGAGACTGTCCACTCCCAGTGAATGCAAAACTTATTTTATTTTCAACAAAACACTTTAGGCCGATAGCTTCCTTTTTGAATAAGAACAATATCAAAATTTAATTAAACCCTGAATTTCATCTCTACTCCAAAATAATAATAAGCTTCTAAAATATTTATGTTTGTAACATGGCAGCAATCGTTCAATATGGATGAAGTGCCAAACTTAAAAAAAAAAAACAAAACCATATCGGTATATTTTATTTATTAATACACTGCTTTTGCAACTCCTTTATTAATATGCACCCGTTTCCTAGTCCCTTTATCCTTCTCATCTTCCCCATCCCTTTAGCTCTTATTTAAATTTTTATTTTTGTTTTTTCTTTTCTTTTAACTTTTTATTTCGTTTATGATTTGTTTTTACTTAGATTGTAGCTTTTAACTGGTTCTGATTTTATGAAATTGTTTTTGTTGATATTCATTTTATCATTTTTGTTTACTATCTTTTCACTCTTGTTGCTACTCTAGAATATATTTTCATATTTCTAATTTTTAAAATTGAAAAACTATAATTGGCGTTAAATTTTTACATTCTTTCCATGTTATAATGTGTGCTGTTGTTTTACGTATATTCAATAAATAAATAAATAATAATAAAAGAACTTCACTATTTCCCTACTTGTTTCCTTCATGGAACTGTGAAAGGAATTTGAAATACGTAGGGTGACCGGGTTAACAGTGAACCACCCTTTTTTCTATAATACATTGTGCCTACATAAAGAAAGACAGAAACTTAAAAAATTGTCATGATGCTGAATGGTTATTAAATTTTATATTTTAATTACAGTTTTTTTATTAATCGAAAGGATTAAAAAGTTATGCGCTACTTTTTAAAAAAATGTATTTTGGTTCACTGTGTACCATGCCAGTACACAGTGAACCATAGGCTGTAATTAGCAAAAAAATGATGGACATCAAGATTTTAAAATAATACAAAACATGTACAAAATATCAATTAATTTTATTCAATGATAAAAATATCAGTAGGTTATGACAAAATATTAAACAAATTTCATTGAAAAAAAAACAGTCCAGTGCCCGCGCCATTATCAGCAGCCGAATTGGCTCCAATTTTTCGATCATTCTAAAAGAAGATTATCTATTATCACACCATAAAAACACAGTTCACTGTGAACCTGCTCACCATGTTACATAGGGAACCTGCTCACCATGTTACATAGGGAACCTGCTCACCATGTTACATAGGGAACCTGCTCACCATGTTACATAGGGAACCTGCTCACCATGTTACATAGGGAACCTGCTCACCATGTTACATAGGGAACCTGCTCACTATGGTACACTGTGTGCCACCATGTTCTGGTTCACAGTGTACCATAGTACCATTTTGTTTTTAAACAGGCACGAAAAAAAAAATCAAAGACATTATAAACCTTAAAATAGCCCTTGTCGGTAGCTAAATACTTACATAATATAATTGAATTGAAATAAAAGATCTATCCTAGTATCTGAAGGAGAAATAATCCAGAAACGCTTACTTGAATAAAATTGGCTGACAGATTTTAAAAACTCCGTAGTACAGTAGCACAACCATTTGCGAACTCTGTCAAAGGCAGACCAGCCTGAATCTTGCCTGTGCTTGATGTGGTGATTACTACCAATTCTCAGGAGCAAAACATGCATAACTTGTGTTATAGGTCTAGTGGTTCACTGTGTACCACTGTTAACCCGGTCACCCTACATATGCGCGGTAGAAACGAAACACTTGAGAAGTAGAATAGGAAAAACTGTAAATACAAAAAAGGGATGTAGTCATTGAGTCAAAGATGAATGGGTAAAAGAGTAATACAATCTTAAAGACGATGTGAAAGTTAATGCGTAAAACTCAATGAGATTATTAGGGCACGTAGATATAATGATTGATAAAAGATTTCCAGGGAAGGTACACAACAAATATAAATATGACTTTAAAAATACTCTTTTTGCAAAACAATATGCTTTAATTTTCAGATTTAAATAGGTAAAAAAAATATTAAATAGGTATGTCAGGGTTGAACTCTCAATAGATACTGGGTAAGTAACAGATAACAAAAATGACATTGCACCCAAAAAATAAAGTAGCAACTAGTCTTTGGTAGAGGTGGATAAATTTTCCTTCCCTCGACTAACATTCATTTCTAACATTTTTTTATGGAGAACCGATTTTTTTTTATCAGACTTCATTCTTCTTCGATTCGATTTTTGGCAAAAACACTTTCGAAAATATCCTCCTCTTTGCGGTGCACAAAATTGTCTGGAATTGAATGATTTTCAAATCGAACGACACTTTATAAATAGAAAGTTGGTCAGTGGACCAGAATGTGAGAACGCTGGGAGGAGAAATGTGGATTCCTGCGTTTTATTTTGATTGGAAGTTGGAAGATGAGTACGGAAATAACTAAAGACAGAAAACGCGATTACGTCAGAGAGATTAGCATCATGTTTTAGTGATAAATAAGTCGTAAAGACTCCAAGGCGGTAATGTAGAATTGTTTTCGAAATGAGTGATTTTCAGGTTGGAATGAGGTAATGAGGCTGACCATACTATATCAATTGATTCTATCTATAATCTAAGCTGCAAATACATATTAAATGCATGCCCACAGACAGGTACATGTAAGTTCGCGCCTACACATTCTGCGTGTGTGCATACAAAAAAAAAACCAAAAAACCCACATGAACATAAACCTTACAACTCCTGTCGCCTTTCCCTGAAACCGGGGTGGCATTGACAAAAGTGAACCATTTTTTACAGCACGGGGGGTCAGCCTCATACCAACCTATCAGTCAAGGAGGTTCACTTTTGCAAATGTCATCCATCTTTCAGGGAAAGTTGGCAATAGCAGAAAGGTTTGATTTCATTTGAGGTTTCGGGGTTTAATTTTTTAAGTACAAATGCAGAATGTGTACGCGCAAACATAGACGTGTTTGCTTGTGGGAGTGCATCAAATATGAATTTTAAATGCAATGCCCATTATAGATAAAATAATGTATGGAAACATAGGAAATAATTTTGTTGTGTTTTCCATATATACCTAGGTAATATTTATCTCATTTTCGAAAAAAAACCTGGATTTCCATCTTTGGTTCTTCAAAATGTTGTAAAGTGCATGTGTTAGAGAAAAACACAGAATTCGAAAAAACACGCACAAAATAAAAATAAAAGAAAGCTATTTTTTGTTTAACGTAGTTTATTTTCACAATAATAAACTACGTTAAACAAAAAATAGCTTTATTTTAAAAAAATGAATTTTCACTGTGTGAATACACAAACCCTACAAAATCTAAAAATAAAAGTGTGATTTTTGAATCGCATCTTTTTTTTTCTAAAATGAGGTAAATACATGGAAGTCTTTTATCCACAAATTTATCTCATTTTCGGAAAAATCCTAGATTGCCATCTTTGATATACGAGTCAATATCCAAACAATGTGTGCATATGTCGCCACTCGCCATATACTTGTACATTTATTGAGGTGTATTTTTTTTTCATTACTGAAAATATGTAACCAAGAAAAATAAACAAAACAAGTGCTTGATTTTAATAAACTTGATTGAATCGCAAAATATAATTCGAGAAACTTGGTACAGAAAAAGTAGTGTTTATTTAATAAATCGAATAGAATAGATTAATCATATTCTGATATTTTTTTTCTTTCTGATTAGTTTTCAAAATGATGAACAAAAAATATTTTCAAATGTTCATGTTTGTATTCACACACAAGTATATTTTTACATAATCGCACTGAAACATGCTGAAAGCTTCGTAGCAAGGGTATTCGGCCAACTCCTTTTAAAATACTAAACACGACTTTCATAAAAAAATATGAGTTCTTATAGTGTATTCATTGCTTCTATAATAATCTATAATTAAGTTACATAGATATGTTAACACTTCAAATTCAAAATAAAAGTATGCCCACAAGGAGACACATGAAAGTTCATGCATGCTTGTGCACAAACAGAATAAAACCCCACATCTCAAATGCACCTTAACCATGCAACTTTCACCACCTTTTCCTGAAACAGGGGTGATACTGGCAAAGAGAAACATTTTTTATAGTAGGTACGGGTGGTCAGCCTGATACCAACTTACAAATCAAGAAGCATTGTTTAAAATAGAAAATACATGTTTCTCGTAAACTAAGCTCGTAAACAAAAACAAAATACAAATATTTATAAACTTTAGAAAAGCATACAGGTATTAAGGCCCGGTATTTTCAACGTTAGTTCATGTTATTTTAAACTGATAAATATAAACTACCCACGGCCACACGATTGACATAAGTTCTTCCTTTTCATTCATTATAAAGTCACTATGCTATCGTTGAAAATATCGGGCCTAAGAAAGTTACAAACCACACTAAAATTTTACCATCAAATTCGAAAGATAACAAGGAAGTTCTATTATTGATAAATTGGGCTAAGCTTGCCTTATAGATAAATATTTGAGCAAACCAAAATCAAAATAAAATAAAACTTTAAGACATGATTTAAAAACAACAACAACAAAAATGCTAGGCTTTTTGGGGCGAGTTAAAATTTGGTTAATAGCATTAGGCATACCCAAAAACATGGCGGACATAGCTCTGGCCATACCCTTGCTTATGTCATAGATGTAAAGGTCCACCGGGACTCCAACTTCGTCCATCCTGGAGACTCCTGATGCTGAAGGACCTGCAGAAGACGGAACTCTTCAAAACTGACCGCTACACCACAATACACAATTATTATTGAACACTTTCTATTAGACAATAAAAAGGACACTACTTTATGTAAGAAGAATCCATATTTTTATCAAATTTCGAAATTTTAATTGATAATTTTGAAGTTAAGGTTTGAAATTAATGAAGAAAAACAAAATTCAATAGATACTCCTCTGCATTGGAGGTATGTTTTATTTTCGTTTGAAAAAAGGCATAAATTGCAATTAAGAATTTTAGCAATTGTTCAAGTAAATAAATAAAATGAAGGATTAAAAAAAGATCATTCAAATAATAAAGACTTTGATGAAAAATAATATACTTTCATTAAATTTATAATTTTTTCATGATTTAGATTTAAATATACAATTTTTTAGAAAAAAATGTCATTTTAAAAGTTAAGATACTCGTAAAAAGTGCACTAAGTACTATAAAAACCAAAATTTTATCAATAAAAAAATATCAAAATAAATATTCTTCAACCATCAGTAAGTGTTACCTTTAAAAACAAGAATACACAATAACACTATCACATACAGTCTATATATTTTTTAATAAAATCTTAATGACTTTGTTTATTTAGTTGATGCGTGCGGTGCTGAGGACTGCCGCGATCAAATGCACACCCCGAGTGGATCAGGTGGGTTTGCCTATCTTGGCTCTCTCTCCCGCTTGAGTATCCACTAGCTGGCTATCTTCCCCATCATCTGCTCCAAGAGTGTGGACTTCCTATAGCAGTGGTTCTCAAGCTTTTAGTGACTAAAATAATTAATTATATTTCATAGTCGTTATAGTAATCACTCTCAAAGATCCGATGCAGTTTTGTTCATTATTGCAGAACGCTGCATCGGAATAATGACCAAAATTGCAATTTTTCGACTTGAATAGTGTAGGTGACTGGAGTCCTTAGCCACCAGTAACAAAATATCGGTAAGCCTTTATTTTAACAACCCGTCTGGATGACGTAATATTTTTTCCACAGGTATTTTATGCCGTGCTCCATTTCTGTAATACTACAGATCGCTCAATATTCAACAAAATATAAGTTGCATTTTGAGTGTGGGACATTTTTAATTTCCCAGGTAAGGAGGGCATATATATATATCAGGCTAATTTATTTTTAATTCCACATGATAAGAGAGCGCCGTTTTTGTGTGTGTCACACCTCAAGGGCCCTCCCCGATCACGGATAAGACTTTTTGAAAAGGTGCGTCCTTGTGCCAACCATGGTACATATCTGAGTCTCGCTTGCTTCCAAATAAATCATGCATATTATTACATGGATTACCGAAGAACATTCTAGCTGAAGTATCAGTATACAAAAACACCAAGAACATATCCAGAGATGCAGCATCTAAAGTAAAAACATATACCACAATGATCAATTGACTTTTTTTGTATAGATTTCTTTTTAAGGTTTTGTTATTTTTATATTTAAATATAATTTATTATTCGTATTCCTTGACTTATAGGTTGGTATGAGGCTGACCACCCATACTGTAAAAAATGGTTCACTTTGCCAATGTCACCCCTGTGTCAGGGAAGGTCGGCAAAAGTTGTGGGGCTTATGTTCATTTGAGGTTTGGATTTTATTTGTAAGTACACATTCAGCATTTGTAAGCGCGAACTACACGTGTTGGTTTGTGGGCATACATCTGAGAGCTTTAAATGAATATATCCTTGCAACTTAGATTATAGATCACGAATCTTCGACAGAAGTACAACTCTAAAACAATAAAAAGAATTTGCGGAAATGTTAAAATGCGGCTGACCACCCATGCTGTAGAAAATGGTTCACTTTTCCAATGTCACCCATGTTTCAGGGAAGGTCGGCAGGAGTTGCAGGGTGTATGTCCATTTGAGATTTGGTTTTTATGTTGTAGGTTCACATGCGGCATGTGCAAGCGCGAGCTTGTACGTGTCTGCTTAAGAGAATGCATGTAATGTAAATCCCTAATGTTACATAAACATGCAACTTAGATTAGATGCTTCACGGACTATCGGTTTAGAAGAACTGTACTAGAGGAAACTTCTAAAATAATGCACGCGCGCGCCACAGGAGCAGGGAGACGTTAGCGACCGCTGAGGGGCGTCACACGCTAAGCGCGACAAGAAATACAACAACTATAAATAAACGTGTTTACTGACCAATACTGAAAACTCCACAGTGCTATTCAGAGTCACCAGTAGACCAAGTTCTCACTTAGCATGAGGACGTGTCAAAGCGCAGTCGAAAGAAATCAGTCTCAGTGACAGGGTAGGGACGCAAGGAGGAGACTCAAAGACACACTTGGGTCAGGACAGCATAGCCTGCCTGAAGAGCATAGTCCAGTGGCAACCAAGAATGTAAATGGGAGTAGGGGCAACATAGCTGAGATGGCACTGCAGGGAGGGAGTGGCTGAACAAGAGGGAGACTTCACCATATCGATGATGATTTTTCGACCTTTTATCTGGATAGCCTTCGTATGTTAACATTTGAGGTTCAGTCCTAATACATAATATAACATTTAAGCATGAATATAGGCAGTACGATATGCTTTCCTCATCAGTCATCTCCCTTCGATGTGAGTTAAGGGGTACCTAGGTAGGTGTGGTAGAGGGTGGCGACGTTTGCATCACAGGGGTAAGCGTGGGCGGGTGCGCGCGCATGAGCAAGTTGCTGGTTGCTAAGGAACCTTACTAGGTTCCTTAGCAACATAGACCTGTTACGTTTTCCCGTCAAGATTAAAAACAACATTTAATCTCCGTAATTTTGTAGTAGGTAAGTACCTACTCGGAAAATTAAACAGGAAACACGAAAAACGGCATTCAACGGTTTATATATTTTTAAGCATGTAGGTACCTATCTTAATTTTCAGAAACCTAACCAATCGGTATACACTAGCTTTCATGATAAATTTTAAGTGTAAGAGCCGGCCGCACGAAACCTTACCTCATTTCTACCAGGCAGAGACTAGTAAGAGGTGATGCTCCACATTAATTACCTGCTTTTAGCACAAAAATTAATGTTCCAAACCTGGAGCGTTTTGAATGCGGCCATTTTTTTGTAAATTATAAAAAACGATCTTTTGAAGTTAGTTGTATGAGCCATGAAAATAAAGTAAAAAAATATGATATTACATACATTACTTGTAATAAGAGGATAAACATACTACAAATTTGTATTTCCAACCCTTCTTGTTCAGGAGAAAAAGGGGTAAAATGTTATTTTTTACAATATATTTTATAACTCAAAAACAAAATAGAAATTGTGATATTTTTGTACGTAAAATATAAAAACATAAATTTTTATACAATAATGACCTCCTACATATTCTTGCTATCTGCTATAGTTTCAGAGAAAATAAAGTTTGAAGTGAAATATTTTCCCAAAAACCGTTACAGCGTTTCCCGTTTTTTGGTCAAAATCCGGTTTGAACGCCTTAGTGTTTGATTGTAAAAATATATAAAAAATACCATCCCCTAGCAGATTAAATTGCCTGTAAAACTGTATTGATATAAACTATTTTATCGTGAAAGGTTTGAACAGAATAGCGGTTAATCTTGTGGCAACATATTTTGCGTGATATTATGATGATAATATGAAATCATCATAATATTACGCAGATACTCGTGCTAGATAGGTAGGTACTTATATACAACCATCAAAATACGTTACAAAAGTTAAACCGCTATAACATACAATCCTTTCACAATAAAATAGTAAATATTCATACGATTTTAAAGGAAATTTAATCTTCTAGGTGATGGTATTTTTTATAAATTTTTAAAATAAAATACTAAGGCGTTCAAACCGAATTTTGAACCAAAAACGGGAACTGCCGTAAAGTTTTTTAGAAAATGCTCTGAAACTACAGCAGATAGCAAGAATATGTAAGAGATTATTATTGTATAAAAATTTATGTTCTTATATTTGACGTACAAAAATATCATATTTTTTATTTTGTTTTTGAGTTATAAAATATATTGTAAAAATTAACATTTTACCCCCTTTTCTCCTGAAAAAGAAGGGTTGGAAATACAAATTTGTAGTATGTTTATCCTCTTATTACAAGTAATGTATGTAATATCATATTTTTTTACTTTATTTTCATGGCTCATACAACTAACTTCAAAAGATCGTTTTTTATAATTTACAAAAAATGGCCGCATTCAAAACGCTCCAGGTTTGGAATATTTTTTTTTATGCAAAAAGCAGGTTATTAATATGGAGCATTAGTTTTTACTAGTCTCTGCCTGGTAGTCGATGAGGTAGTTTGCACCATTTTTTGGGCCTCTTTGAAGAGGCCGCATCCAAAACGCTCCAGGATAGGAAAAGGCAGATCTGTGAAAAAATAATGTACTCGATGCAAACTACCAGCCTGACCATGTCTCTGCCTGGTAGTCGATGAGGTAAGGTTTCATACGTCTAGCTCTTAGACTATAAGGAAACTCGAGTGGAAAAGTGTGATTAATCAAGTAGGTACCTACTTTTTTTTAGACTTTCACCGTATTCAAGTTCCAATATTATTTTGACCATAAAACTATGAAAATTTACTCCAGTCTTTGAGATCCAGAACCCTAACTATGAAACACTGAAAAAGTTGTACAAAAGAAAAGTTTGGAAAATCAAAAATGGCGCTTGCTTTCGCGATCAGCTGAGATCATCAATTTTGATAGGATTTCATTTACGTATAAATGCACTAAGTATCTAAAGTAAGTAAAATTAAAACCAAATAGAAATATTCTTACCAACAATAATCCGAAATGACCACTAATCAATTTGCCACAATCAAAATAAAATTAAGGTTATGTATGAATAGTGTTATGACTTTGACGTTTAGTCCAGGAATACTTGAACAATGATACAGGTGATTGTTTTATACCTATTACAAAGCGAAAAATCATAAATTTATCATCAGCATATCAGGCAATTCCAATATTATTCAAATTCTAGAAGGTTAGTTTTTCCAAGGCAGCGACGAAATAACGATAACCTCCAAGCGCCAAACGTCCAAAACTGACTTGCAGATTTTTGATGTTTTGTGTACGAGAGTTTAATGACATTACGTTGGCAGCCATTCGCTGCTTGAACTTCACAAACTGAACCGATGTTTGCAACGAAATCACCGAAATGTCTCGAGTAAAGATGATTGTGAGTATTCCTCCCCTTTTATTTATGCTAACATTTAAACAGCTCAAAAATAATCATAAAATAAGTAGAGTAGCTTTTTCAGCGTAATGGATTGCTATTTATTTGTTTTGATGCCCTTCCTTTCAAGTTGGATTCTGTGTTGACATTTTTGTAATGTCAAAAATAATTGAATTTGGAACATCGTGACGTTCTTTTGTTGGTTGTCTGTTGTTACATATTTGAAAATTGGTTATTCCATTATTAATTTGTTTGGTAAAATGCTCGTCATGGTTGGTTTAGTAAACATAACCTCAAAATTGCAGGTGCTGCGAATCCAGTCTGCTGAAGGGACAAAACGTGTGGAAGTCTGTCCTAGTGAAGCTGTGGGTGAATTGTACAAGAAAGTGCGTGATGTGTTCTCTTTTGCGAGTCTTGGGTTTGTTTTGTCCCGGGATCGGGGGTTCAAAGATGAGGTGCCCGCTGGGAAAGCAGTTTCTGTCGAGGATTTGGGACTGCAACATGGAGATATGCTGTTTTTAAGACCTATCAATGGTACACTACTGAGAGAGCAAGAACAGCCTTCCACATCAAGCACAGCGCAGGTATTTGCAAATATAAACTTTAATAATAGTAATAATAATATTAGGATGATTTATTTGGTGAGCGCTGTTTTAGTGTGTATCACACCTCAAGAGCCCTCTGCGAGCTTGTTCGTCGCTGTAGAAAGCGCCAATTCTCAAGCAAGACCTAGTTTTGTAAGGTTGGATGGACCTTTCAGTGACCGGTCTTTGGTAAAGGTTTATGAATTCTTCAATTTTTCAACGAAATATAAACGGTATACTTTGTGCTCCGTCGGGATCCGAATCCACAACCTTCCATTTACGACTCCGAAGTGCTGCCACTGGACTACGGACTGGTCCAATATACTGTTATACTGATATCTTTGTTATACTGATAACTTTGTTATATTACTGTTATACTGATATCTTTGTTATATCTTAGTGAAAGTAGAAGTATGACACAATCTGAGCCATAAAGTTCAATTTTAGATCTTATTTTCAAGGTTAAATGCTTTTTTGTCAGTTTGTTGCTACCTTGGCCTGTATGGAATACTCACCCCTGGTGGAAGAATACCTGAATATTCTCATCTCAAAATCCATGATCCGATACCAAGTTGTTTTGTTAAATCTCAGATTGAATGATCTATTATTAATAAATATTATTAGGTTAATTATTTGTTGAGCGCTATTATTGTGCAAATCACACCTCAAGAACCACAAGGTTGGTCGTCATTAGCCAATTTTAAAGCAAGACCCAGTTGCTTTAAGGATGGATGAGCCCTTGGTGGCAGGTTTTTGGTAAAGGCAAATGAATTTAAAATTTCTCAACCCAGTGTAGAGCATATTTAAATAAATAGATACTCAGCACTTTTTTTTGTTTTTCACCAAAAATCAAATCTACTATGCTCCATTAAGTACAAGTTGGAAGCATTAGTTCATAGATTATAGAATGGTCAAAAAGAAAATAAGTATTTGATGTAATTTAGTTTTTTGGAATTTCAGACAAATAGTCAATGGCCAGACTCGGGTTCAGGTCCCAGCACGAGCAGCAGCAATCCTCCTTCATCAGGAAATCCTGGCGGCGCTGCTGCCCCGCAGGAAGACGAGGTGGATCTGCAGCTGTACAAGATAGACGGCAAGATCCCACGCAAGAGAGATGAGAAGTTGTAAGAAAAGTCACTTAATTAATAGTCAAAAGGGGCAATTAAACTTGTCTAGCACGTGTACAGTGTTCACTACATCTTAGCTCTTGGGCTGTAAATGCAAAATTACGGGAAAATAAATTGTGTCATTACCTGGCTGGGTTGTTAAGGAAAGAGCCAACTTATATTTTGTTATTGATTGCTGAGTATTCAAGTCATCTAGACCAGTGACATCAGCCTATTGAAGGGCAATTGGAATTTTATAACTGTACGACTGATCAATTTCTAATGAAGGAATCATATTTTTGACTTAGATAAAAAAAAATATTGCTCTTTGATTTCAGCTGTCGTCATAATTCCAACGGCTGCTGCATCCACTGCTCCCCACTGGAGCCGTACGATGCGACCCACCTCAAGGAGCAGAACATCAAGCACATGTCCTTCCACACCTACCTGAGGAAGCTCACGTCGGGGGTGGACCGCGGCAAGTTCCTGGCTCTTGAGGACATCTCATGCAGAATCAAATCAGGTCTTTTGCTTTCTATAAATCACATATTATATTGCCGTTGCATGACTCACTCTGAAACAGAGCAGATGGACAGTAGCCGCACCACTTTCCCTTCACAATGTTGGGCTGTGTTTGTAACCAGCGGCTCTATGCCACCTGACCTGTTAATCTGGCAGGGGCTGTCCCACGCTACACCTTCAGCTATCTACACCTTCATTTAATTCAGGTTCCCCATTGATTCTCGGCTCTATCATATGTGTCCTGCCTACTGCCACTTCAGATTCGCATTTCAATGAACTTTGTTAGCAACATTTGTTCTTCTATGGATATCCTGATACACCTAATTAGATCACACGGGGAAATGACAAGCATACTTCTTTATATTGCTTGCTGAGCGATAGATTATTTTTCAGCTGATTTTCTTCATCAGGCCCATAGTTGATGACCATGTCTGTGTACTGTACATTATCTGGCGACACACACTTGTTGAAAAATTTTTGTTTTGAGCACTACGGTTTTAAAGACCAGATGACTGCGCACAGTTTCCTGACTACTCCCCGACCCAGTTGGGTTCTATGATCACTTTTATTGAAATATCTTGTTGTAAATCAGAAATTCATGTTAGATGTGTTAATTGTTGTGTTGTATTACCAGGTTGCAGCGAGCATCCTCCCTGGCCGCGCGGCATCTGCTCCAAGTGCCAGCCCAACGCCGTCACCCTGAACAGACAAACGTACCGACATGTAGACAACGTCATGTTTGAGAACTCGGACATTGTGGAGCGCTTCCTGGACTATTGGCGCAGCACGGGGCATCAGAGAATTGGCTTCTTAATAGGCACCTATGAGCGGCACGCAGACGTGCCACTAGGTAAGAAGTAATACCAAAATGATTCATAATGTGACTTATCATTTCGGTTTCAATTTGGGAGCAATTTACAGGATGAAGAAGCCAAATTCAGAGTGGATTTCCATTAATTTCATTTTGCTAATCTCGCTCTTGGTAGAGTAAAACCAATCTCATAAATAATGCAACCAAAACATGCTTTACATTCAGGAACTTTACATTCTCAAAAGAATGTGAAAGAAATTTACTCTATTTTTGAGATTTACAGATGTACACGGCTTAAACTGAACATCTTGAAAATCGTAACTAACATTGCCATCTTGTATAACGTTACTTTTGACGGATCAATGTGATCTTAGCTAAAATGCTTAAATTTAGGAAGTATTTTGTTGGGAAAAAAAACAACAATACTCATTGATTTTAGGAGTTTGAAGGCCGCTAAGTCATGCGCTCCTTTAACTGTCATGTATATATATGTTGCTAGAATAGATGGATGTCGTGGTAGAGGAAGACCGAGAAAAGTATGGAAGGATCAAATCTCTGAAATAGCGAATGAATGGGATATCCAGAGTCATAATAAAAGGAGAGCTTGTATGAAAAAGGTTATGACTCTGGATGAAATGAAAGAAGTATGCAAGGACAGGAAGAAGTGGCGGCTAATCTGCAATATAGATTTCTAATGTTGGTGTATTAATTTGCTACATTTTTTGCATTGGAAATTTTTTACTTTTTTTGTATAGATTTCTTTTTAAGGTTTTGTTCTTTTTTATATTTAAATGTAATTTATTATTCGTATTCCTTGACTTATAGGTTGGTATGAGGCTGACCACCCATACTGTAAAAAATGGTTCACTTTGCCAATGTCACCCCTGTTTCAGGGAAGGTCGGCAAAAGTTGTGGGGCTTATGTTCATTTGAGGTTTGGATTTTATTTGTAAGTACGCATTCAGCATTTGTAAGCGCGAACTACACGTGTTGGTTTGTGGGCATGCATCTGAGAGCTTTAAATGAATATACCCTTGCAACTTAGATTATTATTATTATTATATATTCATTTTAAGCCATGTCGATCCATGCACTTTTTGAGATTTACAACTACAGAGTTCATATGGTTTGTTTATCAGGTTTTTGATGTACGAAGAAACAGATGTTGAAAATGGTGCTTTCAAATAGTTGACTCACTTAAGCATAGCCTAAATTTTATGTATAAAGTTACTCAAGTAGACAACGACAAAGAGAAGTGTGAAAGGAAAAAGAGGTAAGGGACGACCAAGAAAAGTATGGAGTGATCAGATTGAGGAGATTGTGAAAGAATGGGATTTACAAAGTGAGCGTAAAAGAAGAAAATGCATGAAAAAGGTGATGGATATGAATGAATTGAAAGAGGTATGTAAGGATAGGAAGAAATGGAGGCAGCTCTGCAGAGGCTCTGGCCACCCCTAGCGGAATGGCGACAGAGTTGCAGTTACAGTAAGTAGACTGACGTTGAACTTTGCAGGTATCCGTGCCCGTGTGGCGGCCATCTACGAGCCCCCCCAAGAGAGCGGGCGGGACAGCGTGAGGCTGCTGGAGGACGACAGGGCGGCCAGTGTGCAGCAGCTGGCCACCCAGCTGGGGCTCGCCACCGTGGGCTGGATCTTCACCGACCTGCTCAGCGAGGACGCGCACAAGGGCACCGTGCAGCACATCAGGTCAGCATACAGCAAACACAAATAATAATAATAATCTAAGTTGCAAGGATGTATTAACATTCAAAGCTCTTATCAAATGCATGCCCACAAACAAACATGTGAAAGTTCGCACTTATAAATGCTGAATGTGACTTACTCTAGATTAGACCGTAGATTAGTAGATTAACCTCAAATAAACATACACCCTGCAACTTTTACCGACCTTCCCTGGAACAGGGGTGACATTGGCAAAGTGAACCATTTTTTACAGTACAGGTGGTGAGCGTCATACCAACCTATAATTTAAGGAATACAAATAATAAATAACATTAATGTATACAAAAACAACAAAACCGTAAAAAGAAATCTCTACAAAAAAAAAGTCAATAGGTATACAAAAAATAAAACATAAAATTAGAATGTACCTATAAATAAATAAGCCGCCAACATTATAAATCCACATTACTGATTAACCGCCATTTCTTCCTGTCCTTACTTATAATAATAATTAGTTAATATTAATTAAAAACACACTGTTTCAATTCACTTATTATTTATTTTAAATATGCCAAACGTTTTCGCCTAAAAAGGCTTTCTCAGGACAATGACAATGACAAATCTGGATTCAAATATGGATTTGTCATTGTCCTGAGGATGCCTTTTTAGGCGAAAATGTTTGGCATATTTAAAATAAATAATAAGTGAATTGAAACAGTGTGTTTTTAATTAATATACAATGCACTTTCACTGTGTAAACCACCAAACCCTAAAAAATATAATTAGTAAATTTTATATAGCACCATTAGTGGCACGAGTCTTTGATGCGTTGAAGCTTCTATTAAACAAATGCATCTTATGCAACCTCCTAAAACTACAACATTGGCAACTCTGTTTTCTCAACTCTACAGGTAGATTATCACAGCAGAAGCGCTGTTCTGATTAACTCCTTACGACCTTAAGGCGACGAGATAGTGATTTGTGTCCAAAACTAAGACTTATCCTTTGTTAGTTAATCGCCGCCAGCTCTGCTTCTCCGATGCCTTTCTCATCAACAGAAAATTCCTGATACCTAGAAATAAGGCTTTACTTCTTCGGCTCCACAAGCATTCTATTACTTAACAATCATTTGTACCTAGAGCTCTCATACAAAAAAGATCCAGGGAAGAAAGATTCAAAGATGACAAAGGAAATCATAGCCGATGAAACAAAAGCACCAAATCCTTAACTAGATCTCCAGCATCTAAAGTAAAAATAGTCATGATGATCATTGATTGTAAACAAAAATGGTAATAAAATAAGAAGGACCTACATAGAAAAAATACAAATAAAATGATGAGCCCAGTGGAAAGCTGATGGTAGTTAGATTTTATATTTTGAACAGATTTCAGTGGTCATGATTCCAAATTTGATCTTAAATGTTCCAGAGGAATAGAGTCCCATTTCCTAACGGCCCAGGAGTGCATCATGGCAGGCCATTTCCAGAACCAGCATCCCAACGCCTGCAAGTACGCCTCATCAGGATATTTCGGCTCCAAGTTTGTCACAGTCTGCGTTACAGGTACACAATGTTCAGTAACAAAACCCTTAAGCTTTTCTCCTCCAATCCCACACTCTTACCACACAACTACCCCAGCTATTCTATCCAGCCATCCCATTTTGGATCTACCCCCTGCCATGCGCTCTTCTGACAACCCTGCGCCCCTTTAGGTTTGTCACTTCTTTCAAAAATCTTTTCCAAGCTCTAATGGTCCATTCGTCGAATGTTAACCACCTAAATAAGTGTATAGATTGTTATTGACTGGATCATATCAAAGTTTTGGTATATCTGTAGTATGCTATTGTTTCAGGTGATGTATCTAAGCAGGTGCATATGGAGGGCTACCAGGTGACGGGGCAGTGCATGGCCCTGGTGAGAGACGACTGTCTGCTGCCAACCAGAGACGCCCCTGAGCTGGGCTACGTCAGGGAGTCCTCAGACAAGCAGTATGTGCCTGATGTCTTCTACAAGGTAAGACACGTGGATCTAAGCAGGGCCATATGGTGACAGGGGCTGTGCATGGCGCTGGGTAAAGACCACTGCCATTCACACATTATAGACAGAGGGTCATCAGACAAGCAGGACGTTCCTAATGTTTTGTCCAGGAAACAGAGGTTTGAGGGTTCAAGCACTTGCTTCTTAGTTCATATTTCTAGGAGGTACTTTGTTGGACGAAAATACGGGAAAGGGTATTCAATAAAACACATCACTTTGTAGATTGTAGAGAAAGAAGTATATTTTGAATCAGGTATAATGAAGTTATTAGTTTATTTAACCCAGAGACAACTTTCTTCCTTCCCTGTACCATGTAGTACTGAACACAACGAGTGCAAACACTCTCAGCGTAATCCCCACCATCTCATTCCTTTCTCAATTCATTTCAATAATATAATATGTTGTACATCCACTTTATTATAAATAGCCTATATCCTCCAAACAAAATGACATTTATTATATACTAATTTGGGGTTTTGTTTAATTATTTTTTGTATTAGAAACAAATAGTATTCAATTATCTTTTAAACCAAGGAGTGATAGAATAACTTGTTAGGTTGAATGTTGATTCTATCTAATTTCAAGATTTAGTAGAACCTCGATTATCCTAGCTATTATGGACTGAGCCTACCTCGGAAAATCAAAAGCCTGGATAATTTGAACTTTATTACAGATTGTGAACTGAAACGTTTGCATTTGCATTTGGGTGTGTTCATGGTAATTACATATTAGAATGACAAGCAGATTATGTTGTTCGTTATTGTTTGTACTTCTTGGATGTAGAAGAGACATGTCTCCTGATGACGTTGCATACAACTCCGATAAAACATTAAGATCCACATTCTTCCCTACACCACAGTTTGTGGAATCCGTTTTTAATACTAAGCAAAACAAATTCAGGATAAAAAGAGCATGATTGATCCATCAACATAACTGAGGAAGGTGATTTTTGAAATGTCTATCCATTTCTTCATAAAGAAAATGTCTGCTGGCATTGATTAATTTTACTGCTCTACACAAGCTGAAGCAGTTTTACAATGCTGATGGAGCTTCTAAATGAGAAAAATTATTCAAAACTATTTCAACTCGTTTTTAGGAATAACTTTGATTGATTTCATGATTGCTCCTGTTGATAGCTCAGTTTACAGGGAGCTTGCGTTCAATGTCATAGGGCTAGGGTTTGATCCTCACCGAAGGGATCAGAAATGATTTCCAATGTCAGTGTTCATTTCAAGCCCCAGAGCAAAAATACCTGCAAGGTTTACTCAGCCCTCACAGGAAATGAGAACCTGCCCTCTTGGGAGCAGGAAATCCCGATTTCAAGTGAAGCAGTTGGCGTAAGATTGGCCGACCGCCTGTGAAAATAAAGTAAAATGCAACGTAACTAAGCTACACGTATAGTGTAACTTCATGCCGCATTATCCCCGAAGGGTTTTGCATGTGGTGAGTGGAACCTATATTATTTTTACAGATAAGGGGGCCGGCTTTACACTAACCACTAAAGTTGAAGTGGGATTTTCCCAGCTCCCAAGATGGCTGGTACTTATTTTTTGTGAAGGCTGAGTAAACTTTGCCGGTATTTTATTTTGGGTTTAGAAGACAACACCGAAACAGCTCTCAGCATGGAATGCAAGCTCTCTGTCAACTGAGCTATCCACCGGACTATATTTGTGAATCAAATTTAGATTGTATAGAAATAAAGGCAGCCATCTAGGTTTTATTTTGAAAATGAGATAAAACATACGGAAACACACAGAAAGACTGATTCTGTTATCCTTATTTTTTCTTCTTTTAAAGAATCCTAGATTGCTATCTGAAGTTCTATATGACTCACTTATTTTGCAAACAAAACTATGAAAATTCATAGCACGGCTTAAATAAATGTACCAAAAAATATTATTCTGAAAGTTTTTTTACAACAATATAAGGGATATTTTTTTTATACTAGAAGCCAGGGTGGACAACATTAAAATATTACAAGAACATTGATACCTTCTATTGTCTTTGGTCATGTGATATTTATTTAGTTGTCTATGGTTCTGATTACTGTACGTTATACATATTTACATGCAGTTACTAGTAAACGTCAATAAACAGTTATGTACGTATTCACAAACAACGCTATGAGAAATTATAATGCTATCTGACATATGTATACAGCAGTGGCAAAGGGTGACATTCAACAGAAGGGAAGCCGGTTGAAAAGTTATCAATATAAAAACCCCAAGTATTCCACACAGAGTTGAATTGAAAAAAAATTAAGCAAGGAAGCCAAAATAATTTGTGCAATTTGCAACTACCTGTAATCTATGTATATTTTTGGTAGAGAGACTTACGAAAATATTTGGAAAATCCGTTCCTCCCTCAATTCATGTTTTCAAGACTTAAATAAATAAATTAGTTTCAGTTTTTTCATAGTATCTCAAAAACTGTTCACATTACATTAACTAAACTGCATTGTGGTTTAGACTTGTATCATTCTATAATTATAAAGAAAAATATAAACTACAAAATTAGTAGGAAAAAATGTGAAAAATCGAGTTTTTTTAAATTATTTTTTGGCCTCATTATTTAAGTTATATAAAAACAATTAAGTAACTTTAAAATTTTGATGGAAAATCAATAAATTTGCGTAATTTTTTTCATTAATGTCACTCTTTTACTAAGGCCATAAAGTATAAGAAACATATTTTTAAATACAACGGGATTTTTTTTGTAATTGGAGTCATAAGCCGATGCGAGACGGCTTCTTCCTACGCGTAATCTGCGTGTCCCCCCCCACCAATAACTCTATACGTCAGATTTCTTCCCAGCTCCTTACCACTTCCACAAACACTTCGCCGTATAACACGGTTTGTGAAACCGGGAATTTTAATAATATAACCCATTGGTATTTAACCAATGCCGTAACACTAGCAAGACGGTGCGCGGCAGGAACTTTAAAAATATTAGCTTAGCGCACGGGGCTGTAACTATAAAAAAAACTATGTTCTTCTCTTTTTTAAAAACTTTTCAAAGTACTTTTCTGCCTAATTTCAAAAGGGAAGCCGATGGGAATCGTGTTATTGGGACCTTTCGCCATTGGTATACAGATAAAATGTAAACGAAAAACAGAAAAGGGAAATCTTAGTTCAGTATGGCTTGATCAGATTGAGATATTGTTAAAAATGAGTGAACATAAAAGAAAATGTAAGAAAAAGGTAAGTGAAAAAGGTAAAAGTAAGTGTAAGAAAAATGTAAGAAATGGAGATTACTCTCCAAAGGTTCTGGACACCCCTAGCAGCATGACAATACAGTTACAGTTATTTTTTTTATTTTTAAGTGACCGATCATAGTCAGTAGTGAAACCTCAATAAAAGCAAATAGTTGCTGACATTCTCCTAAGCACAAATTATATTAGACTTTTTAAAGTTTGTGTATTCACACAGTGAAAATTCATTTTTATAAATAATTATAAAAAATTATAAAAAAAACAGAGTTTTATTTTCACAAATTGAGTATAAATACCTACTCAATTTGTGAAAATAAAACTCTGTGTTTTTTTATAATTATTTATACAAATTGCATTTCTTGCTTATTTGAAATGATTTAAAACCTTGAACCAAAACCCATAAGATCTTCAACCGCAAGGTTATTTTATTTTATTTTTTGTTTGGAAAAATGGTTATCATATACTTGTTAAATTTTTTACAATGTTTTAATGTCTGTTCGTCCAGAAATTGAAAAAATCCCAAATTGTTGCCTACCCCAGGCTAAAATGTTGCTCACGCCCCTGGTCACTGTCAGTATTCTTCTTGCAATGTTTTCTTCATATCCACTAATAATTCTCATAGCGATATTTATGAATGCAGGTTTAAGTTAAGTTAGTGTTGGCATTTGGCACACAACTAGGTTGTTTGCTTGATTCCATCAGGTACATGAAATGCCATCTGCTCTTGTGTATATTCATAGTAAAATATTCCTGTAGCTCCACACATCAATATATAAGATAAATGCATCAGTTATTGTGTAACAGCCATTCATATTACTTATCATTATTATACATGTAATGTGTTCGTATTACAGTTATAAAGTCCAAACTAACCTTTGGGTACAATTTTTGTTATGTGTTAACTTTATAGGGGAACTTATATCGACTGCCCTGTTTTGAATTAAGTGGTTGGTGTAAAGCTGGACCCTTTACCTGTAATAGTAAACAGGTTCCAGTCGCCACATGCGATACGCGGATACCGCGGCAAGAATTTACACATTTGTGAATCTCATTTGCGTTCTTGCGTTACCTATAAATAGTATCTGATTTATCTGGCAAGCGGTGTTTTTTTGCGAATCACACCTCATGAGCCTCGTTCGAACCTTTGCGTCCAATCTTTGATGGAGGGAGATAAATTTTTCAACCCAGCAAAGAGCATGTTTTGAAAATTCTATTATAATTTTTTGTGCCCTGCTGGAAATCAAACTCCCACTAAATTCCTGTAGCTTTTACCATTAGATTACAACCAGTCAATAGATTTTAATCTACTCTGGCATTTGTTGTTCAAAGTTTCATAAATGTAAGAGGAAAGGAACAACGATACTTGTATCTCCTTTAAGTAATAGTTTTTAAAACCTCAAAACCCCATTTATTCACCGATTCTATTACACTTCCCTTAGGCTTCATAAGCCGTTAGAATGGTTTTAATTTTTGCAGATTGTGTAGAAATAAAACCAATCCAAGCTCTGCTAAGGCCAAGGAGAGTTGTTAGTAAGATAGGTGAATACAAAGGCGGGCTAGAGTAGGTACTTAGTAATTTTTTGTGTTAACAAATAAGAATAACCTCATACGTATTTGATTTAGGACAGTCAATTTGTTCTTTAATTTTAGGTACGTAACACACACAAACTTATCCAAAGGCAGATGAACGCAACAAAACATATGTGATTCAAAATCACACATTAACCAATAATATTTTGCTAGCAAGAATGATTTCATTTTTATTTACTTACAATAATAAAATCATTCATGAATTAAGTATGAGAAAATTACGCAATACGCAGTCTGAATATATGTAGTGTCAAATTAAAAAAAAAAAATGTTGGGTTGACGTCACAGTTCTTGGTGATTAGGGTCCTTAGGTACTACCAACGAAACATTAGTTGGCTTTGCCTTATCAACCTAGCAAGATGACGTCACAATTTTTAAACTTTGCGACTGACGCCAACTTCATAGTGTTCTGTGAAAAAAAATTATTATAGGAAAGCAAAAAGCCAGGATTGATTTCACTATGAAAAAATAAATGCTTCATAGACAGTCAATGTAGATAATTGGTAATTCATAATGTGTACTCGCCCATGTCATCCCTATTTCATGAAAAGGCAATAAGAGTTGCCGAGCGCTTGTTCATTGCTTTCCTTTTTAAGTACACATACAGCATGCGTATGGAGAGTGGACCTCTGCAACTTAGATAGACTTGGGCCAGTGCCATCTTAAGTCCTAACATAAACTACCACTTTTCATTAAATATTTTGAATATTGACTAAACAAGTCAACTTATATTATTTTAGACTCAATAATTGGAAAATTCTGATAATGGGGTATGTAGGTTTCTTTTTGTACCTTGTACGATTCTCCACTATCAGTGTACATTGAACAACTTTTAAAGCTCCTGCAGTGTTCAAGCCCATCTCTTTCAATTGGTTAGTTCATCGATTTGGACATTTACCTCTGACTGTCTGACCTGTCTGACTATCACTTCTCACAAGCCTTTTAACTTCTCCTTTGCAAGAGTTTTAAAACATCTTTGTACAAAATAGTGGCAATGATAGTGGTTCAATGTTATCATACAAGGTCCAATAAGTAACCAAAAGCAGAGTCATGATCCTCAGTAATGAGGTAAAGATCGGATAAGAAGGTTGCGCATACCCTATTCAACTGTCTTCTAAATTGTTTGAGATTCTTGTAGACTCTTGATCTCAGTTTTATTGATTTGGTTGGAAATTTTTGACAATAACAGCGTATTTGATTCAATAACTATATTTAGATACTTTATTCGTCTTTAAGACAATCCACCAACATTAATTAATAAATATATATATTTATGTATAATGTACATAAAACATAACAAGCTACAATAACTAATATATAACAAATACATACAATATTGTTGAAGCGAGACTAGTTTCTATATAGGCTACATAAGTAAGGCACTAACAAAGGATGGTCTGTCAGACAACATATAAAATATATGTAATAATCTATGAAAAACACATATAGAGCAACGCAACATATCAAAACTGCTTAGTACAGACGCATCCCTAAATGATGAAAAACGTTCAATATTAAAAACGGTGGCTGGTGTAACCCTAATTTGTCCAAGTAATTGTAATCCTAGAGGATTTATAATACCAGAGAAGAGCAAGAAGAACAAACAGCAGTTCTTTAGCGTCAGTAACTTGCATCTATGTACGATTGTTCACCAGTGGGGCGGCATGTGTGCGATCAAGAGTCAACCATACTTGGTAAACTTTTGGAAGACTTGATCTTAAAAAGAACGTTCTGTGATACACCTCCCGGGATAGGACGATGATCAGTTGCAGTATTGCTAGGACTTTCTTGAACGCCTCTTTTGTACTTTGGCCAACATTGCAATATTTAGACGTGTACTGGTAATAAGTTAATCTTATCTCTCTGGATAAATTGATGCTCTAAGATTACAATTAAAAATTATTAAGGAGATTACGAGCAATAAATGGAAACATGAATAGACGCAATACTGCATACATCATGTTGTACATGCTTACAATAGAAATACATCCAAACCAGAAAAGAGGTAGGTAGCCCTTGTATTATAGAATTCTAATAAAATATAACATTTACATATAGTATAGTAACAACAATCATTTTACATTATGATCCCAGGTAGCTAAGTTTGTCTCATTTCAATGTGGCACGCCCTTAGTGCACCGACACGTTTGTGTGCAACGGCAATTCTCTAAAAACCCATTGCTAAATATTAGTACACCGCACTTATTTCAATAAGAGTGGTTGTAATCTTTATCGGATTGTGTAGTCATTTGACTTGTTCACAAATTAAAATTAATTTACAGTACTTGGCAGTTACCTGCGAAACTGTACCGACAAGGGTGCATCTCATCCCAGTATATAATGAGTGAGATATAGCATCATATGATTACTGCTGTCAACAACTTGCAGATTTGTCATTGTTTGCTGCCACATGCAAACACATCGGTGTGCTAAGGATGTTAATGTGAAGAGATGAAGGAGAATGATCTCGCACAGTACAAGTAAACCCTGTAAAGTATTACAAAATAGTGATGATACATTAGTCCAGAGCTAATCCATTCAAAATGTCTACTTACAACAAATAAAATACACGGGTAATAATATGATGCCACATTTCACCAACAACTCAAGAATTGTGGAGCTACCCTTTGAAGGATTGAATATACTTTTTAATATAAAAATATATCATGATTTTGCAGCTCTAGAAAATGGTATTTTAAGTAAGCTAGATTTGAAAATAGATAAACGGTACACACAAAATGGACAAATTTACTATTGTTTTTATTTTTTGGCAGGGTAACATCACAGATGACAAGATGTGACTAGGGTCTTTAGCAACCAATAACAAAATATTAGTAAGCAACCTAGCTGGGTTGCATCACAATTTTGTGTGTGTGTCATTTGTGCTGAGTCCATTTTATAGAAGTAGCTTTCTACTCTGTAGAATTTTCCGTAAATGAATTCTTAATTTTTACAGTACCTTTTCTTTGATAGAGCAAACAGGTGGGTTGTTATCCAGAAAAGTGTTTTAGTAGCTCACTGAGACTCACAGACAGTGAGTTCCAGTTTGTCAGGTTAGCAGTGCATAAGACGTAAAGCATAAGTGTATAATATTTCGTAAGCTGTTTGATTGGTCTCGATATTTTGATTGTATATATTTGTCCAAAATGCTACATGAATTTAACTAAGAATCTATTAAAATTGAAGAGTTATGGGTGAAATGTGGCATGAAAAACAAAACATTAGATAGGGAGCTCCCCCTATGTATCAATATAACTAATACAATATATTAATTCATTTCAGTAAACATTTATCGAGCAATAACATTTAGAAGTTTTATCTAAAAATAACTTACATCTTTTACATGAAATTTCTTTGATTTTTTTTGTTAAGTTTTAGCATTTTTTACACAAACATTTAATAAAATATTTTGCAAAACACATTCATTGCACATAATTATCATTGATTTAATCAACAAACATTGCTTTCATCCTACATGGAAACTCGACACAATCAACAGTTTTGTGTGAATATGAACTCCTCACAATCAACGCTTGTGTGTGCATACAAACTAGTGTCACAATTTACCATTATGTGTGAACACAAACTTGTAACAATTAACTGTTGTGCTTTAATATTAACTCAATACAACAATTGCATTTGAATATGAATTCAGCACAGTTGATGATTGTTTGTTAATATCATCTTGACACAACAGTTGTGTATGACTATAAACTTGTCACAACTAACAGTTGTATTGAATCCAAACTTGTTGCAATCAGCAGTTGCATATGCATACAAACTTGCCACAACAATTGGCAGTTTTGTGTGAATATGAACTCAACACAACAGTTTAGTGTGAATATGAATTGTACACAATTGATAGTTGTTTGTGAATAAGAACTTATCACGATCAACAGTTGTGTGTGAGTATTCCTGGTTCTGAGATGCTGCTCTGACACAACAGGTAACTTGTGTGCAGAGTCCGACTGCGTAACTTGACATTTATCACCTTTACAGCTTAAAACAGCTCACCTACCGAAGCAATAACGATAAACATAAATAAATACTAAATTAAATACTTGATTAATTCATATAGAATGTTCAACACACCACTACAATATAAGTTTTTGGTAATTTAATATATAATATATACGCAATGATCTATCAACGTAGTTAAACATTTATTACTTATCAACCTTACCTAGCAGTACACCGATTACGATTGCGAGTTAGCGACGTTTTTTGATTCTTCGTTTTGTCGTTGGACTTATCCTATTGCGGTATTATTCGTTTTATGTCTATGTCGGCAGAACGCTCTCTGCTTACATTCCTCGTCGTCATCATCACAATATCTATACAAGTTGCAACAGTGATAGACTTTGCTTCTACATAATATTAAATATATGCGATTTTTAAACATTAACATTGAATATAGTTAGAGGTAATGCTGTAGACACCTATCTGACGTACTCGCACATAAACTTAGTGATTGTTTGTCAAAGCCTTCCTCAATAAAAATATAATATCCTAAATTACGTCTCTGCGTCTGCTTTGGCCGTCCCTAACAAAAATATATAATATCATCTCTGTCCTCTGCCTTGCTGGTGAGTGCTAGACTATTCCCTGTGCACCGGTCGTGCTGACTTGTTACTTATCTAACTAAACCTCTTCACAATGATCCGCATTGCTTGATATCTGGACTCGCCGCGTTGGTCCGGTTTCCGTTTCTACATTTAAAGACGTGTCGTTTTATTTAAAATATATGTTTGTGGAGCTGTCAGTTGAATTTGCCACAGCTGGCGATAACAATGTTGCTCTGTGGCTTGCCGGCGCTGTCTCCAGCTTGGCTGATGCGGTCCACCAACTCCAGGCCTTCCACTACGAAGGCAAAGATTCCGGTAAACCCTCGCATTTCCCGCAAGATGATGCGGAACTGTGATCCCACTAAACCCAGGTTGTCGTGTCTCTTCTGTGAGCGCCGCATGCCCACTGAACCTCTCACTGCCAAGATTTTTGTATCATCTGGCATAAAGAAGCTCTCTTCAAAAACGGAGCGACCGCCACGACCATTATTCAACTCAAAATCTCCAGTGATGATGCTCTCGTTTTCCCAGCACTGGAAGATGTTGCAGCCTTCGTAGCCGATGCCTAGTTCCCCTGTTGCTAACACACCAAAGTTCTTGGCCATCTTGGGAGCAGCATCGTTGCGTACTTCAATGAGAATGCGTCCAAACGGTGCACCGTCTATTTCGATGTTGAAGTAAAATACGGGATAAAGTCGTCCTTGGGGGCTGCGTACTAAGGTTGCTTGTGGGGAGTGCTGTAACAAGCCTGGAGCCAGGAGGGCAGGTGGTAGCAGGGAGGGAGGGCCTGGAGACACCAATTGCTGCTGCTGCTGCTGTGCGCTGCCTCCTCCGAGGGTCAAGCCTTCCTGGAAGGCCTTGCTGAGGTTGGGAGAGCCGAGGGAGCCATTGTCGCTGTAAGTGGGCTTGCTGACCTGCAGCAGCTCTTGTTTGGCCACGGCAGGCATGGCTAGAGGGACATATGGAGGAGGACCGGGATACTCGGTGTTGCCGTTGTGGTGTGGGAAGGCATGTTGCTGCTGCTGTTGTTGCTTGAACAAGAAGTGCCTCGAGTACAGCTGGGACATGCAGTAGTTAGCTAGAAACAGGACGGGATTACGAGGGTCGGAAGCCTGAGTCCCAACAACACTGGTAGTGACACTTTCCCCTGCATGGATGTCTGCTAGAGCCCGCTTCAGCAAATCAAAATCAAATATCACTCCTGAATTGCGAATCAGGTCATCTAGTTTACACTGCAGGAACATCTCGTGGTGCTTGGCTTGCAGGCGCTCTCTCTCTGGAGCTAAAGAAGCCAGCAAAGCGTGCAACTCGGCAGCCCCGCGTGGGGCAGCCCCACTAGCCAGGCGAGCCTTGCGCAGCAGCTCCCTCGCTTCAACTGGTTCACAGCCAGGCACCCCATTCACTAAATCTGTCTCTACCTGCGTTTTCAAAGTCGTGCAAGCTTCTAATATCTTAAGCAGGAAGTCCCGCTGCTTAAACACTAAGTGTTGTATGTCGGCGAGCATTTTCTGCACGAGAGCCAGCTCATTGTGCAAGTCTGAACGCAGAAGTCGCTCTGCCTCGGCTTGTGGCTTGACAGCATGCCCGGCATGTTCGGCCTGGGAGGCGCACGCTCGGCACATGTGCAGCGCGCAGGACAAGCACCACAAGGTGTAGGGCATGGCATGCGTGTGGCAGTTCTCCGACTTGTGTTTGCTGGGAGCGGGGACCGGGTGGCGGGCTGTGAGGGGAGGTCCCCCCCCCCCCAGCCGCTGCGCCAAGGCTAGCACCGCCGTGTAGGTGGGCAGAGCCTCGGTGCGCATGTCCGGCACTTCCGTCCTCTTCCAGCAGTACAAGCACACCAGCTCCCGGCCTTTGAGAAGCACAGTGTTGACGCACTTGAGGCAGAAGTGGTGCTTGCAGGCCAGCACCTTGGGCTGCTGGTCCGAGTCATTGAAGGACAACTTGCAGAAGGAGCACAACGTCAGGTCGGAGATGTCGCCCAGCGGGGAGTGCGCCATCTGAAAGTACAAACAACAAAACTTATTAGGAAACCATCCTGTGTTATACCGGTTATGAAATAGAAACAAAAACTCACTCGATTGTATGTAATTTCCAATCCATAGTCCGAATCAGTAACCAACAGTCTATTTTATCAACCCGAAAAAAGGTCTATAATTTCCTTTTGTGGGTATAATAAACTTCAAGATACCTGACATATTTTCTTTACTTGACAGATGTTCTTCCTCATCTAGAAGAGCATTCATGTCATCTACCTACAATTTCATTGAATGTCTCATGATTATTTAAGTTTTGTTAGAATAATGGTAATAGTGGTTGACCCATGATTAGTGAACTATTTTTACAGGCAATAATTACATAACTGCAGCAGCATTTGCATTGTCTGTGATCTTTATCTATGATCCAGCTCTCTCTGCCTCACACAGTCATGTGACTGGTCTGTATGAACATCAAGTGTGATTCACACATTCAACAAAATAAATCTACATCATGTGAAACAGCTGTAAAATTTGTAGCTCATAAAATTAATATTATTTATTATTGATGTGCTAATTTCTCAAAGTTTTTTGTACAACAACCCCCAATCTAATGTAATCTTAGTTAAAAAGATAACTTCACATTTAAATTCATTAACAAGGGCACAAAGTAAAAAACAGAGATATTTATCAAATCAATATTTAAAATGGGTTATCATATACTCGTACAAACAACTTCAGTGCCCCGAGTATAAAACATCATGTAAATCTCACCTCGACAGTGTAAATCAAAAATGTCTGGTATTTAAGATGGCACTCTTAAATAGTAATTAAATGTTCATACATTTTTTATTTATTTACGCAATCGAGGTAAGTTTACGAAAAAAATTATACTGGGAGCACAGGTGTTTTTACTTTATTAATAGTAGGGCCCCAGTTTGAGCAACAGCAACTACTCTTTTACTCATTATTTTTCTACTACCCAAATATTTTGTTGAATCATTTCGCATGTTTAATAATAAAGAGCAATAACTCAAAAAACAAGAATGTTGGGAAATCACGTTTGAAGTTCAGACAACCAGTGCAACTTTATGGGATGAAAAAGGCGGCCGATGTTTTATCTCGCTCATATTCGTCCAAATTGAACGGCTGTCGCATTCTACCTATTCTTCTCGCATTGTTCTTGGGTTTTATTACAAAATCTCGATTTTCCCAATTTTAGAGTTATTTCTCTTTATTATTAAGCGTGCGATTTGTTTATATAATTTTACATCATTCCTCAATAGGTGGCCAGATTGTGTCTCAGTTTACTGTCCTTATATACTTTGATTTAATTTCATTTATCACTCTTTTCTTGCACTCCCTTCTATCTTTCTAACAGGAATCTTCCAGTCATTCGTAATCTGACTTATTTGATTTTCCGTTTTAGGCTAACCTTTGTCATTGTCTTTATACACTCTTAGTAAATACGACTAAATGTCTAGAATCGTGATAATGCACAATTCGTAAGAAATTTATTTTAGTCTGCCACTTTAAATGTGATGTCAAAATTAAGTCTAAGCATGTTGGGGGTCCTACAAATTAGGATTTTATCATTCTTCTACAGAAAATTTGTAATGAAGTTTGACATTTGGACAGAAATTGTAATCTTGACATGTCATGCAAGTACCTCGCGAGCTGTGTAAGTGTTGCGACTAACATTTGATGTGGCATTACAAGCTTATCTCTCATTCACATACCACCGAACCAACTCATTACTTCAATCATTATAAATCACCTTACAATATGCTTGTAGAAACGAAATAACATATGGGAATTGGGATGACTTGTGACAGTTGGTTTGTGTTTTGTTGTGATAAGGAGCGCGCACGAAACCGAAAGTGATGTTTGAAATTTTTGTCATCCAGGCCTTTCCGTCTGCTGTGAAGGTCACGCAATATAGTTGCAATATTGTGAGTTGTATAAAAGGACAGGTGGAAGAGACAGCTACTTTGAGTGCTGGAATATTCTTACCATGGTTTCATGTGGTCGCCATCCGGTAAAGTTTCACGTCGACATGGAAAAGAGGACGTGGGCTGCAGCCAGAGAATCCAGCTAGAGAACCCCCTTGTTGTTCTGTCTTCCTTCCTGGCGTCTTCCTGCTTCAGGGACTGTCGGCGTGCGGCTCTCCGT
Organism: Agapetus fuscipes; assembly: GCA_951799405.1. Classification (NCBI taxonomy): domain Eukaryota; kingdom Metazoa; phylum Arthropoda; class Insecta; order Trichoptera; family Glossosomatidae; genus Agapetus; species Agapetus fuscipes. The sequence goes on from OX637334.1 coordinate 16,948,712, forward strand.
GCATGGCGGCGCGTGCGGACGGGCGGTTCCGCTAATTTAATAAAATCTAAACTAGTTTAAACTAAAATTTGAAATAAAATCGATGTGAATTGCCACATCATTTTACGTTTTGTGTACACTCGCCATGTTGTTTTGGCAAACTGGCGCTAGCTTCACGCCACTCAACAGATTAGTGACTGGCGCCGACAACATTCTGCGCGCGTCATTTCTGACGTTCTCACTTTTTCCAAGCGTCAAAAATATTATCTCAAATAAACTCTTTTCAATTTATTATTGAAATTTTGAGTTATTTCAATTTAAAATGAAGTAGTAGTTGGTTTAAAATGAATATTTAATTTAAAATGATAACAATGCATATCTTTGAAACATTTCCTTGCATTATATTTTCAGTTTTTTATTATTTTTCATGCTGAGGTTCCTTGACTAATTGATCAATTGGTATGAGATTAATCTCCCATACTGTAAAAAATGGTTGGATGATGTCAAAATTTGGTTGAACGCTACCTACCTCGGCTTCAGAGAAAGGCGGAAGGAATTGCAGGGTATACCTATGTTTGGATTGTTATTTGTGAGTACCTACACATGCATCCTGTATTAGCACGAACTTACACGTGTCTGCTGTCATTTAATATGAATCTGAAACTGTAATCTTCTGTATTTGAAGTCAAATCGTCACGTCCCATCGTAAATATATTTAAAAAATCATGTTTTAGAAAAATAACAAGTATTTACAATTATTGGTTTGAAAAATAAGTTGATTTTTGTACAAACTGAGACTTATTTTGTTCACTGATGTTTTTTGATTTAAAAAAAAATTGAAATGACCGGTCCGAAGTCCATTGGTAACACTTCAGACTCGTAAAAGGAAGGTTGTGGGTTCGAATCCCGGCGGAGCACAAAAAATATACCATTTTTATTTTCAAATTCGCTCTTCGCTGGGTTGAAAAATTAACAAACCTTTACCAATGACCGGTCATCAAAAAGGTCCATCTAGCCTTACAGCAACTGGGTCTGGCTTGAGAATTGGCACTTCGTAGCGACGACTAAGCTCCTTAAAAGTCCGGTCGATAGCTCAGTTGGTAAAATGTTTATATTCCATATCGAGAGAGGGTTTGATCCCCACCGAGGGTGTCAGAAATGATTTCCCGGTTCGGTGTTTATTTCAAATCCAAATAAATACCGTCAAGGTGTACTCAGCCTTCACAAGAAATGAGAACCAGTCTCTGCGGGAACTGGGAAACCCCCACTTCAACTGAAAGTGGTTGGTGTGAGGCCGGCCCCTTGCCCGTAAAAATAAGTAGTTCCCGAATCGCCACATGCGACCCCTTCGGGGATAACAGAGACAAGAAGTTACACTATGTATGTAGCTTAGTTGCGTTGTATCGAACATTAAAAATAATAAAATAAAATTTGACGTAGGTACGTCGCGGCTGACGCACGCCCAACGCTACCGCTGCTAGTTTAGCATTCACATTCAACCTGTAGGAACTTCAAATGAATGTTTCATAATAATATTTTCCTGTAATATTTCGTGTAAATGTACGAAATAAAATAAAAGTGAATGCCATTGCAATACTAAACTATTGACTTTGTGTATAAAATGGACACTAGATCGTTAACTAAAATTGTATTAGGTACTAGGTATATATTTATTTTTATATAAGAACGAGGCGCCTACTTCTATATTATACGTAGGTACTACTATGACTGTCAATTATATGCAAAGTAATAAAATTAGTCGTAGACTCGTCGGTACCTAAGTGTAGAGTCATAGTGGAAAATCTAATATTTTTTTGAAAATGATTGGATTTATATATTACTAGCAGTACCCGGCGTGTTTCACTACGCCATTTGGGCATGTGGTATCAATTTTTTTCTACAGATAAAAGAGGAAACAACAGGATCAAAAAAAAAAGTGTGCTAATCGGAATCAAGCTTCACACAATTTATCTCTAGGTTAATCTTCACGTTTTCTAAAAAAAAAGGTCTAGGTACAACTGTTAAGCAGCAGAGCCAAGCATAGGGAAAATCGATTGCGGTGCTCCATTTATATTTAAGATAAAAAAATCGGCTATGTAACGTCACTCATCTAATCTATTCTAAGTTGCATGGATATAATTGTTACATTTGGAATTCACATTAAGTGCATGCCCACAAGCAGACACGTATAAGTTCACACTTGCACAGTCTGCGTGTGAACCTACAACATAAAAACCCAAATCTCAAATGAACATACACCCTGCAACTCTTTGCTGACCTTCCCTGAATCAGGGGTGACATTGGCAGAGTGAACCATTTTCTATTTATAGTTGGTCAGATGCATATTGACCTATACAAGAAAAGAATATAAACAATAAATTAAATTTTATAATCATACAATTAAAGAACTAATCTATAAAATTCACTATACTCTTTGAGCAAAGTGAAGAAATAAAATGTATTCCAAACAATCAGGAATATTTTTCAATGTAACCGCACTGTGAAACGTATGCAGTTGGGGAAAATGCTTCATACAATATGATGCACTTAAGTGTTTTTTCAACTATCTCCATAAAAGTGTTTAATTTATGTTGAATTTTTGACTCCCTGTCCTGTCTTTATCCCGGCCAAGTGAATTCACATTTTTTCCCCACATTTAAAATGTGCTCTATCCATTATTTCAATATGTGAAAGTTTTAGGTAGTGCACACGGAACATTTTCTATTGACAACAAAATTGTAAGTCGCACGGCCGGGTTAGGTAAAAGGCAAACATTTTGTTTATCTTGGTTGCTTTGGACCATTGTCACATAGAAGAAAGACGTTTAACCGCCGAGAAAAAAACGATCTTTAAATTTGTGGTGAGTATATAATTTTACAGAAATGCGTTTTTTGAAAAAACAACTATATTATGTATATTTTAATAAAAAGTATGTTTCAATAAAAGGTTTTAATAATAATAATATATTTCAATATGGTCTTCTAGTTGTGACCTACGAACTTTCGTTTATCGTATTTTTTATAAGTGCGGGATATAAAAGCTTTCTTACATTTCTAAAATTCAACTTGGAATACTTGAATAACATTTTTTAATTTGGAACTTTTTTCTAGGCCAGGGGTCGGCAACCTTTTGAGTCGGAAGAGCCAAAAATTACAATTTACAAATTTCAAAGTTTTTCCTTGACTTATAGGTTGGTATGAGGCTGACCACCCATACTGTAAAAAAGGGTTCACTTTGCCAATGTCGCCCCTGTTTCAGGGAAGGTCGGCAAGAGTTGCAGGGCTTATGTTCATTTAAGATTGGGTTTTTATATTGTAGTTCCACATGCGGTATGTGTGAGCGCGAAATTATGCGTGTCTGCTTATGGGAATGCATTTGATGTGAATCTCAAATGATACATATCTTATTTTGGATTTGGATTTGTAAAGAGCCACAAATGTTTTTTTGCCAACAATAAATAGCGTCGATGGGGCGAGGGGAGGGTGAAAAGCGAGTACAAGTAGCGGAGAGATCGTTAATCGATTCAGAACGATTTAGTTTTTTTCGATCAGAAGTATAATTCTGTGTTTTTTTTTATATTTGCGTATGAAGCTAAAGAGCCGTAACTTCACACCCAAAGAGCCGCATGTGGCTGGTGAGCCGCAGGTTGCTTACCCCTAACCAAACCGATATCGATCCACCATATTTGTAAAAAGTCCGGTCTATAGCTTAGTTGGTAGAGTAACTGCATTCCATGCCGAGATCTCGAGTTAGAATCCCACTGAAGTTGTCAGAATTTATTTCTCGTTTCAGTGTTTATTTCTAACCCAAAATAAAATACCGGCAAGGCTTACTCAGCCTCTATAAGAAATGAGTGTCAAGCCACTCAGGAGCTGAATAACATCCATTTCAAGTTGGCGTAAAGTAAAAGTTACTGGGTTGTTCATTTTAGATTTGGATTTTAAATTATGAGTAGGTACACATGCAGCATTTGTAAGCGTGAACTTACATGTGTCTACTTGTGAGCATGCATTTTATATGAATCTTTAATGTAAATGTATATTTGCAACTAAGATTATGTATTGTAGTTGAATATAATGGTCTTCTTCTATTGGGTGGTTTCAAAATTTACCGACCTCGTTGCTGAAATATTGAGAATTGAGAACCATTGTTTATTTGATCACCATCAAACTTCACAGGATTCATTCTAAAAATATGTTACATGTTTCCTGAAAATTTCGTCAAAATCGGATGAGCGGTTTATGAGTATAGGGAACATACATACATACATACATACATACATACATACACACATCCTTCTTTATAGATATAGATAGATAGATTGCATTCCATGCCGAGATCTCGAGTTAGAATCCCATTGAATATGTCAGAAATTATTTCCCGTTTCAGTGTTTATTTTAAACCCAAAATAAAATACCGGCAAGGCTTACTCAGCCTTCATAAGAAATGAGCGTCAAGCCACTCAGGAGCTGAATAACATCCATTTCAAGTTGGCGTAAAGTAAAAGTTACTGGGTTGTTCATTTTAGATTTGGATTTTAAATTATGAGTGGGTGCACATGCAGCATTTGTAAGCGTGAACTTACATGTGTCTACTTGTGAGCATGCATTTTATATTAATCTTTAATGTAAATGTATATTTGCAACTAAGATTATGTATTGTAGTTGAATATAATGGTCTTCTTCTATTGGGTGGTTTCAAAATTTACCGACCTCGTTGCTGAAATATCGAGAATTGAGAACCACTGTTTATTTGATCACCATCAAACTTCACAGGATTCGTTCTAAGAATATGTTACATGTTTCCTGAAAATTTCGTCAAAATCGGATGAGCGGTTTATGAGTCTATAGGGGACATACATACATACATACATACATACATACATACATACATACATACATACATACATACATCCTTCTTTATAGATATAGATGTACGGATATTATGGAGAATGAAGCATATCATGGAAACAGCAATCTAGATTATATTTCGAAAAAAATATAAATGTAGTTACTTACCTATAAAAACACAGCAAATATTTTTCTGATCATTTCCATGTTTACCTGTTTCATTTTCGAAAAAAAAACGGATATTCTTGCGTTGAGTTTTATCCGATTCAATGTATCAATATCTCGTGATATTTCTAAGTTGATTTATTCTGTGAGCGCTTTTTGTGTGAATCACACCTAAAGAGCCCTCTGCGAGCTTGTTCATCTCTTTTCTTAGAAAAATCCACTTGCCGTAGAGCTGGATGAACCCCTTAGTCCAAGAGCCCACCGTACGAAACCTTACCTCACCCACTACCAGGCAGAGACATGTTCAGGCAGGTAGACTGCATCGAGTACCTACTTGATTTTTCACAGGTCTGCCTTTCTCTGTCCTGGACCGTTTTGGATGAGGCCTCTTCAAAGAGGCCCAAAAAATGAAAAAAATAACCTCATCCACTACCAGGCAGAGACTTATAAGAGGTAATGCTCCACATTAATTACATGCTTTTTGCATAATTTTTTTTTTTTCAAACCTGGAGCGTTTTGAATGCGGCCATTTTTTTTGTAAAATATAAAAAAAGAAATCTTTTGAAGTACATAAGTTTTATGAGCAATGGGAATAAAGTAATAAAATATGATACGACATACATTACTAGTGATAAGAAGATAAACATACTACAAATTTGTATTTACAACCCTTCTCCTTCAGGAGTCAGGGGGGTATAACGGTATTTTTTCTCTTCTCTCAAACACAAAAAAAACTCAAAAACAAAATACAAAGTATAATATTTTTGTACGTCAAAAATAAGAACATTAAATTTTAAACAATAATGATCCCTTACATATTCTTTCTATGTGCTATAGTTTCAGAGAAAATTAATTTTAAAGTCAAATATTTTCCAAAAAAACTTTACGGCGGTTCCCGTTTTTTTGTTATAATCCGGTTTGATGAGGTAAGCTTTCGTACGGCGAGCTCTTATGCTACCTGTGATCGGTTTTTGATAACGGTAGATAATTTGTGCAACCCGGAGATGAGCGTTTTTGTGTCCGCTTTGTGGACATCACGGTAAGCACTTGCACTATTTATGCGGGCTCAGTTGCGGCTGTTTCCCTGCTCCTGGGAAAATACATATTTCGTCTATTCATCGGAAAACTGGTTGAAAAATTAACTGACCTCCTTCATACTTTCTGAGATGTGAACTCCTGACCTTTGAGTTGGTAAACAAGCGCTCTAACCACGCTACAAGTAAGTATCAACATACATTTGTTAGTTCCCTATTCGCTTAGGAAGTTTCTGCATTGATTAAAATGATGAGCAAGCTCCCCCTAATGTTCATTGTTACAACATAGCAATACGTAGTTTTTCTATCGGATTACAAGATTAGCCTGCATTTCTCTCACGGATTAATTTCCTGTGTCTTTCCACCATCATCGTCATCATAACACGACAACCCGGGGGGGGGGGAGGTCTTGGACTTTTTGATCAACCGCAGCCACTGCTGCCTGCCTTCCTCATTCATGCTCCTACCGCATGAGTTTTGCCACTGCTCCGTCCAGCCATCTGAATCTCTGTTTTGTCACTGCCCTGTGGCCCTTGGGGTCCGTCATCACAACCATGCTGCGGCATCCAAGGTCAAAATAGCCTTCAATAGAATTTTCACCAAAAGAAGAAGAAGAATAATGTCCATTCGCTGGATGTGACCCAGCCGTTCTTTTGTCTTGGTCCATGGTCGATCTTTTCACTTTGGCCCTTTGAATTAATTATTTCCGAGATTTTACCAGGATGAATTATCCTTTTTTTGTTGTTTGTTCTTTGACTAATAGGTTGGTATGAAGCTTAGGCACCTTTAGCAATCATGATGAAAATATGCACTTTTACTTTTTGGCATTTACTCCGTAAAAAAATGCAATAAGTTCACCTTTGCTTAAATTATTTTTTGTCAGCATCTCCCATCGGCAGTTGGTGTAATTTTTAATATTTTTTGTCCAGGGTTGCATCAGGCTTGGCAGGTATAAGAGAAGCAAGAATGCCTGAAAAGTCCAGGGTGGCACGGTGCATAAACACAAGCAGGTCACTGGGCTCTATGCCATGCTCAGTGCTCACCTCAGGAGCCATGAGCCGATATGAAGTTTTTTTGTGAATCACAAATCGAAAGATCTAAATCAAGAAGAAGAAGACTTATTATTTAAAGTAGAGATTTCTCAAGGCAGAATCAAAGCTATTGACATTGAATAACACAACTAATTTCATTTTCATTTAACAAAACCAACATTTCCCACGCATCTGTCATCATCCCTAAATAATATTTCGTCGCTATTATTATCGCCTTTAGTGTAAACCCGCCACCTACGGACGGAAGCCCTTCAACGCTCACCCCCACTCACACAGAGACAGTGTACAAGTGTGCGTGAGTGTGCTAGTGGGCAGTGACGTCACGGGCGCGCACGTGCCCTCCCCCTCTGACGTCACGGCACAACCCGCTGGATTGATTCCTTCCCAGTACCTATGTAATAATAATAAAAATATAATATACCACATAGCTGCTATTATATTCTCGTACATAGACATAATATGGTGTAATTAATTTGACAGTTGCTCCGTTTTGTATTAGTAGGTATTATTATTATTATCTTCTGTTCTGAGTTCGAACTTGACATTATCGGGTTGAAATCCCTTCAGGAGGACGAATTTTTTTTTTTAAACTGTGTTCAAAATTCATAAAAGACAAATTATTAAAGTTCACCCACAGCAACAATGTGTCTGTTTATTTAACCAATTTATGAATAGGAATGCATTGTATAGATTTATTTTTAAGGTTTTGTTGTTTTCTTATACTTAAATGTTATTTATTACTCGTATTCCTTGACTTATAGGTTGGTATGAGGCTGACCACCCATACTGTAAAAAATGGTTCACTTTGCCAATGTCACCCCTGTTTCAGGGAATGTCGGCAAGAGTTGCAGGGCTTATGTTCATTTGAGGTTTGGATTTTATTTGTAAGTACACAATCAGCATTTGTAAGCGCGAACTACACGTGTTTGTTTGTGGGCATACATCTGAGAGCTTTGAATGAATATATCCTTGCAACTTAGATTATAGATTATAGAATGCAATTCACAAATTTATTTTTACGAAAATTATTAATCATCCAGTAATTTTTTTTTTTTTTTTTTTTTTTTTTTTTTTTTTTTTTTTTTTTTTTTTTTTTTTTTTTTTTTTTTTTTGTGCACAACAGGTTTCCCTTATTACAGTGCACCCTCACACAGTCATTAACAAGCTGGGAGGAACTCTTTAACTAGATCTTTGAATGATTCTAAGTTATGTAAAAAATGTCTATGTCAGCGGAGTTAATCAGAGTAACACTCCGAGTTAAGGCATGTTGTGCCATGACGTCGGTACGGGACAGCGGTACATGAAAAAGTTCATGCCGTCTTCCCCGGCCGTAGCCATCTGGCACATAAAGCTCAAAACTCTCTACCAGGGTGGGGCTGTCAATTAAGCCGTTAATGATCTTGTAACAAAGCACCATAAGAGAACCGTTGCGCCGAGATTCCAGGCTCCTGGAGCTGGTTTTCTCAAGTAATTCCTCATGGTGCATAAACTTGGGATAATTCCCATGTATTCTCATGAGGAGGTACCTCAAAAACTTTTTTTGGATTTGCTCCAACAGATCTACATACTTCCGCTGATACGGGGCCCAAACCTCGACAGCGTACTCTAATTTAGAACGTACAATACAGTTGAAAACATCCACCATAGCTCTCGGTGACTCAAAATTATTGCTAATTCTGATCACAAAGCCCAATAACTGGTAGCATTTGGTCGTCAACTGCGTTATATGTTCTGTAAACTTCAGACCAGGATCAAAAACTACGCCCAGGTCCCTAAATGAAAAGACACGAGTCAGTATCGACCCACCAATACTGTACTCATGGATTATGGGACAAGCGGATCTTGTAAAAGACATGACAGAACACTTGCTAATGTTGAAGTTCAATCCATTATTATAGGACCACATCAGTAGAGAGTTCAAATCCATCTGTAAATTAATACAGTCTTGAAAATCCTTGATTTCTGTATAAATTTTCATGTCATCAGCATAAAGTAAACAATAACCATTTTTGATTACGTCCGCAACGTCGTTAATGAATAGAATGAAGGCTAGAGGGCCTAAATTAGAGCCTTGAGGAACTCCTGAAGTTGGAAAAAAATTAGCCGAATGTTGGTCATTTATTTGCACAAATTGGCTTCGGTTTTTAAGAAATGAAGAGAAAAAGATTAAGAGAGGTTTTGTGAAACCAAAATCGTCCATCTTCTTCAAAAGAACATCATGATTCACACGATCAAACGCCTTGGAGAAATCTGTGTATATTACATCAGTTTGCCTGCGAGAATCCAAGTTGAGGGCAATATTTCTACTAAGGGTGAGTAGATTTGATACTGCGGATCTCTTGGGCAGAAATCCGTGTTGATGTATGTTGATTCGGGGCTTGATTTGCCACATAAGGTTTTTGTGTATTAAGCACTCAAACGCTTTGGCGAAACTTGATAAAATAGAAATTGGCCTATAATTTCTAACATCACTTTTATCATTTGACTTATGTACTGGCATGACTCTTGTTATCTTCCAGGCTGATGGATATTTACATGTCTTCAGGGATAAGTTGAAGATGAAACATAAGGGTTGAGCAAGGTGCTTAGCCATAGAAGATACAATTCTCGGGGGAATGTTGTCAGGGCCAGTTGCTTTATTGGATTTTAATCCAAGCAGATAAGTCTCCACCTCAGTCAAAGAAAAAGGACTGAGTGATATGGAAGATTGCTCGTGCTTACCATGGGGGGACTCAGATAAATCTGCGTGAGGGGTCTGGGTGCTGTAGACCGATTGGAAATACTTAGCAAAAGTTTCCGATATTATTCTGGGATCAGATATAATCTGATCTCCATCAGAAAGCTGAAAAGTTGTATTACCATCGGTCTTGCTGGATCTGATATAAGACCAGAATTCCTTGGAATCGCATCCTATCCCAGTCTGAATCTTACTCATATACAATGTGTGTGCTTCCTTTATATTATGTTTAACTTGCGCTCTCTTTGTAGAGAAAGCCTTATAATTGCTTACACTTTTATTTTTTAAGTAATTTTTGTGCAAGCGTTCCTTACACTTGATATTAGCAATGATGCTACTATTAAACCATACTGGGTAAGTGGAGTTACATTTGGCAGCGTATTTTTTACATGGAGCACACAAATTACATATTTTCAATAAAACATTATAAAAGTATTTTACAGCGGTATCAATATGTTTACAATTATATAGGTCAGACCAATCATAAAAACTAAGTATATTCTTACATCTATCAGTGTTCAAGTACTTAAAATTAATTATTTTGTTCTGCCTAAATATATAGTCAAAGTCGGTATCATTAATATTAAAATTATTACCCACATTGTTAATATTATTTATATGCCTATCGTCGCTAGGAGTGGATCTGGGATGTGCTTGCAGTCGTCCACAGGCCAGAGGCGTAGTATTCAGCCTAGCGGTGACTGCAAGCGTAGGGTGATGGCGATCTTCACTCACAAGGGGCTCCAGGCAGCGCATTACTTTACATAATATATTTTTATTACTAATTACTAAATCAAGCATGTTGTTGTAGCCATTTTTGATTGTATTACACTGTTCTAAATTATTAGCACTTAAGAAATAGGAGTAGTCAAGCAGGACAGAATCGCTCTCATTATTAAGATTAAAATCTCCTAGGATAAGTATACGTTTATTCTGTAGAGCTTGACCACTCCTATCAAGGCAATCATAAAAATCACTTCGGGCCTGATGGGCCTCTCTGCAGTCGAAATACACCACACAACAGTAAAAAGAGACGTGGTTGCTGGTAATCTTGATCCATATGTTTTCGCCGTCGCTCTCCAGTTGTGGTTGTCTCTGCGCCACGAGCGGGTACAGCACTGCTATGCACACCCCCCCTCCGCGCGCTCCTCTGTCCCGCCTGAACACAGTGTACCTGCCATCAAACAGCTCAGGCGACAGTACAGAGGCGTTCAACCATGTTTCTGTCAGGGCTATGATGTCATTATTTTGTGCGAGGACATTATGCAGAAAGATGCCTGTTTTTGTGTTCAGTCCCCGCACATTTTGATACAAAATTTTTAAATTCATTTTTTAGCTGGTTTCTTTTCAAAGTACCTGTTTATCAGCACTCCTGTTGGCCAGACTTCAGGCTTGAAAACTTTTTCAAATGAGTCTTGGTTGACCGTCAATTTGAAAGAGGCATATTCCCCTCTGGATTGAAGGGTGTCTATTTGGACTTTGTCCCTTTGATCAACCAATGATCCGACAAAATTCATTATGTCTTCCTTTGATGTGGTTTTAGCGAGACGCCAAACGTGGATGCACATTCTTTTTTCAGAGGCCTTCAGGACATCAGCACTCCCTGATCCTGTTAGGATCTTGTTACCTCGCCTTGGTCTCCTTGGTCCTTGCACCTTCCAAGGGTGCTGTTGTTGCGGCAGCTCTGGTGGCTGTTCCCGTTGCTGCTGCGGCAACTTTGATAGCTTCAGTTGCTGCCGTTGATGTTGCTGCTCCTGATGCTGATGCTGCTGCTGCTGCTGCTGCTGCTGTGCCTGTTAACTCAGGATCAAAAGTTTCCTCCTGCCGGTGTTTTTGAAATTTAATTAACAATGTTTTTCTTTTCAATAGTCCACTGTTCCCCTATTTTAAACATTGTGTAAACTCACCTTAATGTAAAATAAATCGAAAAAATGTTTTGATTTATGCAATCCAGGTGAGCTTACTCAATGTTGTATACTCGGGGCACTGTTGGCCATAAAGCTGACTTTGAAGAGTTGTCTTTTTTACAAAACAATGCTATAGGGACTTCCTCATCATATGCTGGTATAAGATTATGTGTCTGCACCTGAATTAGCACCTATGACTACTTTGTCAACGTTGCTATTGCTGACTAACCCCTCCACTTGCCATTAAACTGAATTTTAATTTAATGAGTGAACCCAGCACTGCCCTACTGACACCTTTCTCCTTCCATAGGTACATAGATTATTATTCCAACTATTGAACTAGTTATGAATAGGGACTGGAAAATAGTGGTGTTATTTTTTGGGAAATTCGCGTTATTTTTTTGTAAAATTCGCGTTATTTTTGATCGAAAACAGAGAATTTCGCGTTATTTTTTTTTTATCAAAAACAGGGAAACTTGCGTTGTTTTTCATGATAAACAGGGAGATTCGGTGTAATTTTAAGGGTTGATTTGATCAAAAGGAAGGTTTATATAATTTCAAAACAAAGATATTACTAATATTTACAATTTATTATTTAAACAACAATATATACCGTCAAAAACAATGAATAAACAACATCTGAACCAATACGAGTCCCTTACTTACAAAAAACCATTGATTGAAAAAAGTATTTATATTTCAATGACACTCCAAATACCATGCAATATCCTTTTAAAATATTAGATTTTTGTGCATTTTAGTCTCTAATCTAATCTAATCTAAGTTGCAAAGATATGTTACATTGGAGATTCACATTACATGCATTCCCACAACCAGACACGTACAAGTTCGCGCTTGCACGTGCCTCATGTGAGCCTACATCATAAAAACCAATCTCAAATGGACATACACCCTGCAACTCTTGCCGTCCTTCCCTGTAACAGGGGTGACATTGGCAAAGTGAACTCTCTAGATGAAGGTTATCTAATTTTTCAAGGGATGCTGGCTTTTATGAAAACCTTAAGTTGTGATCTTGGCTAATCCAGCAACAGCTTCACTCCTTGAAGTATTTTCCTTCATTGACGTCACGAGTCAAGTCTGCTTGGATGATCCAGAACAGTTCTGCTTATTATCATTATTTTTTTTTATAAAATTGATTTGTGAATAAGAATGCAATTCACCAACCTACTCTGCCTGGCCAGAAACAGGTATGAATATCATTAATTAATAATCCATTGTTGTTTATTTTAATGAATTATTTATTTATAATAACCCAATAACATCTGTTGAACCAGGGTCAATTTTATGATCAAATGGCCCAGGCGGGGATCGCACCACGCGTCTAGCGTTCTAGCGTGTTTCAACGTTGAAATATCAACTCACTTGGCCCCCTCGGCTATAACACCGACCAATTTTCCTGTGCTTTGCACCTTGCAAAGGGTTTTCGCAGGAATCTTTCCTTTCCCACAAAACCGTTGCGTTGCAAAAGCAACACATGACAACTTTTTCGCACAATTTCTACCAAAAGCACGAAAATTCGCGATATTTGCGTAAAACCTCAAATTTCGCGTTATTCGCGTAAAAACATCCAAATTCGCGAATAAATTCGTTTTATCGCGATCGCGAAATTTTCCAGTCCCTAGTTATGAATGAATAATGAGTAGGTATCTGTTGCCGCTTCCCTTTGCAGTGGTGAACTAATAAGTCCTTCACTCAATATGGACGGCCGCTCACTCAACTTATTACTGATGCATTAGAAACTTACACATACCTCCCACGTTACTTTCTAAGTTTATCATATTTAAGATGTACACTTTTGTAATGTAATACTTCTTAGTAAATGCTGAAGGGATAGCCTTGGCCTGTGGAATCTATTATCTAAGTTAAAGGAGCTAGACTTAGGCCAATAACTTATTTTTTCTCTGTTGCCGAAAGAGTTGGTATTAATTTCTTGTGCAGGCTGAGTAAACCTTGCTGTATAATCGAGGTACACTTTAGAAGAAAACTAGCAATTGCAAAATCATGTCTGGACACTTTCTGGTTCAAGCCGAAGCTATTTGCTCTGAATGTTTTATCAATTGAGTAATCGTAGGGATTGAAATTGATGATTTAGTTGTGGGCCTGATTGGGTGTCAACACAAGATAAACAAAAAGATTTTGACGTCTTCTGGCTGGGTTGCTATGGATAAAGCTAAATTAAATTTTGTTATTGTTTGCTAAGGAAATTTCAAATGGCATCATTATTTTAGTCTGCTGCACCTCCCTATCACTCTCCTTCCACCAGAGCATCCATTCAGGAGTTGTTTGGGAATCTACTCACTCTAAAAATATCCAAAATGGACTTAGAATATTTGAAATTTGGGGAAAATATATGCGATTTCACCTGGTGGGGTTAAAGACAGGACAGGGCTGGCAGTCTCAACACAAACGGTAGATCCTACCTACCGATTGTCGTTCAGATTAGTATGAACACCTGTCAATCTCTAATCAGCTGTTCACCTGCGGCCATTTTGTTTATTTTTTTTGTATGGGGACAGGTAACGACGGTAAGCGGTATCAATGCGAGTCTCGACATTGTCAGCTACCGGAATGATAGGTCGCCAAATGTACCGAGTGACGTTTAGGTACTTTTTTATGAAATACGTAGAATTATTAATCAGCTGTTCACCTGCGGCCATCTTGGATATTTTTTTGTATGGCGACAGGTAACGATGGTAAGTATTATCAAAGCAAGTCTCGGCAGTCAGCTACCGGTCATGATAGGTCGCCAAATCAATTGAATGACGTTTAGGTATTTTGTAAGAAATACGTAGAATTATTGATCAGCTGTTCCCTTGACGCCATTTTGTATGGCTTTATTGTATGGACACGGTCAACGTATCTTCTCTACTAGGTCTACCATTCATTATTGTTGACCAAATCTGCAGCTATGATATGCCAGCAGCCTTCGAAGTATATAACCTAAGTTGCAGGGTTTATGACGCTTATTTAGAAAGTTCACGTGTAGCATGAGTAAACACGAACTTCCGCGTATTTGCTCGTGTTTAAAATTTACGAAATAAATAAAAAATAAACAAAATAAATTTAATAAAAAAAAATAAAAAACAAAATTAAATTAAAATTAAATTAAATAAATCCAAAAATGAAATCCTAAGTTATTCACAACTATTATAAATATCATAAATCTATAATCAAAGATCAAAGTTGTATTGATATTTAAGGGGATCATGTTTAATGCACGCTCACAAGCAGACACGTGTAAGTTTGCTCTTTCACATGCTGCATGTGTACGTATAAAATAAACGAAACCTCACGTTAAAATAAACCCTGCATTTTTTCCGACCTTCTCTGAAACAGAGGTGGCATTTGCCAAGTGAACCATTTTTGAAACCATTGTGGTTCAGCCTCATACCAACCTATACGTCAAGAAATTAACTATTTTCTAATCTAATCTAAGTTGCAAAGATATGTTACAATGGAGATTCACATTACATGCATTTTCACTACCAGACACGTACAAGATCGCGCTTGCACATGCCGCATGTGAACCTACAACATAAAAACCATCTCAAATGGACATACACCCAGCAACTCTTGCCGTCCTTCCCTGAGACAGGGGTGACATTGGCAAAGTGAACCATTTTTACAGCATGGGTGGTCAGCCGCATACCAACCTATAAGTCAAGGAACCCTTACCCTTACCATTTTAATTTTTTAAATTTAATTTTTTAAGTTTTATTTTTCTTTACTGTTTTTTTTAAATATTGTTTTATGAATTTTATTCAGTTTAAAATTTATTCCTTGTCTTGTAGGTTGATATGAGGCTGAACCCTCACATTGTAAAAAAATGTTTCACTTTGCAAAAGTCACCCCTGTTTCAGGAAAAGTCGGCAAAAGTTGCAGTGCTTATGTTCATCTGAAATTTGGGTTTTTATATTCTAGGTCCACATGCAGCATGTGGTGTAAGCGAGAACATATACGTGTCTGCTTTGGTAATACATTTAATACTCGTATAAATCTTAAATGTAATTTCGTATTTAAAAAAAAAACATAGATAAGAATATTTCAAATAACTGCAGATACTAGTTTACTCCAATCGTTTGCGTATCAGGCAGTTCAATTTGCTTGATACGCTACCATCAATATGGTAGTTACCACGAACGTTACCGTCAGTTGAGTCTACCAAAGCTCGTCAACATTGTACCGATGAAAGGTATTAAACTATTCGACCAATCATATGCACGCATTGACACCTAGCGGCGCTATTGCAAACTTTCAAATAGGTATCTCTAACGTACCGTCGACGGTAACAGGCTATCTACCGTCCTGATGAGACTGCCAGCCCAGAGCTTTGTAATTTGGGTACAATATAATGTAAGTACAGTGGTGCCTCACACAACGAACTTAATTCGTTCCGGGAGCAAGTTTGTTATGCGAAAAGTTCATTATGTGAAACGCCTTTTCCCATAACAATACTCATGTTAAACAAAATAATTCGTTCTGTAGCGTAAAATATGCTAAGATGACATAAAAAAGATATTTTTTTTGTAATTATTTTTATTTAGATACATCTAACAAAAACATTTTTTTCAATTTTAAGACAGACTAAGTAGAATCTACCGAATCTTGCACATCTTCATCCATTTTCTGCTTTTTGGCCGATGGTTTCATGAAAAACCTGTCCAAACTCCTTCTAATTATTTCCTGTTTCATTTCAACAGAAATCACCTTTCTGCTTTTTTTAGAAGCCATGATATAAAAAAAATATTGAGTTTAACTTAAAAGGACGACTGCCGTGATACGAGCGTGATTTAATTCGTAATGAAGAACGATTGCCGCGATACGGCGCAGTGACTAACGACTGCCTGCAGTGCCTGCGCGGGATTATGCAATACATCGGCAGCGATCGTGGAAGCTCGGGCGAAGCAGTCGTGGAAGCTCCGGCGACTTCGTTGTGTGAAACGAAGTTCGTTGTATGAATCGTGAAATGAACGAACAGGAAGTTCGTTGTGTGCAGCGTTCGCTGTGCGAGGCGTTCGTTGTGTGAGGCACCACTGTACATAGTTTGAAAATACACTATGGTGCACCTTCCTGCATTTAGTATTACAGCCAACTGTATGGGCACACGCAACTAAGCTACACATATAGTGTAACTACTTACTTGCCGCGTTATCCCCAAAGGGTTTCACATGTGGTGAGTGGAACCTATTTATTTTTACAGGTAAGGGGGCTGGCCTTACACCAACCACTTCAGTTGAAGTGGGGTTCATTTCCTGTGAAGGCTGAGTAAACTTTGGCTGTATTTTATTATGGGGTTTGAAATAAACACCGGAACAGAAAATCATTTCTGGCTCCCTCGGTGGGATTCGAACCTCACGGGGTGGAATGCAAGCATTCTACCAACTGAGCTGTGCTGTAAACTAGGAAAAATCCCTGATTATCAGCCTTCCACTTTTTATTTACTGTGGGTGAGGTCACATAGCCGAGGGATATTTAGAATGTTGTTTGCATTGTGATTGCAGGAGAAGGACCAGTATGGCAACGAGGTGGCTAGTGCGGCGCGGCCTCTGCCCGTGGAGTACCTGCTGGTGGACGTGCCGTGCGCTGCAGCTGGACAGCCGCTGGCCACCTTCAGCCGGCCGCGGCCCCACCACACGCCCTTCCCTGCCCGGGCTCATGACCTCAGGGCGCTGGCTCTCTACCTGGCACAGTACCAGCACCACGAGTTCCTAGAGGTGCTCCCTCTCTAGCTTTGTTTCAGAAAGTATATTTCTCACTGGCCCTAAAACCGAGTGGCATGCATGTTGAACTCAGTTTCTCTAAAGTACTTTTGATATATGCAAAAGTAATTTTGTGTGTCACGAAATCCACAGTATCGCAGTGACCATGGCCCCGCCCCGACAGCAGTAAAGCCATTTTCAACGCTTGAAGCCAACTAGAAGTGCGCGCGATGATAAATATACACACACTCGCACAGTCCAGGCGCTTTCGCGACACTAGTTTCACGTCGCATCTACACGACGAAATTTCACGCAGGGCACGAAACTCATTTGCTTTCGTGAAATTAATGCATGCATTACCAAAGTATTAAATTACTTGTGAAACTGTTGTTAAAACTAATGTCGCGAAACTACTTTCATGCCACTAGTTTCGTAATGTAAACTCGGCTTAAGGAACCTCATGAAACAGCTTGCTGTCAATGTAGAGATCTATGCTCAGCATCCCCCTGCCTGATCAAATCAGAAATGAGACAATCCCTAGAAGGACAAACATTCCCCATATTTTTCTTAGAATAGAAAACCTGTAGTTTTAAATAGCTCAAAAGTGAACTCCTTGTGACCGGTCCGTACTATAGTGGTTAACACTTCTGACTCGCAAATGGAAGGTTATGTGTTTGAATCCCGGCGGAGCACAAAAAATATACCTTTTATATTTTCAATATGCTCTTCGGTGGGTGAAAAATTCATATACCTTTACCAAAGACCGGTCATCAAAAGGTCCATCCAGCCTTACAGCAACTGGGTCTTGCTTGAGAATTGGCACTTGAGGTGCGATACACACAAAAACAGCGCTCACCAAATAAATCATCTTAATCTTATTATTATTATTATTATCCCAAATAACTTGGTGATGTTGTTATTTCAGGCCATGTCAGACTTCCACGTGCTGGTGTTTGTGGCGAGCATGGACGCGCTGCCCATGCAGGCGCACATGGAGCTGCTGCTGCAGGCCGTGAGGTCCGGGGACCAGGAGCTAGCGCAGTGCTGGAGGACCTCCGACTCCTGGGCCACGGTGGAGCAGCTCATGGAGCACATCAGGTCACCTCCTCACCACCAACATCTCAACAACTTATGACTAGTTCCTGTTCACGTATCGTTGATTGCGTGTGAATCACACATCAAGACCCCTTTACTTACATGATTTAGTAACAAAGTCTCAAACAAGACAAATTAGCTGCAAGGCAACAACTTTGTTTTTTTTGTTTGAAACATTGGAAGTCATTTTCCCATCATTTCCATAAACTTATCACGTTTTCAAAATAACCCTCGATTGCCATCGTTGGTTCTATATGGTGCATTTTAAAAATGTCCCCTATCTTTATTGATTTCAAATTTATTTTTTCTTGTAAGCAGCCGTTGTCTAATCTAATCTAATCTAAGCTGCAAGGATATATACCATTTAAGATTTATATTTAATGCATTCCCACAAGCAGGCATGTATAATTTCGCACTAACACATGCCGCATGTGGACCTACATTATAAGAACCCATCTCAAATGAACATAAGCCCTGCAACTCTTGCCGTCCTTCCCTGAGACTGAATGATGTATTGTGATTGTGTTGTTACAGACCGGACATAGATGGCAGTGATGTGGTGGGAGGAGGCGGCATGTCGGGCTCTGGAGGTCTGCAGGACGGGCCCTTGTGGACGTGCCCCCACTGCACCTACCACAACCCTCCTCACAGGGACACCTGCGAGATATGCATCCTGCCCAAGTACGTCCCTCTCCTCCTTACTAACTGCACATAGTAACCTCCTTAGTAGCGGAACTGTCCCGACAGCCTGTAAGTCTTAGAGAGCTGCCAACAGAGGTATTATTCAGGAAAACAATTCAACCCTCAAGTTTTACAAACTGAAAAGCACAGTCACCAAAATTAGCACGTATCTGACCTATTTTGTCACATAAAAAAGGGAAATGTTATCTATGCAGGTGCTCTTAGCTGGTTATGTTTATTGGTTGAGACAAGTTCACATGCCTTTATTAAAAACTGGTCCAAATTTTCGAAATAGCGAGTGAATGGGATATCCAGAGTCATAATAAAAGGAGAGCTTGTATGAAAAAGGTTATGACTCTGGATGAAATGAAAGAATGATTATTTTTTGATTATGATGATTTCCTTATCAGCGCCGTTTCGTAACTCAATGTCACTCCAAGGGCGCTTAGTATTTTACTGGGCGAAGAAAAATGTAAAAAATGTAAAAAGTATGCAAGGACAGGAAGAAGTGGCGGCTAATCTGCAATGCTGATTTGTAATGTTGGTTTATTAGTTTGCTACATTTTTTGCATAAGAAATTTTTGACTTTTTTTGTATAGATTTATTTTTAAGATTTTGTTGTTTTTTTTTTTTTTTTATACTTAAATGTTATTTATTACTCGTATTCCTTGACTTATAGGTTGGTATGAGGCTGACCACCCATACTGTAAAAAATGGTTCACTTTGCCAATGTCACCCCTGTTTCAGGGAATGTCGGCAAGAGTTGCAGGGCTTATGTTCATTTGAGGTTTGGATTTTATTTGTAAGTACACAATCAGCATTTGTAAGCGCGAACTACACGTGTTTGTTTGTGGGCATACATCTGAGAGCTTTGAATGAATATATCCTTGCAACTTAGATTATAGATTATAGGTCAACGACGTTACCATGTTGAAAGCTCCGGTTCCCATAGATTACCGAAGTTAAGCAACATTGGGCGCGGATAGTACTTGGATGGTATTGGATGTAAAGACGCATCTTTACAAAAAATATTATCCGTGATTTGAGAGGGCCCTTGAGGTGTGACACACACAAAAACGGCGCTCTACAATTATGTGTACCTTATAAATAAATTATCCTTGTATATATATATGGGTTACCGCTGAGGTACACCGCGTGTCGTTGGCATCTTGGACCGGTCCGTAGTCCAGTGGCAAAATTTTGGCCTCGTGAAGGTGTGGATTCGGATCCCGGCAAAGCACAAAAATATACCATTTATATTTCGAATGTGCTCTTCGCTGAGTTGAAAAATTCATAAACCTTTACCAAAGACCGGTCACTAAAAGGTCCATCCAACCTTACAACTGGGTCTTGCTTGAGAATTGGCGCTTTCTACAGCGACGACCAAGCTTGCAGAGGGCTCTTGAGGTGTGATACACACAAAAACAGCGCTCACCAAATAAATCATCCTAATATTATTATTATTAGTCACACAAGGTCCATCCAGACCTACAGCAACTAGCTCTTGCTTGAAAATTGACACTTTATATAGCGATGGCCAGGCTTGCAGAGAGTTTCTCGAGGTGTCATTCACGCAATAACAGCGTTTATCAAATAAATAATATCAGTATATTTATGAAATAATTTTGTCTGTTTTTCAAAGAATACCTGAATTTCTCTTTGCTCAATGATATTGAGTTAAGTTTTCATCCTCGGATTTTGAAGTTACATTTATTTTGCATTTATTTCATATAATTTATATTTCAGATGAAATTCATTATAAGGAGCTGTCAACGTTGTAACACATCAAAGGAAGAGACAGGAACATCAGACCAGCTCAGCTCACATTAACACATGGGACCAGTATTGCGCACATTCCCAGGTTACTCTTAAATTCAAATCAATAACATGCTCTTCTCAGTGGGAACAATCATTCACACATTCTCTTGGATCTAAGTGTAGTTGGAGGGAATGTGAATGCTGGCCCATCCTGTTGTACATGTGTGTGACATACTATCTAATGCTGGATAGCATTTCTAGTGGTTTACAAACATATAAATAAATAAAACTATAACTTTTTTTATAATGTGGATTAGGTAATGTAATGAATAAATATAAAGGTTTTCCAACCGTCACCCCGAGTATAAAAAACATCAAATCCAACCATAACGTTTTACCAAGAAATGCATTGACTTAAATAGCGCCTCCTAGTGAGTGATTTGGTTTCTGTACTTTTTTTGTGAAACGCTATAGTTGAGTTGAATTTTAAAGTTGTATGATTGGGGTAATGAACACACTCTGTGTCTCAAGTATTACAAATCTGGCAATATGCGAGAGGAGAGATTTCTAATTTTTGTAAAAAGCCTATTCATATAGATGTAGCAGTGCTATTCAGAAAAAAATGTGAATTGAATGAGACGTTTAGTTCATCTGCCTAAATGAACCATTTGTACCATGTACCTACTCTTTCAGTAACTAAGCCATTTTGTTCATTTGCCAAAATGTTGGCTGAATTTACTGTTTTGATTTAATAACATCCTCACTACTGAATCTTTAATATCAAAATAATATAATGAGATGGTTTGGCATTTCGCTGCTTTAGTTCTTGTTTATCGTATACCCCATTGAGAAAATTTTACATGAGCAATGTTTGCATGTGTACTGGACAAATGTGTCTTATGAAAACAAGAAATTTATTTAAAAAATATTTAAAAGAACTCTCACATTATCGAGTTTTACGGTTTTTCTTAGCTCAGATTGTGTAGAATTTGATTCTTAAGACAACTGCATGAAAAAGTCATATTTGACAAGATTGACGTATACGATAAACAAGAACTAAGGCAGCGATTTGGAAAGAATGGATGATGAACACTTGATAAAGAGTATCTATAGATGCACTTTTGGTTTTAAATAAAACACCAAAACTGGAAAACCTAGAAATGGTTGTATATTGCCGTCTTTCGGTGAATAAAACTGTTTTTCTGTAAAACTAAATGCATTAATTGGACTTGATATAACAATTATCTTGAGGACAGAAAAATCTTCATGTCAAATAGTAATACTTAGGTCTTAGGATATAAAAGTAAAGAAACAAAAATCTTGCTTACCAACTTTTTATACAATTTATAAAATGTTGTAAAATAAAAATCTGCAAAATTACTGAAAAGCTGTGTAAATGAAAATTCAATTAATAGGTTTATTTTTTATTTTTGCATTAAACAACTCTTTGCCTTACACTCTTACTTTGGCTTTTACAAACTTGTACAACTTTTACTAAGTAAGGTAGCAAATAAAGGGATAGTGCCTTTACAACTCTTCATACTATGAATACTCACTTGCTTCATTATTTGGTAAAAAAATTGTACTTGTACTACTGTGCCCCTAGTATACAACATTGCGTCAACCCACCTCAATTGCATAAATTAAAAGAAATTAAGGAAAACTAAATCACACGTATAATCCATACATTTTAGATTTACGCAATCGAGGTGAGATAGACGTAATGTTTTATACTCGAGGCAGTGTTTATTTGTTGTTTTGAAAATTTAGTTCTTTAAGCGAACATACTTCATTACATTATATACATATTTATTCAACTCAAAAAAGTGTAAATAATTAAAAAAATATTTAAGTGTTTTTTTTTCTTTTTTCTGGGTCCTTTTTCATCAGAGAAACATTTTTTTCAGTGGCATTCATTTATTTTAACATAAAATATGGAACTGCCTTACAAATCTACTGTTCAGGTGAATACGCTGAACTGATTAACACTATCCAATGTTAAATTAGAAACCAGGGTCTGAAGTCTCAAAAGGTGTCTGTAGATCTTCCCGTAACTATTTGAAGATAGAACCAATTACAATATGGCGGCTTATGCATTTTGTGTGGGACAGTGATCAGCTGTTGAGAAGCCGCCATGTTGTATCACATTCTATCTTAAAATATTACAGTAAGGTCTGACAATGCCCCTTGAGGCAGCAGGGACTGGTGTGCAAAAAGAGATCTGTTATATCGGCCCACAAGGCTTTCAAGAGACTTCAATCCGATATTTGCAGACAATAGCAGAGTTTACGAATGTCCGGTTCTGTCCAGAATGTATTTAAAAATAATGGATGCATTCCGGACAGGATCTAATCCACAATATCAATATGTCTAGAAGTTATCTGGCCTCACATTCTGTCCTTTAACTTTAAGTGTGCTGCGCTCCCACCTCACTTCCACTATTAATAACTATTTATTTTACAAACAAAAA
Organism: Agapetus fuscipes; assembly: GCA_951799405.1. Lineage (NCBI taxonomy): Eukaryota > Metazoa > Arthropoda > Insecta > Trichoptera > Glossosomatidae > Agapetus > Agapetus fuscipes. Next base: position 16,972,160 of record OX637334.1, read on the forward strand.
TTTGGTGTTATTATTTTGTAATTTATTTTCAAGTACTTTCATTAATAAATGTAGCAAAAATATTAATTTGATTCCTAAATTCTTGTATGTTGAAGTAAGTAAAGAGGTCATGTTGTGGTTGAGTGGTCTGCCTGTCACAAACTGTTCCTCGGCATTTTGGTCAGTCATTCACTTAGTTAAAAAATTGCCACTTATTATCATTTTGAAAAGACAAAGAGATTTTTTGATAATCATTGCAAAAGCTGAAGTTTTTATTCCATGTAGCATGGGCATCATCACCAGTGATTATCTATCTCCGTTTGGCAATGGAGTTGGAATGAATTGTGACGTCATTCAGCAGTGTCGCTGAGGAAAAAGCCAATTAATATTTTGTTGACTCCCAAGGGGTCGTCTCCTAGACCCTGCGGAAGAAATATGAAATTTCAATAGAAAAGAGTAACAAAATTATATAGTCAAAATATGTTTGCAACCCTTATGCCCGCTTTCCACTGCGAGCGGAGCTGACTCCGTACGGACTCCGCTCGACTAGCAACAGTAAATTTCATAGAAGTGCTTCCACCGACAGCGAGTCAGCGGAGCGGACTGAGCGAGTACAAAGAGTTACGAAAGTGGTCGCAGAGTTGAGCGAGTTTCCAGCGGACTCCGTACGGACTCCGCTCGACTAGCAACAGTAAATTTCATAGAAGTGCTTCCACCGACAGCGGAGTGAGCGGAGCAGGCTGAGCGAGTAAAAATGACTCCGCTGTGTCATGGTCTCGGCCGCTAGTTTTCAACTGACTCAGCTCCCCCGTGCCCCCCGCGCCAACCCGCGCAGTTGCGTGACAGCGATAAAACACACCATACATGATTTACAAAAACACATCATACATTATTTTATAAATTTGAAAATATTAAAATGTATGTTTTATTTCAAATATCTACATTTTATGTTTAAAGCAAAATAATACATTACTTTTTATGTTTCGAAACAAAAAAAAACTCTTTTATTAATAATTAAAACGTTTGATCTGGGCGTAGGCTGCAACGAGCTGTCACACACTGCACATCATACATTATTTTATAAATTTGAAAATATTAAAATGTATGTTTTATTTCAAACATCTACTTTTTATGTATTAAAGCAAAATAATATATTACTTTTTATTTTTCGAAACAAAAAAAAAAACTTTTTTTACTAATAATTAAAACGTTTGATCTGGGCGTAGGCTGCAACGAGCTGTCACACACTAGTTGGCTCCGCTAAGCCAGCTGTAGATGGAAGGCAAACAACTCTTTCATCTGACTCATCTCATTTCCCGCCTAGCTCACTCCGCCGAGCTCGTTGGCTGTGGAAGGCAAATACCATTATTTTTTAAAACTCTTTCGCAATGGAAGGCCAAAACTATTTCACTACGCTCCGCTCAGCTATTTCCCGCTCCCGCTCAGCTATTTCCCGCTCGCAGTGGAAAGCGGGCATTACTACTATTATTCCTATTTAAGTTCTATTGTTTCTAGTTGATGTCTTTCTTCATAATTTCTCCACATAGTTGTCCTTCAACTTCAACATGATCTCTGCCGTGTGATATATATGAGGAGGAATGTTTTACTCTATGTTCATGTTATTGCTTAGTTTTAAGTACTGATTGTCAGTGGGTGCTGACTTACTTACTCGCTTACTCACTGGTACCAAATGTAACAAACAAAACCACACACACTGTGGCAGGGATTATGTAGACAAATATAATATGGCTATACTTTGAAAATATGTGTTTCAATGCCGAGAAAATAACTGGTAATAGCCTGGGAAAGATAAAGGAAATGACAATACTAAATGGCCATCCAGCAGGGAGAAGACCTAGAGCAAGATGGCTGGGTGGAGTGGCTGTGAATTGTTGTGCAGTAGGAGTACGGGACTGGAGGAGAAGGATCTTGGGCAGGCAGCAGACAGCGGCTGATCAAGCACACCAAGATCCATCTTGGATTTTTGTGCCAATGATGATGATAAGTATGAAAATAACTGCTTTGAAGCAATTAAACTGTGGAATTGAAGAAAGAGAACACAGTATGTTGTCAGTAAATTCAACAAGAGGGTGGTGTAAGACCTAGGAGAGAGAAAAGGATTAACAAGATAAACATCAAAGAGGCCAGTCTAACTTATAGGACACTCAAATGAAAAAGCACATCTTATAACAACATTGTTGAAAGAAGAATCTTAGAAATTTGAACTAGAAGTTACTCGAGCAGAATTTTGTCTTGATGGTAATGTGTTGATCCTTCCAATCTTTTAAGTTCATATAAGAAAATCCAAAGAATAAATTAGTATTTGAATGCCAACTTAAAAGTTATTGAAATAGTTATTTATGCCACTGCCTAGTAATGATAGTCTTTGTAACAGGAGTGCTAGTTTGTGCCATGAGGCGCAGCCGAATGGCACAATAGAAAGCACGAGTGTTACAAAGGCTAATTACGTGCAGTGGCATACAATACTTTTTCTACGACCATGAGAGAATTAACAACATAGTGAATAATAGTCATTATAATGTAATCGTCCATTTGAAGTAATTAAAACTTTACCTTTGGCAAAACGTGTGATTTATCATTCCCTTCGATTATCTAATCTAACCTAAGTTGTAAAGATAAATAATATTTAGGTTTCATATTGTATTCATGTCCACAAGCCGACACATATAAGGTCGCGCTTTTACATCCTGCATATAAGCTTAAGCATTCAAACCCAAAACTCAAATAAACATATGCCCTGCAGTTGTATTGGCAGGTGAACCAAGTTTGTACAGCATAGGTGATCAACCTCATACCCACCTATTAACCTCTCAGGCGCCAGCAATTTTCTGCCTAATTCAGACACCCAACTCTTGGTTTTTTATATTAAATATCTCCAAAGATACAAAACATATCTCCTGTGGGTTTTTTTATCTCAAAAAACAGTGAAATAAAGTTTTTTTAGGGCCTACCAAAAAAAAAAAAACTTTGGTGAAATTATTATTTTCCTCGATTATAATTTAGATTACGGAAAAAAGATCGAAATTCTAAAAATAGATATACCTCATTAGTATGCGTAGGCACGAAATCCAAATACATCGCAAAAGATAGAAGAATTAATGACCCTTTTAATTTACACAAAGATTTTTTTTTTGAGTGTTAGTGTTCTTATGTCAAAAAATTGTGGAATTTGGCTTTTTCAAGAGTCCGTTTTCAAGGTCAACTTTAATATTATATTTTAAATACCTACAAACAAAAATTAATGATTTGACTTTATTGGTGGATGGTTCTACCCAATAGCAGTACTTCACGCGATTTTCGATCTTATTGCTTTGTAAAAACTAAAGAAAAATGAAAAAAATCGCGATTAGTACTATGTGACGCCTATAGGCGTTCCGGCACTTGAGGGGTTAACCAAGTATTTTTTTGAGTTTGTTTATTTTTTGCGGTGAAAATTTTTGTATTTTCCTTTTAAGCCTTTTATTTTCCTTTGAAAAAAGGAAAGCTTTATTTGCAGCATTCCGATAAATAAATTTGATAAATTTTAGCACTATTAACAATTTTTATTTGACTCCACACATAAAATATATTTATTTTCATCTGAAGAGGGCTGGAAGTCTTATCACCACGGTAATTCCTACCTACCGAATATCAGTAATATTGTATAAAGCCTAATCAGCTGATCGCTTGCGGCTCGACAGGTCTTCATACCCCCATACAAGGTTGACATTTGAAAGTAAAAAATGGTTCCAATTTTGACAATGGGCATGCGCACATTTTCATTTCAACACGGTTACCGGTTGCGTAATGTTACATTACGCAACCGGTGTAAAAATGTATGGCATTGTGATTGCGTTAGCCGTTTTGTAATTAGTAAATTACCAAATGGGAGTAGAAAAATGCTTTTTTTGCGATTTTGTGTAAAAGTTTTATTCAATTTTTTTTTAACACATGAGCAGCAAATAAAATTCAAATAAACATTTAGAACTGAGGCTCGAGAGCTGTGGATGCCTCATCGCGTGCTGGCGCATGCTTATACATTACATACTCTATACAATAATAATGTAGTCACGTCTCTAACACACTTACACAATCAGATTGTGATACATACATCGTTACGCCTTTACAGCAAATTACAAGTTCCTAGAGGAAGTGCTAATAGATTGACTTAGGATCAAAGCGCTGTTTTATTTCAAACATATGCTAGAACGACCGTTTTGACTGCCTGGCCATAGTCCTGACATGCTAATAGGTATTCTCTTGAAATGACAACTGTTAATACTCTCATGAATAACCTTCAGTTCACAGCCTCTTTCAACACATAAAGGCTAGGAGCTCTACGGCGCTATATAAAATTGAAATAAAGACTCCTCTCTAGTATGTAATCACTTAAGGGCTCAAACTTCACAAATACACGCACAATCTACCATGAGGGCAATAATAATTACAATTGATAATAATCTGCAGACTTTACACAGGTTATGTCTCGTCGCTTGGCTGTGTTGTGATGTCGCGGACAACTAGGCAAGATTAATGTAAGCTCGACCGTGTTGTGCGACACACTGACAGCGTCCTCTCTACTCCAAGTATACAACTTTACATTTCAATTCAGCAATGGAATTTTACCAAAAAAATATGATAATTGAAAATCTAAGCAGAGATGTTTAAATTTCCATAGGTTTTTTTTATAAACGCTCGCTTGGATGAGTTTTAACATTGAGTTTTATACTTGGGGTACTGGGTGCATGCACTCTCACAATAAATAACGGCTATTTATAATATATATTTCTATAAAGATATATAGAAGTTGTGGACAAATCAACATTCTATGACCAAAAGTTGAAATTATTTTTTTAGGCACAAAGCTAACAGTTATATACATTACTTTTCCTTGTAAGGTTATTACAAATTTTCAGAGTCTTGGATCACGTCAAGGACACCAAATATATATGTTTTTTTTAAAAAACAACGAACCATGAATTAATTATATTTATAAGTACATCCTATTCAGAGACATTTCCTGACTTGAAATTTACTGAATTATTATTATTATTGTAGTTTTATAAATCAGGAATGTCACGGGTAACCACCTGATTATGGGATATTAAATCTCATTCCATGAAAAGCCTAATTAGTAATATTTAAGAAATAGCCACGATGATCATCCACCTCCCAAAGAAGTGCCATTGAAAGAAGACGTCAATCGTGGCATGATTTAATATGCCTGAATATATTTCATACTTTATTTTTTCAATAAAATGAAAAGTACAAAATTCTACAAAAGGAGTGAATTATAAGTCATGAAAGTCTCGGAATAGAGTTGGAAATATAGTATTTTAAAAATAAATTACAGCATTGAAATAACTTGGCATTTGTTAAAGAAAAAATCATTTTCAACTTGTCAAAGGAGACCCAAAGATGTGCTATTGAAAATATCATCATTTTTTCACAGCAAATATGTTTATATAATGCAACATATAAGTAATGATTGTTTGTTAATATGGGTACAGCTTCCATTTGATATCTGCTTAGTAATATTCTCCTTCAATACCAAATAATCATACAAATGAATCCATATAATCTAATGTTCGTAGCAGACACAAGTTAGAGTCTAAATGTTCAGTACTGCAAGTTACAAATTTATGTTTAAGCTCAGTCAGTGTTTTACAAAAATGCTCTGAAACTGAAACGCTCACCAGCGGCGCTGTTTTAGTTTCCATACACTTTTTAGTTGGACCTACGGTTGAGTTTAAAGATAAGTTTTAAACTTGTGGTACACAAGGTGGACCATCTCGAGGAGGACCAGCCTATACAAGCGAGAAAAACTAACTCAAGGATCAGCAACTATATGGTATTTATTTACATAAGTCTCAAATAAATAATTAACAAGTCCTCAGGTTTCTTTCAAAGTATGACCCGGAACAGTCGTGAAATAGTGGTTCAACTCTTCAGATAATCAAAAAAAGGTGGGTTAAATTCCCAGTGGAGCAAAAAACGATTTATCTTTTAATTATGAAAATGCTTTTTGCTAGGTTGACAATTCATCTACCTACATCCAAAACCTCTCTCAAAGGTTCATCCAACCTCACAACTGCTTGAGCACTTGGCGTTGACTAAAGCCATGAACAAGCTCGCACAGGGCCTGACAAATCATTGTGCTTACCAAATAAATCATACTCGGCCTGCTCCTTGAAACTGTTGGGAGCACGGTAGCCTCTACTTCAAATAAAGCAGTTGGCGTATGGCTGGCCTCTTAACCTGTAGGTACAGACAGGTTCCATACGCCAAAGGCAATGTCTCCAGAGAAAATGTGGGAAAAAGTTTGCTAATGCAGTTTAGATGCAAAGATTTTTAAATGATTGTTTCAGCTGATCCCTTGGGTTTCAATACATTAACATTATTTTAAGTGTATATACATGCATTAGCTATATACTGACATCTGTCATCTATTTAATTAAAAAATGTTATTACTTACAGACTTCATATTTTAATTGTAATGAAAATTAAATAGAAAGATTGATTATACACATAGCAAATGAAAATTCAGTTACAAAATAATAGAAATAGTGTCCAAGATTTTAACTTATTTATATATATATATATTTTTTTGTGATTAAATATATAAATTCAAAGAAGGTACATATACATGAAATATGTACATAATATGCCGGGGCAAGCACTTCATGGAGGCAAAAGTAGGCGAAGCACAAAAAAAAATCCGTCGGAAGGTAGTGGGTTTGATCCCCCACGGAGCACACAAAAATTGTTAATTTTTAAAATATACTCTTCACTGAGTCAAAACATCATCTGCCATCCAGCCATTGGGTCTAGCTTGAGAATTGCTGCTTTCCATAGAGACGATCGAGCTTGCAAGGCTCTTGATGTGTGATTCAGACAAAAACAGTACTCACTGTATTAATCATTGTAGTATTAATATTTCCTGGCATCTATGCAGTGCACGCCCCTGCACATAAAACAACTACTAATTATGTAGTTATTCATGGAAAATGTAGAACAAGAAGTTGTTGTCATTATTAATGAATAGATTATGCACTAGCGCCCTGCCCGGAATGCATTTACCATTTCACTCGCATTCCCAGCAGAACCACATTACAATATGAGTTATTATTATTCTATTATAATATTTTAATTACATTAAATGGTAATTACGCCTAGGATAATTATTTACACAGTATTTATATGATTTTGTTGTTGGTTGATAGTTGGAAGTCTTTCCACCAGAGTTCCTCCCTGTTCCTTGTCACTATCACTCACTCACTTTTAGCCCTACGCCCTCCCTGCCCTCTCCACTCGCAGCATCTCTCAACATTTCCACACTTGCATAAATTTTCGTCAATGTAAATTTAATAAACGTATTGTGTGCCAAAAAATCATGACAATGACCAAGGTAACTGTCAAGTTACGACAGCCAAATTGATTTTTATTAAATAAATTTGTGAAGAGGAACGCAATTTACCAACTTCTGTTTGCATGACCAGAAACAGGCGGAATTAGCAGTCATTCATTCATTTGTATTTTCATGAATTATTCATTGATAATTACCCAATGAAATCTGTTGAACCAGGTCCACAGTTATCGTCAATAGGACATGCACCCTGTAAAACTATATTTAATTGATTGATGTGGTTAACCACCCCTGCTATAAAAAATGATACACCCTTGTAAATTTAGCAAAAAATATATACTTACAGAAATACTTGCATGCTTGCGTATTTGTACACAGTTAGAACCTGAAGTGTTGATATATTTCTGCAACTAAGATTGTAGACGCTGACAGTATTTTAGGGTGGGCAACACGGGTTGGTATATTTAACATTCTACAGTAGGCATGTCGAACTCATATAATATTGCCGGCTACATGATCTATTGTGCACTAAGTTGAGGGCTGCAAAGCACTCAAGACCAAAGATTTCCCTCAAAGAAAAACTGTCGACAGGCAGGTGATCATTGTTAATTTGAAAATTTCCAAGTTTTGGCTGCATGTTGACATGCCTGTTCTAAAGCTTCAAGATTTATTAAGCTAATCTTGCATGGGATCTGATGCTTAGGTTTGGAGGAGACCTATAGTTCTGCTACTTTACTGGCAAAAGCCATTATGGCGACAATTAGTGGTCTTCACGCAAAAATAGACAATTCTCAGTTTTGTTATCATGATTTCTGACACACAATATGGCCTCGCAACTGACTGAAATTAACCTATTTAAAGAAAAAGAAATAAAACAATTATAACACAACTAAAAAATAATAATTAAAAAGTGTAGTTTACTCATATTTCATAACAGTCTAAAACGAGATGTGCCACAGCATATAATTCACCCAGATGGTTAAAATCCATACATCTATCTAAGATAAATATTAATGGTAATTTGCAGAACACCATAAAAGCTGTTTTCCTTCTGTCGTTTTCTATAAATGAAATGTAACTTGTGGGTAGTGGCATGCACATTTCTACCACCTATGCAGTGGTCAGGTCTATTCAAGAACAGCGATCCCGCCTTCGCAAGCTATTGGGAACTCCCGCTCCCTCCTGGGGGACACAATTCTTCTTCATCATCCTTCCATACCAACAGATTCCTCATTTGTCTCCTGATCCCCTCTAAACCAAATAGTTTTTGTAATGCAATTAACCAATAATAACTTGGCAGGAAACCCTCTTGCCTGGAGAAAGGAAAACGGCTCTGAAGACACATGAACTAATCCAGCGGTTGGTCAACTACATAGGATCTGCAAGACCACGGAAATCCATCTGATATAAGGATTTTAAAAATCATCACACATATCATCATAGTCCGGTCGATAGCTCAGTTGGTAGAGTGCTTGCATTCTACCCCGTAAGATCGGGTTCGAATCCCACCGAGGAGGGTGTCAGAAATGATTTCCTGTTTCGGTGTTTATTTCAAACCCCATCATAAAAATACTGGCAAGTTTTACTCAGCCTCCACAAGAAATGAGTACCAGCCCCCTCGGGAGCTGGGAAACCCCCACTTCAACTGAAGTGGTTGGCGTAAGGCCGGCCCCCTTACCTGTAAAAAAAATAGGTTCAACTCGCCACATGCGACCCCTTCGGGGATAACGCGGCAAGATGTTACACTATATGTGTAGCTTAGTTGCATTTTTTTTTTTTTGCATCACACGAAAAGCCTCATGGAAATAAAGTAGCCATGGTCATTACCAATCTTTGGTAAAAGTTGCCCTAAAAGAAGAAGAAATTAAGATAATATTATACATAAAATACTTGTTTCATTTCTACAATTCTACCCAGGGATAAAATAATTCTAAAACCCATAATTGGTGGCCCGCCACTAGAACAGAAAAACCCATACATTTACTTAATTTTTAAGATGGCCACATCAACTGTTTCGCTGCAATGTATTTTTGAATGAGTAAACTACACTTTGTACAAGAAGGTCAGGGTCTAAGTCAGTGGCTGTTGCTGCTTGTTGAGATGACGATGTCCTGGTGGGTCTATTCGGCCGGCTGCGCCACAGGTGGGAACTCCTTGTCATCGGTGAAGTTGAAACCTCCTCGCGGCGGAGACTCAGCGGCCGAAGACATCTCATGGAATTTCTCCGACTCTACTCTCAGAAAACATAAACAGTGTGTTATGCATCAGCGGACTAGTGGCGTACAATTATAACAATCGGGAAGAATATCTAAGGCAGAGATTGTGCTGCACTCTATTGCACTGAACAGAAAGACATACCACTGAAGATGCAACTGACATGTTGAGAAAGCAATGTTTCTGTATTGGTCTGTGAATAACATTCCTTACAGTCCAAGTTAGGGGATATATCCCATATTTTTATATTTCATTCTTCATTTTGCAATACAATAGACTTCCTGTGTACTGTTTTAATTTAAGCTGCAAAAAGCAATCAGAAATCTAAGAAGGATTGTTAAGTACCATTTTTTTTGCTACATAATTTTGCAACACAAGTGGAAAATTTAACTGAATTTAAAATCTCTGCATTAGGTATGACATTACCAATGGTTACCTTAATGACTAAAGGAAGAAAATAGAAACAAAAATAATAACTAAACAGAGCATGTTACAACCTATTTCAGAATATAGACATAAATATTTCAAATTGATGAAAAAAAAAATTTTTCATTATTTAGTAGGTATAGCTATAGGGCTTTTATTTATACATAGAGAGATAGTCATGTTACCAAATTATATTTTTGAAAAGTTGTAGTTATAATGTCATAAATAGGGACTGGAAAATTTCGCGATCGCGATAAAACGAATTTATTCGCGAATTTTGGGATTTTTACGAAAATAACGCGAAATTTGAGGTTTTACGCAAATAACGCGAAATTTTAGGTTTTACGCAAATATCGCGAATTTTTGTATTTTTTGAAGGAATTGTGCGAAGTTTTACAACATATTTGAACAATCGTACCTAATCTTTGGAATTTTCTTCTTCATTATGCACATTTCTATTGTGATAGAATGACATTTAGGTACAACATTTAGGTGCATTGACATTTAGGTACCTACTTAAAATAAAAAAGTCTATGGTTGTTTGGTGTAAGCGTTGCCAACTTCATACCAATCAAACCCGTTGGCCACCTTGACTGCGCAGTTGACAGCTAACATACTCTGTGTTGCTAAACACGTGCTAACCTTAACAACGAATTCGCGAATTACTGAATTTGAGTTACAGTGAGCATTTCATCGATGGAGTTTGTTTGAGTGCCTATTTCAATAATATAGTTTATTGTATTTTTGCTGTGACACGGACCGTAATGCGTTTTTTTCACAATATCGTGACAGGAAACTTTTGGAGTGAATTTTGTTGTGTGGCTGGACATTTAATACGTTTTTTTTTCAATATTGTGACAGGACACTATCTTTGAGTGAATTTTATTGTGTGACAGGACACTTAATACGTTTTTTTTTCAATAGTGTGACAGGACACTATCTTTGAGTGAATTTTATTGTATGACAGGACACTTAATACGTTTTTTTTTCTTCAAATTGTGACAGGACACTATCTTTGAGTGAATTTAATTGTGTGACAGGACACTTAATACGTTTTTATTTAATATTGCGACAGGACACGATCTTTGAGTGAATTTGGTTTTGTGACAGGACACCCAGTTGTATTATTTTGTATTGTGAGAAGACACTTTTTTTTGTGAAAGTATTGTAGTATTTTCAAGATGCCTAAAGTAGAAATATCAGCATACGTTCGGGCTTCACAGTTTACTGTGCATGGTTTTTATGCAGTGGATGACAAAGTTGTCATGTGTCGCTTATGCAACGCAACAGTTTCGTGGGAGAGAAAGGATTCCTGCGAAAAACATGTGCAAGGTGCAAAGCACAGGAAAATGAAAGACAAGCTGAACTGTCCTGGATCATCCAAGCAGACTTCAATCCTGACATCGATGAAGGAAAATACTTCAAGGAGTGAAGCTGTTGCTGGATTGGCCAAGAGCACAGTTGAGGCTTTCATAAAAGCCAACATCCCTTTGGAGAAATTGGATAACCCTCATTTCAGAGACTGGATGCACCAAAATATGCAAGGTATGTACCTACATATATTTTAGCTGGGTTTAAAATACTAGTATTTTCCTCTTCAGTGAATGTATCAAGTTAAAAAATATTTTAAGTATTATATTCAGATGATTCATTTGGTGAGCGCTGTTTATGTGTGTGTCACACCGAAAGAGCCCTCTGCAGGCTAGGTCACCATTATAGAAAGCGCCAATATTCAAGCAAGGACCAGTTGCTGTAAGTCAGGATGGACTTTAAATGACTGGTTTTAGGTAAAGGCAGATGCATTTTTTCAACCCAGCTAATAAAAGCATATTTAAATATAAATGATAAATATTCTGTGCTCCGCTGGGAATGGAACCCATGACCTTGCAATTTCTTTAAACTTGCTATAGTCTGCAGTGTTAACCACTTAACTATGACCTATCTTACTGGTGAGTTATACCCCGGAACTACTATCTCATCGATTAATGTAATTAATACTATGGTGTTGTATGTTTTCCAGGTGCTGGTGACTTGCCGTGCACTAAAACGTTGCGGGAGAAATATGTTGGAGCAGTAGCCGCAGACAGGATCATCCAAGTGAAAAACAAGCTCCTCAACAAGAAGATTGATGTTTACTGTGACGAAACGACGGATGCTGTTGGGCGTTGTGTTTTCGTTATTTTATTTAGATGCATGAATGCAATAAATACATGCACGGAAATCCATGTTGCGGGTGTGCAATTTTTAGAGGCAGCCAATGCCACTAATTGTGTGAGGGCAATTATCGATGCCCTCAAACTATATAATATTGAATACAATAATGTTAGAAGCATTGTTACAGATTCGGCGAGGTATATGACCAAATGTGTTGACACACTAAAAATTGTTGTTGGGGAGCATTTGTCCCATGTACAGTGCTGGGCACATAAGTTAAATTTAGTGGGAAATATATTCATGAAAGAGCTTGCAGAACTCAATAATGCAGTCTGCAAAACAAAATCACTTTTTTTGAATACAAGGAAGAGGAAGCATTTATTCTCTTCCTTTTTAAAACAAAGACGGGGAGTGGACTGCCCCATTTTTCCAGTCCCCGTAATAACCAGGTGGAACTCATGGTTTAAGAGTGCGTTCTACCTGGCAGAATATTTTAGGGACATTATTGAGTTCTGCAAGACTGATGAACTCACAGGAATACATAATTGTGGACTAGAATTTTTTACCGGCCTGACATCGGAAGAAATTCTGATAACAGAATGTCAGGCTACTTTTGTGCTCGAGCACTGTACAAAAATTGTAGAAACAATAAAATATTTGGAAGGGTCCTCATATCCAACCTCGCTCCAGTTGGTTGGCGTACTTGAGGAAATCAAAGGCGGTTTGAGTCACGTCGTAAATGGTGTATTTTACGACAAAACTCAAACCGCCATTAAGAGAGTTAATGATGACTCCCAAGTACGCCTTAAGCAAACTGGGGAGAAGGCCCTTCAAAAAATTAGGGATCTAATCCAAAATGATCCCAATAAAAAAAGTTATGAGGACCTGACAGTTTTGTGTCCACAAGTGGTCATATCCTCAGAAATAACCCCTGCGTTAGTGTCTCAACTAAAATTTATTTTCAACGAATTAAGTGTTGAGACGCTAACAACGGGGTATCATAATTATAAGAAATTAATTGAGAGACAGATTGCTTCGGGAGTCAAAATTGATGTCATCAAGGTGTTTGAATCGCTCAAGGTAACGAACAATGATTTTGCAAATCATTGTTTGGAAGCGATTTGGATGCCTTGCTCTAATGTAGACTCCGAGAGGTTCCTCTCTTCGTACAATACTGTGTTAACAGATCCAAGAAGGAACCTCAACCAAGACAATCTGTCAACAATGGCAATTTTTAATTTTGAAAATTAATTTATTTAAGTATGTTGCAGGGTATTTGGTGTAATATTGAAGTATTAAAACTTTTTTAAATCAATGTACTCCTTTTGATTCAGATGTTTTTAATTCTTTGTTTTTGTATGTAAATTTCATTGTTTTTATAATAAATTGTAAATATTAGTAATATCCATTGTTTTACAATTATATCAACCCTCATTTTGATCAAATCAACGCCAAAAAATAACACCGAACTTCCCTGTTTTTGATCAAAAATAACACCGAATTTCCCTGTTTTTGATAAAAAATAACACCGCATTTCTCAAAAAATAACACCGAAATCAGCAAAAAATAACACCGCTATTTTCCAGTCCCTAGTCATAAATATAGATGCCACTTAACAAATTATTTTTGCATGGTGCTATTTTCCTTAATGCAATACTCTAGAAATCAGTTGTAACATGTTGTTAAGCAGTGATTTAAATTAAACAATATTAGAAACAAACTTGACAATTTTGTGATGTCCAGTAAACGCATCTCTGTTTTAGATACGTTACGGACATAACGAGTTGCCTGATTAACAAATTATCATTATTTTTAATGAGATTTCATTATTGTTAAAATGTCAAACTATTGTTACTTGAGAAGAAAACAATCTAAAGGTGTTAACTATATCAGAGTGTGTAGACAAAATTATATAAAAAAGGGTACAAACAAATATAAAAGCAAATATGAAAGGAGTGGGTTTGTGGTACATGTGAGGGAATTTATTTATTGTAGATTAGATATGTTTATAGATTAAAACTCATCTACTTGTAGATAATTGTAAAATATAACTTTTGAATTGTGAATAAAATTAAAGAGTAAAAAATAAACTTGTCTTCTGCCTTCAGAAATATTTCAAAGTAACAAAGAGAACATATTAATTTGAACTTATTTCTTTCATCAAAACATTCCAAAAAACTACCTCGATATGGAAATTAACATTAAATAAAGCCATTATTTTAGTATTCAATATATTAATATAGTTTAGAGGTACAAGCGTATTATTTCTTTGTTTTATTAGCATATTCTAAATGGCTGTAGTACAAATGACATTAAAAAAATAATAAACTAGGAATGTTTTTCAGCACGGATGTTTCAAATTTGATTCTCAACCTGCAACATTCGCAGGTCTATGTAACAAGGGCAACTAGCAACCAATAACAACATATTAGTTAACCTTGGTGGCTGTGTGATGTCACAACTTTATTTGTCTATGCCAAATATGCAGAGTCCATTCATATATGACAATATTTTGTTTAAAATTTAAAAAATACCATGACTTTTCTTTCAATCAGGAGCAATCATTCCATACAGGCTACATTTATGTAAAAAATATACCTACAAGGAATTTTTAATGTGGTTTTTATACACCAAGAACTCAGTACATATTTTGGAATGTATTTGCCTCTACCCTTGCTTTCAATGAATGCATTTACTTTGAGATATTTTAGCTTTGAGACATAACTTAATTCTAAGTTTTTTGAGTAACTATAATTGGAAAAGTACTAGGGGGTTTCTTGGATTTTTTCCTGTGCCTTAATAAATTATAATTTTTAAGTTAAAATGGCGGCTGGATCTTCAGCGTGTGATGCGAGGACAACACTGCTCCAGAGGACTGAAGTTTGTCATTTAAATTACATCTAAAAATTAACTAGTTGTAATGTTTTGATTTGTATGCTGGCGAGACTTGAATATACGTAAGTTATTTGGAGACTTTAGTAGAGTTCAATCAATGTTCCATGCTAACTATATATCCCAGCAGCACAAAAAATGCAATTTTCAAATATGTTCTTTGCTGGTATGAAACATTTATCTGCTTTTAATATAGATCTGTCATCAAAGGCCCATCCAACTGTACAGCAACTGGTGATTTCTATAGCGACCACCAAGCTCCTAGAAGGCTCTTAAAGCCCCCACAACATATATCATCCTAATGTTCATTATTACTTATGAACACTTCCTCTGGGATTAGAGCTTACAAGTTACCAGGGTTGAGATGAATGGGCATCATCTAATAACAGAGATTCTAATCTGAAAACTTTATTACCAGTGTTCAGATTCAATATATAATCTAAGTTGCAAAGATATATTAACATTTAAAGCTCATATCAAATGCATAGACACATGTAAGTTTGCACTTACAAATGCTGAATGTGTACTTACAAATTAAAATACAAACTTCAAATGAACATAAACCCTGCAACTTTTGCCGACCTTCCCTGAAATAGGGATGACATTGGCAAAGTGAACCATTTTTACAGTGTAGGTGGTCAGCCTCATACCAACCTATAAGTCAAGGAATGGTATACAAATTACTGCAGTTCATATTAACAAATTCCACTATACTCATTTCATTGTAAACTAATAAATCTCAGAGACAATAAGTTACAAAGACACTTTTGTTTTATTTCCTACATAAATATGGTTGTCAACCTGCATACAGCCAAGTCTCTAGTATGTGTGTGTGTGTGTGTTAGAGAGTGAGATGGGTGTTGTGTAGGTGAGCTTGCACATTATACTGACCAGTACCTGACATGAGGTCGGGATGCCGGCCCCGCAGAGCTCCCGCATAAGAGTTGCTTCCTTCAAACACACAACACACAGGTGAGACATTAGCACAGGACAGCCCACTCTCCGCTCTCCGCTGCAACTCCCTGATGGCTAAGCTCAACAACAATTGCACTGCTCACATAACAACACCCCGTCCTCTTGCTCCTGCTCCAGTAGACGTGCCGCCAATAAAAGTCAGCTCCCTGCATTGGTTGGGTTACATTAAGCAAACAGACCATCGGAGCCCGAAAAAGATAGTTCTAGTGACACCCCCAAAGGACCGCAGGACAGTAAGAAGACCCAGATTAAGATGGCACACTGCTAGCGGTAGGAGGAAGGTGTTGGAAGAGTCAACAGTTGATCAGACAGGCCGAGAATCATCCCGAGTTGTCTCGGCATTGATGATGATGATGGGACCCGGGACAGTGGGAAGACGCAAAGAAAGATAGACTATTGTGCAGGAGGAGTCCATACTCCTATTCCATAATAGGAGGGAGAAGGTGTTGGACATGAAGCAGTAGCTATGGTTGATCAAAGAGGCTAAGATCCACCTCAGTGATACATAATACGTGTAAATTATATCTCTGCAACATCTAATTTTAAGATTGAGGAGCAACAGGGAGTTAACAGAAGGCTGACGTCATCGCTTGCCAACATTCAAGGATCGGACTGGAATACGACTAATAGGGAGTTGCTCTGGATTACATAGCACAAATAAAATATCTACACAGTGATAGCCAACGTTATCACTACAACGATAGCACTAATGGAAGATGTTGATTGTTTAACTTATGGTTACGCAGGTCGAAGGAAAGGAGATAGAAGGTAGAAGGGAAGTTCCAGGCTTCAGTGGGAGGCTGGAGTGAGGAGAGATGCCACACAGCTTTTCCAGGTGACAAGTTGAGGAAGGCTACAGGGGATAGGAGCTGGAGGGCAAGGAGAGGTTTGAGGTTTAGCGCCATTGGAAAAAGTCCTAAGAAATTATCAAGTTTTTCAATGGCCCTTTGACAAATAACAGTAAACTAATGATAAAGAATCCTTTGGAGGTCCAAAAAAACCAGTTGAGCGATCATAATCATTTGAGAATAGCCTGTCCTATCCTTTTTTACTCAATAGACTAATATTTAATATTTTAATTAGCTAGAATAGTTAACAAATTCCTACAACTGACAGTAAGCAGTACAATTGTCGAATAGCTTGCTTGGGCGACGTCTCTTACATGTATATACACAGCTACAACATAAGTAGGAAGGCATATATGTACATACAGGGCTGGGCTGATCAACTATATCCAGCTAAACCAATAGAAGGGAGCAAGGAACAAGGACAACTCATACTGAGGACAAAATGTAAATACATCAGTACATATAAACAGTCTTATACATAAGATAATAATTATATAAATCAGTTTTACATATAAACAAGGTATAGCTTGTTATTTTCTACAAGTAAAAAGTTATACAAGGTTTATAAGTGAAACATACAAAACAAGATTTTAATATATCCGTAAAGAAAATATTTAAATAATTGTAAGATCCCGTTTTAATGTGGAAGGGAGGAGTGTTAGTTGGGATATGGGACGATATTATAAACATTCCTATTCTGAGGTTTCATATTCAGAAAAGTATATGAAAAATTACTTCCTTTGAATTAAGAGTCTAAGAAAACATGTGATTTAAGCAAATAAATTGAAAAATACATTTTTTAATGATGAAAAGAAAATAAAATCATGTCCTTTACATTAATACTCATTCAAATTTTGTAAACAATTCATGAGTGTATTCTTTCCCTTTAAAATTATCTTAATAAACTCTTATCCTAGGAATGTTTACAATACTAAACCAATATAAAATAAATTAGAATTATTTTGCACATATTGATTCGCAAAACTAACCAAACCTAAAATAAACACGGAATTACAATTTTAAATATTTTTCATACAGATATATAAAAAAATTATGTAATACCTATTCGATAACTGCACAAAATGCATTGGGTTCTTTGATAGCGTGCAATTGTCCATCTCATTCTCTCACAAATACGCGGATGCATCACACATGAATGAGTGAGCGAGACGCACAATACACAGTACCCCAAGTATAAAACTTAGCATTTTAACTCAAACATAAGTGTGTTTCACCAAAAAATGTATGGTAACTTAAACAGCGCCTCCTAGTGAGTGTTAAGTTTCCACACAGTATAGGTAAAATGCTATGGTTGAGTTAATACATAAAGTTTTACACTTGGGGTATAGTTTTCATTGAACCACACACTTTGTGTGTGTGTGGGTTGTTTGTGTGCGTGTGGATGTGTGTGTGTGTTTTTATTGTTTGGCTTTCTGCTAGGTGGACGCCATTTAGGACGACCCACCTGTTTGCAGGACGGCCAATTACTTTTTTTTGTTTTGGCAAATATGTCAGATCTGTTTCTTATTATCTAGCTCACTACACTTACAATAATTATAAGTACATGAATAGAAATGAAAGAAATAAAGAAAAGGTATCTCCTGCATTATTAACAAAAGTACAATTTGAATGCATTTTTAAAGTCAACCATGGAATTTCACAAAAAAAAAGTATGGAAAGAAAAGCAGTGCCTCTGGTGAGCTTTATAATTTGAATACATTTTTGGTAAAGCACTATGATTGAGTTTGAACATAATCTTTAAAAATAAAGATGATTTGATTTTAGAATTATAATTTGATTAAACACTGACGCATTGACCAGGTCATGACTCTGATCAGTACGCCATATTGTTTTCACAGTTTTATTGTGTTTCCAGGTATATTTGGGAGGTGTACGGCCTCTGGACACCTGTCATCACAACGAAACATGCATTTCAAAAAAACTGGAGATATCTTTGCAGAGATAGAAAGAGAAAAGGCTATGGGATGAGGATGAGATGAAGAGAGATGGAAGATAAAGCCCAAAGCAAATTATTTTTCCATATGTAGATATTATGTATTTATAATCTAAGTTGCAAATATATACCAGCATTAAAGGTTCACACTTCAAGACACAGTTTCATGCATACTTACAAAGAAACCCGAAACCTCAAACGAATATTAATTCTTCAATTCTTTTCCTGGAACAAGGGTGGCGTTGGCAAAGGGATTTTTACCATTCGGGCATTCAGTCTCATACAAATCTATTTGTTAAGGAAGTACCCTGCTTGATGTCACAATTTTTGTTCATGTCATTTGTGTCAAATCCGTAAAATTCTAAATTCCCTCCAAAGACCCTTTGTAAGGTGTTTCATCAGGGGTTTTATTTATTTATTTTACTAAAAAGCATTTCTTTTTTACACTTCACATTCACATTTCAGTAAGGTATGCTTTTATCTTACTACATATGGAAAAATATAACAGAATAAAAGAAATATGTAAAGAGGCAGTTTATTGGTAGCTTGTGAAGAATGTATGCATTGAAAGAAATGACAAAGAATGACCATTTGAATGTAAGCATGAATCAAAGATGGCATAGAAAGAAAAAGTCTTCGGGCTTATGTACTGTAAAGATTTGTTCCAAGCAAAGGATTTATTAGAATACAGTATTTTTAAAAATATCTCAAAAAATATATTGACTTGGTAGCATTGGCATATGGATTTATTTCTGAACTCTACTAGCTCTCTAATGCTCTACCAATCGAGCTATTGTCTGAATTTTAATCATAAAAGTTCTGCAGAAGTCCTTCATAAAAAAACCTCATTCATGATACTGTATCATATCTTACAGTGTGGATGGTCAACTTTATGCAACCTGTAAGTTACATGAATTTCCTCTGCAACTATACATTGTATTACACTGCACATAACCTTTTCAAGGTGAAGCATGTATCGCTTTGCTTTGTAATCGTTACAATACTTTTATAAGTGTATTAATTTAGATTGAGCGGTGATTGTGTAGAGTTAGGTGTTAGCATGTGTGGAGTGTCTAACCCGCTGGGTTGGGAGTGGGCTGCTCCGAGGTGGGCGTGGGCGGGGGCAGGCCGGCGATGCGGTGTGTCTTGAGCAGCGCGCAGTCGCCGCCCTCGTTTGCGTCGAGCGCGTAAACATACAGCACGCCCGACGCACTCGCCACAATTAGACGCAGCTGCTTGGAGATCCTGGAACAGGGGATGTGAAACATTCAAGCACCGCGTTAAACTCAAACTACCAGATTTTTGGTCACATCTTTGGATTAAAGGATAGCAACAGAAAACCATATTCTTGTTCATTCTTCCTGTATCAAAAACGAAGTGTCCACAGCATGGACGTGCATCCCATACAGGCACATGCGCTTAATAGGTAGGCAACATAATGGTAAAAAACCATTTAAGTTTGATATTCAGGTTTAAAATCCAAAATTTAAGTTTGATTTTCAAATCAACAATCGCTCAAGAGCGATCGTTAGCACTTTAGTCAATTTCAAATGAGTTATTTTAAAGGAATGGGAGAAAATATTTCTTCTGAAATGTATTTGCCTATACTCTGTGCACGCCCCTGGTCCACAGTAAAACAAAAATTGAGAAACATGACAGTGAATGTGGACAAGGATAACAAAATTTGCAGAAATATTTGTGGTCAGACAGTGTAAAAGTGAACTGTAATGCATTTGGAATTTCTTTTATCCTCAGGGAGTTCAACCTCGCCTTGGGGGTTGGATAGGGATCCAGTGATTTGAATGGATATGCCCGTCAAATTTTCTAGAAATTCTGGAGAGTTACAAGTAGTTGATCAACTTTTGGTCAAATCAAGCTGGACGAAGTATCTTTCCTTTTATGGATGCAGGGATGTTCGTTGGCATTGCAGCGGGCGAGCAGGGAATTGGTGTAACGGCAATAGTAGAATCTTACGTGGTGATGGCGCACACATTCCTCACGCCCGCCACGGGCAGATGCACGCTGGCGAAGGCGCGGCCTTGGCTGAACACATCCGTGACCTGCGCGGGCAGGTAGTTGGCCCCCACAGACACCGCCTTGCTCAGGTAGCCCATCCAGCCACCATCATCGGAGGACTGCCGGGGCCTGAACACAACAATACACTGCTACAAACAGAGGAACACTAATGCTGGGGTCGGGGTCAACAATTTTGGTTTAGATATTATGTTTATTTTGTGTAGGAAATAAATGTAACCGGGGTTTTTATATCAATTTACATTTGATTTATGTGAAAGGATTACAGATGACTTCAGGTGCTGGGTCTCCACGACAAGGTGAAAAAATAATTTCACTCTTTCCCATTGATTGCTGAGGCATTTACTTTATAGTCCATGATTTTAATGATATAATTTTTTCCATAAATGTCCCAACATCTGTTTTTATTTTTATAAAAATACTTAACAATATTTTTTTAGGAGAAATGTAATCAAAACATAAATCTGCAGTTGTGAAAAAAATATTTGTACAAATCAATAGTTTTCACTCGCCATAAGAAATCTTTTAAGAGGTAACACAGCAAGAAGTTGTGTCTTTCTTTTTTATACCCTAGTGGCAATGCTTGCTTACATTTCCTTGGCGGGCTCCACCAGCTTGAAGATGTGCACGGTCTCCGTGTTGCTGCTGCAGCAGAGGAAGTTGGAGCACATGGAGAAGGCGAGGCTGCCGATGGACACCTGCCTCTTCACGCCCCGCCGGAACTCAAACAGCCGGCTACCGTCCTTCACCAGGAACACCCGGATCACCGTGCCCTTCTCGCTGGCTGTTGCTACGCGCGTGCCCGCATTGTTGAACGCTAGGGCGGCGAGGGGAGACTCATGAGCGGGGATCATGATCTTGGCGTGCAAGTGGATGGCATCAAATACCTGAAATCACATATTACACTGGATCAATCTATAATCTATAATAATCTATAATCTAAGTTGCAAGGATATATTCATTTAAAGCTCTCAGATGTATGCCCACAAACCAACAAGTGTAGTTCGCGCTTACAAATGCTGAATGTGTACTTACAAATAAAATCCAAACCTCAAATGAACATAAGCCCCACAACTTTTGCCGACCTTCCCTGAAACAGGGGTGACATTGGCAAAGTGAACCATTTTTTACAGTATGGGTGGTCAGCCTCATACCAACCTATAAGTCAAGGAATATGAATAATAAATTACATTTAAATATAAAAAAGAACAAAACCTTACAAAGAAATCTATACAAAAAAAGTCAAAAATTTCCTATGCAAAAAATGTAGCAAATGAATACACCAACATTAGAAATCAACATTGCAGATTAGCCGCCACTTCTTCCTGTCCTTGCATACTTCTTTCATTTCATCCAGAGTCATAACCTTTTTCATACATTTTTTTTGGATCAATCATTCTTCAAATTTATATTCTTACCATTTCTTAGTGATGTACCTATAATTATATGTTCTTAAAGCTCTTAACCCAATTACCTTTGATCAGGAGTACAAGAACTTTGACACAACTCTGATAAATTAATATTTTCTTCACCTTGGATCATAAAATCCATTTTAATTCTTTACAAAATGTCTATTGGCCGTCCTTATAATTTTAAATTATTAGTTTCTGGGAGGACATCTGCCAGGTGGTGTTTCGTCCATGGCAATGTGTAAGAGTCTGGACCAGCCTATCTTTCCTACATATTCATACTGATATCTTCTTCTTTGCATTCTCAGTCTGAAAGCCTTAAAAAAGAGCAATGAGTAATTCACCATCCTGCTCCTTTGGTCAACTTTGCGCTATTTCTGTTTACAGATTCAAATTCTTTTCAACTATAATTTGTGAAAGATCCAAAGCAATATGGTTGGACAAAGTAGTGGCTGATTGTGGCACAGTAGAAGTCTTAGACTAACGGAGAAAGGCATTGGATAAAGAGAGCTGGCAGTGGTTGATCAGTGATAAAAAGATGCATACTGAGTTAGTATGCCAGTACTGATACTCACTTTTCGTGTGCAAGGCAAGTGCAGGGAATTCCTTGGACATTGAGCCGTGTCAGAGGCGAAGATCTAACCACTCCATGCACTTCACTGGGTGGATGTCCAGTGTCTACTTACTTCACCAGTGCTATATTTGTTTAATCAATAGCTCAATTGGTAGAGATTATGCTTTCTGTAAGGGAGGAATGCATTCAAATGCTAGCGTCAGACGTGGTTTCCTATTTTCCTTCCTCAGCCTTCCCAGGATAGTTTCACAAGGTGATACAGATGTGAGGGTTACCTGCACTTCCCCTACGGAGCTGCTGCCGGGGTAGGCCAGGTAGCAGTTGTCCGTGTAGGCGGACAGGCAGCACAGCCCCAGGGGGTTGGGGGGCGTGTCCCTGATGGTGTGCAGCACCTTCATGTCCCGGATGTTGTGGATGTACAGGCTCTCCTCCAGACAGACTATGAGGCGCTGGAAAACACAAATAAACAAAAAGCTTACTCAAGTGATAAATAAATCATGTCATTGAGCACTTTCACAGCTTAGAAAACCATAGCTTTGAATGAGCATTTATATGTTATGAATGCAAACACAACTAAGCTACACATATAGTGTAACGTCTTGCCTGCGTTATCCCTGAAGGGGTCGCATGTGGCGATTTGGGACCTATTTATTTTACAGGTAAGGGGGCCTGCCTCACACCAACCACTTCAGTTGAAGTGGGGGTTTCCCAGCTCCCGTCGGGGCTGGTTCTTATTTCTTGTGAAGGCTGAGTAAACCTTGTTGGTATTTGGGTTGGAAATAAACACCGAAACGGGAAATCATTTCTGACATCCTCGGTGGGGATCAAACCCTTGCGCTCAGTATAGAATGCAAGCATTCTACGAACTGAGCTACCAACTGGACTTTTTTTATGAGCTTGGTCGTTGCTACAAAGCGCCAATTCTTGAGCAAGATCCAGTTGGTGTCCCCCTGCCATTCAGTGTTTGTCATCACAAACCATTCTCTTTGAGCTCCATTATTTTTGCAAACAGGCATATTTTATCATGAGAAGCAACAAACATGTTGTTCTTAAACTCGTCACGAAGGAGAAGATCACGGATGGTAGAGGGGGTGGAAAGAATCAATGTCACAGATACGGGGCATTTGAGAATTAACCAGGATCATATCAGTGGAGAAGCTTTTTAGGGTTGCCCGAGACAAAAAACTTTCTCTCAAGTGAATACAGGCTGGCAAATAAGATGCATAGCTGGAGATATTGGAAGAACGCCGTGAATTAGGTGTGTAGGATCATAGTGGAAAGCAATGTATAGAAAATGGTCAAAAAAAAAAGGCCAGGAACCACCCTTAATTGTCAGACTCAATACAATAACAACTTTATCCTAATTTCAAAAGTAAGCTAAAATTATCTACAGCTAGCTGACCACTATCTCAAGTATAAAACTCAATTGCAGCTTGTTAAAAAATGTATAGAAACTAAAAAAAATCCCTCAAGGCGTTATTTTAGTTTGCATACATTTTTTGGTAAACATTATGTTTGAGTTTGAATACTAAGTTTTATAACTGAGGTCTGGCACACAATTATTAATTAAAATAAATGTGTTTCACAATCAGCCATGTAATAGGTTAGAAAAGTTGTTGTTTTAGTGCCACTATTATCTAAAAAATAATTACATACCACAATATAATTGAATAGTGGGCCACCTCTAATGTAACAAAGGAATACAGCAGGCCATTGTGACGTTTTGCTTCTGATATCTGCACAGTGTTATCACATGTGAAATAATTCCTCAAAATAATAACAAATGAAATACCCAAGAACTACTAAAAATGTTGCTAAATGAGGAAAGTACCTTTTTAACCCATATATAATACTACTCATTTATAACCTAAGTTGCAAGGAATTCAGGGGTGACACAAACAAGTTTTGGTCGATAAATATCTGTCCCTCTTTATACGCTGCTAGTGTTGTCGAAAAGAACAAGCTTATGGGCTGCCATAAAATCCACTGCACTCATTGGTTCCCGCCATAATAACAAAGACCAGCTCTTTCCTTTCTTTCCACAGCGCTGTGAGCTGTATAGGTATAGTGAACTATAATCATGAAACACACCTGAAATCGACAATCGTCTTTGCACTACATACTACTTTTCTCTTAGTCTATCCTCCTTGGTGGGAATATTGCTTGTATAGACATAGCAGCCTAAAAGCTAATTTTTCTCATTGTATTTAGAATTTGGCATCAGTTTTAGAAACTTATACTCAAGTGTGGTTCTTGTATTATAAAGATAATGATAAAGTATAATGATGGCCTCTAAAACTAGATTGCTGCAGAAAAAGTGTCACTGCCATTTTGGTCAATGACAGTTTACTAAGTATGCACTCAGTAATGTTGCCCGAGTACAAAACTTTACGTTTCAACTCTCACTAGTGGCGCTGATTTAGTTTCTATACATTTTTTTAGTAAAGTTTATGCTTGACTGTGAATGAATTACTCGGGGCACTGTATTTGAACAATACATTTATTGATGTTTTGTGTATGGAGAGGCATTGCAATAGTCAAATGTGTAGTCTGTCTCATGCATGTTAATAGAAATAGACAAGGACAGCAGTATTTGATTACAAGTGTGGACAAAAAGAAATCCTTCAATGGGGAAACAATGTATGTTTTTGTTCACTGCTACATAGAACCAAACTGAACTGACAAAAATACTTATTTTCTTAATCTTACAATTAGAATAAATTGGCTCTATCACATTTTTGAGGGATCTGACTATCTGCAGTCAAAAATGACAATACTTGTTAACATATCGCTGCCTTAGTTCTTGTTTGTCGTATACGCCATTGAGAAAATTTTACATGAGCAATGTTTGCATGTGTACTGGACAAATGTGTCTTATGAAAACAAGAAATTTATTTAAAAAATATTCAAGAGAACTCTCACATTATCGAGTTTTACGGTTTTTCTTAGCTCAGATTGTGTAGAATTTGATTCATAAGACAACTGCATGAAAAAGTCATATTTGACAAGATTGGCGTATACGATAAACAAGAACGGGGGGAGCGATATGTAGATGTAATTATGATACTCTTAGCTTGTAGTTTTACAGTATTTTTTTACAAAAAAAAGTCTTCTCTTTCGTTCTAGAAATGAATAAACTAAGTAAATTTATTTGTTGAGCCCTGTTTTTGTGTAAAACAGACCTCTGTAACCTTGATTTTTGCTTGCTTACGCACTAATTGTTGGATAAAATCAAAGGAGTCGCATATGGCTAGTACAACGCATATGTATTTATTTTCAAAGCCGATCGGGCCAATCTTGAACCAGAAACTTATTTTGAAGTGGTGGTTTCAATCTTTGCAAGGTAGAGAGGTTTTTATTTATTGTGAAGGCTGTGTAAGCGCCTTGCCAGTTCTACAATTAGGCCTAAAGAATGTCAAATAAGCTATCAATGGAATACAGTGATTATTTTTTTACGTGCATTTACTTTTACATTGGCTGAAATAGATACAGTGGCTATCTTATTTCTATTAGTTTTAAGTCCAGACACTGTAATAAGTCTGCATGATAACCTTATCAGAATGGCTTTATTTATGTGTGTGTACACAAGTTCTTTGTTCTGAAGCTTAAATGGTCGAATATCAGCTAATTAGTCCATTAATTTCTGTAATGTGTATTTAAATATATACTTACACTTAGACAAATTAAACAATTCATGTGATCATGAAAGAAAACTCAGCTGATCTGAATTTTAAACAGGTCGGGAAACTTAAAGAATCCTGAGCATGTCATAGAACCCAAAATACTTGGATCCCTATGATGACCGGCCACCCAGGAGCAAGAAGAGTGCGGAGACCACGATGAAAGGATGAAGTAAGGAAAGATGCAACACAGCTTCTCCAGGTTAGAAAATGGAAAACGGCAGAAAACGACAGGCTGAGATGGGGGCAAAATTTAAAGAAGGTCAAGGTTTGAGTTGGCTTCTAGTGCCACCAAAGAAGTAGATAAACAGAATATATATCTAACTTTAATTTATTTTAACCAAATGAGTACAGTACTTAAGTGCTTTCCGTCTGATAGTGGATTTGATTCAAATAAATTCATGATTGGTTGTAGTTGGTTGGTTGTAGTATCGATGGCCAAAATCCCAGATGGCTCACCAAATGAATCAGCCCTTAAGAATCTGCGGAATATTATTATTAATGATAAAAATATTAATGATCAAATGTCAAGTTTACCTATGAAATATTATCACCTGCTCATTAAAATTGTACTGTGAATATTATAGCTGATATAAATAATGATATTTTGTTTTTGTTTGTTTTGATGGCTTTACCAAGAATTCAGACCATCACTCTTGCTCACACATATTTTTTGCCAGTGGGTCAATGATGACGTCACACCGGAAAATAATCATTATATCAGATAAACAATAACACACTTAAATAACTAAGTAGGAATTATTGTCAACATGTTTCAATGAGGTCTGAGCATTTTTTAATCTGTAGCTTTTTTCTCTGCGAGCATACGTCAGTCTTGTGTCGAAGTGCTGTCCTTAGCAACAAGACGTGTGAGTGTTGTCCATTGAGAAAAAAAAAATAAAACATCGGTGCGGAAAGAGTGGATTGATTTAATAAAAAAAATAGCATTTTATTACTATGTGAAGCTAGAATGACGCGTGTATGCGTGAGAGATGCCATTACATTGTAAATACAAGTCGAGGGAAGGAGATGGCACTATAAATATACAAGTTGGAGGGAAAAGTGCGTAGTAGATGATGATGATGACGTAAACAAGTGATGTTGTTATTATTGTGGGAGTTCACAGTGGGTAGGTGCGTTGCGAAAACAAAATCAAGGGCGAGATATCGCTGGATGCCTAGATAAGATACAGGTTATGTTGTAGTTATCTACTCGTACATTGAGCACAATAGTTTGCCTTCAGGGCCGCTTCATCATAAAGCCGAAAGCTCTTCAAATCCTGCCAAGTGCCCGTGAAATAGGTTTAGGGCCTGTTGCACCAACCTCCAATCAATATTTGATTGACACATCAAATTTGATTCCTTAATTATGGTAAGGACCTCGGTTAAATATTTATCGGATATGGGTACTAATATGATGGAATTTGAACAGGAAAGATGATGTACATCAGCTGATTTACGTATATGCAATTTTTTTTTTATTTGTTGGGAGAAATCACACCTAATTTTGATTTTTGTCTGATTGGAGTTTGGTGCAACAGGCTCCAATTCAATCCCTTATTAATTTGCAAAAGAGAAAAATGCAGTGGATGCGAGCATTCATTCCATACAGGCAATAATACGAGTATGCAACATATTATTATGGTGAAAATTTCAGCCTCGAAATCTTATCTTGAAATAAATGGTTCAAATTGAGCCAGTGTTTCAACTGTCATCAATCTAATCTAATCTAAGCTGCAAAGATATATATCATTTAAGATTTATATTAAATGCATTCCCACAAGAAGACATGTATAATTTCGCGCTAACACATGCCGCATGTGGACCTACAATATAAAAACCCAATCTCAAATGAACATAAGCCCTGCAACTCTTGCCGTCCTTCCCTGAAACAGAGGTGACATTGGCAAAGTGAACCATTTTTTTTACAGTATGGGTGGTCAGCCGCATACCAACCTATACGTCAAGGATTTCGAATGCATTTTTAAAGGTCAATGCCAAATTACGCAAAAATGTATTTGCATCTACACAGTGCACGCGCCTGGTGGCCAGCGTCGTACGAAATTATTTTTGAAAGAAATTTTATAAAATATATAATGTAATACAGGAAAATTTTAAAAAATCACAATTTTTCATAATAATTTCACTTTTTGTCATCAGCTGTGTTGTGACGTCATCCAGTTAACAGCTGTTCATTATTTTTGTTTGTATACAATAGAGCAAATGGCGCGCATGTTACTGTGCCCCTTCTTCGCTGAGGGTGTCTATGCAAACACGCGCTGCTGGACAGTGGCGTGACTATCGTACAAGCTAAAAAGCTAAGCATGCGTACCATCAGAAATGCAAATAATAAATATTTTTGGGTAGATTACAGACATTTAAAGTCATTCGTCTTTTTAAATTTCCCCCCATCAAAAGTCGTGCTGCTGCCATCTGTGTGTGGCAGTAGGTTATTATTATTAGATTGATGAAGTAAACTCTGTTACGCAACCGTTATTGAGAAATGTATCCCTGTCTTTGTTTAACGTATGAAAAAAGCTTGATCTCTGTAAGCTTGTATGAATATAGTCGGTTAAGCTCTTTTGTCATTATAAATGAACACAATATTATTACAGATTGTGCTTGGAGTACACATGATAATAATATCACCATATGCTTAGCTTTTCGTCCATTCAATTTTACGATTCCAGACTGGAGCCATTTACAGTTGTATGAATGACCGATTGTATTTTCAATAAAGTGTCGCGTCAGGTGCGTTTTATTCGAATAACAGAATAATTGACTTATTCCTTGTTTGCGATCGAACCCACTTTTTTGCAAAACCAAGATAATATTAATTTTGTTATTTTATAAAGATTGTTAATTTTGTTTTTTAATTCAAAATTAATAATCATTGGATTAATAATTTTGCTTTTTTATTTTTGTCTTTTTTTGTCCACCTTTTTTGATAGTATATAAAATTAATTCCGGTGAAAATATTGTTGTGCCTTGTGAGGATCTTAAGTGTGTGAAGGTTTTATTGTTTCAATCCAAAATCTAAGTCTGAAGAAATTAAGAAGCACTGGGGAAAAGAAACATCGGGGTAAGATGTATTATTTGTAATTTAGTGCAACCTTAATTATCCAGCATGCGTACGGCAGAAACTGTAGGCACGCCACTGCTGCTGGATAAACAGCAATAATAAACATTTATCAATAAAAAGTGAAAACAAAATAAAACTGCGCATTTAGTAATTTATAGTACCTACGTAGGTACAACGAATTAAAAGAAAAACGTGTGTAAAAGGCAATAAAGAAAATAGGTCGTAAAAACAACGGTAAATCTTCATGTCATTCTTAAATAATAGGTTGGTGTGAGGGTGAATACGCCTACTGTAAAAATAGTAAAACGCTTTTGTAACTGTCGCCTCTGTTTCAGGGAAAGCCGGGAAAGCGGAAAGAATTGCAGAGTTTGCCCTCACTGTCACGTTCAGTGCCCATAGTATAAAACATCGCGTAAATTCACCTCGATTGCGTAAATCCAAAAAATGTATCAAAACTAAATAACTATCTAGGATTGCCGTCGTATATTCCATACATTTATTATTATTTACGCAATGCTCTATACTTGGGGTACACGTTATCTTTTGCTAATATTATGTAGGCGCAAGCTTACACTTTCTTGCTTTGGCGATGTGTGACATGGGTGTGTACCTCAAATGATCCTAATCTCCAAAAAATTATACAACAGATCAGCCAACCCTTCTTTTATTTCGAAGGAAGGCGGCTCCCTTCGTAAAAAAGTAAATAATCAAATTTCTTTATAATGAAACGAAAAAGTTTATTTTTTCAAATCGTATTGATGATATTGACGTGCTGATAAGTGAACGGACGAGGTCATCTAAGGTTTTCAAGATTTTCATACACTGGCGTCTCTCCCATTACAACTATCTGAACTAAATAGAGTGCCAGGATGAGAAGTCTCGACATAATCCACCAATCGTACAAATAGATAGAAAACGAAATCAAGTTAAACAATTTCAAGTTACTCCAATTGGAACGGAAAAGTAGTGGAGTTATTGTGGGTCTACAATACATAGGAAGGCGCATCAGAACTTACAGATCTGTTGAGTTTGACAGCCAGTATCGTGTTGCTGTAGCTGTAGTTGCATATTTCGGTCCCTCTATTGAAGTGGCACACTTTCAGCTTCCTGAAACACAAAAACATGCACTTTAATCCTCCTAGACTATTTAAGCATGCAGGGATAACAATTTTTTATCATTGTACAGAAAACTTAGACCCATCGGGTTTTTTTCTAGCTAGTATGGTTGATACAGAATTTTTTCGCTATATATAGCGTCTGTCAAATGTCAAGTTGGCTTGCAACTCATCTCTGACAATTCTTCATCTCGAAATCTTTTCTTTTTTCTTATATTAACCTTTTCGTGTTCCCCAACAGCTGCTAGCAGAATCACTCTTTAAAAATAAATATTTAATTGTACATTGAAGCTTTCACGGCCGGTTCCTGTTGACACAACAATCACTTTTTTCGGGCTATGTAGCCGTGGTCTGGTAGATTCTTTCCGGACAGTTTGGCCCATTGCTCCGATGGCCATAATGCCCATCGGAGCAATGGGCGAAACTGTCCGGAAAGAATCTACCAGACCACGGCTTCATAGCCCGAAAAAAGTGATTATTGTGTCAAATATATATTTAGCTCAGAATATACATGGAGCTTCTAGGAGTCGACAAAAATATTCTAGCAAAGCAATTCATATGAGGGAACTTGTCCGAACCGAAGTTTGGCCGATTTTTTTATATTAACCGAATGTTCGGCCGAAGTTCGTATTCGGTTCCAACCACATTCGGCCAATCTCTAATATTTACATTATACCTTAAAATGCATTTCTTAGATAGGATTTTTTTTGCAAAAATATGCTTAGTTTATAATCGAACGATAACGAATCGCAGATAAAAAGAAAGCAATACGTGACATTTAATTAAAATCATAATATTTTCATTCTGCGATCAGCTGTGCGCACAACAGCCGCACGTGTAAAAATAATGGGTGCATGTATTTCATAATACTAATAACACATAACGAGATAAGGCAAACTGTCATGGCCGTGGCGTGATGCAAGCAGTGATAATGAGAGTGGACAAAGAAAGCGCTTAGCTAAGCTCGACGAGGAAACCTCACTAACAAAGTAAACTGTTGGGCTGATGAACCCCGACAACGGAGTCTGGCGGAGAAGGTGCTATCACGAATTGTACTAAGGTATGCATTTCACTAAACACAAAATTTGCCGACTTCGATGTCTGGGACACGTCTAAAGAATGAACGATACATCTATAACTATAAAATAGAATATATGTGTGTATGTGGGTTTAATAATAATATAAGAATGATTTATTTGGTGAGCGCTGTTTTTGTGTGTATCACACCTGGGTTTGTATGTATATTCCTTATAGACTCCTAAACCGCTAATCCGATTTTGACGAATTTTTCAGGAAACATGTCAAATATTCTTAGAATGGTTCCTGTAAAGTTTGATGGTGATCAAATAAAAAAGATTGCCTATTCTCAATTTTTCAGCAACAAGGTCGGTAAATTTTTAATTGCAAAGCCACCCATGATGTAGAAAATGGTTCACTTTGCCAATATCACCCGTGTTTCAGGGAAGGTCTGCAAAAATTGCAAGTTGTATGCCCATTAAAAATATAAGTGGAAGCACCGCAATTGTTATTTCTTATGCCTGGCCTTACCGCTCAACAGTTTTAGACCAAATTTTCAGAAAATGTGAAGAATAATCTAGAAAAGAATTGTGAATTTTGATTCCAATTGGATTACAATATTTTTGTGGTTCTGTTGTTGCGTAAATGCTGCCTCTTTTGTCTGTGGAAATAAATTGATTCCACATGCACAAATAGCGTTGTGAAACACGCCGGGTACTGCTAGTCTACTATAAAAAGCATCTACTCCACAAAACTCAGTGACGGAAGAAGTGTCTGGAGGCAAAAGCTGAGATGGAGGAATGGATGTAAAGGGACTCGATCGCGAGTTCTGGGCTTGACCAAAAGGCGAAAGGTTTAGCTTTCACGAGAAGTGGTAGCTTATGGGAGACTGGATAATCCCTTATGTCTAAAGTAGGTCTGGTCCCCTAACCTGTGAAAAAAATAGGTTCTACTTGCCGAATACAACCCCTTCCGGAGCAAAATAATAGTAAAAAATATTATCTATCCGTAGCTAAGTTACTTTTTTTACAAAGATCAAAAACCACTGACGATTTATCAGTAAAATATAAGAAATTAGGTAAAAGATGTAATCAAAATAACAATAAGTAATGATGTCTTCCATTTCTACTCGCAAGGTGCAAAAAATGAAATAAGATAGGTTGGACATGTGAAAAAAAAGATGGTGAAAGGCTGGCAAAGTGATTTAGCGAGGAAAATAAATAAAAGGAAAAAAGTCAATTGATGGGCCTTCAAATGTATGTATGCATTTTCAAAAGTATACAATGATGTATATTAGAAAAAAAATATTACAGTTAAGTAAGACAACAACAATAGTAAGAATTTTTAATTGATTTGAACTTCAGAGTATCAATTCACACTTTACTCATTGTAAGAGAATTATCTGATACTTACTTGTAGATAAAGACAAAGGTGAGAAAAAAATAGCCGAGTAAATAAGTAAGTTAGCAGGTAACCATCATTGTTATAAGTAAGCCTGAGCTGTTTTTGAGCTAATACTGGCAACTAATACTTTCTATGTTAGAATCCCGACAAAACAACAACAAAAAAACAACTACAACAAATTCACGAATACTCTTCACTTCCTGGAAAAATTCATCTACCTTTACCAAGACTGTTCATCAAAAGTCCATCCAGCCTTACAGCAACTCGGTATTGCTTGAAAATTTCCACATTCTATAGCGGCGAACAAACAAGCAGAGGGCTCTTGAGATGTGGTTCACAAGAAAAATGGCGCTGAACAAATAAATCATCTACAATTCGCCAAGAAGGTATCTTGCATACCGTAATTGAGACGATCGATTGGAGAAAAGCTCCAAAACGACTACGCCGAGAGATACTTCTGGATATATTGGCAGATATGTGTGCTGTTCCTCAAAATACCTAATTGTCTTGGATAGGGATAAATGCTGAAAAAGATAGATGAACATTGCTGCAATCCTATCCTAGGATACAAACAGAAGATTTTTTTTTTATTATTTCGAATACCATATTACCCCTTCGGGGATAACGCGGCAAGAAGTTACACTACATGTGTAGCTTAGTTGCGTTGCGTTGCATATATATTGATTTTTCATACTGCCTCATCTATTTCTGTAAATGTAACGCTGTCACCGTTCCACTAGAGGTGGCCAGAACCTCTACAAAGTTTATTCCACTTATTCCTATCCTGATATACTTACATATCTTAGTTCATTCATATCCATCACTTTTTTCATACATTTCTTTCGTTTCCATTCAATCCGTACATCTTACACCTTCACAATTTGCATATTAAATTATGGATAATATGTAGTTGCAATGTAATGTATTGTAGTAGGTACGTTAGATAATTCGTTATTTATGTTCAGTTTTATGAATTGTTTTAATAATAGTTGGTATCACGTCGTCCCTGGCCAGATGTCAAACTCCTGAGTTATTTTCGTGGCCCGGACTCTGTGATATAAATTCATCTTGTATCAGTGCTATTCAGAGTCTGCCATAGACTAAGGCCTCGCTAACTTACTCTAGTTTTAAATTAAATTTGATAAATTAAGAATGAACTGAAGAATGATGTAGTTTTTCCCGAGCACGCTTAAAAGAACCAAAAATACCGCCTGCACTATCTCATCATAATAGGAAGACTCCAGGATGCCGAAGAACATCATGGTTGAAGATTGTCGACGCTGTGGTCGAGAGGACGTCTTGCCCTATTGATAATTACTTTGACCCTTCTTTAACAGATGTCATTGGGTAATCATTAACTAATGATTCATTAAAATTAAATTGACGCATTATTAACTGATAACGTTTAATACCAGTTTCTGGACAGATAAAAATAGGTTTGTGAAATGCATTCCTATTAGCAAATTTATTTTATTAAAGGAGTCTATAATGGTTTAACATCAGCTCTTTTAAGAGCTGCAGCAACGAAAGAAGGAATAGCCATGTTGATCGATAGAAGCGGCATTAAAAGAAGAAGAAGGCGTTGATCTAGTTATATAATTAATAGGTAGACAGAAGTTTATCTGTATTATGTATGAACGAACAGGTAGGTGATCTTGACTCATAGAGGGGACACATACATACATACATATTAAATGTACCCACGAATATGTACACACAATATATATGTGTAGAGACGTTGGCAGCAGTGATCTAGTTTTAAAGAGATATAAACAAAAAATGTTACAACAGTGTGGAAAAGAAAAAATATATGACAGTGAAACAATGTTTGTACAACCACATAATACTCGTATACGCAGTGAATCGAACAGCTTGGAGAATTTAGCTGTAGTGACGGACCCAAAGGGCCTTAGGGAAGTGGAAAGACCCAGAATAAGACTGCTGGACGGAGTAGTGTCAGAATGACGTTTGGTAGAAGTATGGCACTAGAGGAGGAAGGCATTGGCTGCGGTTGATCAAGGATACCAAGACTCACCCTGGGCTGTCGTACCAGTGATGATTTATTTATTTAACAAATATATACATGGCTGACAGTGAGACACCAAAACGTCACAATACATATAACATGGTAGACATACGAGAACAATATACAGATCCACAGATACATTATTCTACGCATCCATCCTACGTCGTTCTTATATATAACAGACTCAGATAGTAAGCGCTCCACACCAGTTGTAAATATATCCAGGTGTGGGGCTGAGGAGGCCAGAGTATTGAGCAGCGACAGCGCACGCACTACCCAAGACTGACGGAGAACATTGGTTCGGCAGGCGGGAATCATGAAAAGATCATGACTTTTTGCTCTATTATAATTGCTGGGGGCGTAAATGATGGCATGTATAGAACTACACCAAAGTATTTTGAACAGCTTCGCTTAGAATTTATCTTGTATTTTGAGTGATTGGACCCAAGTTGTCACAAATTAAATTATCAATTATGAATTGATTAAAAGGCTTGAGCTCAAAGCCAAAAGGTGAGGGTTCAATTCTTCCAATAGTGCCGCACATGATTTCACATTTCGGTGTTGACTTCTAACCCCAATCATATAATCCATTCTTAACTTGTTTCGATATTGCTAGCTCTAACATAAACCAGATCGATAGCTCAATCGGTAGAATGGTTGAATTCACAACCAGAGAGCTAGCGTTCGCTACTAGTCGATTTTGAACAAAGTGCCGACATATAATTTCCCGTTTCTGTGTTTTCTTTTAACTCTCAACCTTCACAAAAAAATGAAGATCTACTCCTTCGAAAGCAAGAAAGCCTCAAATTAATTAAGGCTGGCCCTCTCACCTGTGAAAATAAATAGGTCCACACGCCAAAAGCAGCCTCTTGGAGAGTAACGCGGCAAGAAGTTGAATACAATACACATATCCCTATTTTTTACGGATAAGAAAGATAACCTTACATCAAACACTTGATGGAATATTACATAGTTTTGTATCAAGGCACTTGAAAAGTCCGCGTATACAATATTATGATGAATCAGCTGATCTGTATGTGTAGGCAAAAGTAGTATATATGTATGTGTTCACCTGGTGACTGGCTGTCACTATCAATTATGTATTGATATAAACCAGTTTATTTTATGTAATCTATTTGAAACAATAAAAAACATCGGAGTTTAACATTTATACGTAAGTCCAGAGAACTATCATGAAGTTGAATAGGAGTTTTAGGCTTGCACTTAAATAAAATTATAGATTTACAACTGTTATATCAAATACTAGACACTATGGGCTACAATTATTATAAAGTAGACCAGTCTTATTCTAGTGGTTGACGCTTCAGACTCGTAATCGGAAAGTAGTGGGTTCGATTCCCGGCAAAACAGAAAAAAAATCGTAAATGCTACTCCGGGTTCACAAGCTTATCAAAGACGGATAACAAAGGTTTATGTAGCCTTGCAGTAGCAGCTTATTATTTGAGAAAATGCCGCTCACATTATAATCTACCTATAATCGTTAATCTAAGTTGCACGGATTTATTGAACTTTAAGTCTCATATTTAATCCATGCCCACAAGCAGGTTCAAGCAAGTTCGCTCAATTTTGTAATTAAACATACTGCATGTGTATTTACAAAATAAAGCAAGCCTCACATAAACACAACCCATGCCACTTCTGCCACCTTTCCCTCAAACGAGGTGGCATTGTCCAAAGCGAATCAAGTTTTGACAGCATGGGGGGCAGCCTCATACCAACCTATAAGTAAAGGAACACAAAAATTTCATAGTGACCTTAGCTTACATAATATACCTGTTATGTTAGGTTTGAAGTTTGAGTCTGAAAATGTAATTTGTCGTGTATGTTCCTTGACTCATAGGTTGGTATGCGGCTGACCACCCATGCTGTAAAAATGGTTCACTTTGCCAATGTCACCCCTGTTTCAGGGAAGGACGGCAAGAGTCGCAGGGTGTGTGTCCATTTGAGATTTGGTTTTTATGTTGTAGGTTCACATGAGGCATGTGCAAGCGCGAACTTGTACGTGTCTGGTTGTGAGAATGCATGTAATGTGAATCTCCAATGTAACATATCTTTGCAACTTAGATTAGATTAGGTAAATACCCCATTGAGGACATAATTTGAATTTAGTACTACCTAGGGAATGCAATCTCGTTCTCGCGAGATCGGGATCTCGCGAGATCTCGTCCATATTTTGCGAGACTGAGTCTCGTTCAATTTTTGTACGAGATCTCGCGAGATTGCGAGATTGAGTGGCGCAGCAAAATCAGTGTGTGTATCGTAGCGCGGTTGCGCGCGAACTGCTCTGCGCATGCTGTAGGCACTACTCGTGGCTACAAGAATCTTTGACACTGTTGACAGCATTGAAAAAGCCCAATCGTTCAACAAATTCTGCAAATTCATTAAAAAAGAAATGAATTTGTATGAAGCTGGAGGGGTTAAAGGTGAACTCCTTCAGTTTGTACACAACTGTTTGTCGACTGTGGTTCCGACTAGTGTAGAGGCAGAAAGAGCATTTTTGGCCGCGGGGTACTTGGCCTGTAAAATCAGGAGTCGTCTATCAGATGAAACCCTTGATATGCTGTGTTTTTTGAGAAGCCACTTTCAAAAATAACATATACTTTTAATAACACTGTTTAATAATACTTACATATCATTAAAAATTACAAATGCTGCAGAAAGCTGAATAAGTGTTACATTTTGAATTATTTCGAAGTGTTTTTTTGTTGTGGTTTGAGTTTTTTGTTCATAATACTGCAGAAGGCTGATTTAGTGTTATATTTCGAAGTTTTTTTTATTTTTATTTTAAGTTTTTTGTTCATAATACTGCAGTAGGATGATTTTTGTTATATTTTGGAGTGTTCTTTTTTTTTTATTTTGAGTTTTTTGTTCTTAGCACTGCAGAAGGCTGATCTTTGTTACATTTTTTGTTGTTATAGATATCTTATATATTGAAAATCAATAAACGGAATTAATAGTATTAGCGAATGTTTTTAGTAAAAATACCCAATTGGGCGAGATCTCGGAAATCTCGTAATCTCGCGAGACTGGTTTTACGGTCTCGCGAGATCTCGGCTAGGTCTAAAATCTCACGAGATTGCATTCCCTAGTACTACCTGAGCAAAATGTTTATAATTTTGATCCGTTCACTGTTCAAAGTGATGCAATTAATCTTTTGCCGTTTGTTTTGTGCATGCAAAAAACTTTCACGACCGCCCAAGGTTGCTCAGGCGTTACCTCACCCGTAAAACTAACCATATTACATGTGTACGCCTCTACGTGCATGCTCTGCCCGCTTTATGTACCACTTATTAAACATTGTGTGCTTGTATGCAAATACTTAAGTTTAAATTTTAAGTATGGATAAATACTTCCTTGTAATAGAAACTTGAAATAATATTGTTTTGCATACTAAGTAAAAAAGCAAAGAGCTGAATAGTATCAGGATGGTTTATTTGGTGAGCGTTGTTTTTGTGTGAATCACACATCAAGAGCCCTCTGCGAGCTTGGTTGCCACTATGCAATGATCCAATTTTAGATCAATGCTGTTAATTAATTAAGGCTGGCCCTCTGAATGGACCTTTGGTGACTGGTCTCGGGTAATGCAGATTTTTTTTTTTTTTTTTTATTTATTTAATATAACACTTATTAGTACTTTTTTTTTTTTTTATAAAGCTTTTTTCTATAACATAATAAGTTAATTGTTCTATGAGCTGAACCTCACCAAAAAGAGGCAAAGCTCTTGTGTGTGGTGAGTGTAATGTTGTTTGATTTTTACTTTCTTGCTATAGCCGAAGGCTATAAAAGAAAGTTATGATTTGGTGTGAAAAAAAAATTTCGAGGTTTTCACGGAAATGAGTTGTCCTGGTGCAGGACATGCCAAAAAACACTACCTTTCAAAAACGTCCGTCTGTATGTATGTATGTATGTATGTATGTATGTATGTATGTATGTATGTATGTGTGTGTGTCACTTTCCAAAGTATAAGACTTAGAGATACCAAATTTTGGCTACATCAACTTTTTTGGACATGTATTAAGTATGCATAACATGGCATTACACCAACTTGAAAATTTAAGATGGCTGCCATACAAAAAAAACATAAAATTGCACTTTTCTCAAAAACGGCTCCAAGAATTTTTCTTAAATTTTCAGAGTTGCCACTAATTAATTTTTAACTTAATAAATTAGTTATGGCAACACTCTTACTAATCTGTGTCTATGGGCTGCCATATGAAAAAAACAAACGATTGTGATTTTCTCGAAAGTTAAGGGGTTAACAAAAATATAATGTTCTACAATATTATGGACAACATAAATTTCTACAAGTTAACAAAAAAATTTTTTTGAAAAAATAAATATAAAGCACCGTTTACACGACCTGAAATTTTAAATCGAAAATATTACAAAAACCTATTAAAATGAAAGATATTTAAATTTGTTTTAGATTTGATAGAAAGAACAAGCTTATCACTTTAATTCATAATAAATTTTTTTTTACTTTTTTGAAAATTCAAGATGGCTTCCCAAGAGCTGAAAATTTAAAATGCGATTTTCTCAAAAACGGCTCCGACGATTTTTCTTAAATTTTTTGTGAATCCATTTATATAATAGTGCTATCTAATAATTATAATCATTTCTTCATCATAATCTCGGTTTAGGGAGTTGCCATATAAAAGAAAAAAATAATGGAAAAATCCTCGGCAGTTAGAGGGTTAATAAAAAAATAATGTAGGGCAAATGTAAAACAATAATAATAACCTATATATTGCCATCATTATTTTTTCCAAAAAATGAATCAAAAGTATAGCCGCCATACAAAGTGAAAAATTTCCATACAAAATGTATTAGCAATTTTCTTGGTAGTCAAAGGGTTAAAAATAGATAAAAGGCTGCGATTCTTAAAATTTTATAAATACCAATAATAATCAATCGTTACTTTTTCAAAATATAACTAAAAAGTTTACCCACCATACAAAGTCCTAGTTTGCATACAGAAGGGTTCAATGACCATCTATAATAATCTAGAATATAAGTTGCAATGAAATATAAACATTCAAAACTAATATGAAATGCATGCCCACAAACAGGTACGTGTAAGTTCGCGCTTACGAATGCTGAATTTGTACTTACAAATTAAAACCAAATCTCAAATGAACATAAAACCTGCAACTCTTGCCGACCTTCCTTGAAACAGGGGTGACATTAACAAAGTGAATTATTTTGTACACTTTGGGAGGACTGAGAAATGCGAGAAAATTGAGATAAGACTGAATGAAAAAAGAGTGGAGGTCGTGAAAGAATTTGATTATCTGGGAAGCAAGTTTGAGTCGAATGCGAAATTGACGAAATAATTGGAAAAGCGCGCTAGTAGAGGAAGAAGTGTAATGGAAACGATTGGAAGCATTACAAGGAATAGGAAACTTACGAAGAATATGAGATCGGCGGTCCACAATGGCATATTGGTTGGTGGAAGTGAGGCTTAATGAATGTGAGCTGAGTAAAGTATGTAAGTACGGTTGAAATGGCTTACCTGAGAGCAATGGCTGGAAAGACACTGAGTGATAGAGTACGTAATGCTTGAGTGATGAACGAGTGTGGTATAAAAGAGAATATGAGAATGAAAGTACAAAAAAGTACGATGAGATGGTTCAGACATCTTGAAAGAATGGATGATGAACAACTAACGAAGAAAGTGTACAAAGGAAATGTTAGAGGAAAGCGCGGAAGGGGAAGGCTGAGGAAAGAATGGTTAGACCAAATAGGTGAGATTGCGAAAGAATGGATCCTGCAGAGTGAGAATAAGAGAAGAGTATGTATGAAAAAGGTGATGACAGCAAAAAGTGGAGGCGCATCTGCGGAGGTACCGGCCACCCCTAATGAAACGGTGGCAGGATACAGTACAGTACAGTACAGAGGTCAGCTTCATACCAACCTATGAGTCGAGGATCTTTCTTGTGTAATTGGCGCTTTTTCCAGAGAAGACCAACCTCGCAGAGGGCTCTTGAGGTGTGATTCACACAAAACGGCGCTCACCAAATAAATCATCCAAATATTTTTTATTCACTTAAAAATTTATATGGCTATTTCCATATTCGCACGGGTATGCAGGTACACACCGCGGTGGAATAAAATTGATTTATTATCGATATATTATATTTTCATTGAAACTGCAAAAGCTGGTAGGTGATTATAGCTTTACATACGTCATACAGTGGGTTAATTTTTGCAAGAAAGTCGAGTGCAGATTCTGTGCAATTTATTTTTTTTCAAATCAAATGATACTCTTGTGTTCTCCGCTAGAAAGCCCATTACCTTCCGATTGCAAGGTTCGTATGAACAAGCGCCTTTGGGATCTAGTATCATGAATAGGCGCTATAATAATTCCGAATTTTACTTTCAATTAATTTAATTTACTAGTCTGAAGCATAATCCACTATAGACTACGGACTGGTCTTCTTGATTGACAAAGTTAAAAAATCTTTAAACGGTAGCAACAGAACATAATCGAAGTTGCAAATACCAAATGTATGATAAATTATTCTTATTCAGAAACAGATTTTACTTTTAAATTCGGATTAATGTCTATTTTTTTTCATAAAAAAAAATAGGTTAAATTAAGTTTTTGGGTTAAATAAAGTCGTTCACGAATAGTCAGGCTTCTTATTAAAACAAATGTTGAGGCGCAAATGGAAACGAATTACCAGAGGACAGAGATAGCAAAAGGCTAGAGACACTCTTTATTCTGGAATGTATTTGCCTGTACCCAGTGCACGCGCCTGAGTTATGGTTATGAATGCAATTGGTAGTGGGATTATAACAGCTATAAGAGTGCACAGAGCAAGGAATGCTGTAAGTCAAGGTCACATATGTATTGCATAACCTAGTCCCTGTTTGCTAGCACATAGGTGCTCGTGCCTATATACTGGCAGTGGTTCATATGAGGATGACGTCAGCGGCACTCTGCCAACTTACACTTCCACATATATTGTTTACTAGTTGTGTGTTGTTCATGGCACGGGAATCAGCTGATTTGGACGCGTGTACAATGCAATGAGGCAGGAACACCAGAAGTAAGATCTGCAGGGAAATGGGTCAATATCCCAATCCAAAATGTCGAAACGTGCTCATATACTGTACACGGTCTACAGGTAATCTAATCTAAGTTGCAAAGATATGTAACTTTGGGCATTCACATTACATGCATTCTCACAAGCAGACACGTACAAGTTCGCGTTTGCGCATGCCGCATGTGAACCTACAACATAACAACCAAATCTCAAATGGACATACACCCTGCAACTCCTGCCGACCTTCCCTGAAACAGGGGTGGCATTGGCAAAGTGAACCATTTTCTTAAGCATGGGTAGTCAGCCGCATAATAATAGTGAAAATAATATTTCATGTTAGAATTTGTAGGACCGTCAGAGCCTGGGGAAGCTGGTTTAGTGACAGGCCCATAGGGGCGCAGGGCAGTAGGAAGACCCCAGATTGAGATCTGCTGGATGGATAGGTCGCAGACTGTCGTGCGGTAGGATTATGGCACAGAAGGCGATTATATGTATATATGTTCAATCGTAGCGCTTTAATAAAAGTGATGGAAACTAAAAGAGCGCTTAGGTGAGCGTTTGTTGATACTTTTTGATAAAACGCTATAGTTTAGTTTAACCTTACTTTCATACTCAGGGACTCAATCAGGGTATTATACCTTACTGGAGTAGGAACGTTGACTACCGCAAGGGGGTATTTCAAATAAACACAATATCTTGACTGCCCTTCGTAAGTACTCTCCTTAGTTCTTATTGCTTCTGATCAGTACCCTTAGTACTTGAGTTGCAAAACTTGAGAAAAGTAAAGTTTACGGAAAATATTAAAGAGTGATTTCTCCCAAAATCTGCCGTTTTTGTTTCTTACACTTTATGGTCTTGGCAAAAGAGTTACAGTGATGAAGAAAATCAAGTTCAAACAAACAAAAATGGCAGATTTTGGGGGAAATCACTCTTTAATAATTTAATACTCAAGTTTTGCAACTCGTACTAAGGGTACTGGCTTTTAAACCGTAGTTCATAATAAGTTTTACATCTTCTTCTTTCAATACGTCAAACAAATGCGATTTCTTAAATTATTTCAGGATTTCAATGAAAACGTTTAGATTATACAACACGGTTTGACACAACAAGTTGGTGCGGATGATTTGGCGCTATTTCGGTAAGTGAGAGTTGGTGACAACTGCAAAACTGGCGGGGAGGTCAAACGGAGAAACTCTTAGCGAGCGACAGATGCCTGGTTCAAGGTCAGGCTGACCAAAACCACCAAATTTCACAATTCATCACTTCTCAAGATCCCATTCATTTTAAACAACAACAAAAGCAGGGAGAAAAAAATCATCGACGACCGGAGAATTGCTTACCAAATAGATTCATCAATTTAGTTTTTATATTTTGTATTGTTTGTGTATTAACAATGTGAAAATTCATTTTGTTTAATTTATAAAAAAATTTGAATGAATTCAAAACGAAAC
This sequence comes from Agapetus fuscipes, assembly GCA_951799405.1. Lineage (NCBI taxonomy): Eukaryota > Metazoa > Arthropoda > Insecta > Trichoptera > Glossosomatidae > Agapetus > Agapetus fuscipes. The sequence continues at coordinate 17,015,829 of OX637334.1, forward strand.
ACTGTTATTTTTCACAATAAAATTTATTTAAAAAAATTAAAATCTTTAAAACAAATTACAAACCTGAAGATGACCTACTAGGTCGAAAACGTTTGTAATTTGTTTTAAAGATTTTAATCTTTTTTAAATAAATTTTATTGTGAAAAATAA